>JBAIZL010000004.1:146707231-147447231 GCA_036971475.1 Prosapia bicincta | reverse complement strand
GTTCCGTTCAATCTTTCCAGTTATAGTGTTTTTTTCGTTATATTGTATCTAGTTCGGGGTTTTTGAGTTTTGGTAGTAGGAATTCGATTGATTGATTGGAGAAGGCCCCTGTTGCATGAACCAGATAACCTCTGGTTAAAAAATCTTGCTCATGAAATAATGTTTCATTTATTACTTTATCAGCAAACTGATGCTGAGTTTCTTTAGGTTCACATCGTAACCCGTTGCTAACATGAGACTCATCGTCTTCAACGACGATGAGAAGAGCACCTTTTTCAAGGTTATCTTGTGATGAAGATTGTGTTTTTCTCTTTCTGCTAGAGGTGCAATGAATTGGCTTTGGCCGTGGGTCCTAAAGACCTTAATTAAAACGATAAAGGTACCTGCTGACAAACTTAATGCGGCTTTCTTTACTATCCCCCTCCCCCATTGAGCAAGAATTTGGCTGAATATTATATGTTTGGGAACTATAATTCATGCGTGTCAAAGATTGGTCACACATCATTTGGCGAAGCTCCTGATGGCATTAAATCGTTCAACGATCACGTGACGATCATGCGAGGGTTTTACAATTAAAATATGGGACGATTGAAAATAACTTTTTTGCACGATTGGAATATGACAAACATTTGGTATCTTAAAGCTCAGGAAGGGCCAGGTAAACGTCAACAAATGCTTTTTTGGGAAACTTAGTAGTTATCGCGTGCAGAATGTGTTGGACACTACACAAGAACTGAACAAACTGCGCAGTTTATCGTCGAAAAAGACGACACTAGCTCAGTACATCGGCCTGTGTGAACTACAGTTTCCCACAACTTATAGACATGACGTCACAGGAGTTAGGATTTGGCAGAACTTGAGATCAGCTGGAGTGATAATTGTGTTTGCGACAATGATGTTTCTTGAAAATTAAAATAGAGCTAGCCTTGTGAGAAGCCGTTGTTAAAAAAAACTAAACGTGCCCACATATCTCACAATAACGTGTTTCTAAATTTACACGCGTTTCGTTGACAAAGTAGCCATCTTCATGTTTAAGTAGAATTAATTTAACTCAATAAAAATCCAATAACCATCACTTTATTCATTTCCTTCTAGTTCCTAAATATATCTTGTTCAAATTTTCAATGTTAATAAAATACTTTTTATTCATCTACTCTGGTTCAAATACATTTTTTTTTAAACTTGTAGTGCTTGAAACTTTATGTTAATATAAATATGTTACATAATATTATTATGTTTTTTCAAATATTAATTCGTTAATAAAATTTAATGGATTGATTTTAGGTTTATATGGGAGAAAAGTTTTTCGCACAAAGGAGGCAACGTAGGTAATACAGTTATTTCGTCACACTTGGCTTAAAATAGGTCATAGCATATGAATTCATAAAACAGGTGATATTATGTTGAAGGTTATGTGTTTTAACGCATAGGTTGTGTTACTTTATTTATAGCTATTGTAATTATTTAATAAAAAGTAACAAAAATAAAATTTGTCTTCGTTGACAAAGTAGGAATAGATTTTAAAAACGTTTTGTTTATATTACTTGTTTATACTTTTTCTCCGCATCTCGCGACCCCTAAGACGCATTGTATGACTCCCCCCTCAGGCAGTCGCTACCCACAGGTCGAGGACCTCTGCTTTATGCATTTTGTTTATATTACTTGTTTATACTTTTTCTCCGCATCTCGTGACCCCTAAGACGCATTGTATGACTCCCCCCTCAGGCAGT
The DNA here is from genome assembly GCA_036971475.1 of Prosapia bicincta. NCBI lineage: Eukaryota > Metazoa > Arthropoda > Insecta > Hemiptera > Cercopidae > Prosapia > Prosapia bicincta. The sequence goes on along the minus strand of JBAIZL010000004.1, from coordinate 147,445,501 downwards.
CGCTACCCGCAGGTCGAGGACCTCTGCTTTAAGTATTTTGTTTATATTACTTGTTTATACTTTTTCTCCGTATCTCGCGACATGTATGACGCATTGTATGACTCCCCCCTCAGGCAGTCGCTACCCGCAGGTCGAGGACCTCTGCTTTAAGCATTTTGTTTATATTACTTGTTTATACTTTTTCTCCGTATCTCGCGACATGTATGACGCATTGTATGACTCCCCCCCTCAGGCAGTATCTACCCACAGGTCGAGGACCTCTGCTTTAAGCATTTTGTTTATATTACTTGTTTATACTTTTTCTCCGTATCTCGCGACATGTATGACGCATTGTATGACTCCCCCCTCAGGCAGTCGCTACCCACAGGTCGAGGACCTCTGCTTTAAGCATTTTGTTTATATTACTTGTTTATACTTTTTCTCCGTATCTCGCGACCCCTAAGACGCATTGTATGACTCCCCCCTCAGGCAGTCGCTACCCACAGGTCGAGGACCTCTGCTTTAAGCATTTTGTTTATATTACTTGTTTAGACTTTTTCTCCGCATCTCGCGACCCCTAAGACGCATTGTATGACTCCCCCCTCAGGCAGTCGCTACCCACAGGTCGAGGACCTCTGCTTTAAGCATTTTGTTTATATTACTTGTTTATACTTTTTCTCCGTATCTCGCGACCCCTAAGACGCATTGTATGACTCCCCCCTCAGGCAGTCGCTACCCACAGGTCGAGGACCTCTGCTTTAAGCATTTTGTTTATATTACTTGTTTATACTTTTTCTCCGCATCTCGCGACCCCTAAGACGTATTGTATGACTCCCCCCTCAGACAGTCGCTACTTACAAGTCGAGGACCTCTGCTTTAAGCATTTTGTTTATATTACTTGTTTATACTTTTTCTCCGCTTCTCGCGACCCCTAAGACGCATTGTATGACTCCCCCTCAGGCAGTCGCTACACAAAGGTCGAGGACCTCTGCTTTAAGCATTTTGTTTATATTACTTGTTTATACTTTTTCTCCGAATCTCGCGACCCCTAAGACGCATTGTATGACTCCCCCTCAGGCAGTCGCTACCCACAGGTCGTGGACCTCTGCTTTAAGCATTTTGTTTATATTACTTGTTTATACTTTTTCTCCGAATCTCGCGACCCCTAAGACGCATTGTATGACTCCCCTCTCAGGCAGTCGCTACCCACAGGCCGAGGACCTCTGCTTTAAGCATTTTGTTTATATTACTTGTTTATACTTTTTCTCCGCATCTCGCGACCCCTAAGACGCATTGTATGACTCCCCCCTCAGGCAGTCGCTACCCACAGGCCGATGACCTCTGCTTTAAGCATTTTGTTTATATTACTTGTTTATACTTTTTCTCCGCATCTCGCGACCCCTAAGACGCATTGTATGACTCCCCCCTCAGGCAGTCGCTATCCACAGGCCGAGGACCTCTGCTTTAAGCATTTTGTTTATATTACTTGTTTATACTTTTTCTCCGCATCTCGCGACCCCTAAGACGCATTGTATGACTCCCCCCTCAGGCAGTCGCTACCCACAGGTCGAGGACCTCTGCTTTAAGCATTTTATTTATATTACGTTTTAGCTCATCTTAATAAAAAAAAATGTTCAATATTTTAGGGTCTCTTTTTTTGTAAATAAAATATCTCTAATGAAAAAAAACGAATTTATTGTTTTACAATTGAAAAAGGTTTCGCTAAACACCCCCTTGTCACTCTAAAGTAAATTTACTTTTTACCTATATCACAATGGTCTCTTGCTGCCTCCCCGTTGTAGATATAAGTCAATGATATGCTATGTTGAGGCAACTATGAATGTCAACTAGCCTGGGGATGGCGAGAACCCCCAAGTCGGCAGTAAATTTATCCTCTACCGACCTTATTATTGAAAGGGATACAGAAGCTACATCACAGTTATAGTAACAAGGATAAGGTATGGATAGATGAACTTGCACCATAATAAACCGTAAGCACCAAAATAAACAGTACTGAAACTGATTCAGCTGTAGTTGCTTTCCCTATAGTCATTCTTGGTCGTTTATTGGAGACCTCAAATGATTTTGTTGTGTTCGAAATTTCCCTTTACGTTCACAATGGTTCCAGCAAGATGGCGCAACCAGCCAGACTGGCTTACACAACATTGGTTTCCTTCAAGATACCTTTGACCTAATCTCCCGTAGAACAAACTTTCCTTAAGAAACTTCCCTTAGAACAACTTACCCAGCCCATTTCTTCGGTCTTACACCACCTGACGCCTATGTCTGGGTAGTGATGAAGAAGTCTTCCCGTGATAACTCACCAACCACCATCGTCCAACTGTAGGAAAAAATAACCATGTGTATAACGAGCATAAAACAACCCCTCTTCACCAAAATGATGCCAAACCTTCAAGAACGGCACGAGCCTTGCCTCAAATTGAACGGAGATCATATAGAACATGTTTATGCCAGAGTCTAACCTATTTAGCTTCTTTATACTTGCATGCCTTTGTAAAACTATGTAAGTAAAATAAAATAAAATCTTACAACCGTTTCAGTACTGTTTATTTTGGCGTATACTGTATATGTAAGATTAACGTTAAAATATAAATATCTTAAGATCTATGAGGGGTGGGAGAGTCATAGCTCGTATGGGTAGAGCATTCTACCTAAAGAAGGCCTCCTTTCTGTCTGCTACTCCTGGTTCACAGTGTAAGGGCTTGTCTTCTGCGACAATAATTAACTCCAGCTTTACTAATCGTATGCCCAAACCTTTCGAGAATTGCTGAACCGGGACGACTTATTCGAACATAACCAATTCCTAATGTTTATCTCTTTACTGTTAGTTTAGTGTTTTTAGAACACCCAGGCTTCACACTCACGTACCCCATTCTGATGATGAATCACTTTTCTATCGCTGATCAAAGTAAAATTTCTGCTGGCTAACTTAGAAAGTAGTTTAGTGAATGTGTGTCACGTGGCATCTGTCATGCCACAGCCTGGCCGATTAGCAAGTCGGCATGACTGAAACAATGCAATGCTCATCAAGTCAGCCGTAGCCATAAAGTTTCCGTTATGTCTACAGTGCGTCTTCGAAATGCTGGGCAACTGACGTGACTTGTGCGTTTTGCACGCCGTACCATTCTGTCAGGCTTATAAACGCTGTTATATTCGAATATAAACCTAGGACCACTACCTCTATTAGATGACACAGCGTTGTCTATCTACGACTAAATTATTTGGGAATCATTTTACTCCGTAAAGTGTCTGTTTGAATAGGATAAATGTATTTCTTTTCCGCCTCCACTTAGCATGCATTTTCTTCTTAGGATTTTCCTAGACGTTCGGTGTCTATAGGCGATAAGTACCAGGATGTCTTAATTCCTACCATTAGTCCTCACTCTTCTTACATTTATCTTGTTTACATTTTCAATCGTTATTATGACAAAGTAGCCATTTTCATTTCTAAGTAGAATTAATTTAACTCAATAAAAATCCAATAACCATCACTTTATTCATTTCCTTCTAATAGTTCACACTCTCCTTAAATATAGGTCTATCTTGTTCAAATTATCAATGTTAATCAAATACTTTTTATTTATCCACTCAAGTTCAAACGCATTTTTTTAAAACTGGTAGTGGATGTCACTTGTTGTTAGTACAGCTTTTATAAATAATAATCCATTAGTTAAATTTATTGAATTAATTTTAGTTTTATTTGGGAGAAAACCTTTTCACAAAGGAGCTAGGTATGCAATATAGCTATGTAGTCCCATTTGCTTTAAAATAAATAACATATGATTTCATAAAACAGTTGATTTTATCTTTTAGGCTATGTGGTACAACAGCTGTTTTATCGCATAGGCTATGTTATTTTATTTACATTGATTATAATTATTTAATAAAAAGTAACTAAAATATTTTTTTTTTGAAGTAAGTAGGAATCGACTTCAAAATTCTTTTGCTTGTATTACTTTCTTTAAAGACAATTCTAACAAAAAAAGATTATCTACTATCTCCTATGACGGACATGAAAAGGGTTGAGAATTTAGTTTAATGTAAGGACTTTAACACCCTCGTTCAAGAATGTAATGAAGAAACATTCCGATCATGATTTCTCAAACACGAAATATACCGACTTACAAGTGCCTACTATTACACCCTCGTGAGGGATGAAGAATAAAGAAGGAGCAGTGGAAGTAAGTGAAGAGACATTTTTTTAAATAATATTATTTTTATTAGTTATGAGTGCTTTCGTCTACAAAGTATTGAAAAAGACAATGAACATATGTAGACTTAAGGTATGGACATAATAAAACCTCTGGTAGAGGAGACGGGCTAGATTATGGCATTAAATGATCGGGATAGCGTACTTAAGTAGACATTATCTCTATCGAGGCCAAGGAGATATTACAAGCCCCTGTAAGATGTAGGCTAAGGAATGGCAGATAGGATTAAGTTCGATTAGGGAAAGAACATAATACCTTGGTACTATGGAAACCTGTAGCATAGCGGGCCGAGGCTTACCAGGAGTAGATCTGCTCTAAATAGGGATGGTCGGTATTTTCTGTAAAGGTGACTTGTCACTGATATTTGTTTGTCGCTGATGGTACCAGTGAAAAAATATGGAAAATACCAGTTCAGTGATAATGGATCGATCGGGAGTTGCCTCTGTTGTTATTTGTAAGTCGCAGTCACTAGATGAAACGGCTGCCATTGGTTGATTTGTCGCTGTCACTGGTTCTGTTCTCACCACTCGGCTCACGGCGCCGATTATCGGGCAGTCTCGTTGACTGAAGGGGAAGGAGGTTTGTCTCTGTTGTGATTGGGCAAAATGTCGCCGTCGCTACTAAAAAGCTACTGATATTTTACTACGGCTGTAATTGGTTGATTTGTCGCTGTCACTGGATCTACTTATTTATATCGTGTGTGAGTGGTCGATGTGTGTCAGGTTTCACGACAGTGACAGTGATGTGTAGAGTAGACGCTATTTCGCAATCAGTAGTTTGTTCTAAATTTCGTAGGAGTTTATTTTTAAATAAAATGAGCCTACCAAAAAAGAAAATGCGAGGTATGGAATCATTTCACCAGTGTTGTATGTCATATACAGAGCTGTCTCATTATCCCTTGTCACCGGTACTAAAGTCACTGATCCAAGCCTGTCGCTGTCACTAACATCCAGCAGGCTTGAAGAAGTAGATAGACAGGCCGAATATGGCATGATTATCCTTGCCTATTGGGAATGTATGAGGTCATGGCTGGACTATGTAGTACAGCTTCCGTAAACTACACGTGCTAAAGACTACATACATGCCTACCTGGCGGTAGCTGGAGACGATTAAACACAATATAATAAAATTTAAACCACTTTGCACTTTCAACCGTTTACTTGAACGCGCCTAACACATGTTACTTGTTACCTTGGGGCGCCATATTGGATGTCTACTCACACGCAAGTGTCTTCAAATGGGAACACCTCCACGCCGAAGGGGAAACGAGGCATCTAAGGGATCCGGTATCATTATACGAGAAAAACCTGAAATCTTTTTGTCGTGCCTTTTTGTAATAATAAGTTTGCTTACAGACTCTGGTCAGTGCTACCCACGTGAGCCATAATTCTCACTTAATCTCAGAATCATGAGTATCATGTTGTTAATCCTCTCCAGGGGCATAGTAAGGAGGGATTAGGAGTTAACCACTCAACCTTTTATCGGCTAAAGAGTTTTTTAAGTTGATCATTTTTGGTTCAAACTTCATATTAATTCCAAACTCTCATAAGGAAATATAACTACAAAAAGGCTACCTTATTAGACGGCTTGACCGTGTATTAGGAGTTGCTAATAAATATTGAGCGTACATTGAGGCTTCAATGTGCATAAAGTCGTTTAGCGATGGCCGCCTGATTGTAACAAAAGCCTACAGAGCGCCTAAATCTATGCTTATATTCAGTACCAGAGGCACGAAGATCTTGGCGTACCTTCTATAGATCTCTTACACTCAATATGACTCCCTAAGATTGTAGTTAAAGAAAATTAAAATTTTAAGACTGTTTTTATAAACTTATTATTTCTTTCAAAACCACCCTGCATACGAACTTGAATTAAAAATTTATTTGTTACACTTTTTAATTTAGAATGTACTAAAATTCCTCCTAAGAACAATCTTAAACCTATTTTGTGCCTAATTTCAAGCGTTTGAATGGTGTAAAATGTCTTTGATTTTTCAATATTTTACACTGTTGGTATAAATTAATTCTTAGACCTCTTGAATGTTCCTAGTCCCCCCCCCCTAGAAGAATTGATTCTATTTACCACTCCACACCCTCTAGATATTGAACATCCTTTTATAAACCTGAAAGACAAAAGAGGGCGCTAAACAAATTCATTATCCGCGTTCCTCATCAGAATAATGTTTTAGGACATTATTTACGGTCAAAACTTTAAGGAGATCTATTATTCTTTTAGGATAATAAATAAACTTGCCTAAAATTGTATTAAATGTTTTTAAAATGTACTTAGATAAAACATTTCTTACTGCAACAGACGTGATTGTGCGCAATGCACGGATGCAATCGAAAAGTTTCAGCATAAGAATTTCGCCGAATTCTGTGCACATTAAAATCCCCGAGTAAACCTCCTTTATCCCGTTGGAGAATATATTATTCAAGTGAGTAAAAACGTTTAGCCCAGTTTAGGCATAGTGCCTGCGTCCGCTGAACGACCTGCCTTGTCCAGCTGCCTTCTTAACTAGTTTACGAGTCCTACTTGTGTTTATGTGCCGTTTTGGAATCGCGAAACAAGTTAAAACCTTGTCTACGTAATTATCTATGCCATACAAAGTTTCTCTGAACACTGTCATTTACGTTTTTAATATTAATGACAAAATGTTTTGATCTTAATTAAGAACACATATAAATACATTTCCCAAATTTTAAACAAAAAGATACTGAAGAGAATTGAAATAAATCATTGTTGTAACGATACATAAAAAACCGATTGTTGATAATAATAATGATTTCTCTCGTTATAAAACTCTAAACAATATTATCTTAGAGAAATTGATTAACTATGGGGTGTTTTTATGTGAAGGGCAGATAACACAATTTCCTTCCGCCAGGGACATGGCAATGGTCGTGATTAGTATTAACTTTCAACTTACCCTAATCTGATGAAGAGAGCACAATCATAGCTTAGATTTGTAGGGTTGCATGTCTGAGAGACTTCGCTTCCTTAAACTCTAGAGAGCTATCCATCCTTTATACTCCGTGTAAGAATACGGTTGTAAAAGCAAATAGAGAATTATTAGATAGGGTTATGATTTACTGGTGGAGAATCTTCAGTTCCCACCGATGAAATCAAGAATAGTGTGAAAAATTTAATTCTAATCACCCTTTTAAAGTACAGAAAACTGTTGAAGTATCCATTAACCTACGAATTTGTAATTCTTTATTTTGTAATTTTATAACTGTTATCGCCTTATCAAATAATAAATAGCCAGTACAGTAGTAGGTTTAAAGAAGGGATATAAATCCCCTGGTAGTTGTTATGGGGGGATCCTGTAGGGGGACCTAGTGTGCAGCGCTGACTTAGGGTAGACCTACTCTGTCGGAGTCTTACTCTTTGTACCCCCTAGTAAGAACTGTAAGAGCAATAAGGAATGATAAGTAGATGGAATTATGATGACTAAGGATTGAGATAAATGGGTGACTGTGAGAATTAGGGTCGAATATAGGGCCGATTTCGAAGAATTATGTTTTTTTTCGTTAAGGCGTTTGATTTCCATGTATTTGACTATATATGTATTTGACTGTTTATATATTTCTCTATTTATCTATTTGGCCATTCATGTATTCGACTATTTATCTGCTTGACCATTCATCTATTTGACTATTCATGTATTTTACTATTCATGTATTTGACTATTCATCTATTTGATTATAAATCTATTTGGCTATTCATCTATTTGACTAATAAACTATTTGACTATTTATGTATTTGCCTATTTATCTATTTGACTATTCCTGTATATCACTATTTATCTATTTGACCATTCATGTATTCCACTATTTATCTGTTCTACTATCCATCTATTTGACTATTCACGTATTTTACTATTCAAGTATTTGACTATTCATCTATTAAATTATTCATGTACTTAACTACTAATCTATCTGACTATTCATGTATCTGACTATTAATGTACTTAACTACTAATCTGGTTAACTATTCATGTATTTGACTATTCATGTACTTTACTACTAATCTGTTTGACTATTCATGTATTTGACTATTCATGTACCCGACTACTAATCTGTTTGCCTATTCATCCATTTGACTATTCATGTAATTTACTATTCAAGTATTTGACTATTCATGTACTTGACTGCTAATCTGTTTGACTATTCATCCATTTGACTATTCATGTATTTTGCTATTAATGTGGTGACTATTTATGTATTTGACTATTCATGTACTTGAGTATTAATCTGTATGACTATTCACGTATTTGACTATAAATGTTCTTGACTATTAATCTGTTTGACTATTCTTCTGTACAACTATTTACTTGTTTGCCTATTTATATACTTGACTATTAATCTGTTTGACTATTCATGTACTTGACTATTAATCTGTTTGACTATTCTTGTATTTGACTATTCTTCTGTACGACTATTCACTTATTTGCCTATTTATATACTTCACTATTAATCTGTTTGACTATTCATCCATTTGACTATTCATGTATTTTACTATTAATGTGGTGACTAATTATGTATTTCACTATTCATGTATTTGACTATTCTTCTGTATGACTACTCATTTATTTGACTATTCATGTAATTGACTATTCTTCTGTATGACTATTCACGTATTAGACTATTCATGTACTTGACTATTCATCTATTTGACTATTCATGTAATTGACTATTCTTCTGTATGACTATTCACGTATTTGACTATTCATGTACTTGACTGCTAATCTGTTTGACTATTCATCCATTTGACTATTCATGTATTTTGCTATTAATGTGGTGACTATTTATGTATTTGACTATTCATGTACTTGAGTATTAATCTGTATGACTATTCACGTATTTGACTATAAATGTTCTTGACTATTAATCTGTTTGACTATTCTTCTGTACAACTATTTACTTGTTTGCCTATTTATATACTTGACTATTAATCTGTTTGACTATTCATGTACTTGACTATTAATCTGTTTGACTATTCTTGTATTTGACTATTCTTCTGTACGACTATTCACTTATTTGCCTATTTATATACTTCACTATTAATCTGTTTGACTATTCATCCATTTGACTATTCATGTATTTTACTATTAATGTGGTGACTAATTATGTATTTCACTATTCATGTATTTGACTATTCTTCTGTATGACTACTCATTTATTTGACTATTCATGTAATTGACTATTCTTCTGTATGACTATTCACGTATTAGACTATTCATGTAATTGACTATTCTTCTGTATGACTATTCACGTATTTGACTATTCATGTACTTGACTGTTCATGTACTTGACTATTAACCTGTTTGACTATTCATGTATTTGCCTATCCATGTATTTTACTATTCATGTTTTTGACTATTCATCTATTTTACTATTTCGGTATTTCACTTTTTATCTATTTGACCATTCACGTATTTGACTATTTATCTGTTTAACTATCCATCTATTTAACTACTCTTGTATTTTACTATACAAGTATTTGTCTATTCATCTATTAGACTATTAAGGTACTTGACTATTAATCTGTATGACTATTCATGTATTTTACTATTAATGTGGTGACTAATTATGTATTTCACTATTCATGTATTTGACTATTCATGTATTTGACTATTCATATTTTTGACTATTTATCTATTTGGTTATTAATCTATTTAGCTATTCATCTATTTTACTAATAATCTATTTGACTATTTATGTTTTTGTTTATTCATCTATTTGACTATTTCTGTATTTCAATATTTATCTGTAAACAATATTCATGTTTTTGACTATTTATCTGTTTAACTATCCATCTATTTGACTATTCATGTACGTGACTATTAATTTGTATGACTATTCAGGTATATGACTATTCATGTATTACATTATTCAGTATTTGACTATTCATCTAATCTATTTAACTATTCATTTACTTGACTGTTAATCTGTATGACTATTCAAGTATTTGACTATTCATGTACTTGACTATTAATCTGAATGACTATTCTTGTATTTGATTTTTCACAAATTTAAATATATATTTATTTCACTATTCATCTGATTGACTATTCATGTATTTGACTTAACTTGAATTTAACGTGAAGGTTCGCCAACTCAAACAAACCTACTCTATATCGGGGTTGATACCCTAAACATACATTTGGGTTGCTAAATATTAAATTACATGTATACTTGAATGTGGTGTGTGTGTGTGTCGTGTGTATGTGTTATAGCTCACCAACAAACCCGCCTACAAAAATTATACTTTTGCTTTGACAAAACATATTTGTTTGTCACTTAGTTGTGACGCCCTTTCGCGAGTAGTGTGGTTGACACACTGCCCCCGGAACCCACTGGCGCACGTCCAAACTATGTAACAGCGAAACCAAATATTATAGGGTTTTTTTATAATAAAACAACTCAGTATCCCTGTTAAATCATTATATCAGTCTTTGTAAAATAATTTGTTGTAACTGTAGATTAGCTAAAATAAAGATTAGCCAGGATGACATTGTGATCGATACGGTTGGTTGACCCATGCCAGAACCAAGAAAGGACAGCTGCCGTGGAGCGGACGACAGCCCGCAAAGGTTCTGTCAAACTGTCTACGAGGAAGGTAAGACTGTTTGTATGTTTAATAATGCATGTTCTTCCTCCTAAAGAATCATTGCTGGCACGTGACAGTCAGATGAATGGATCTGGTCACGTGTGTAAGCATTTAAACTTGCTACTATGTAAGTTAAATTTAACATCGACGAAAATATACATAAATAGGAACGTTTCAGAAACTAGTTACAATTATTATGCATGTAATGCGATGTCTCGATTAGGTCAGTGGTTTTATTCAAAGGTAAAAATGTATTTCAATATATTGTCATAGACAATAGTTAATAAACGATTGTAAGCATAGCTAAATTTTATTTAAACAACCTCGATGTACATTTCGCTAATAGATTTTTGTCATCTCGAAACCAAATTATGCTTAAAACCGTAAGTATGCTTATGTAGGTAAAACCTACAGTCTTACCGAAATGTACATCAAAATTGTTTGAATAAATTTTAGCCAGGGTTGTTGTTTATTGACACTAATTATAGTGTTTCTACACCAGTTGTGACACTACAAGAGCTAGTTATCACTGTTTAGGTACAATGCGTTAAACAAACTAAGTTATCACACCTGAAAAAGTCGACTCTGCCGAAACAACAAAGGTGGGGGTAATTAATTAAATGAGAAAGTGCTTGGGTGAATTTGAGAGCCTTAGACGTAGAGACAAAATTGGGATACAGTGGGAAATATCAGCTTCAAAGCATTATTTGAAACAAATCACGTTTAAACGAGGTTTTCAGAATGACCTATACAAAAAAAATAGACCACAATGACTCTCAACAGACGGTTTACGTGTTCCATGCCTTTCCCATGTATAGTGCGGACCACGTACCCGTGCACTTGGCCTTGAGAGATGGCATTAAGCGAGACGAGAGGTAGAGGGGTTGTATGAATACTTTCCTACAAACATGATAAGGGCTGTCAAAACATTGACTTGCCTGAGAGGGTTGATATTAGATAAATTCAATGATAAATTAGCTTCGGTATGATAAAACAAACGATCTTAAAATATGTGTAGACATATCGGATGCAGAAGCTGTTGATGCATAAAGCATTCTGAAAATATAGCACGCTTCAAGAAGTGGTAGTACATGAGAAATCTTATGCGATCTCTCAGGGCCAAGTGCTCGGTAACGTAGTCCGCACTATAAAAATCTATTTGTACCTCTTCTCTCCTCAAGGTCAGGGACGTTTACTAGTTCCGTTTACTAAGTCCCATACAGAATGGAACGTAAGCGCACACGCTGTTTTTATATTATATTGCCCATTCTAAAAACATTTTTGTAATTAGCCTCCCATTTCCAGTCTTGTAAGTTCACAGCCTTCTTGACGTTACGATTACAAAACTGCCTGATCAGGTCGTGATCAAACAGAGCTGGTTAAAAATGAACGGATCTGAAAATGAAAGGAAAACAATTGCACAGTCGGTGTGCGTGAAATGACGTTGAATATTTATGACTAAAAAAACGGAAAGTGTTGCAAGTGTCGGGAAAGTGGCCGATCTTGACGCATTAGTTTCTAACGCGTTATCTTTGTTCATCACCATCTGCAGAATGTTAATTCCAGGGCTGCCAACTGTTATGGAATCGGCACTAATTTTAGAACCTCATTTATGTATATAAAATATATATAACGTTTTTCTTGTTAAAAATCCCCTATAATAGAATAACAAACATACAACTAACTCTAACTATTATATTCCATATACAGATATAAAAAATAATAATATAAACGAAAATAATATATAATTGTTAGTCCAACAATAATTTTAAAAAATTAATAAAACTTATAGCTAAACTTTCCATAATTAAATAGAATAAAATCCAGACAACAAGTAATATAAAGTAATATAGACAATTTTTACTTAGATCAACAAAGAAATATTTCATTTGAGTTACTTTTTATTAAATAATTACAAATAATATAAATAAGTTTGTAGATATGAAACAATCACTATTAAATGAGAAAATAGAAGGCGAAATTATTTATTGTTGTTATCGTGTCTATTGATGTGCAAAGTGCAAAAAGTTCAGATTTATCCTAAAGTTCGGATGCACTATTTATAGAAAGGGGGTGCCACTGCCTCCAATGAGGTTGGACTTCTGCCTGTTTGGACCGTGGGAGGTATTTTATTTCCCTCCTACCAATCACAGGGCAAACCTGTGAAGAGGCATTCCCCTATCGGCCACCTGGGGACGAGCTCAGTGTGGGTTACAGGCTCCGTACTGAGAAATTAATTATTAAATTTAATTAATGAATAATATTGAATTATGAAATATTAATGAATTATTATATTCATAAGTTAATTTATTATAGATATATGTTAATATAATTAATAAACTATATTAAGTGTTATCCATTATGAGTTTAAAAAAAAAAAAATATTTGAACTTGAGTGAATGAATACAATGTATTTTATTAACGATTTAAAATTTGAACAAGATATATATATATATATATATATATATATATATTATAACATAAAGTACAAGGCTTTAGAGTATTTTAGCAGTTAGTTGCTAAAATAATTATCTGTAGGATTAGCAAAGAAAGATACAAATAGTTTTGTAAAGTGCCGACAAAGCAGGTACCATCCATTATCCTTTTCCGGGAAAGCTATAAACTGTGTGCCGGCAATTTGACAATAGAAGGGTCCAAACTTATTAGGACGGAAAAATCCACTGATCGATATAGCCTGGGAAAATAACCGTGTACCGTTAGATGGCTAATTGTGGAAACTGTAGGAACTTACAAAGAACACATTGGTAGAGGGAGAGATTAGGGATTTCAATAAAAACTAAATGATCGGGAGACGTGGAGAGAGGTTTTTGAAGGGAACTCGAGAAGAAGGATTGGTGTGGACAAGGATGGGAGTGTTGTAAAAAGAATAAATTGTTAAATTAAGTAAAGAGTTTTTTATAAGTAAATTTCAAAAAGTGCGACGTAAAAGTTTTTTTGGAAATATAAAGTAAGTTTTCTTGTGTGTCAAGTGTAAGTGCAGAAGGTAACAAAGGCCAAGATTCCAGAGACTCTTCAGAACAATAAGTATTATTCGAATATAAGTGTAGCCAACAGACATCTATATTTTAGTTCAGAACAAATTTAATTTCATTACCATTTATAAAATGTAATCTAGTTTCACCATTTCTAATTTAAGAAGCAAAGTTCCCGTATTAGCGACCCGAGAGCAACTACAAAATTTTAATACTGAATTTATTATCTTTGTTACGTTATTTTATTAGAATTCTAAAGCCTCAAAGTCCCTTTATAATTGTAATGTTAGTTAAGATATCAATCCTGTCACTGCAAAATATTTAATATAAATTTGGTAGATTGTGTAAAAAATAAATGCAAGTGATGTTTAAAAATTATAAGAGTGTTAATTCTTTATAAACCTGAAGGTGTGACAGTGGATAGGTATGGTAAATAAATAACATTAAAAATAAATTATAATTATAACAAAAGTCAAGTTAATATATATATATATATATATATATATATATATATATATATATATATATATATATATATAAATAGGGTGATTGTAAACTAATAGTTGGAATAGAACAATGGAAATTCACATTAAGGTAAATTTGAAATATTTATACAAGAAGTAATAATAGGATCTAAAAATTTAAACCACCAGTATAACGAATATCCTAATTATTTAAAACCGCAGGCACGACGTTTCGCTAGAATCTCATCTAGTATTGACGAGGTGAACCCAACAACAGTATAAGAGAGAACCATATGTATGTATATATGTGTATATATATATATATATATATATATATATATATATATATATATACATAAAATACGTTTTTTTGTTTAATAATTTAAAACAACATAGGTTATTCAAATACAAGAATATTTATTAATTTATATTCAAAGCTTTTCTTTGGTAAACAGTACCAACATCATCAGGAATGAAAATTACAATAATGTAATTATTGTAATTTTCATTCCCGATAATGTTGGTACTGTTTACCAACGAAAAGCTTTGAATATAATTTAATAAATATTCATGTATTTGAATAACCTATGTTGTTTTAATATATATATATATATATATATATATATATATATGTTATAACGAAATTCATTAGGTTAAGAAAACTGTTAGAAAATTATTTGAACTTGTGGGATATACCTGGCTAGCGCTAGTCTATTGTCACATCTATCGGCCGAAATAAGTTACTGCACACACCTGCAAGTCATAAATAAAAATAATTCGAAAGGGGTTCATTGTAAGTAAACCAGGACGTGCCTCGTTCATGGGAGAGAAGCTTTACCTAGACATCCACGGACCAGGGAGATTTATGACTAGGAATCCCTGAGAATACAGAAAAACACATGCACCTGTGGGAAAGTTCAACAAATTCCCACGAAGCCAAAAATAAAGTGAGGGAAGTGTCAAAATTTCATAGGCTAGCCACAGTTTGAGCGCCATAAGGGAGCCAATCAAGTTTGAAGAGAGGATGAAACACATACGGATACGATCCAAGAGGATGTTCAGGAAAGACAGTCATTTTTCAGTACTCGAAATGGTCAAGTGGTGGGACTCGAGGAGTCATAATGCAGGACTTGAGGGAGAAGTAATGTTCAGTTTTAGTAAGAAATATCAAGTTCTAACCAAGTAACGTGGAAATTTAAAGTAAGGGAGATTATTAAATAGAAAGTGAAGTATAAAGAGGGAGATTAAAGGGTAACAAGTGAGATTAAAATTAGGGAGTGATTAATAAAGTGGGTTACGGCATAGAAGCATTTCGAAAAATTAAGAGAAGTGAAATTGATAGGAAAATATTAATAAGTGAATTTGTGTCAAGTGAAATGAAACAAGGAACCACGCGAGTAATAAGTAATAATTTATTTTTAACTTAAAGCCAACTCTTTAAAGTAACAAACATTAAGAATCTTTTAAACTTTAGGAATTCCTTAAAAAGTCATAGTTAATTAAAATATAAAATTTATCAAACCAAGTGCAGTAACTTATACACGCCCTTAGATAGCTAAAGAAAGTAAATTTAGAATTGTTAAAAAAATTAATAGTAAAATAAAAGTCTTGATGCCTATCGGCAAATATTAGAGTTAGTAAAACGAATTATATGAACTACCTGTAAATGCAATATTGATCTCAGGATAAAATAAAGCTGTTATTATAAAAGCAAGTAGCTGGGTTATTAATTTAATTTCCTAAGAGTCAAAATTATCCTGTAGACAATCATAAATGAAAGTACGTTATAATATATATATATATATATATATATATATATATATATATATATATATATATATATGTGTGTGTGTGTGTGTGTGTGTGTGTGTGTGTTGTGTTTTGTTGTTTGTGTGTGTGTGTGAGTGCGTGTGTGTGTGTGTTTAATGAATCAAAACAATTATATATATATATTTTAATATATATATATAACATATATTTCATTATGTGATGTATAGGTACGGTGGCCATATGTATACAAGTCGAAATTGGGACAACCTATCTTTGGATGTAGTACAATGTAAGAAACACTTATATACACGAAAGTTCAGAGTTGTATTATATCATATATTATAACATAAATATCACTTAAAATGGTCTATTTCTGTTTCTCAACAAAATTTCTAATAGTTAACATCTGTTTGGACCCATTTATTTATTCAAATTATAAATTTGGCAAAGAGCAAATAAATCACAATTTCCTGTATTGGGGTATTGCCGGTACTTCATACCACAATAGTATTATTTTATAGATCTACAGCTCAGGTACAGAATTGCAAGTATTAGTTAAAGTTGAAATTCGGGACAAATAAATTATTTTAAGGGATTCCGTGACACAACTTTAAAAAATCGGGACTGTCCTAATTTTCTAGGACTGCCTCGATATTTCTGGGACTGTCCCGAGTTTTTTCGGGACGCATGGTCTCTGAATTTATAGTCCACATTATACTGCGTTTGACAGAGTGCGATATTGGTGGGTCCCGCAGTAAATCTTTGCACCGGTCTTGCACAAACGCATCGTTGGTGGAGAAAAACCACACACCAGTGATTCTGAAGGACTTTGATGTTCATATATTTTCTACAAAATAGATGCTCATTCGAATTTATAGTGAATAAATTATGTGAAACAAAATACGCAATCCGATACTACTAATTCCCCAATGAAGCGGACTAATTAATTATCTTACCCAGCCCAACGAATGGTTGTAACAGCAATTGTAAACATGGAGCGAACTAATTGGTCTAAGTTCATTGGCTGGATGTTTAGGTTAGTCCGGAGTTGGTTGGACGACGTCATAAAGCTAAATAAAGTAAACTCTTCCCAACACATCGTTAAGAACGCAGACATCGCTGTTGTAAGCGATATTATAGGTTAGGTTAGGCACAAATGGGTATCACTTTGATATAGATTAGGTTAGGCAGATGTAATGTAAATACATAAATTAAATAATAATGAATAATATTCGTAGCAAATGTATAAGTGGAATTAGTATTTCCAGTGCACGGCCTCCAATGAGACGACTTTATAGTCTCTTTTTGTAATGGTTTTTCTACTAATGTTCACTTGTGGTTATTTGCTCTTCATCATAAATATATTTATCCATATTATTTGCTTCCGTCCTCAACCTGGACCTCAAATTTTACGCTAAAACGCTTGAACATATATTGATGTCATACTTTGCCTTCAGTAGCACTTATTGTTGTGTTTAATGAGAACGATGTGCCCCATTGCCAACTCGGGGCATAACTGACGTATTTTTTGTTTTAGGTAATGGTGGGGTGAGGTAAGGCTCAGGGGTGGGTATTATTTTTTTTTTAAGTGTCTTGGGGTTATGATGACAAAAAGGTGAGTTATAATATAGTTGGGTGTTGAGTATGTAAGTTTGGTGTAGCTTTTTGAGTATTTCGTACTATTTGACTATTTTTATTTTGTTTATGTAGAATTTGTAGGTTTAATGTTATACAAAAGCAATTGTGAGCATAGAAGAGTAATTGTAACTAATAAACAATTATACATTCTTACCTAGTTACTACCAGCATGTTACAAAAGAGCTGACAAATTCACTTACAACCTTCTGATGATGCTAACTGTAGTCTACATAAATTGTTGTGCAACTATTTTGTATCAAGGGTTTTTAATTAAGTTTGGTATTACGTTTGTGTAGTTGTGGTTTGTGGAGAGGTAAAGTTTGACTGAGTATTTTATATTTGTGAGTGTTTTTATGAGCTCTTGGTAACATGTAAAATGACCTTTCTCTTTAGAAGTAGAAACTGGGGCATGCATTTCTTCAATTCTCCTGCATTGACTTAGCGTTGTCAGAGTTAGGCAAGAGGATATAGATCCTCTTACGTCTTGAACCATTTGGTGGTACTCTTGCGTCTTGAACCTTTTAGAAGCCCTTTCGCTTCTTGAACACTTTTTGAATTCATCGATCAGTTTTCTTCTTAGTTGTCTAACAAAATTATTAACAAATTTTCTCTCTTCTTCTTCTTTGCTTTATTGGTTCTCATTCTTAGCTATCGTTTTCTACGTAGTTTTATCACTAGTTACTTAACCTTTACTTCCTCTGGCATTTTACCGTTTGATTACATTCTTCCTTTCCTCTTGATTACACTCTTAACAAAATCGTACTCCAATCTTGTTTTTTTTTAGCAAAAGCAAAAAAGCTTTTGGTCGTTAGGAAGTATTTTTATATACCTAAGGTAGCGGTACTTCGGGCAGTTTAAACCCGCTCCAAGTTAATTAAAAAATTTTAAAAAAATTGGAAGTATTTTGAATTGCGAATTTAATTTCCACTTTCCAACCACATCCCATCCTCTGGTATTCGACTTTCACTGCCCATCACTCTTGTGCATATTTCCACTCAGCATTTCTATGTATACTTTTTATCTCTATAGCTTCGGTACAAAGTATTTCTACCCGAAGGATACTACAGACCTTCTTTTTATTTTGTTTGGTACTATTTGTTGTTTTTCTCACATACTGGGGGTAGCTTATATTGTTCACAGTGTAGAGACTCAAAACTACATACATTCTTCTTTGAATTCTAGGATGGATATATATATATATATATATATATATATATATATATATATATATATATATATAATTTAATATATTATAATATATATATATATCGTGTTCAAATTTTCAATCGTTAATAAAGTACTTTATATTTATCCATTCAAGTTCAATTACATTTTTTTACAGTTGTAGTGGATGATACTTCATGTTAATGCAGTTTTTAAAATATTAATTCAATAATTAAATTTAAGGAATTAATTTTAGTTTTATATGGGAGAAAAACTTTTCACAAAAAGGACAAGGTATGAAATATTCTTATTACGTCAATTTGGCTTAAAGTAAGTGGTAACATATGATTTCATAAAACAGCTGATTTTACGGGATAGGTTATATGGTAGAACATCTGTTTTATACTTTATTTTTATTAATTGTAATTATTTAATAAAAAGTAACTAATTTTTTTGTACTCAAGTTGGAGTTTATTTGGATTTTTAAAAATATTACTTGTTTTTTATAATTTGATAGTAGCCTAAATCTTGTTTTACATCCTTGAACATGTTTTTATTTTACTGGTTTCCCATCCGAAGTGTTCTCGGTCCACATTACCCGAGGTTAATCGAGATTCTGCTGTACGACGAAGATTAGAATGGTGGATGAATATAATATTATAATATAGATAAACATTAGCTTCATTAATCTACGAAAAGTACAAATAGAACCTTTTTATTATTATACTAACGAGATGCCAAAAAACTCAATAAAAACGGTACTTTCGCCGACCTCCATAGTAAATAAATTCTACAAGTTTTACTTTAATTAGAAAATTGTATTTTTGTAGTGACAAATTGAGAATATTTAACTTATTTAACATTTGCCCAACACTTTATAATTGTTTAATAATCATATTGTTTCATATAGATTTGAAGAAATTTAATTCTTTTTATAGTTAACGTAAGCGAATGCAATTTTGCAACACATTAAAATGCCTTTCCAATCTATTACATTAATACCTCTGACCTTTGCAAGTTCACGTAGGCCTTGTTGAGACGCAGTCAATGAGCGTATGAAGTCTTCATCATTTCATGGCGATTACCGGCACGCGGAAATATGCGCCGTCAAAGCCTATTATCAATAAAGATTAAGTACTTTATTACAAACTACGAGATGTTATAAAGAGAGGAGCTGAGTAGTTGGAAGATATCACTAACACCAGCAGAAACCTAAACGGTGCAAAGGTCGATTACAGTTTATCGTGTCAGAGAATTCATTAACTCATATATGAACCGTATTTTCTTGGTATTACAACTTATAGGCAGATACATAAACAAACGATTAATAAAACATCATTTCTTACGATACTATTTTCTCGACTAACCTTTGGGATATTTTTTAAAGTTACTTTGTCAGCGGCTTCACCGGTGTCGTAGAATGTTTTGTTGTAGTAACTTGTGGCGTCACAAGATGCGTCAGTAGTTACCCTCAGGTCATAGCGGTCTCAATGGAATGATGAATCAGTTTCACTCAGACATTTAAACAATTTTGTTACTTTCCAAAAAGTTTGAATGTCTGTCTGGTTACTTCATTACGGCTGTTCTCTCGATGTCAATATCGTAGCACAATGGTGTACAACCCGCGGCCCTCAAAGTCCGTTTATGCGATCCGCGGATAAGTATTTTATACCATTGAAAACGTGAATATATATTATTCACCACACACACACACACACACACACACACACACACACACACACACACACACACACACACACACACACACACACACATTGTGTGTGTGTGTGTGAATTTTATATATATATATATATATATATATATATATGAAGTTAATATATTACTATTGTAAGTAATTTTATCCACCATTAAGTGCAATGATTTTACCTTGAGTGATGATTATAAAAGATTTTACCTTGAGTTTATAATCATCACTCAAGGTAAAATCACTGCACTTAATGGTGGATAAAATTACTTACAATAGTAATATATTATCTTTAAAAAGTCAGTGCAACGGAAAAACAATGGATAACGTAAAATATCAAGAATATATATATATATATATATATATATATATATATATATATATATATATATATATATATTTGTAGCTTTGCAACACTGTTTTCTTGTATTCACTTATCACGTACACTATATGTACTTAAACAAGAATCTTACTTTATGCGAGTTAACGTTCAAAGTTTGGTCGTATCTCCATCATCCGGCATCACTGACCGGGGGTTATAGTAGACTGGCCCGGCCAGTGATGCCCGATGATGGAGATACGACCAATCTTTGAAAGTTAACTCGCATAAATACCAAGTAAGATTCTTGTTTAAGTACATATAGTGAGTGATATATATGTAATCTGCGCAATATGTATTCTTGTGTATTAATAAAGAAATACGTCAAAATACAAATACAAGAATTATTATTGAATTTACGATTCAATAATAATTCTTGTATTTGTATTGTGACTTATTTCTTTATATTGCGAATGGTGAGATTTTCCCCCTTATTGTAGGCCTAGTTGAAACAAGAGATTTAAAAACTTTTCGGTAAAAATAAATTGAAAAGTTAAAAATTATTAGACAGATTTTAAGTTTTACACAACCGACACGATGTTGAGCAGCAGGGGAAGATGTCTGACCTTGAAGTGATGTAGTGCGGCGCTATTATAGGTTTGTTATTTCTTATAGGACGCCACGTCTTGCACCGTACAGTGTCATTGTTGTCGAGGCAGAGTTCACGTATGTGTTTGTCTTTTCAACTTGAATTTCAATCATTTAGAGGACACAGAAATGGTATTGAAATACATTTTTTGTGTAGTGGTGCAATAGGTTATTCATATAATAGTGAAATTAGCTTTAGCTGTTGGGTTAGGCAAGTGCCCATAAGAAAAGGTAACGTGCGGCCCGCAACGTATTATATTAAGATAAAATTGAACCCCATTTATAAGAAGTTTGTGCATTCCTGTCTTATCCAATGAAAACCGTTGAACATTTTGAGGTTTTAAAATAAAACTGTCGATGCGTGCTCAGCAAACATGTTCTGTAACGGCCTGAGTAGCTCTCGTGCTGGCAATGGCAATAATACTTCTGTCTCTTTAATAGCGTAACCCAAAGCAATAAAACCTTTTTGTAATGAAACTAGACATTTATTGCTGAGGAAGGTCAACGTTTATAGTTAGTATGTTTTTTGAACGGAGCTTGAAAAATCCCTTTCATTGTTTAAAATATTGCTGAAATGTCGATAAAAGAGTCTAGTTAGCTTTGAAATAACTACGTTTTACGTAGGAGTAATACTATTTTTTTACAATTTAAAAAAACGAAATGTTGGTAATATAAATGAAATCAAAAACATAATAAAAACAAAAACAAAAAAAGTTTAAGTTAACGCCTACCTTATGTCATTAAGAATAAAACGTTTTATTTTAGTTAGGTACTTTTTATAAAATAATTATAATTAATATAAAAATGTATATATATATATATATATATATATATTATAATAATAATAAATTTATTGAATTAATTAATATTTGAAAAAACTATATTAACATCAAGTGTTATTATTACAATACAAAAAATGTATTTGAACTTGAGTGGATGAATAAAAGATTATTATTCTATTAACGATTGAAAATTTGAACCAGATCTATAAATATATATAGCGAGAGTGTGAATTAATCGTAGGAATTAAATAAAGAGTAAAATTCCCGAGAAAGAAATGTAATTGCCCAGATTATGACAAGAGTGAAAGTGTGAAACAATGAAGCAAGCGGTCTTTTAATAATTCCAGATGGCGGGATACGCCGGCCACTACACGAACACTTAACTGCTTATATATTCAAGCCTATCTGCATCGCATCTTCAGCAATATACATTTTATAATTACTTCGTCAACGTAATCAAGATGCTTCAGCCAAACATCTCCATTGCCACCTTGATAGCATCGCTATTGCAAGCTTTGTTTCCTATCTAACTTGCTCAACGGTGTGTTACTCTAGCGGTTTTGTTTATTTGCCTCCATTTCGATTGCAAAGAATATTTTTGTTCATTTAATCTTTCCTATTGGCCTTGAGAAATTAATTTTTTGTAAATATGTAAATTTAGTAATTAGTTTATTATATTTGAGTAAAATTTGTCGATTCTCAGCATTTTACTAACTTGGTTCGGATGTCAAGCGCGGTCTACTTGGTTTTAATGGTTATGGGAAGAACTTTTCCCTACATGGTCGGTCGAATGTCGCTCCTTCAGAGACTTGTAGATCTCACGACTTTCCGATTCACCACCACCTGCATCCTTGACTCCAAATATCCACTCACTTCTACATTATTCCTTCACCACCTTCATCGTCGGTACTCAGCACTAGACTCTTCCACCTCCGACTCTTTGAACTTCACCCCGGCTTCTAGAAATAGACGTTCCTCCTAGAACTTAATTTCTTCCCTCTACAATTCCTTCATAGCTCATTGTTTTTCATGACATCCCTTTCGTTCCGTCTTGTCCACCAACGGTTTTCTTTTACTTGTTTCAACCAATCCTCACCGGTCTTTCCTTTACTGCTCTGGAAAATCGAAACTCCTTTTATGCTTTCTCCACGTACCCGTTTTGGAATTTACGTTCTTCTGCGAAAACCTTCTACTTTGGAACTACACTTTGAGATCGTCGTTCCACAATTTTTCTTTGACCTTGCACTTCCTGTATACTAGATCATTCGATTAAAAGAGAGAGAGAGAGTCAGTCGACCAGTTCTCTCACATTATCCAAGTAGAGGTGAAATAACACCTTTTTTATCCAAAACTGAACGTTCTTTTAAAAGTCCTTATCCAAGCTTGCTACACGCAGCCAGTGTCGTGTGACAGACGGTGTAAAACCTCTGGGGTCCTCAAACGTCCTCCTCTGAGTTCAATCCGTTTTGTTGGGAGCATGTACATTTTACTTTTGGAGTTTCCACCTTAATTTTTGTAATTACCAGTCAAATTTTATAAGCTGGCACTTGACTCTTAAGTAGAAATTGTGTATTCGTCTTCTGGAAAACATCAGGCACTGTCGTCATCCCACATCGGGGCCATAATTAGCGGCCTACCCCTCCCAACTCTTAAACAATCCTATTAGCACGCTTCCGCAAACACCCTATTTACATTTGTCGTTATTTATATTACACATTAAAAAGTTTCAATAAGTAACAAAATAACCAGTCAAACTTATGAATCGCTGAAGTCCAGAGGTTTGTTGTCTTTTAAAATGACCTTCAAGGATATCCACCCTCCGCCCGCAATCCCAAAGTGCCAGCTAATAAAACTTGATCGTATTTTTGAATGCAAGTTTTAAAAAGAACTTTCCAACTACATCACACAATAATGCCTTCCCCTTAGATCTACAACCCGCTACATTTCTCTGTCCCCTCACAATGGCTTGCTTACGCTGTGCATACACGTTTTAACATGAGTTTCTTTATAATACAAGAATATGTAATCACAAGGTCCAGTGTACTTTATTTTATTACTGGTACACAATATCAAGAGCACAGAGGGGCAATATATTACAACGAAAATATTGGAAAGAACCCCAAAAATAATCAAACATAACAAATTACTTAAGATGAAACCCTTATGTACATTTCGATGACCATGCCACCATCATCAGGTCACTCTAGTTTGTAAAGTCTTGTTTGCTATATCTAGTCTTAGAATAACTTTCAGTTAAAAGCTAGCGAGTACAGCCTAGTGAAAAAATTGACCGAGTTCAATTTTAGTGTCAAGTCGCCGATTTCGACTCTCGGTAAATCGATCATCGACTAGTAAGATATTCGATAACGTGGGCGTTTTAACTTGCAATTTTTGTGTTGTACATCTTGAGGTTTAAAAAATGAATTTTATTGATATCGCTCGACCAAAAATACTCTGATATTTTTCAGCAGACGTCTTTCGCATTAGATCAATGCATTGTTCAATGATATGATTCACTGACAAGATTGTTGCTCAGATGTGTTGTATTATTGTAAGTCTGTAATAATGTTTTACCAAACCTTCAGGTTCAAGTTGGCGATGCTACACTGTCGTAAATTTCACGCCGTAAGAGAAACGTAATTCCCTCTCGCCACTCTGTAAATCCACTGCATTTGACAGTTATGTACAGGCTTGTAGTATCTTGGCACCGTCAGCACTTCCGAGATGTTTATTTAAGTTGATGTGGGCAATTTACTAGGAGGCTTGAAATTTCTTTTACTCAGTAATACAGATGGAAAAGGCAGGGAAGTTTGGGCGCAGTATGAGGGAAAGTCTGGCAGTAAATGGACAATAAACATTAAAGTCCTCCTTTGCCAATAATTAGAACCTTCTTCAAAGCCTATTATTCCCGAGAAATAAGTTTCTCCAAAAATGTCTTTAAGTATGCCATAAATTTTCAAAAATCTGTTAGGGCCATAAATTATTTTTTTTTCAAGTGAATACCGAAATTATTCGGATCGTCTGGGAAAATCCACTTGTTGCCGGCACGCTAAAGTTGTCACGTCTAACACATGGGATCCTATACTGGGGGATCGGGGAGATATCAAGTCAGGGGGCGCGAGACCAGTTGGGAAATAATAAGATAAATTAAATATATTTAATATTATAGGAACAAACATGATCTTACTAATGACTTGGATTGTGCCTTTACTAAAATACAACCTAAAATAGGCATGCTAGTGTAAAAAATGCACGCTCGAGCACCTCACTAACAGATTGTTCTCTTAACAGTTAAAATTTACCTTGCAAATTAAAACTTGGAATGTTATTTCATGATTCTTGTAAACGTATGTATAAATAAAGACATCGTTTTCAATATATATAATATCTGATTCGTTTTCATTTGCCTACACCATTTATTTATAGTGCAAAAGGAGGGGGCGTGGTACCAAAAAGTTTGGAAACCCCTGCTCTATACGTTGTGAATACAGTTATAACATATGGTTTCGTACAACAGCTGATTTTATTTATGTTCTAGGTTATGTTGTAGAATAGCTGTTTCCCCACGTTGGCCATGTTACTTTATTTATTATACTTTATTAAGTTAAAATATTATTATTCAGTATTTTCGTCAGTTAATAAATATATCAACATATATATCAAATAAATTTTACTGTAATTAATTCAATATTTTGTTTATGAGATCTATTATTATTCCAATTTTTTAAATAAAAACATCCTTAGGCGCTTCTGATACTTTCAATAAAGAAACCTATTTCATTTACATTCTATAAATAAAATTTGCATTTAATAAATATTGAAATATTTTATAATAATAATATAAGTATTATATAATACATGTTGAAAACATGTACATGTGCAATTATTTAGTGAATTTGTTTGTTTGGTTTGTTCTTTTCCCTTAAATTGTTTATCGAAGTCATAATGATATCAAACTCTAATAGGGACAAAAAAGGCAAAAATCCGTTAAGCAGTTGATTAATTAAATTGATCTTTTAGATAAATTAAAATGTGGTGAAAGCATAGCATCTGTCGCAAAGCATTTTAGCGTTGAGTCAACAGTGCGTTACAGAAAGAAAAATGAAGAGAATATAAGGAGTGTCAGAGGAGGGACTTGTCAATCGGCGAAAGTTACCTCTGCTCGCATATTGAATAAAATTTTCGTGTTTTCGGATTGAAGGGAAACTTAGGTAAATAATAAAAAATATGTAATTATGCAGTACGGAAATAAACCATACTATATTATAAGTGTACAGTATAGCTGTAACTAATGTTAACATTTTTTATGTGGAACGTAACTCTCCCCTTTCTATATACAGTTGGTTTCAGTATTCGCGGTTTTACTATTCGTGGAAACGTCGAGGAACGTAACCCCCGAAAATAACGATGGACCACTGTATAACATTCTATCGTAGCAAACAATTTAAAACTGTGCATAAGAAAAGGTATTATTTCAGCTTAAAAATGGATATTAGCTATTGTAAGCCTGCTGTAAACCCGTGTAGGACGTATCGCCAAACCTGTTGCCAACAGGTGGGAGTGTAACCTGTTTGTATAACTTTGCGCAATAATTAAACTAACTCGCTTCTCGCTGTAATTACAAGGCCCGTTGTAAGTTACTAGACAGTTTAATGCTATAGCTGTATAACAAGTGTCGCTGATATAAGTATTCATAGCGGCGTGTTGCCAGATTAATTGTCCTGTCGGACCGTGAACTCTGCGATTGGGTTGTAGGCCCGGACATTCTACAACAGGACGTGCTTACAAGCCATCGGGAGCAGAAGGGAATGTAGGATGACAAGCTGGAGCAGGATGGAGCGATAGGGGATCCTGTTCTTTCCTTAAGAGGCGGGGAGAATCCAGTGTTTTGGGTGTTTAACGCTTCCAGTGTTTGTTGTTTCAGAAATAATAGTGAAGCTTGCATCAAGCTTTAATGTTCTGGTCACCAAGTCTGAAAAACGTTGCTGGAATTACGATTTGTTATAGTTTTAAAACGATCGGACATTATAAAGGATAAGACAGGATTTCAAATTAATGTGGCAATAAGGTAGGGACAAAAGATCCTGGTAGAGGAAATAGGATCATTTCATTATGTCTGCGTAGAAGCTTGCCTCAAGAACACCTACATTTTGTCGCCGTCATAAACAGGTGTCTAGCCCCTTGTAAGAAAAGGGTGGGTAGATGGAATTTTATAGGCTAAGGGAAGGACATCATGATACACTGAATGTGGAGCAGGGGAAATTATGACATAGTTTGGCCAGAGCCGCAGGAGAAACCAATGAAGCTCTTATAACTCTAGTTATATGCTTAAACGTATCCGGTTACTTATTCAATCGATTATTTAAAAAAATCTTCTTAATTTGTTCTTTAGGTAGTTGTAATAAAAGAAGTTTACGTTTCTCATCTCGCCTTTTTTCATTAGAGGATAAAATTTATTGTCACTAAACTATTTAAAAAATTTATTGACAACTACTAGTTAATACTGACTTAACAACTATTTGTGAAGTTTAGGCTGTGTGACAGTTAAATATTGCATATGTTTTAAACTTTCCATCTTTTAGATCACCTAACGAGAGCCACTGTATAGCTAACCCGGTAGTATCACCTTAGCGCATGCTCAGAATGCTAGTTCAACTGGAGTTAGTAAAAATATGAACGACATAAAAACCTGAAAGGAAACTAGAATTATTAGGCCCTACTTTCACTTTTTCAAAATTAATAATCGCTTTCTTTTTCTTTCCAGTTTAAATGTAAAAACACAGAAGAGCACCGTACTACCAAACACGTTTTGGTACCAGAGGTCGGAATGGGGAGCGTAAAACCTAATTGAGATTGAAGAGTAGTTTAACCCTTCGATAGGCGCGTGGTTAAAAGTAACACATTTAGGCGCATGGGCTACCACTGTAGCAAACTCTCTTTTTATTATAAATTTATTATTTAAAAATGTTTTTTTTTTTTAATTTGTAATTGTTGTAACTGTTTCCTAATATACTTTGAAACATATTTAAAAAAATAATAAATGTAAGATTTTTATTTTAAATTGGTAAACATTGTAATCTAGTTATGTTACTTTACACCACAAAATACTCCCAACTTTAGGAGCAAAAACTTTAAAAAAATTAAATAATGAAAATAAATTAAACCATGAAACTCATTTATTTTCAAATATAATTTATCAGAAATAGTATACAGATTTTAAAAAAACAATAAACATACATTGTTATATGTAAAAAAGAGTTGTTTACCGAATAAATATATTTTATGTTAAATGGGTAGGACTATG
Source organism: Prosapia bicincta (assembly GCA_036971475.1). Classification (NCBI taxonomy): domain Eukaryota; kingdom Metazoa; phylum Arthropoda; class Insecta; order Hemiptera; family Cercopidae; genus Prosapia; species Prosapia bicincta. The sequence goes on along the minus strand of JBAIZL010000004.1, from coordinate 147,416,888 downwards.
CACTTACAGACAATTATGTTACTATTGTTCTTCCAATGTTTTACTGGTGTGTAGATTCCATACAAATGTCACATACTAGCAGGATGTGGTCAGGGCATATCTCCACATTGGTTGTAGGACTTCCAGGTCGATATATCGCTCCCTATACCGTACCTGAAGCAGCGCCCAACCTTATTGTCTATTGGTTGTTCAGACCGGGGTTCATCGGTCCCAAGAAGGTTTCTTGCTTGCGTCTTTAGTTCTACAGGTAGCACAGCATCATGCACCCTTTCTCTTATTTTAGGAACAATTAGATCCCAAGCAATGTTTTACTGGTGTGTAGATTCCATACAAATATCACATACTAGCAGGATGTGGTCAGGACATATCTCCACATTGGTTGTATGACTTCCAGGTCGATCTGTCGCTCCCTATACCGTACCTGAAGCAGCGCCCAACCTTATTGTCTATTGGTTGTTCAGGCCGGGGTTCATCGGTCCCAAGAAGGTTTCTTGCTTGCGTCTTTAGTTCTACAGGTAGCGCAGCATCATGCACCCTTTCTCTTATTTTAGGAACAATTAGATCCCAAGCAATGTTTTACTGGTGTGTAGATTCCATACAAATGTCACATACTAGCAGGATGTGGTCAGGGCATATCTCCACATTGGTTGTAGGACTTCCAGGTCGATATATCGCTCCCTATACCGTACCTGAAGCAGCGCCCAACCTTATTGTCTATTGGTTGTTCAGGCCGGGGTTCATCGGTCCCAAGAAGGTTTCTTGCTTGCGTCTTTAGTTCTACAGGTAGCGCAGCATCATGCACCCTTTCTCTTATTTTAGGAACAATTAGATCCCAAGCAATGTTTTACTGGTGTGTAGATTCCATACAAATATCACATACTAGCAGGATGTGGCCAGGGCATATCTCCACATTGGTTGTAGGACTTCCAGGTCGATCTATCGCTCCCTATACCGTACCTGAAGCAGCGCCCAACCTTATTGTCTATTGGTTGTTCAGGCCGGGGTTCATCGGACCCAAGAAGGTGTCTTGCTTGCGTCTTTAGTTCTACAGGTAGCACAGCATCATGCACCCTTTCTCTTATTTTAGGTACAATTAGATCCCAAGCAATGTTTTACTGGTGTGTAGATTCCATACAAATATCACATACTAGCAGGATGTGGTCAGGGCATATCTCCACATTGGTTGTAGGACTTCCAGGTCGTTCTATCGCTCCCTATACCGTACCTGAAGCAGCGCCCAACCTTATTGTCTATTGGTTGTTCAGTCCGGGGTTTATCGGACCCAAGAAGGTTTCTTGCTTGCGTCTTTAGTTCTACAGGTAGCACAGCATCATGCACCCTTTCTCTTATTTTAGGAACAATTAGATCCCAAGCAATGTTTTACTGGTGTGTAGATTCCATACAAATATCACATACTAGCAGGATGTGGCCAGGGCATATCTCCACATTGGTTGTAGGACTTCCAGGTCGTTCTATCGCTCCCTATACCGTACCTGAAGCAGCGCCCAACCTTATTGTCTATTGGTTGTTCAGGCCGGGGTTCATCGGTCCCAAGAAGGTTTCTTGCTTGCGTCTTTAGTTCTACAGGTAGCGCAGCATCATGCACCCTTTCTCTTATTTTAGGAACAATTAGATCCCAAGCAATGTTTTACTGGTGTGTAGATTCCATACAAATATCACATACTAGCAGGATGTGGCCAGGGCATATCTCCACATTGGTTGTAGGACTTCCAGGTCGATCTATCGCTCCCTATACCGTACCTGAAGCAGCGCCTAACCTTATTGTCTATTGGTTGTTCAGGCCGGGGTTCATCGGTCCCAAGAAGGTTTCTTGCTTGCGTCTTTAGTTCTACAGGTAGCGCAGCATCATGCACCCTTTCTCTTATTTTAGGAACAATTAGATCCCAAGCAATGTTTTACTGGTGTGTAGATTCCATACAAATATCACATACTAGCAGGATGTGGCCAGGGCATATCTCCACATTGGTTGTAGGACTTCCAGGTCGTTCTATCGCTCCCTATACCGTACCTGAAGCAGCGCCCAACCTTATTGTCTATTGGTTGTTCAGTCCGGGGTTTATCGGACCCAAGAAGGTTTCTTGCTTGCGTCTTTAGTTCTACAGGTAGCACAGCATCATGCACCCTTTCTCTTATTTTAGGAACAATTAGATCCCAAGCAATGTTTTACTGGTGTGTAGATTCCATACAAATATCACATACTAGCAGGATGTGGCCAGGGCATATCTCCACATTGGTTGTAGGACTTCCAGGTCGTTCTATCGCTCCCTATACCGTACCTGAAGCAGCGCCCAACCTTATTGTCTATTGGTTGTTCAGTCCGGGGTTTATCGGACCCAAGAAGGTTTCTTGCTTGCGTCTTTAGTTCTACAGGTAGCACAGCATCATGCACCCTTTCTCTTATTTTAGGAACAATTAGATCCCAAGCAATGTTTTACTGGTGTGTAGATTCCATACAAATATCACATACTAGCAGGATGTGGCCAGGGCATATCTCCACATTGGTTGTAGGACTTCCAGGTCGTTCTATCGCTCCCTATACCGTACCTGAAGCAGCGCCCAACCTTATTGTCTATTGGTTGTTCAGTCCGGGGTTTATCGGACCCAAGAAGGTTTCTTGCTTGCGTCTTTAGTTCTACAGGTAGCACAGCATCATGCACCCTTTCTCTTATTTTAGGAACAATTAGATCCCAAGCAATGTGTTTAATAAACTCGCTTCTTGACATTGGTGACTCTCCAACTTTGTTAGTAACGTATATTCTGGACGCATTGATGGCTGCTATATTTGGAAGATATAAAAATAGAACCATAGGCCATAGTTTCGTATTTATTGCTACATCGTATTTGGCACACATTTGGTCTATTACGTCACCTCCAATTTTTGTCTTGTTATAAAAAGTAATTATATCGGGTTTCTGTAAATCCCCTGAATCTTCGTCAATCTTGTAGTCTGCATGCATCGTGGACAGAAGTAATACTGCTTTCTTAGGTTTAGTGTAGTAAGATAAGAGGGTTTCCTATTCATCTGACAAGCAATCCATAAGTGGATCCAAAATACCTGCAAATTATAACCAGGCACGCTATGGTTCACTCATAACACAAAAGGTCGCACTGGCTACAGGCGTAGCCCAAACAACTTTAGTCGTAAATAATTACAAAAAGCACAAACTTTGAGGGACAATCACTGACTAAGTGAGTGGGGTAGATGACAAACAACAGCTAATGGCGTAGTTTTCCCTTCACTATTTTTAGGAGATACGCTGTAGCCTAAACAAAAGCTTAGGGCTACACCTGTAGCCGGCGTGCCTAGCCTAGGGTTAATTAACAAAACGAAATGACTCTTTAGTAATAAATATGTTTAAATGTTTCTTGAACCATGTTAAAAAAAACTTTTTTTAATTTCGGCTATTAGTTCACCCTCTCTTTATAACAAATATCTTATTAGCCTATCTGGTTGTCAAAAATTATTACCATGGTTACCACACAATAACTCGAATAATGCTTTAGAAAAAAAACCACTTTTTTTAGGTTAGGGTGAAATTAATTTTAATAATTAATTTTGCATTCTATTTTGCCCTTCTATGTTGTGATTCTGTCAGATGCCTCTCATATCCCTCAAGATGATCTCCATTTCGGCTCGGCACTTTATATCTGTGACAAACCATTCAGTAGTTATCAGTATCCATCTATCAGTGCTACGTCCGAGAATAGGAATTACTCTTGAAATATCCAATTTTTTTATATCATTTTTGAAGGCACTCAAACTTTTTTATCTTGATTCAAGGAGACATTGTCTCGGAGGTGGCAATTTAATATTTTGCTTATCACTAAACGTTAACTACGGCCCCTTCTTGTTTACCTCTAGCAAGAAATTTTAGCCTCGTACTCTGTCCCGGCGAAGTAATTTTATATGTTATAAACGCCAGAAAGGCAATAAAAAGTGAGCACAGTCTATTTACTCGTGCCTCGTGCAGTATGGTTCTAGGAATAAAGTGTTGCTACACGCGATGGCCCCCATACCCGGTGGCAATTAGGGCCGTGGCCCTTTAGCTTACCCTGAAAGTAGTAATACTGTCAGTTAAACAAGGTTAAAACTTGAATTTTTTAGGTGCTTTATGTTTTAGTACGAAATTCTACGTCCAGCCCCCCTCAAACGTTTATTCAAGTTATCCAGGGCTTAATAGTTCCGTGAAATCGTTAGAATTCCAATAATAGATGTTGACAATGTTAAATTAAATGATAATAAAACTGGAAATATAACTTTATTTGTCCACTATTTACAAACACGCACAGTAACAGATAGCGCAAAGCGACATTCCTCTGCATCTGTGACGCGTTTACAGATCCATTAGGCAGTGGCATTAGTCATAGTGGTGTTTGCCGTCATCTAAGCACATTAGGAGATGGTTTTGTTATATTTATCAACGGAGCCTTCAAGGCACAACGTCTAAAGTACGGTTGAGCAACCGTCCACTTGCTCACTCCCGCTTTCTCGTGTATTGCCTCTTCTGATAATATATTATATTTTCAAAATGTTTTATACATCAACAGCTTCTGCAACCGATATGTCTATACATATTTCAAGATTGGGGTAGACGGCATCTGAATGGGGGCAAGTAAGGTTCTACAGAAAACAATAAAATTGTATGACCCTTTCACAGGTAATAAAACACTACTGTCAACCTTTGTGTAATGAAGCGTTAGCCCCCATCGAGATGCTTCTAGGTACTTAGAACCTGCCGGAGGAAAGATTCGATTCGAAATGGAACCATTTTTGCAAGCTATACAATTTCAATGTCTAAAATTGTATTGTGGGTACAGTTTTAGTGGGTTGGCTTCTAAAGTACTCAAAAAATACCATAGTTAGAGAAACGGGGTTAAATGAAAAGACTGTGCAACGTCTTAGGAACGATTTTCGGGATTTACTAACGGTTTGGTTGGCTGAAACGAGTACTAAGTTTGGTGGTGTCAACAGCGTCGTTGAAATTGATGAAAGTGCTTTTGGGCGTCGAAAATATAACAGAGGGCGAGTAACAAAAACAAGATGGGTTGTAGGCGGTATTGAAAGAAACACACAAAAATGTTTTCTTAAAGTATTTGCAAAAAGAGATGCACACACATTAAAAAACGTGATTACTGAATATGTTGAGCCCGGTACAACAATAATTACTGATAGCTGGAAATGATATAATACACGAGCCTTACTTTTGGCTGGATTTGAGCATTTTAATACTGACTCAACACGGCCCTCCACCTTCCGTCTCGCATATTGCAATCTCTCAAGGCCAAGTGCACTGTTAAATGACCTCGACTTGGTAATTCCCTGGCTCCACGTATACTCTTTGGCTCTAAGTTTGCTGACGTCATACGTCGGATGTGTACTGTCATCTGTCAGTCGCCTTCCCTAACGCCTCTCGCCATTAAAACAATATGACTAAGCTATAATTATAAAACTGCTCCTAGCCATATTTACGGTGACCATAACCAGAAAAATCACTATAACCCTGATATTTAAAATCGTGTCCTGTAGTTTCTTAAAATAATATATTTGTCCCGAATATCAAGCACATTTCAACCTTGACTAATACTTAAAATTCTTTATCTGAGCTGTATAAGAAAACAGTATTGTGCAATGAAGTATCGGTAATTTGGTTTATTTGTACAATAAAATTGGGATTTATTTGCTCTTTAAAATCTGAATAAGTAAATAAAAAAACTTAAAGGGATAAGGTTAACTATTAGAAATTTGGTTGAGGAACAGAAATAGACCATTTTAAGTAATCTTTATATTATAATATATGATATAATACAATTTTTAAAAAAATATTGCTTTTAAACTTTCGGTGTCGAGTATGTGTGATTGTTGTTTTGTTTGTCTAGGTAAACGCGTGTGATTCCAATAGTATTTCTCGTACCTAAGAATTTTACTAAGAGACTATTTCTATGTGAGGGCGTAATTCAAATGTTAAAGAATAGTAAATAGAAAACTAGTGGATATGTTACTAGTTTTAACTCGTACATTTTCTGGGTTCAGTTTAAAAAAACACGTACCAAGTATAGTGCAGACCACGTAACCGTGAACTTGGCCTTGAGAGATCGCAGTAGGCGAGACGGGAGGTAGAGGGTCAGTGAAAATACTTTCCTATAAATATGATAAAGACTATCAAAACACTGACTTCTATGAGACGATCGATATTAGATAATCTAACCTCGGCATGAAATAACATTTTTGTAGACATCGGATGCAGAAGCTGTTGATGTATCGAACATTCTCGATATCTACATGTTTTCAGAAGTGGTAGTACACGCAAGCCCAAGTGCACGGTTACGTGGTCCGCACTATACTATTGGGGATACTTCGTTTGTTAACCTAGTACAGAGATTTCACAGAGTTCCTTGATCGCTCTTCAACAAGACACAATTACAAAGCAATTAATCTTAATGGCACTGGTAGCAAACGCCTAACAGGTGGCGTTGCTAGGCCGCTGCATTTAAGGAACATTTAATTGAACTTGCTGTCCATTTGCTCCGTAAGAACTTGAGACATTTTTGCAAACGAAGCGCAATTCTTCGAACGCTTGCCGAGGTAAACTACCGGATGCGTAAGGGGTCAAGAGGGTTTGCGTAATTTTCAGAGCTGCGTTGGACAAACTGGGAAACTAGAATGGGACGTGCTATTGGAAACGTTTGTCACGTGAACGGCCAACCATATGCAACCTCTCTAAGCATTACATCTTCTACGACCTTGCTACGAAGTGGGACATTATTTACATGTTGAAAAATTATTTTTCTATACCTTCTTTTACTTCACAATCTCCTTATTTATGTTTCGTTCAAATATTTAATCGTTAATAAAATACTTTTTATTCAACCGCTCAAGTTCAAATATATATTTTTTTAATTTGTAGTGTAAGACTTGATGTTTATAGTTTTTTCAAAAATTAATTCATTATTTTAATTTAATAATGAAATAATTTTAGAAAACCTTTTCACAAAAGGGGTAAGGTGTGCAATAGTTACCCGTCCCATTTGGCTTAAAATAAGTGAAAACATATGATTTCATAAAACAGCTGATTTTATGTTATAGGTTATGTGGCGAGAACAGCTGTTTTAACGCATAGGTTATGTTACTTTATTTATCATTTATATTACTTGTTTATTGAGTGCTTGTGAGATTATTATATTATTGTCAATCCCTTCGATAGTGCAAATAAATATACCTGATCACGCAGAAAACCCTTAGGAACACAGACATTACAATGAAACAAATTTTCACTTATCTCTGAAGTTTCAACAATTTTAATTTTTTGGACAAAAATAACCTGACCTTACAATCACACATCTTTACAAAAACTCAATGTTTTTCTTGTTTTCTTTGTTCCACTATATTACACATTAGCTAATATAATACACTGATTATAATATAATAATAATATATAATATTATATTATTTATTATAATATATCGAATTAGGATGGATATGGTTAAAATGAAAACCAAATAAAGTTTCCAAACGTAAACTAACAGAATGACATGAATAGCCTCCTTCTAGTGACATTATTGCGTTATGGAACACAAGATGGAGTTCATCTTTCATGTTATTAAATTTTATTTTTATACAAAAGACAAACCTAACCTAATCGGATTCAACATAACACAGTGTTAACACATGTCAAGAAAATTTGATTATATACAGTTTGATGTGAGTTGTAAAGTGAAATTAGAATTTTTAAAATTTTCAATATAGAGAGGTAACAGAATTAAGGTAACTGATGTAAAGAAACTACAGCAAAGTAACTATAATAACGTAATTGTGGTAAGGTAACTACAATAGTTGCAGTAAAGTAACTAGAATTAGGTAACAACAGTGAGGCAACTACAGTGAGGTAAAGAAACTAAGGTAAGATATATAAGATAACTACAGTGAGGTGACTTCATTAAGGTAATTGAGGTAAAGTAACTAAAGAAAGGTAATTGTAAGGTAACTACAGTAAGAAAACTTCAATAAGGTAATTGGAGTAAAGTAACTAGAATAAGGTATCTACAGTGAGGTAATGGAACTAAGGTAAGTTATATAATGTCGATCTCTTGCATAACTACAGCAAGAGAACTACAGTGAAATAACTACATTAAAGTAACAAGAGTAAGGTAATTTAGGTAAGCTAGCTACAGTAAGAAACTTCAATAAGGTAATTGTAGTAAAGTAAGTACAATAAGGTAACTACAGTAAGGCATCTACAGTGAGGTAACTCCATTAAGGCAATTGAGTTACCTTAATTAGATAATGGAGGCTTTTTCTGGATAGGAAGCTGTAGTCAGCTTCATTATCCTATATAATAGGATAATTTTGGTAAGCTAACTACAGTAAGAAATTACAATAATGTAATAGTAGTAAAGTAAGTAGAATAAGGTAACTACAGTAAGGCATCTACAGTGAGGTAACTCCATTAAGGCAATTGCAATAAAGTAACTAATGTAAGGTAACTATAATAAGGTAATTTTGTTAAGCTAACTAGAGTAAGAACTACAATAAGGTAATCGTAGTAAAGTAAGTAGAATTAGGTAACTACAGTAAGGCATCTACAGTGAGGTAACTCCGTTAAGGCAATTGCAGTAAAGTAATTAATGTAAGGTAACTATTATAATAAGGTAATTGCGGTAAAGTAACTACAGTGAGGTAACTGAATTTAAAAAGCCTAAAATCGGAAGGTAACTACAATAATGTAATCGCAATAAAGTAACTACACGATGGTAACTATAGTAATGTAACTCCAGAAAATTAACTACAGTAAGGAAATTACAGCGAGGTAACTGCATTGAGGTCATTTCAGTAAAATTACTACAGGAATGTAAATGCTGTATGGCAATTGCAGTAAAGTAGCTACAGTTAGACATCTACAGTGAGGTACAGTAATTAAGATAATTACAGAAGGGAGCCTCCAGTGAGGTAGCTCCATTAACGTAATTGCAGTAAATTTAATAATAAAAGGTTACTGTAGTAAGGTAAAGTAACTACAGTTAGGTGACTGCATTAAGGTAATTGCTGTAACGTAATTAGAGTAAAGTAATTGCAGTAAAAAAACTACAGTAGGGAGGTAAGTGCATTAATGTAATGGCAGTAAAGTAGCTACAGTATGGAAACTGTAGTAAAGCTACTGCAGTAACGTAACTACAATAATAATATTACAATGAGGCAATTGCTGTAATATTACTACAGTAATGTAGTAAGTTAATTACAGTAAAGTAACTGTAGTAAGATGACTACAGTAATGTGATTGCGGTAATATAAGTAGAGTAAGGTATCTGTAGTAAGGTAACTACAGTAAGGTATCAGTAGTATAAAAATCACAATAAAAAACAAATTCCTTTTAAATTTTCTATTATTTAAATTTACATTAATTCATGTTTGTATATATCCGAATATGATATTGAAAAAAAATAGGTTTTAACGATATTGATTTCTGAAGCTACAGACTTCTATGCTTAGTTCTGGAAATGGTGATTGTCAAAGCGTCCAACCAACAACCTTCAGCGACCCTGTTGACACGCAGATACTTTGTCACTACTTCCTGGCACGGCAGCGGACGCATCCACATTATGCAGCTATAAAAGCAGAGACAATGCAGGAAAGTGTGCCACGCGGATGTAGCAAGTCTAGAAGGCGGTGGACTACTAAATTTTATACGAAAGGAAAACCGGTGGAGCAGTGACAGTCTTGTTTATAAACCTTCGTTGCACGGCGATATGGCGTTGTATGAGGTGTATGTGGGAGGAGTCTCAGGATAAATCGATTATTGCTCAGCTAAGGTTATTAAATTCCTTGACGTCAATATTTTATAACACATTTGCACGAAGAACAAAAAATATGTGACGGGAATTTAAAAAAATATAGTCATAGATGCCTGCATGAGATATGGACAAGCTAACGAACTGTGTAGCACGATACCCATACTGTTTTTATGCCCGATCGTTAAAGTATTTTCTCACTAAAGTTCCAAGAGCCTGTAGAATCCTAAGACTGAATGAATTCAGAAACATATATATAAATGAATAAATGTGTTTCAAATACAAGAATTGCCTAAATTTATATATTTTCCATAGCTTTTCGCTAGTAAATATATTACAGTATTATCTTCAGGATAAAAAATGGTATAACAAAATTTTTCACAAAATTTAAATCATCTTATTTGAATTATTAAAATTTATTTAGCTTTAGTTAAAAAATTGTTATGTAATTGTTTTTCCTAAAGAAGCTAATACATTTATTAGCTGAATATATATTGAAAAATATATAAAACAATAACTAAAACAATAGTTGAATATGAAATTTATTTATTCATTTATTAGTTTACAAGAAAACACCACAATATTTAATATATTAATTACTTTAAAGTGATTAATTAAGATTACCGAAGGAAATGGACTACAAAATTCAAGGATTTAATATATATATATATATATATATATATATATATATATATATATATATATATATATATACATATATATATATATATATATATATATATATATATATATATATATATATATATATATTCAAACCAAGTACGTTTCCACTACAAATACTAATACAAATTAAACTAATAAAATTGCCGCCTACATTCTCAAAGACTTAAATGTTCCTTAAGCTTGGTACAATCCCTTCTAGGGGTTATATTTTTAACCTTTTTTTCTCACATTTGCCTTTTTTTCTTCCTCCTGATCGTCTCGTCTTTCTTTTCTACTATGCCTTAAGTAACCAATTTCTGTTCCAATAATTCAATGTTCGTCTTTCTTTTCTTATATGTTTCCTTTTCTTCTTATCCGACAATTTCTTCTGTTCTTCTTCTTCTCCTACTCCTTCTAAATCTTCTTTTACTACTTCATATATTCCTCTTCATTGGTCCCCTAATTTTCATATATCTTGTTTCTTATGTCAGTAATTCCTTCCTAAATATTCATCGTCTCTTCTTTTCCTTTGTTATCTATCTGCTTCCCATTTTATTTGCCTTTTTATTTTTCTGTGTCTCACCTCAAATGTACTTTATTTTTCCACTATGCTTCTCATTAATATCTTACCTTTCTTCTATTCTTCTGAATATAATCTTTATCTTCTGTCTTTTCCTCTTACTCTATCTCTTCTTCATCGTTCTATACTTTCCTTTTTATTTATACATTTTCACTAATCAGAAGAACGAATGAAGCTTAGCTTTTCTGTTGTACGTTTTGTTTGGTAAATTGTTATTTCTTAATAATAATTTTGTTAAATATAACGAAGTTTCATATTAGATCAACAATTTTCAGCGTTTGTGAACTGGTTGTGCTTTACTAGAGTTTTCATATATTAAAATTTTACTTGTTTAAAACACTTCCATTGAAAATGTCTCTAATTTTTTTTTTTTTTTTTATGAAAATTCGTTTCGAATTATTGGTTTAGCAGAAGCTACATTTAGAAAGACTCGTGTTCAGTTTAATAACACTTGTAATTTATAGTTCCTCTGTCACTAAAGAAAAGACTTACGAGCCGGTTAACGAACTGGTATCATGCCTAAGTAACCGGCCAGGAACCTACGTGTATACATATGTTAGATTGTTTTCAACTCCGAGCTATAATGGAGAACAGATTAATGGAACATGCTACTGAAATCGTTAAGGTGTAGAGAAGGTCAGCTACAAGTAAGGGGGCTGCTCCTTGAGGTCGCTTCTCCAATACGCCTCCCTATAGATTTATGGAGCAGGATGTGTCCCGTACAACCGTACTCTTTGCAGTAACTAAATCTAAACATGTTGTACAAGTGGCAAGCGTTATTTATGATTCGTTGTTTCACTTCAACACTATTAACTATTATCCGAGAAGGTTATAGGAGCAAGATAATAATGTACGACTGAAGTTATGCATTCAGGTTCTGCCCCCTATATAACACCGTCATGACGTCACGCCCCTCCTGTTTATATTTAGCCACGAATTAAGATCTGAATAAGAAAATAAAACAGGTTTTATATATATCACTATTTTCTTGTATTCATTTATCATTTACACTTTAATCTACTTAAAAAAGAATCTTACTTCGTATACTTGCTACTCAACATTCGAGAACTATTAATTAAGTGCTCTCATTTTCGAGTTGAAGAAGGCTGTGAAGTTCTTGTAGTAGTCAGGCATGTGAGAAACCGAATATATAACGTACCGTCATACCACATGACAACAGAATTCACACAGCCTGAACTACTACAATAACCCGCAAGTATCTAAAACTCGAAAATAGAGCGCATGTAAGTAATAAGCTCTCGAAAGTTTCTTGTTAACGATTTTTTAAGATACGTTGTGAACGGCCCGAATCAAGTCTGTGACTGTAGGATTGCAGTATTATCAGTTGTAAGGTGAAGTATATTTATATATTACATACATATTAAAAATATCAGTTGAATACAATTATCTAGTGTTGGTCTGATATATCCAGCTTCAGTTTCATACTCTACGAAGATAATAGCTTCAGATACGTATAGAGATTTAAAACCTCCTTAAGGAACCTATAATTCTCATCCCTCTCACAGTCCTGGAGTGTTTCCTGTAGAGTATCCTTACTCTTTCTTTACAGACGATAATAGTTCTGGCGATAAAGTGGCAAGCGCTATTTATGATTCGTTGTTTTACTTTAACACTATTAACTATTATACGAGAAGGTTATATAAGCAAGATAATAATGTATGGCTCAAGTTCTCAACCATTCAGGTTCTGCCCTCTTTATAACACCGACATGACGTCACGCCTCTCCTGTTTATATTTAGCCACGAATTAAGATCTGAATAAGAAAATAAAACAGGTTATATATTACTATTTTCTTGTATTCACGTATCACTTACACTTTAATGTACTTGAAGAAGAAACTTACTTGGTACATATGTAACTCGATATTCGAGTATTAATTACTATTACAACTATTAATTACAGTGCTCTCATTGTCACTTTATAAAAGAGTATATTAAAAAGTTTGAAACTGAGAGCACGTAATAAATAGTGAACGTCGACTCGCAAATATACTAAGTAAGATTCTTGATATATATTGTATCAAATATATATATATATATATATATATATATATATATATATATATATATATATATATATATATATGTTTGACTATTCGAACACCAATAAGTTCGGGTAATCGACTCTACTCTAACAATAAAGTTAGGTTCATGCTAGTTTTTACTGCTTGTTGAATGTTTACCTAATATTTTAATGAATCCAGTTCATGAACTCTTATGGACAAAGTCCTAAACCCTCGGTCAAACAACCTACTGCCTGTTAAAGCGAACACCGACTGTGTGAAAAAAAACACAAGAGAATAATGGCGTCGTGAATTCGGCCACGGCACAGACGGTCACACCAATGACAAAAATTCGCCGCCAACAACCGAAAGATTAAAATCTGTGCTGTGCAAACGCTGTCGTATCAACGATCTCGTGCCAGGACGTACTCGTGCGTGTCGGACAGTACAACCAACAAACCCATGACAGGTTGTGTGAATTAAGCACAGCTTTGTTTTGGACGCACGGTTAGAGTTTCCGAAAAACACTAAGGTTTAGGTTACATTGTATCAGAATTCATAAGAAAAAGTGATCGTACGAAATCGTAAGTATAGAATTGTGAGACTTCGTACGAATGGCGTGGAATTCAACATGTGCGAAATTGTACGATCACTTGTACAAGATGACGCATGCTGAACGTAATAACTATATTTTGAACTAACCTCAACTAAGACATGATTTGGTCGAAAATGCCAACAGACGTAGTTTGTTCAAAAATTTTATGAATCAAGACCTGATAATGAGGATTTTCCAAGAGCATATGATGAGCTTAGAAGAGATGAACAAAAGTTCTTCTAGTATACCCGCATGACACTTTCTACATTCGACTACATTTTGAATAATGTCAAGGAAAAACTAATGTCAACAAAAGCATATTTAATGTTTTACTTTTATTTTTTTCTAAAAGTATATTTTTACATTTTTAATCCCAAAGTGAACGCCTTTCATCAACAAGTGTTATTAGATGCTCTCAATCCATGGTCATTTAAAATGAAGACAGCTATTCGTTCGTAAGAAAACTAACGAAAAAAACAAATTTTTTGTTCTGATACAACTAGGCGTACGACTTCGTTAGAATTCGCACAAACACATTGGAAGCAAACTAACCACGCCCATAACATCATGGCGATTGTTTACTTCTGACGATTTTGTACGAATTCGTACGAATACGCACATCCACTTTTTCTTATGAATTCCGATTTAATGTAACCGCCCACTAAGACATTCGAATTTTACTTTTTACGTTCTTGCTGTTAATGGATATGAGTTTTTCTGTAAGGGAAAAAATTGAATTTTGTTGTTCCGGGTTGTGAAATGGTACATATCTGTAGGTACTGAGGTCCCAGAAAATGATTTTGAGGAAACTTATGGAAATGTTTTAGGGATGTGAGACTCCACGTGCTTGTAGGGGACAAGCGTTTTCACTTTGCTGAATTTACTGTTAAGATATCCCGGGATAAAAATGGTCCTGCTATTTCCAACTCATAGTTACTAACTTCATTTGTGACTCGCTTGTGAGAGAAATAAATTTATATGGCCAAAAAATTGTGTATCTGAGTGTGAGTGTGTGTGTGTGAGTGAGTGAGTGTGTGTGTGTATGTATGTACGCGCGCATGTGTGTGTGTGTGTGTGTATGTGTGTGTGTGTGTGTGTGTGTGTGTGTGTGTGTGTGTGTGTGTGTGTGTGTGTGTGTGTGTGTGTGTGTGTGTGTGTGTGTGTGTGTGTGTGTGTGTGTGTGTGTGTGTGTGTGTGTGTGTGTGTGTGTGTGTGTGTGTGTGTGTGTGTGTGTGTGTGTGTGTGTGTGTGTGTGTGTGTGTGTGTGTGTGTGTGTGTGTGTGAGTGTGGACGGGAGCGCTTACGCCTAATATATCTCTAGTAGCATAAAGTTTGCTCGAGAGGGAGACTAAATTAGACAAACGATTAGAATCAAATTCTAGAGAATCGACGCCTTAGCTGATGCAGCATACATCTCCAACGAACCCCGCGGGCAACCAACAGCTGTTCCCCTTTAATTTATGGTCGACCAAGATGGTGGTGGCCCCGATAGTCTAGGCGAGGCCGTAATTCAACAACTGACCTGTAATTCGAGCATAACTTACCCGGGCAGTGGTACCAGACCCGCGCAGTGTTAACACATAACTGTCCCAGTGTCAGACACGAACAGAAAGGCCAGAGCGGGTGTACAGACGATTTATTAAACATACATTATGGAAATAATCTTATTCCGTTATTCGTCCTAAGTAGAGCAACTAGTAATGCCAAAAGGATAACTTGGCGAGGTACAGAGGGTACAAACATAATAAGAGCCACGGAATCGGAAAGTTAATCATTTAAATATGGCATATAGTTGTGTTACTCCGCGTCCTTGGAAAAGACACCCATATGTATGATCCTGTTAGCAGTGGTCGCCAACTCACAGATCTCTGCTGACCATTCAGTCAAAAGTAACAGACACGTACACACAAACACACACGCGTACACAACACAAACACACCCAACACAAACAAACAAACACACACACACACACACACACACACACACACACACACAACTTAACACAACAAATACACATACACACTCAACCCAATTCACATACACAATACAAATACACACAAGCCCAAGACAAAAACACACACACTCACACACACACACACACACACACACACACACACACACACACACACACAACATAACACAACAAATACACATACACATTAGCACCAACATACATACTTAACAAAAACACACACACCCCAGAGAAACACACACACACACACAAAACATAACACAACAAATACACATACACACTCAACCCAACACACATACATAACACAAACACACACACGCCAAAGACAAACAAACACACACACACACACGCCCAAGAGAAATACACACACACACACACACACACAACATATCACAACAAATACACATACAGTCTCAACCCAATACACATACACAATACAAACACACACACACACACACACACACACACCAAGACAAACACACACTCAACTTTAAGAGACACACTACATTTTACATATTACATTTACACTTTTTTAAATTTTATTTTATTTTTCAATTATTAACTTATTTAAGCACACTTGATTGGCCACATTAAATTTTAGAATTTTGCCAGCACACAGAGCCAATTGGGGTTAAAAAATATTCCATCATTATTTTTCTAATGTTATTGCAGAAATGTCTCCACGTACGCCTTCACATTTTGATATAGATTCAAGTCCTGTGATGGTAAGAGTATTTTCTGTGCTGTAGCCATCTCTTTATACAAAAGTCATCAAATGACTTCATGCTAATTCTAAAGTAATTGGAAAGTTTTTCTTCGTGCATTCTTAAATCTTCGAAAAGAACAAAGAATGCACCAACTTCAGGCCGTCTCATGTTGAGCGGATGAACCCACTGCATCCTATTTCTTTTATTTTTCTTTAGTCGACGATACAATATCATTAAAGCAATAAGTTGGGTACGCTCCATGGTTGACGAACGACTGGTTTGATCAGCCTGAGCCGAGTCGTATATATGTGAAAATGACGGGCTATTGTGTCGTGCCCAGCAAATAGTCGTCCACGACTCGGTCGTGTCGGGTCGTTGTAAGTATGAAACTAGCCTTAGAAGCCCTCTTAAGTTTTGAAGTTACACTAGAATACTTTTGTAGTAAGCATAATGTACATTAATTAGTAGGTGGCCTTCAGACTACTGTACTGGTACTCCATACAAGAGCGTTTGAACGCACCCCTCATAGTGTTACTGATTGTAATTTATAGTTGATGGTGGGCATATTTTTCAATTACCTCTATTAGTTCACTCTCTCCTTATATATATCTTGTTCAAATTTTCAATCGTTAATGAAATACGTTTTATTCATCCACTGAAGTTCATATACAGTTTTTAAAACTTAATATGAATGACAATTCATGTTAATACAGTTTATTAAAAATATTAATTAATTGATTAAACTTAATTAAATGATTTTAGCTTTATATGGGAGAAAACCTTTTACAAAAGAGCCAAGGTACGCAATATAGATATTTCATCCCATTTGGTTAAAATAAGTAACAAGAGATGATTTTATAAAACTGGTGATTTTATGTTATAGGTAATGTGGTAGAACAGTTGTTTCAACACAGAGATTATGTTACTGTATTTATATTGATTGTAATTTTTTAATCTAAAAATAATTAAATTAAAATTTGTCTTTATTTACCTAAATAGGGATTTACTTTAAAAATTTTGTGTTTGTATTCCTTGATTTAGTCAAAGCTGGGTCAATCCAAAACGATGTGGAAAATATATTCTTACAAAAAGAATTTGAAATATTACTTTACAGAAATTCGGGACACAACTTTGAAAATTAGGACCTTCGTGATTTTTCCGAGACACAAGGTTTCCGTAATATAGTAAACAATAATTTGTGTACAAATATTCTTTGAGCTTAGCTTGTGAGGTTATATTAAAACAAATTAAGACAAAAACAACAAATTCATCATTTATTATCTCATACGCGTTTCAATGACAAAGTCATCATCATCAGTGAGTGTTGCTACTACAAACTTTAACTTACAACTGTTGTAAGTTAGAGTTTGTAGTAGCAACACTCACTGATGATGGTGACTTTGTCATTGAAACGCGTATGAGTCAATAAATGATTCATTTGTGAGTTTTATATATGTCTTTTCATAACTTGTGTATAAATAAACCTAAAGTCGTTTTATCTGAAAATGTAAAGTTATTAAAGTGGGTAGATTCAAATACTTAATGAATGCCTGATGCATCGCCAACACGAAAAATGAATACCTGACATGAAGATTGTACTAGGCCTCAATTTATTGTAGCTAAACAGTCTTTTTCCACCATTATCCTTCGGCAATAGTATTTGTATTCCTTTCCTGGAAGGCCACGCTACTAACAATATAAAAAACATCATCACCATGACACTTCTGTTGAATTATTCGGTGGTCCTCTGTTCAGAGTTTCTGTTTAAGAGAAAGAAATAGTTAAGATAATTATTACTAGAGATTAATAAAGGAGGTCATCTGGTCTTGGAGGGGGATAAAAGCTTGTAGGGTCGTATCCATGATACATCTGGGACCGAGGAGACTAAGTACTAATACTGGGGGTAGTAGAGGAATCAAGATTTGGAAAATGGTGATCTTTGGGAAAGAATGAGGTGAAAAGAAAGTGGTTGAGAGAAGAAAAGTATAAGAATGTAAATGATAAATGTGACGGAACACTAGCAAAATAGAAACTTCTGATTTCGCCCCTCATCTTACCTGTAAACATGTATACATGTTATCTAGACATTTTGCTGAAGATGGCGTTATGGATAGGTGTTAGTTTCGTGTTTTTTGACTGGGGACCGTGAGGGACGCCAAACCCCTCCTCAGTAGCTCCCCTGTGAGAAATTTGAGCTACTAATTTTCTAAACATGAAATACTATCGTCAAATTAAGAAGCTGGTGGTCTACTTTATAATTATCCATTTGATTGGAGCGAAAATATTTTTGACTTAAAACCCGTAGATGTAGATTGGCTGGACATTTAATTCCTGGTTGTAACCGTTCATGCAGTGTAATGCATGCGGGAAACTTGTATCCCCAGGAACCGCCTCAAACCTAGCACCTTCTAGATAATGCAATATTTCTATCTTTGCTGTATCTTCTACATAGTGTAATATTTCTATTATTGCTTTACTTCTACATAATGCAATCTTTTCATTATTGCTGTATATCCTACACAATGTAATATTTTGGTTTCAACCTTTAGAAATTTGGGGTAGCCTACTATTTTACGTTGTACTTTAGCACTTTTTACTTAAATAAAAAATTATGTAGTGGACAACACCAAGACGTATCTTGCAGCGAAAGTTCTCTACACCTGAATCTTGATCCAGTTGGAACGGGTCATAAAAAATATAACATGCCTGACAACATTCTTGATCATAACATACAGCATTGAACAATCCACTAATCTATTGCGAAGCGCGTCTGCTGAAAAATATCATTGAGCGGTGTGTTTTTGCCAAGTGATATCAATAGGAGTATAAAAAAATAAGCATCAAGAAGTAGCGTACAACAGAAAATGTTATCTCATTCAGAATGTTTAAACAATTTTGTTAGTATTTCTAAGAATTAGCATAGTCTGTCAACGTTCCGGGCCTCCCCAACAGCAAAGCTTTCTCCTAGAATCGTTGGTTGACCACTTGACTGTAACATAGGAACGGAGCCGTGTTGGGGACAAAGTTTCACATTGTCAGGGAAGATTGACAGCTGCTGAGAGCAATAAGGCAAGAACATGTCTCGATGTTGGACCGGTTGAGTCGTCACACAGGAATTCCAGTTTGCCCTGTTTCAGGACGTTGGTTTTAGACACAGTAACCAAAATACTAAACCTACGGCTGTTACATCCTAGATGGCCACGGAACAGTTTACCAAACTAACTGCAAGGTTTCTGAAGTTATTCATGAAAACGTGTTCTGATTAATAAATATTCCAATCGTAATTACAACAGAAATAAATCAGAACGTCCCACGATTTTCAGTAGTATATCTTATGGAATCGTGATCTATAATTTGTTACCTATTTTTTATTTATCTTGATTCAGTTTCAATAAATGTAATACTGTTTAAGATCGCTTTTCTCGTAATGATTGCAGAATCGATATGCGCTAAACATGTTGAGGTATATAGTGAAACTAGAGCATATCTAGTAAGCACAATTCCCAACGTAAATTTTAAAAGAGTTTTACTCAATACAGCACTACATAATAGTTTATTAATATACTAGTTTCGGCGATAAGTCGCCTTCTTTAATGAATTACCACTATGGAATTATCTCACTGTTAGCTAATCACCAAGGACGAGGATATCGTCGCCGAAATCGATAGCAAACTTGTAATAACAAACTATTGTGTAGTGAGATTTTGAGGTATAGTCACAATTTAAAAGCATCAGAATTTGATACTATATGGGCTCTATGTAATTAAATCAGCGGAAGCGGAACACCAGCACCGGAAGGAATACAGTCGGTCTTAATTGTCTGCAGTTGTTTGTTTGTTTGTGTGTGTGTGTTTGTTTGTGTGTGTGTGTGTGTGTGTGTGTGTGTGATATACGGAAGATATTACGTTGTTTGTGTGTGTGATATAGGGAAGATATTACGTTGTTTGTGTGTGTGTGATATAGGGGAGATATTACGTTATCACGTATGCAGGTCTGGGTACCTGAAGTAAACCTACTCTCTGTCAGGGACATAAATAAATGTCACCCGTTATACCAACTTGTAATAAGAGGAATATACAAGGGTAGATGGGATAAGTAAGATCCCCTGGTTCTGGAAAAAAAGGGGAAACTTTCGGTACCACGTGGGCAGAATCAGTTACCTATTCTGTATCATTGTCTACCAGTTACAGCACCTCGATGTCTCTCTAAGTATATTTAAAAAAACTCTTGTTAGTAGTTAAAATTACAACTACAATCAAATGCTTTGCTGCAATCAAATACTACAACATTGCTGCACATATAATAACATAGTTGGCTACGTTGTTGAGACGCAACGGTTCTGCACAGCAATATGAGATGTAATTAGTGTGCGTAAGTGCGTAAAGCGTAGACTCGCCTGGTCACCGTCGCACAAAAACCTGCGTAAAGTGTAAAACACGTGACATTATCCTTATCTTTGTAATTACACGGCCCTTATTTAAGAAATAACCGTCCAGGTTGGGCTGCGGACGCAACCTGTGACACGATGCCGTTTGTCAGGAAATTGGATTAGCAAATTGCACATCGCTGTCTTCTATGAGTAATAGGTGTGTGTCAGGCACCGGACGAGGTACAATCTCTTACAGCAAAAAGTAAAGTCAAAGTCATGCAAGCCATTAAGGAGTCGTTAAAAACGTAACTCAAACTTAAAAACATATTTAATAGTCCAATTGTCCTTAGTTGTTTATTGTATATTCTAAGGGCTTATAGAAAAGTCATAGCCTACAACTCATACAACACAGCACTAAGCACAACCTTTATTTTAACGTTACTTTTAGATTTTAAAATTTCCATTTAAATGAAATTTACTCTGCATGAAATTATAACTAAACACATAATTAAATATACTGTATTTCTAACAGTGTATGTGAATACATTTAATATTTAAACATAACCTCCGAATAACCTCTAAGTGTAGACGAAAAGTCCTTTCGTTAGGATTGTTTAACCTTCGGAATTCTGTGGGACGATTATGTTTCGGAAGTTGCATGCTTTAGTGACGTCATCTACAGTTTTACTTGAATGAAATTTACCGTGAATAAAATTATAACACAATTTAATTAAATTTACTAAATTTCCGACAATGTAGGAAATAATATTTCAAAATCACCCAAACATAATTTCCGAATAACCTCTAAGTGTAGACGAGAACTGCTAAGATTAACCTACAGAATTGTTTGAACTTTCCAACTAAGTGGGACGTTTATGTTTCTGAGATTTCATGCTTAAGTGGTGCAATCTACATTTTACTCCCGTTTGAAACAAGTAATATAAACTACTGAGGTTAACAAAGAACTTTTATTTTAGTTACCCCAGAGCACTATTTATGATATTTTATGGTAACAATGGCAACAGTTTAAGGTTGTACAATGGTTTCGACGACAACCAGAGAAGGGGGTTAATAATTCATACACATCTTTGAGAAATATTTCTAGAACCTGGAAGGTTGGAGCAGTGACAAGGTGCGCTAGACTTTGTACACGAAGATTCTCAGTTCGAATCCGGCTGGACCCCACAAATTTTATAATTTAATTATTGAATAAATATTTGAAAAAAATATATTGCATCAATTAATTGTCATTCACTATAGGTTAAAAAAAATGTATTTGAATTTGATTGAATGAATAAATGAATATTATATTAACGATTGAAAATTTGTACAAGATATATATATCAGGAGAGTGTGACCTAATAATAGGAATTTTAAAAAAGTGCTAGCCGCATGTAAAGTTTATGTTTCAATAGGACATCCGCTTATAGCATATATTGCACATCTACCTCTTGAGGGTAGTTATTCTCTTCACCGCTCTTAGTGGCAGCTCTCAAGGTCCCACGGGTTGGTTTTATCCAACCTAGGACCAAGTTCCGAGTCTGAGGGTCCGGCCCAAAAGTAAGACCAACCGAGGGGGGATAAGGTCTGATTGCACTCCCTGACCGAACTAATCACACGGGGTATTAAAGGTACGGTTTACCCGGCCGTTTCGAAGGTTTTACTAGACTCGAGTAAGTCTGGAAAAGCTGATGAAATTCAGGCGTCTTGTTAGAGTTCCTCTCGTTTTAGGGGCGGACCGCTCTCCACTCCAGGTCTTACTGTGAGGTCGCAAGACAGGTGGTACTATGGGGCTTGGCAACCCCCCCCTCCGATGTTAGCCACCCTGGCGCGTGTCACGAGGTTGAGGAAATGTTCGTGGGAGCATTGGTTCCATAGTATTCATTGTAGATATTTCAAATTATGCATCTATCATTGTGTTCTTCGAGGTTTTGAGGTAAGAGTCGAAAGGTTAGGGGTACTCTAAAGCAAAATTCATCTTCTTTCTACCACCTCTCTTTCTCCAAACAGACTTTCACAATAATACACTTAGTAACGCAAAGAAAGCGTCGCGCTTTGACATGGGTGGTAGGACGTTTGGCAACCAACATCTGCACCAGGGTTGGTCACACAAAGCGTCTTTAGACGGTCGATTTACCATAAATAGTGCAGTTGGAAGGTTAGGGCTTGTTCTTTCGTAATGACTGCAAAAGAACAAGCCCTTCACTGTAAAGGAAGCTTTCTGAAAATGTCCTTTTCTGCTTTCCAGTTTCTCTCCAACTCTCTTTTCACACTTGTCACATGCACAACTACGTGGCCAGTTCACGCGTCGAAAATGCTGACATATTCCCGTACGCTCCAGACCGCAAAACAAAACATAGCTTGACTGTAGAAGCCCTCAAACGAATAAATCCATTAAAACAACACTTTGAAATGTCTCCTCAATGTGAAGAAATTCTATTTTTAATAAGAATGTTTTTATACCTTTCCTCTGATGATGCAGAAATGGGCCACGGGGACCTCATTCACATGCTTTAAAAATAGATAAAATACATTTTTTGATGAAATAATAACCAACACACACACACACACACACACAAATGCCTTGGCCTATATATCCATAAGCTTATAGGACACAATAAGCATAAGTCTATATAAAAAATACGCCGTTTTTTTTTGTTACAATTTTTGTGTTATAAATAGGGAAAAATTGTCAGTTTTATGTTAGGTGTGAAAGTTAATGGAAGTGTATTCTTTGTCAATAGAAGTGAAAAGTTAATTTTCATAAATAACTCTTTTGTTTGTGGGTTTTAATAATAATAATTTTATTAAATATTATTATTTTCTATCAGTATAATCATTATAAAGAAGCCTTAAGTATATCAATATAAACCAAAATAACTTATAACCTATGAATTACCAAACATAAAAATCAATAAAAAAATAATGTAAAATTACTAAAAAGAACCCAAAATAAACCATAAGTAACCTACAGATAATTGTATAATACGTTTATGAGTATACAGTGCTATGATGACATAATTTTTTATAAATAGTCTTATCAATTGTGAGTTTAATCTGGTAATTGTATAAAACAGTATAATTTTAAATTTTCAAGTAGTAATTGATTACAAGAGTTTAGATAAGCTACTTAGAGATATGATTGTGAAGAGCAATTCGAGTAATTTCTTGCTTCACTCTCTAGAATAGCTACAAATTATTAGTTACTGGAAAAATTATTAAATTTACATATAGTGTGAGAACTCAAAACTAGCGTGGGATAAGTCTAGACGCGGGGGTTGGGGGAAACGTATTAATAAAATACTAATGTTAGTGTACATTAAATGAAATGCTAAACAGAAAAAGCTGCGGGCTTAATACTAGAGAGAAATGCTAGTAAGCCCTGGAATGAATGTGGGGACCTGTGTCATAGGTTAAAGTAGGGCCATGAGGAAGTGTTTTAGTGCTAAATTAAAGGGCGCATACCTGGGGAAGACCATACAGACGCTCCTGGGGTAGATCTGCACCAGGAGCCTTTACGTCTAATGGTACCCCTCTAAAAAGAGCCATCGCTGACATACCTCCAAGTGTCCTGCCCACGTAAACCTCCCCTCGAACAGTAATGCTCTAGAAGAGAGTAATAGCGTGACATCACCTTCAAGTGACCTGCACACGTAACCCTCCCCTCGAACAGTACCGCTCTAGAAGAGAGTAATAGCGTGACATCACCTTCAAGTGCCCACCCCACGTAACCCTCTCCTGAAACATTAACACTCTAGAAGAGAGTCATCTCTGATATACCTCCAAGTGACCTGCCCACGTTACCCTCCCCTCAAACATCACTCTAGAAGAGAGTCATCGCTGACATAACCTTCAAGTGACCTGCCCACGTAACCCTCCCCTCAAACATCACTCTAGAAGAGAGTCATCGCTGACATACCTCCAAGTGCCCTATCCACGTAACCCTTCCCTCAAACAGTACCACTCTAGAAGAGAGTCATATCTGACATACCTCAAAGTGCCCTATCCACGTAACCGTCCCCTCAAACAGTACCACTCTAGAAGAGAGTCATCTCTGACATTCCTCCAAGTGCCCTATCCACGTAACCCTTCCCTCAAACAGTACCACTCTAGAAGAGAGTCATCTCTGACATACCTCCAAGTGCCCTATCCACGTAACCCTTCCCTCAAACAGTACCACTCTAGAATAGAGTCATCTCTGACATACCTCCAAGTGCCCTATCCACGTAACCCTCCTCTAAAACAGTACCACTCTAGAAGAGAGTCATCGCTTACATACCTCCAAATGCCCTATCCACGTAACCCTCCCCTCAAACAGTACCACTCTAGAAGAGAGTAATCTTTGATTTACCTCCAAGTGCCCTATCCACGTAACCCTCCCCTCAAACAGTACCACTCTAGAAGAGAGTCATCGCTTACATACCTCCAAATGCCCTATCCCCGTAACCCTCCCCTCAAACAGTACTACTCTAGAAGAGAGTCATCTCTGACATACCTCCAAGTGCCCTATCCACGTAACCCTCCCCTCAAACAGTACCACTCTAGAAGAGAATCATCGCTTACATACCTCCAAGTGCCCTATCCACGTAACTCTCCCCTCAAACAATACCACTCTAGAAGAGAGTCATCGCTGACATACCTCCAAGTGCCCTATCCACGTAACCCGTCCTTCAAACATTACCACTCTAGAAGAGAGTCATCGCTTACATACCTACAAGTGCCCTATCCACGTAACCCTCTCCTCAAACAGTACCACTCTAGAAGAGAGTCATCTCTGATTTACCTCCAAGTGCCCTATCCAAGTAACCCTCCCCTCAAACAGTACCACTCTAGAAGTGAATAATCGCTTACATACCTCCAAGTGCCCTATAAACGTAACCATCCTCTCAAGCAGTACCACTCTAGAAGAGAGTCATCGCTTACATACCTCCAAATGCCCTATCCCCGTAACCCTCCCCTCGAACAGTACCGCTCTAGAAGAGAGTAATAGCGTGACATCACCCTCAAGTGCCCACCCCACGTAACCCTCTCCTGAAACATTACCACTCTAGAAGAGAGTCATCTCTGATATACCTCCAAGTGACCTGCCCACGTAACCCTCCCCTCAAACATCACTCTAGAAGAGAGTCATCGCTGACATAACCTCCAAGTGACCTGCCCACGTAACCCTCCCCTCAAACATCACTCTAGAAGAGAGTCATCGCTGACATACCTCCAAGTGCCCTATCCACGTAACCCTTCTCTCAAACAGTACCACTCTAGAAGAGAGTCATCTCTGATTTACCTCCAAGTGCCCTATCCACGTAACCCTCCTCTCAAACAGTACCACTCTAGAAGAGAATCATCGCTTACATACCTCCAAGTTCCCTATCCACGTAACCCTCCTCTCAAACAGTACCACTCTAGAAGAGAGTCATCGCTTACATACCTACAAGTGCCCTATCCACGTAACCCTCTCCTCAAACAGTACCACTCTAGAAGAGAGTCATCTCTGATTTACCTCCAAGTGCCCTATCCAAGTAACCCTCCCCTCAAACAGTACCACTCTAGAAGTGAATAATCGCTTACATACCTCCAAGTGCCCTATCCACGTAACCATCCTCTCAAGCAGTACCACTCTAGAAGAGAGTCATCGCTTACATACCTCCAAATGCCCTATCCCCGTAACCCTCCCCTCGAACAGTACCGCTCTAGAAGAGAGTAATAGCGTGACATCACCCTCAAGTGCCCACCCCACGTAACCCTCTCCTGAAACATTACCACTCTAGAAGAGAGTCATCTCTGATATACCTCCAAGTGACCTGCCCACGTAACCCTCCCCTCAAACATCACTCTAGAAGAGAGTCATCGCTTACATACCTCCAAATGCCCTATCCCCGTAACCCTCCCCTCGAACAGTACCGCTCTAGAAGAGAGTAATAGCGTGACATCACCCTCAAGTGCCCACCCCACGTAACCCTCTCCTGAAACATTACCACTCTAGAAGAGAGTCATCTCTGATATACCTCCAAGTGACCTGCCCACGTAACCCTCCCCTCAAACATCACTCTAGAAGAGAGTCATCGCCGACATAACCTCCAAGTGACCTGCCCACGTAACCCTCCCCTCAAACATCACTCTAGAAGAGAGTCATCGCTGACATACCTCCAAGTGCCCTATCCACGTAACCCTTCTCTCAAACAGTACCACTCTAGAAGAGAGTCATCTCTGAAATACCTCCAAGTGCCCTATCCACGTAACCCTTCCCTCAAACAGTACCACTCTACAAGAGAGTCATCGCTGACATACCTCCAAGTGCCCTATGCACGTAACCCTTCCCTCAAACAGTACCACTTTAGAAGAGAGTCATCTCTAACATACCTTTAAGTGTCCTATCCACGTAACCCTTCCCTCAAACAGTACCACTCTAGAAGAGAGTCATCTCTGACATACCTCCAAGTGCCCTATCCACGTAACCCTTCCCTCAAACAGTACCACTCTAGAAGAGAGTCATCTCTGACATACCTTTAAGTGTCCTATCCACGTAACCCTTCCCTCAAACAGTACCACTCTAGAAGAGAATCATCTCTGACATACCTCCAAGTGCCCTATCCCCGTAACCCTTCCCTCAAACAGTACCACTCTAGAAGAGAGTCATCTCTGACATACTTCCAAATGCCCTATCCACGTAACCCTTCCCTCAAACAGTACCACTCTAGAAGAGAGTCATGGCTTACATACCTACAAGTGCCCTATCCACGTAACCCTCCCCTCAAACAGTACCACTCTAGAAGAGAGTCATCTCTGATTTACCTCCAAGTGCCCTATCCACGTAACCCTCCTCTCAAACAGTACCACTCTAGAAGAGAGTCATCGCTTACATACCTCCAAATGCCCTATCCCCGTAACCCTCCCCTCAAACAGTACTACTCTAGAAGAGATTCATCTCTGACATACCTCCAAGTGCCCTATCCACGTAACCCTCCCCTCAAACAGTACCACTCTAGAAGAGAATCATCGCTTACATACCTCCAAGTGCCCTATCCACGTAACTCTCCCCTCAAACAATACCACTCTAGAAGAGAGTAATCTCTGACATACCTCCAAGTGCCCTATCCACGTAACCCTTCCCTCAAATAGTACCACTCTAGAAGAGAGTCATCTCTGACATACCTCCAAGTGCCCTATCCACGTAACCCTCCCCTTAAACAGTACCAATCTAGAAGAGAGTCATCTCTGATATACCTCCAAGTGCCCTATCCACGTAACTCTCCCCTCAAACAATACCACTCTAGAAGAGAGTCATCGCTTACATACCTCCAAGTGCCCTATCCACGTAACCCTCCCCTCAAATAGTACCACTCTAGAAGAGAGTCATCTCTGACATACCTCCAAGTGCCCTATCCACGTAACCCTCCCCTTAAACAGTACCAATCTAGAAGAGAGTCTGCTTTACAGCTAGGTAGAATATAATGATCACATTATCTCTGCAATCTTGATAGTGTGCTCTGTGCTGTGGCACTCTCTATTTCCATTAACAAGACAAACACAAGTTTCTTATTAAAGCCATTATTAACCTATATCCCAGTGTGGGAACCTCTCTAGAGAGCCACTCGGCGATTTAGTTTTTAGTCTCGCCATAGCCCGTCACGGTGGAAACATCCATAAAGCTGCTTCCAAGACAATATCCACGCTGAGTGACGTCATTGCCCTCTTACATTTTAATCCTGACCTTTTCAACTAATCTGCTGTTTCTAATACTAGAGTGTAGTCGAAATTATGGTCCTGAGAATTCTCGCAAACCATGCCAACTTGGCTTACGATCTGGTTTATTCTCATGGTTAAGACTTGGGGCTTCTTGTTTCTTACAATTTTATTTAATTTTTTTAACTTTTACTAAGCAGACGTACTGTCGATCCTTTTAACGGCCACTCACGATCCACTTTGCCAAATTTTATAAAGTTTTTATAGATTCCTTGTTCATCAGATACAAATTTTTATAATCAGTTTTATGCTTGGATTTTTAAAAATTGAGTTTTTAACTTGAATATATATATATATATATATATATATATATATATATATATATAACAAATTAGATAGAATAAGGGCAATTACATAATAAAAACTGAATGAAACACTAAACGATAGTATTAAACATACAATAAAGAGTACAATATAATGTTTGCTCAATGATTCGTGAAACAAACGCCTACAGCTTGTGAACACAACTCTTTGATTTCGCCCGAATGACAAGTGGACAGACATTGTGTAAGTAAACAGTTTATTCAAATGGTGTGTATAAGTTAAGGTAATTAAGTACATATTTTGGACAGTGACATATACTAGTGACAATCGACAAAGTGTTCAAATGTCTTTGGCGCAGTCGTCGGGTTTGGGGTATACGAAGGGTTCCCGCCCACAGGCGTACGCCTTGTGGCAGAGGAACTGAATCAGGGTCCTGGTAGGTCTTCCGGTCATCAGACCACCCGTCAAGTAAGGCACGTGGCCGCTGGATAACAACCCCGTCCCCGTGTTGTCGATGTAAGCGAACTCCACATTAGACGGTGCGAATTCCTGCCAACAAAAACAAAATTTTAAAAATTACCGTGTTATATATATTATTTTACCCAATTTCTACTTCTTTCAGTGCCACCTTGATTACAAACAAACCTGATGGCGATCTTAAAGCAGACAGAAACATCCAAGGCAACATATATTTAATTTGAAATTCTTAATATACTCATCTTCATTTCTGTTAGGAATATTTCTATATATGTGAGAACAGTTTTCTACTTTTCCTAACGTTACAAAATTCTCCTCTGTTGACTCGTTTCGGATTTACTCCATTTTCGAAACAAATCGTAGTCCTTTAAGTACGATTCAAGTTTTGAAAATGGAGTCACTCCGAAACGCGTCAACAGTAGAGGATATTGTAACGTTAGGAAAAGTAGAAAACTTTTTACACACACACACACACACACACACACACACACGCACACACACACACACACACACACACACACACACACACACACACACACATATATATATATATATATATATATATATATATATATATAACACCATATTTAATATATTATATATATTACCCAATTCCTACTTCTTTTAGTGCCACCTTGAGTCTAACCAAACCTGATAACGCCCTTAAAGCAGACAGTAACATCCAAGGCAACATATATAATTTATTTTACCCAATTTCTACTTCTTTATTTTTATTCCTTATTTTATTTTTACTTCTTTATTGTTTTTAAAACAGCTTAGAGTTTCATACTTAACTCACCATTAGGAAGGCAGCTCCCAGACATGCCCCTCCGCCGTAACCATTGCCCACGTTGTTGATGTCACAGTTCATATAATCTGAAACC
Organism: Prosapia bicincta; assembly: GCA_036971475.1. Lineage (NCBI taxonomy): Eukaryota > Metazoa > Arthropoda > Insecta > Hemiptera > Cercopidae > Prosapia > Prosapia bicincta. Next base: position 147,386,807 of record JBAIZL010000004.1, on the reverse strand, counting down.
AATTGAAATTTAAATATATATTTTTTAAAGATAAAATTATTGTCATTAAACTGGAAATTAAAAAAAAAACAACGAAATAGTAACTTTGTTTTAATAAGGTGGAAAATAAACAAAATAATCGAAAATTGTTTAACGAAGTAAAAAAAATTATACTATTTTTGAAGGACTTCTTGAAGAAGACGCGAGGATTGCCGGTGCTTTATACTTGGAAGCGTCAGCTTCGGGACCTGATAAAATCGTTTATATATATAAAGTACTGTATAAGGATCCAACTCCCTTATTACTATGCGGTATAGATCCAACAAGGGCATAACGATTCGGGAAAACGTGTATTTTTATCAGCAATCACTACACAAAACAACTAAAACGAACATATTGGTTAGTCGCAAAATCCCTTTTTGTTCGCGCATGCGCCCTTGGTTTTTGTAAATCGGGGAACTATGTTATACTACACTAACCCATGGTTATATTACAATGTTGCCGTACAGTATCAGGTTAATTTACAAAACAAGTAATATCAACAAAATTTGTTTAAGTCAATTCCTTATTAGGTCAACAAAAAAAAAATTTTATTTTACTTTTTATTAAATAATTACAATGAATATAAAATAAACAACCTACATTTAACAGCTGTTCTACCTCATAACCTATAGCATAAACTCAGCTGTTTTATGAAATCATATGTTATCACTTATTTTAGGCCAAATGGGACGAAATAACTATATTGCATACCTTGTCTCTTTTGTGAAAAGTTTTTCTCTGATATAAACCTAAAATTAATTAATTAAATTTAATTATCGAATTAATATTTGAAAACTGTATTAGTCATCCATTAGTACGAGTATCATCCACAGGTAGTTTTAAAAACTGTATTTGAACTTGAGTAGAAGAATAAAAAGTATTTTACTGACGATTGCAAATTTGAACGATATATATATATATATATATATATATATATATATATATATATATATATATATATATATATATATATATATATCACTTTCACTATATGTACTGTACTTAAACAAGAATCTTACTTGGTATTTATGCGAGTTAACTTTCAAAGATTGGTAGTATCTTCATTCCCGAGCATAAACTGCCAGTCTACTACAACACCTCGGTCAGTTGATGCTTGACAATGAAGATACTATCATATTTGAAAGTTAACTCGCATATACACCAAGTAAGATTCTTGTTTAAGTACATATAGTGAAAGTGATAAGTGAATACAAGAAAACAGAGTTGCAAAGTTGAAAAAAATGTGTGTATATATATATATATATATATATATATATATAAGTAGAGCGTGAACTTTTAAGGAATTGAGTAGTTTCTTAACCGCGCGCGGCACGTGCGCGAAAAAGAAATGATTCTGCAACCAATAAAATGTTCATTTTGGTTGCTATGTGAAGTGATTTGACAACAGCATCGCGTTTACTGTGACATTTGCCTGCACAAAGTTGCTAAAAGAAACATATATTCCAACCTGTGACCAGGGAACGGTAATCTTTGAAGAGCGGCATCCTCCACATCCTGTCGCCCGTCATGGATCCCGCGAACGCCAGCTGTTCCCAAACATCGTCCGAATTGGAAAACACCGCCGAAGGGCCACCGCCCAATGAAGCTCTGACTCCAGCTGCAAAAATACAACAAACGTTATTACGGATACAGAAGGAATGGGCTGCGAAGAGGCTATGAATGATGTTTGCGTCGCCATACCTGACAAAGTGCCCACGTTGAGCACCAAGGTGGGTTTGAATTTCTCCGAGTACTGCAGCATGTCGGTGAGGGCTATGCGCGAGTACTCGTCAGTGTGTTCGTCTCTGACCACCAACCCGTTCCTACCGATCACAACGTCGCCGGGCTTCTTGGCCATACCGCTGATCATGTTCTCGAACAACGGAATCAAACCTGCAACATCACAAAAGAGTTATTATTTTCAAACGATAATACATCATTATGTGAAAGACTTTTTGAAATCTAAAAAAAGTTTTCACTAGAAATCAAAATACAGTATCTAAATAGTCTATCAGAATCTAAATTGTCTAAATACCGTATGCGTCAAAATAAAAAGTACTGAAACAGTTGTAAGATTTTATTTTATTTACTTAGTTTTACAAACACATTCAAGTGAAAAGAAGCTAAATCGGTTAGAATCGGGTATAAACATGGTCTATATGACCTCCGTTCAATTTGAGGCAAGACTTGTACAGTTCTTGAAGATTTTGCATCATTTTGGTGAAAAGGGGTTGTTTCATTCTCGTTATACACATGGTTATTTTTTTTCTGTAGTTAGACGATGGTGGTGGGTGCGTCATTACGTAAAATCTCCTTCACCATTCCCCAGACTAGTCGTCAGGTGGTGTAAGATCGGAGTGGGCTGGGCAAGGAAGGTTTGTTCTATGGGAGATTTGACGGTTTCCAAATTTTTAAGGAAAGTAATTTTGTCCAAGGCAGTTCAACTGGTTCTGCCATCTTGCTGGAACCATTGTGAAAGAAAAGGCCGGTTTCTAACACATCGAAATCTCAGATCTCCAACAAAACGACCAAGAATGACTCTCTATCTGAGAGAAGGCAATTACAGCTGATTCAGTTTCAGTACTATTTAATTTGGTGCATACAGTATTGAAACGATTTAGATTCTGATAGATGTTCAGCAGTTTCTGTTAAAGGATGTTTCTTTAAATTCAAACCCAACCAGTCCGCTGTTTTTATGCTAAGTATCAGTCTACTTCTACATCGAGTCGTTTTATCTTCACTCAAGGTTCTCCCATAAACAAAATCCGAGCACTTTTTTCTACCACTTGTTTACTGCTTATTTCAGATGATGCTTTTAAGTAAAACATTTAAAGGCACATTAATAATTCAAGGACAGCTGATTTCTTATAGATTTTTCCTTATTCAATCAAACGAGTAATGTAAACAAAAATATTTCAATATCAATTCCTAATTGGACCAACAAAGAAACATTTTATTTGAGTTACTTTTTATTAAATAATTACAATTAATATAAATAAAATAACATCACTCTAAGCCAAATGAGATGAAATAGCTATATTTCACACCTGCCCTTTTTGTGAAAACATTTTCTACCATATGAAGCTAAAATGAATTAATTGAATTTAATTAGTGAATTAATATTTGAATAAAACTATATTAGCATCATGTGTCATCCCCTATAGGTTTAAAATTGTATTTGAACTTGAGTGGATGAATAAAAAGTATTTTAATAACGATTGAAAATTTTAACAAGAAATATTTAGAGAGTGTGAACTAATAGAAAAAATTGAAAAAACACATCCACTCTCCCACGTCTACAAGTGCCAAATCTCTCTTAATAATTCGCTAAAACATTTTATTAAAACTATTTATAGTATCATGACACTGGGCTACCTAACCTACTATAAGATTACTTACCAAACACGTTAATCGGAAGCCTCATGGCGGCCACGGCCTTCATGACTGCTACGACGACAGCAGCTCCCGACATGTCTCCTCGGAACACTGACATTCCTTCGCACTCTTTCAGACACAGACCTCCGCAGTTGAATGTTGTTCCCTTTCCTATGAGTGAAGTAAAATACCTTTATTAAATGTTACAAAGCCCTCCACCCCCCGACACAAAGCATAAATTCTACTTTACTTGCCTATCAGAACGACGGGTTTCTCCCGGGGGTTTGCGCCACAGTATTCCAGCTGCAGCATGTACGGAGCACGGCAGGACCCGCGGGCGGTGTTGAGGAGGGCGTACATCTTGTGTACTTGCAGCCAACGACGGTCTCTTATCTTCACTTCAATGCCATACGGACACAAGATCTCTAACGTTCGCTGAAATTATAAGAAACAAATGATAATGTAGTGAAATTAACTTTTTAATAAACAAAACAAAATGTAAAATAAGGCTTCAGCAAATATTATAGTTTGCTTCGAAAATCTTATATTGTTCAGTTTATTTGTTAAAAGAAGGGTCAAGGAAGGTTGTGGGAAAATTGCATTTGTGGTTTAAATGGTCTTTGCAACTTAGACCTTTCCAGAGAATAGAAGAAAGGCCTAAATAAATAAACATGTATCAGACGTGCTGGATGGAATTCACGATAGATGCGTTCATGATCAAGTTTTGACAGGTGGCGAGGGTAAGCTATGACATCCGACAATTGTGGCAGGCAAAAATACAACTTTTAGGCGTACACGGATTTTTAAAATAATTGAGCTAATTATTTAAAATCAATCACACTAATGATCTGTCACTTTCACCACAATTCCGTCACTACTTTTTGATCGACCTGATGTCTTTGATTTTTGCTTCTGACATAACCACGACACTATGCTTTCGATATGCATAGGCGAGATAATGAACCATTGGTTTACCCTTAGCAGTAGAAGTCACCCCCATATTCACTAAATACAATATACACTCAAGTGAATCGAACTTGTCACCATGACAGTTAAAGGCATAGTGACTACTGGCAAAGTGGAAAACTCTCTTTTTACCCATTTTAACACGTAAAATCCAAACCTTGAAAGTTATTAGCAAATAGTTTACGGGTAGATGACCTAGGGAGACAACTGGAGCCTGGTTTGTATGCTTACCACTTACCCTTGCAAATTGCAATTGTTTCCTCATGTACGTATTTTTCGTACCGCCTCTGGATGAGATGAAGCGTGGCTAAAGGATGCGGCCATGTCTACCTGAGTGCAGAAGGGAAATGAGACAGTATGCAGCCGGAATGGCAATTCTCAGAGAAACATTTGTAGCAATACTGTTATTTAAAGAACGTGATGATGGACCGAATGATATTTATTTTCTCGAGATCTCTCGCAAATCACTTCTAGACTGCAAAGAAAGGGGCTACTATCGCACCGCCTTTCAACTGTAGAACCGCTTTCACTCTCATTACAGGCCTCATCTTCTGCAATCCCCTATAATTGGTTGGATCATTTATAAACAAACCGCATAGAAATATCAATTCAACAAAATTACTATCAATTACATTAATTATCTACAAAAATACTCATAATTATTTGAAGAACTAAGTGGATATTATTAACTTACTTGTTGACGCGTTTCGTTTCGTTAATGAAGCCTAACCTGCAACTGGAGGCGAACTCTCAAGGTAGCAAACGTGTAGCTTATGGGTGTGGAGAGAAGTGGCGGGTAGTGCACTATATAATGGAAAAGGGTGTTTGGTTCGAAGTGTGTGCGATAGTTTAAGATATGTTGTGTTTGTGTTATGTGATGTTTGCATATTTCACATTTTTCTGTAGTAGTTAATATTTTTATTTATGGTTTAGTACTTGTGGAATATTTAAATTAGTCCGGATGTTTGTGTATGTGTGTTTGGTGTTTTATACATGTGCTGCGTAGCTCGAATATATTTTGTATGTTATTGATATGATCTTTTTTATCTTGTGTTAAATGATCTATTATTTTTCGAAGCTGGGGCAGTCGTTACATGCTATTTTGTATACACCGGATCGATTGTATTTGTATTATTGTTGTTTAAAGGATTGTATGTGTTGACGAAGTATAAATTGGTTAGTTTAAGTGTCTGAAGTGAAACTTTACTTACATGACAGAACTTTTGCGGAGTGAGCAAATTAGACGGAATTTCGCAGAGACATCGCGCGAGATTCTGGCTCTCTGCTTTGATCATCCCTCTGTCCCACTGTTCCCGATTTCCTTCCAGCAAGTCTACCCGGGCTTCGTTCAACTTGTCGTCGTCGTTTTTGTTCTCCTGGTACTGCCAGATGCCGAGCTGTGCGCCTTCGGCGGCCGCCTCAGGATCTCCGAAGTTCTCCACCATGACCTCTTCCATGCCGTGCCTCTGCAGGATACGCGCGCCCACGCCGGCCGCCACTCGGATGTTTTCCTTGAACTCATCCAGGTTTTCCAGCTCGTTGTACGTGGCCTCCTTGCGCCCTACGCCGACCACTGCGATCTCGGTAAATTGCCCGGGTATGTTGGCGAATGTGTTCACGGTTCCTAGTCGTACGGGTATTCTGCAAACAGTTGGAATTAGTTAAGTTAATTAAAACAATAAAATTAGATATATAGAAATCTAGATATAGAAACTAGATATAGCAGTGGGGGCGCATCGTATTCGTCTCACGAATTATGACGGGGAGATCGCTGCAATAGGCCTACATGAGGCAGCCATAGAAAACTTGGAACATAACCAAAAAGCTGTATTTCTAATAGACTGCCAGGTTGCGATGATTGCTCTCTCAAACAGCAAGTACACTGATTGCAAGAAAACAACTGCATGCTGATTGAGACTCTCCAACCTAATAGAAGGTGGCTGGACCTTACACCTGCAGTGGATCCCAAGCCATGTTAGCGTTGAAGGGAACGAAAAGGCCTATCTTCTCGCTACAAATGACACTACTCTCCAGCAACCACCTTGCGCTCAGTCCTACTCTTCTGCATAGACTGCAATCAAGCAAGCTGTAAACAACTGAACCAGAACACGCAATAGGCCAGCCAGCATAGGGAAGAATTGGGTTAAGCTGATAGACTCTCCCATACCCCGAAACCTGCATAGAGAGGAAGCAGTAGCTGCATTCAGAACTACCACTGGCCACGACTACCTGGCAGCCCATCTGCACCGTATCGGGTTAAGCGCAGATGCAGCTTGCACGCTGTGACAACACCGCTGGATGAACGCAGCCCACCTACTCCAATGTTCGGTCCTAGCAGCCAACTCTGTGAACGAAGAAGAAGACTACATGGAGATCGCTCGCCCCTACTGGTCAGCGCGCCGCCAAGTGGCTAACCTGCCAAGGGTTGGCGTTGGCTAGTAAGTAAGTAAGTAAGATATAGAAACTGTCGCAACTGAGGTGGAGCAAATAGGTGTAGATGAATTCAGGTGGAGCAAATAGGAGTAGTGAATTCAGGTGGAGCAAAAAGGTATAGACGAATTTGTCCGATCTGTGTTAATCTCCGAAGTAGGGAGGTCGAACTCGACGGGAACACTCATAAACAACATGAAAAAACTATAGATAAAATTGTTAGGTTAGGTTATTACTCACTCAACATAGAAATAGCTTTAATTTTTTCTCCCCAACGTGACTATCAAGGTGAGAATTAGTTTGTGACAGAGGGGTGGTGGTTGTGCTGAGGGGTACTTATTTAACCCTTCTGGGATTTCCTGTTTACCATCGGACAACTTCGACCGTGACCCTTTCTCAAGCAACAAAAATACCATTGCAATATTTTGATCATCGGACCGGTTCGGTACCACCTGGAGCAAATAACACGTGAAGTAAGGGCCCATGTCAGTCGATGAGATTCAAACCGATCTATAAAACGAGTATCTAAGGTCAAACCAGAGATAATGAGCACATCATACCACGGACATAACGTCTATGAAAAATGTGGACATACTGTCCCACTTTATGAGTGGATACCCCAGTCGGGTTCGATAAAGATCTCCAAATATTAATTGGCGATTATATCTAAGAGCTAGCGGAATACAGGGCCCTTCATCCCAATGACATTTCATCCCAAAATATTTCTAGACACACTTCGTCCCACCCATATCAATTGGCGATTGTAGCAAAGAGGTGTTCAGAATACAGGGCACTTCATTCCAAGGATATTTCGTCCGCCATGAAAAATGCGGACATATCATCCCACTTAATGGGTGGCTTACCCGTTTTGGGTTTGATAAAGATCTCCAAATATTTCTAGGCAGTCACTTCTTAGTCAGTTTCAGTGGACTTAACCATGTCTCCTTGAAAATATTCTACGCCCCTCTAGAAAGATGCATCCCCCAATTTGAGAACCCCTAAAGAGTGAGTACAAAAGTATGATTATATTCCTAAATAGAAACGAGATCTGGTTTATTGATTCTTCACCTCTAGGACTTACATAAAGTTGTAGCCAAACGATAATTGTATCTGGTGTGCAGCTAATGTAGAAGATAATAGAAACGTTTGCTTAGCTAAAATATATAGGCCACTTCTACCTACTTGCCAGTGGTTTCGAATATCCGGAATATTACGGTATGTGATACACATAAAGAATATTTACCCTGTCAGAAGTTCTTTTATTTTGCCACCGGTTGCGGCGTCGAAGTTGGTCCCAATAGGAGTGAGGTCAGGAATGCTGCAGCAGTTGTCCAGACAGCAGTCGTAAGCGCCAATAACCAATCCTCTCTGCAACAGAATACACGTGGCTAAGCAATACGTATTGGCAGTGATCACATTTATTAATCACGCTCAAGATTTCTTGTTTATACCCTATTTAAAAATACTAGGGATTGGCCGATTCGTAAAATTTTCGACTCCAATTCTTGATTCTTTCAAGATATATAGACCTACATGATATTCTCTAATAATGAATTTAATTAACATCTTGGTCATACGGTGAATCCTTTTAAAAGTTCCGTTTTAATGTAATAGGCTACACAAAACGTTTAACCTATGAATAGGAATTCCTAAAAGCATTACTAACATATCGGATAAAAGTAATGATTTATATAAAATTACATATGTGAACTAAAAAATAAAAATCTGTGCAGAGTAATAAAAATTTAAAACGCAGTTTTATAGCCAAACCAATTACTTTAAAACAATTTTTTAGTTATTGACTTCTAGTGCTTGATCACTAAGTTGCAATAATCGTAAAACGTTTGTCAACATTGTAATATTGACCGTGTCTAAATTAAGCCTATTATTTAGAAATAAATTTTTAGCATGTTTTTAACCAACCAAAATGAATAAAATAACTTTTTCCTATACATACAGGTTATTTAATTTTATAATTATAAAAATACTTTATAATTATAAAATATTTATAATTAAAAATAATTTAAAATATAAAAATACTTGTTAAGTTCAAACGAAAAAAATATGAGTTAATGCAAAAGATTGTACTGAAGATTAGCTATCGTATCAATTCATATCGATTATCTATTTCGTGCACCCATGATTTTTGAAAACATTTTAATAAATATAGATTTTCTAAAGGTTATCTACATCCAGATTATTATGTAAAAAAATACAAAATATATCTACAGAGGGCGTCCATATGAAAGTTTGTTAAGGCGTTGGACGCGAAGCCATTGCTTACTAAAAAACTAAGCAGTTAAAAAATTCAAGTTTTAACCTTGTTTGACCTATTACCAGGACCACCCAAAGAGGGGGGAGGGCAGCAAATGCCCAGGGCCGGGGTGCGTTGGTACCTTTTGACTGCGGAAATAATTACTCGTGTGGCGAGATCCATAAAAGAGATAAAAACATTAAATCAATAAAGAATAAGTACAATGTACTATTGTTTAAGTTTTTATACCAAAGCAATACTCATAAATGAAATGTTCTATTCGCACAAAATGCAATGTCTTGGTTGCTGCAGACGAACGGCAGTTCATTTCAACAAAACTAAACATTCACAGATTATATTCAGTAGGACAAGTTGGTTTTATCACAGAAACAATAATTTATTGATAATGTCATGCAAAATACAGGGTTGTATAGGCCTATGTTGGCAGTAATGAAAGGGCCCTTACTCATGTTTGCCCAGGGCCCTGAAATGTCTCTGAGCGGCCTGCTTATTACTACTTATAAAGTACTAAACCACGGTACTTACCATGTATAAAGAACTTACCATGGTGGCGGTACTTACATCACCATGTATAAAGAAAATAAACACATTAATCAAATTATCCGTACTTTTATTGAAACAAAGTGATATGTAACTAAAAGGAAGAATTTCTTTTTATTTAAAAAATAATATGTAGGCTAATATTAAAACACCATTATGTAAATATTCAAGGAAAACAAAAATTGTTTTCTATGAATAACCTAGTCATAAGTCATGTCCTACAATTCACCAATTCTGAAAACAATTATCCCGAACAAATGCATTGGTCTACATACGACGCTTGGGTATTTATTTTATTTTTCAAAGTTCGGTGTAAGCTAAGGGAACCACGAACTCTTGTCCAAGGGAATGTACTCAATTGTCTCTACAGGCTATATTCTTTTCAACAATGTAGGCTATAACTCACAATTTTAAAGCGATATTTTTATTTTCATGTGATGAAAACTATTTTCATGAGAAAAAACTAAAAATTACGAAACCTCTGCAGGCCTATTAGCAGCCCCTCGTGTTCATGGCCAAAGTAGTTCAGATTTAAAAATTGTTCTGCTTTACATCCAACCAGAATTATTTATACATTTTTATGATTTAAAACTACAATATGAGTTCTAGCCAAATATTTCCAAAAAGCTAAAATATTTGAGTTTGTTTTATTTTCAAGTCATATATAACCAGAGGTACCTTTTCAGAGAGATTTTTACAATGTTACTTAACTCAGAAACAGTTAATTTAATGTTAAAGTAAAGCAGCTTAAGAAATTTATCCAAACAAACATTTTAAAACTAAAAGTTTCCACTTAAACGTTGTAATTATCAGTAGGTAATGAATTACAGTGATGGTAGGCTACTGCACAATGTTATTTTATTTATATCGAGAAAGTTTACCTGTAATACCTAGCTTCGTCAAATTACCATTAATTAACGCATTTTGTAGAACCTCCATCTTTAAGAACTTTAAACACACAATTTAGGCCTATATAATTTTTTAGAGGCAAACATGTGCAACGTAGCAAAACCTTCATAGGGCTCATATTGTAATATGTTATTACCATAATTTATAAATAGTAAACTAGGCATGTTTATACCATTAGTGAAAAATTGTTACGACAGTGTTGAAACATCTAAGAAAAATGTTTTCGAAAAAAAATGTTTTTTTTTTTAAATTCTAACATTTTAAAAATGTTGTGGTCGTGGAATCTTCTGATAGTAAACATATCGACTTAGGAAATAATTATGTAATAAAAATAAAATAGCATAAGAGGTAAAATCTTAACCTAACTCTGACCTTTGAGCTTCCTGCTGCAGCCGTAGCTTCACATCCCTCAGCCGCCGCCGGTGCCCCATTTGAAGCGTGGCGTAAAGTCTGTTGGAACACGGTCTGAAGATGTTTAAAATATCTGTACATTTTACTGATAATTTTGGGGGAATGGAAGAAAATGAAAGAGTAGTGTTTAAGTCTACTGAAAATTTTGTAGAATAATATTCTGTTACCTAGGAAACGAAATGTATTTCAATTATTTGTCAGATGCAATGCCTTTTTGATTGTTAGAACTTTTGTAACTATATCTTAACACTATTAAACAAGTAACATTAAATAATATATAATTTGAAGTTAATTCTAAAGAGGTAAACAAATATCATTTTAGTCATTTTATTTTATAAATACAATTAATTTAAATATGTATGTACACATGAAAGAATCACAATACTAAGAGGCAAAATAGAACGTGAATTTTCTTGCAATTCTCTCTAGTATTTGGTATTAAACTATTATTTTTGTTTGTTACTATTTATTCGCTTTTTCTTCGTTTTTAATTTATGAAGCCGATGGTGGTCTATAATTTCTCAATATATAAATCTCTTATAATGTTTCATTATTTCAAGGATCCTTTCTCTTCTAATTTCATGTACATCTTTAAAAAATAGATTTCTGGTTATGGGAAAGTTAACTGAGTGCAAAAGTACTGCATTTCAAACATGTAGTCATTCAGTTCGAATCTGACCCGAACAACAACTTTTTTAAAGAATAAATATTTGAAAAATTGTATTAACATCAATTGTCATCCACTACAATATATATATATATATATATATATATATATATATATATATATATATATATAAGGAGAGTGGGAGTGAGCTAATAGGAGGAATTGAATAATATATAACTTCTTAAACATTTTAATTTTCAGATTAACCGATAGAGTACGGTAACTAGTACAAATGGTTTATTTCTCAGTAACAGTGGCAAAGGTTCAGTAAAAGCAACATCTTTAAATGCGCCGTTGAGTAACCCAAACGGTTGTAACTATAAATTATTATTAAAAACACTTGTACATGTGTTAACCTTGCTTATAGTAGCACTTACTTTTTGAATTATTGAGGATGGACAGAATTGACAAAACGGCTGTCCTCAATAATCAAAAAGCAAGTGCTACTATAGGCAAGTGTCACATATTAATACATGTAGGCCTACAAATTTTTAAATTAAAAACTAGTAGTTCACTTGAATATTGAATCGATATAAAAATTATGTATTTTTTAACAATGAAAAAATAAACTCATAAGAGACGAAAAATCCTCCATAAATAAATGAAAGAAGTAGCCATGAGTAAGCATGGATTCCTTGTTGTCAGCGCATCTCAAACAACCCCGTTCCCACTCCCACCACCGAATGTGCCATACGTGTAAACCATAGCGTCATCTTCCGAATATGCCATCTATTGTACTCTCGGTTGTTTCCGGTTTCCCTCGGGAGCCGGCATCGGTCACTCTTATTAACATCTAGTAGGAAACTTTATTACGAAATTATTAACAATCTTTTAGATAGCTTAAATCGATGCCTCTCGTCATTAGAAAAGTTGCAGTTTTAAATCAACAAAAGATAAAGGCTTTTTCTGAAGTCAATCTTCGCTGAGAATTTATTGTCTCAGGTTCATAAACCCATTTTTAACTTGAAAATTAACTTGAGTGTGACTTGAAAAAAAGGACTTGAAATTTAACTGAGTGGATATATGGACCAAAATGCTTTCCATTAAGTATCCCGCGTAGCTTATTTGACATCGGCGTCAGTGAAGAGAAGTTTTGCGGCACTTAGGAGAATTCACACGTAGGCCTACAAAAGAGTTTGTGTAATCTGTCATTACAATCTACAGAAAAGAAACTATTGGAAAAATCAGAGCTGGAGAGGACTTTTAGAATACTGCGATCCAGGAGGTTGCTTTGGAAAATCAAAGAATGGAGATACTTTACAAATAAAGTATATAAGTTATGTTTATTTCGTTCAATAATTTGTTTTAAAATGTAATTAAAAAGTCTATTGCAGTTAAATATTGTTGCAATATAATTTAAATATAAATTTAGGTAAACAGTTATCACTAGCATTCATTATAATAAAACAGCAGACTAATCATTATAGCCTACATTTTTGTGTAATGTAATGAGGAATTGCGGACCGACAGGCTTCGCCTCAGTATCAGAGATCTCTAGGCAAATCTAACACGCTTCGTCACTGCATAGCAAGAGGATTATAGGCTTATAAAACAAATAGAGCAAATCCTTTTTGAACTTGCTATAAGTATGTATAGCAACTTGAAAATCATGAATGTTTGTTTTTATTCGTTAGATCTCGTTTCTTTATGACATAACCAATGATTATACAATTTTCGCTTTTTTCAGTCCTCCTATGAAACATAACCTGATCTGTAATTGGGTTTCGGTTGTACTTTTTTGACAAAATCGTCATGATATTAATGGGGTTAGTAGGTTTATATCCAATTGTTAAAAAATCAATCAAGTGATTAAATTTAAAAATAATACTTCTAAAGTAGGCATAGCAAATAGTTTGACGGCCTGAAAATAATAGCTTTCTCTGCTTATCACTGGGTCAAACCATTTTTTCCATATTTAAGTTGTTACGATATTTAAAAATTCATTATAAAGAAGAAAACAAAGTCGCAGATAAGAAATTATAAATTTCGAAAAAACGTATATTGCGTCAGAAGTACAAATAATACTAGTACAAACATAACCCTACTTTTCAAACTGAGTGACCACTAAGAAACTGTTAATTTACGAGAGTTGACCCTACACTGGTGTACCTACCAGTACACTGTAGGGCTACCCTACACCAGAATTAAGAATGCCCCCTACAAGAGGAAATTTGAGTAATAACCCTCCTCGGATCATGGAAGGTGTACACAGCTAGGCCTACAAGAAATCAAAAGCTTTAATTAATCTAAAACAATTTCCAACAATTATCAGCTTAGTTCTCTGTTAGTGCAATAAGTACTAGGTCTCTGATTAAACAATTTTACATAATTTACTCTATTATACGTATATTGATTATACTTTTACAATGTTTTACAGTACTGTACGAAAATTATAATTCCATTATTCAACTAATATCTAGCTACAGAAACAGTATCTTTTACAAAATTTCATTTATCAAATATCTAGGTCTTAGAATTAGTTATTATTATTATATATTCATTTTAATATAATAAAGTTTAACAGGTCTTGTACAAATGTTTCTTATCTGAAAGGGCTAGTAGGCCTACTTAACTTGATTTTGTGTACGACTTTTACCAATTTTTACTGTTCCATTATTGAGGTCAACTTAACCATTCCACCAAATACAGTATTAGCATACCACTTCATCTGCTATGCACAGGTTGTTTCTGCACAGCATGTTCTTGCCAATCATGATGATTGGCACTGCTGCTTGGTTGTAAAAAACCAGTTAGCTTTAGTATAAAAACCTGCCAGCAAGTCTTGCTCAGCCAACTAATGGCCAATAGAACCAATTAATGTAATACAACTACTTTAAAGACTCATGAAATGCTTTGAATTTATCGAATAGATTCTGCACTCATTCTGTATTACCAAAGTAGTTCTTAAATTTTAGTAGTTAATAAGTCCCAGAGTTTATTCTATAACCCTAAACTTGTTAACTCAATTTATTGTTTATAGGATTGCTTTTCTTTATTTACATTGACTCTCAGGTAGAGGTTATGAACTACCATAAACGACATTGATTTTTAAGAAATTTACTAATGTAAATTTTGAGAATTCAATTATTCTTTGTAATAGAGGAATGGAGTTTAACCTATTGAGGTGTTAGTTAGTCACAGCTAGATTTTAGATGTTAAAAGCAGCTAGATTCAAATTTTGCTATTTAATTTTAGCAAACTGTATAGTTTTGGCTAAAAATCCATTAAAAAACATTTAAAATTACAAAATGAAACCAGTACCACTTTTTTAACACATGTATTGAAGCCTGCTGGACCACCACAAACACAGCTTTTAAAAATACTTCAATGTTTAAGAACAGCTTTTCTGAACAAAAGTAAAAAAATTACATAATTTTTCAGAAAATTAATTTCTTTAAATAATGTTTTTAACTAAAACACTTGTACATATGTTATTATGTCAAGTTATATAATTTATACAAGTTTCACTGAATGTAATGGACTACAAAATTCAAGAATATTATTTATATTTAAATAATAAATTAATAAACAAAAGTTTAATAATCAAACAACCATAACCCTTACTACAAATATTAAAACAACTGTGATTTACATTTTGTTAACACAGTTACCATCATCAGAAGGTTACAAACATACCAATCTTTATTTATAGACACAGGGGCGCACCCAGGATTTTGTCAAGGAGGGGGCCAGAACTACAACAGGGCCAAGGGGTTTTTGGTTTGTTTCGGTTCACCCCCCATACAAAATATTGAATTTTTACCACTCTAAAACTTATGTTTTAGGTATATGCAGCATAAAAAAGACGGAAATTGATACTAAATTTGTGTTTATGTCATAGTATAGTGGGTTGTGTATTATTTTTCGACAAGTACCTCTGGTGTTTTTACATTTGATTTCTGTACCATTGACTTTCAATCAAGTAGTCTTGTTTTTTTTTCTACTCACAAAATGATAATAATCAAACAACATATTCTACTAAACACTTTAAAATGTTTTAAACTAGCCTATAGTAGCACTTACTTTGTTTGTTGAGGACGGTCGTTTCGGGAGATGTGTCTCTTTGTCAACTCAGACCGTAACTGATCTCAAGGTTTACGTAGGTTAGGGTGAGGGTGGGATATTTTGGTGATGTGGGTGTCACCAAAATCACCAAAAAATATCCCACCCCACCCTAACATATGTAAACCTTGAGATCAGTTACTGTCTGAGTTGACAAAGGGACACATCTCCCGAAACGGCCGTCCTCAACAAATAAAGTAAGTGCTACTATAGGCAAGTTTAAAACATTTTAAAGTGTTTAGTGATTACTAGTAGCTCACGCAAAGATGGAATCAACAAATGTGAACATATTCAAATTACGGTCTAAATTCTAAGACCATGGACAGCAAAAACACACATCAATCTTTGACAAATATATGGGATATGAGATTGTTATAGCCTAAGTTGATTTGGGTTTTTATAATGTTTTCAAAATTTACACCATAAGATGGAGAATGTTATTAAAACTGTTTATCTGGTCATCTTACCATGACATCTCGGAAACGTGTTTTAAACTGACGGACCTAATGCCTCCTATTTATTAAGCAGTTATTCTTTAACTAATGATCCTACTATAGCGAAGCCCTCTGACGATTGCAGAGAGTGTTAACAGCAGCCGAAACTATCATAGAGGACAAGGACTATTGTTATAATCATACAAACAGAAGTTAAATAAGTGTTAAATCACTAAACAATCTCCTAATTTAATATTCCCCAATAATGATCAATTATCACGTAGCTTCAATGCTTATTTTGTTATACCTTAAGGTGCCAACTCAAATGTTACAGTAAAGCGAAATTTTAAGATATTTTAAAATTAATAAAATTAATGATACTTTTAAAGATTGCCAACATTTTAATGCTGCTTAAAGCATAATAAGCTTAAAACAGGATACTTCAGACACAATTAAAAGTAGTAAAACCATGTACTTTATCCAACGGATGATGGAGCGTTTAGAATAAATAGGCCTATACACTATTACAGTCCGTTCATTAGAGAAAATACTGACTCAGAGAATTCAATTTACAAGTATGCTAAATATTATTTTCTATGTCATTCGTATTACCCTACACCTAAATTTCAGTTAAACATATAATATTTTTCCTGTCATTTTTAATTTATTTATAAATTTTCATTTTTACTCTTGCTAAGGGGTGCCTGAGCCCCCTTGGCCCTCCCTTGGATGCACCACTGTATAGACATGATCTGTAGTTGAAACACACACACACACACACACACACACACACTCAGACACACAAAGAGTTTTTTAGTGTAAAGCACATTGCAAAATGTATATCCCTGAAAGATTAATGGAAAGTAACCCCTAATACCTTAATGATAGAAAACTAATAAGAAAACTATATTTAATAAACACTGTCATAATTATGAAAACTCATAATAAACTCATTATAATTAATTCTTAATTATGAAAAGCCTGTATCTATGAGACAGTGCCATAAATTAAAAAAAGCAATGTTTTGATTGTCTTAAATACAATAAAACAGATAAAAAGAAAGAGTACAAAACAAAATAATTGCATAGAAGACCAACCTATTCAAAGTAGTGTTGTGGAAGGTAATATCATCAAATACCATGTTGATATACTAAGTTTGAATTTGTATAGGTTACAATTTAAATATTTCTAAATATTACATTGACAGCTTTTTTCTGTTTCAGTTTACAATGACACAGAGAGAGACAGTTTGAATGCCCCTTGCTCTCTGGCAGAGCCTGTCTCTGCCTCTCAACCTATTGGCGTTGGAGGATTAGGGAAGCAACCTTGCAGAAGTAAACTAAGGACAGGTCGTTCATTCCTTGGTCTTCTGTCGCCTTCTCATGCAGACATGCTGGAGCAAAAAGAGCCATTGTGAGTAGAATTGCACATGTACAACCATTTTATCTGCTTACTTAAATCAATTACAAATAACTTAAAAATATACCTTACAGTAGGTTCTCTCTAATTCATCACTAATAAATTTGTCACCTTCTGTAATTTTCCACATAGTATAGACATTTTTAGTACAAAAAAAATTACAAACATTCACTACACTGTCACATAGCAGAGAATTCTTTAGTATAAATAAATGACAATCTTTTTTAGACAAAATAAAACGTCAATAGATTAATTATTCCATATTTTCTCTTGCTAGTGTTATTTTTCTTACAAGGTACTGTAACATGTTTGTCCTATGTCTTATGAAAGTAGAGTAGCGTACTGTATTTGTAATTACAAACTATACTACAGGCTACTAGTGTTTTTATAGTGTTGTTCGAGTTTTTTGTCTGACATAAGTAATGTTAGTACTACATTAATTAAGTTACATACCTTCTCATACGTATTTATGTGCTGTTTACCCATAATTACATGTCAAATTCACAACTTCCATAACTTGTCTTCTTCTCGAATTTGTCACTCCTCGGTCCCGAACATGACAAATTAGAGAGGTTTTACTGTATTTGATCCCATCTTCAACTTGAGCTATTTTACGTTTATACATTTTAACATATAGTAATATGTAAACACTTGTTTATTATAGAATTTACGTTTTTGAAATTCTTTTCTTTAGTTAACATATTTTTTCACATATCGGTTATCGGAACCAATCCATTTTTACATTGCGAAGATCCCATTTATCTTTGTTAGGAAGTTTATTTACAGTATAAATATTGTTTTACCAGTAACAGAACATGTTTCCACTTTATTCCATATGTACAAAATATTTACAAACCCATCTATCATTCACGCACTTGTTACACAATTACATGTCTTTGCGAGAGATCGAAGTATTTTTCTCAACAGTCAGTTTATATTGTGGGCAAGCTGAACACACCATTAAACTTTCTCTTTAATTTAAAATGTCCATTTTTTGTGAAAATTGTTAGTTTAAACTGTACTTAATTCACAGATTAGTTTTATTCTATAGATTATTGATCCTGATTCGTGAGCCTCTTCAAAAGTATGTGTACAGACAACACACCCCATGCTTTTTGCTTTCTCCAGCAGTTATAGAGAGTGTTTAACTCATATGATCAATTTTAAAATATGACTTTCTTGATAAACATATTTTATTTTTATAATTGTTGTTAGTTTTTAAATTTTATTGCCAGTTTTCAACTAAATATCATTGTTATTTATTGTAATGTTTTTTAAAATTGATTTGTTGTAATCATCTTGAATTCACCGATTAAATTATAAGTAATTATTACGTAACTGAGTGAATACTTTTAAACTTACTTGTTGACGCATTTTAAAACAATCAATTCATTAGTGAAGCTGATCTACTATTCTTTAGTATTCACAAAAGTATTCACTCAGTTACGCAATAATTACTTATAGTTTTTTAAAACTTTTCTTGGAAAAGCATGTTAAAAACAGTTCATTTATATCTTTTAAATTTTAAAACAGAATAGCCATCTCAGAAAAGTGTTTTAAATGTTTAAATTTGGTCTGTATAGATGTTATGTGTATTAAGAGTATAGTTTTTTTTGTCTAGCACAACTGCCCCTTAAAAGGTGTACTTGAATGCTTCTTCCATTGGTTTTATCTTGTACTGCAATCAGCAAGTTTAACTCTTAAACCTTATAAAGAATAGAAAAGGATTGTGAGTAACCACTGGAAGAAGATATAGGGGAGAACATGGGATTATATGTGCAGGGTCATGACCTTTAGTACTCTTACTCTCTACTGGGGACACCTGATAAAGAGGTGTCTACTCATTTTATAGTCTTATAGGAAGAATGATAAAGAAGTGAGAGAGAATTAACTAAGGAACTAAAAACACTTGTAAATATGTTACACTAGCTTATAGTAGCACTTATAATTGTTGAGGACGGCCGTTTCGGGAGATGTGTCCGGGAGAGTTACGGTCTGAGTTGACAATAGGACACATCTCCCGAAACGGCCGTCCTCAACAATTATAAAAGTAAGTGCTACTATAGGCAAGTGCAACATATTTACAAGTGTTTTTAGTTATAATCTAGTAGCTCACGTGAAAATGGAATCAATTAATACAAATTAGGTAAAACTAAGGAAAAGAATGATGGTCATTTGGTATTAGAAATAGGGGAAAATTATGGCATTGTATGGCCAGGGTCATACCTGGATTTTGCTAAAACAAACCTACTTAAGTAAAGAGAGACCAGAGCCTAGTACCTAGGCCTCCTTTTGTGAATGGCTAGGCGGGTGTTTGCCTAAAAAGGTGAATACATGTAATACCTAAAACTAATTAAAATGAAATGAACAATTAAATATTAATGACAACATCCTATGAGAATCAAGATGTTAACACTGAACTGAACAAAGTATAAAAAGAATAGAGAGTATCAAGTGTCAGTCAGAGAAGGAGGGGTTTGGTAGCCCCCGAGGATTTGCAGCGTCTGTCACCAACTATGGCTGCGGGTAGGAATATGGAAAAAGGGTTTTTAGTAAGGGCTAGATGTAGGAGGGGTATCTGCAAGGCAGGATGTTTTTCTGGGTGGGACGGTAATAAGGTTTTTTTGCTGAGGGACAATGTTTATTTTTAACATTTGGACTGGAAGAATTACTCTTTCCTATTTTATTTTTTATTGAGATTTTGTCTTTTCACATGTATTATTATATGTGTGTAGTATGGTTGTTGCGTGACATAATATAGTGTAAGAATGTGTAGGGAAATATTACACAAAGGCTATAATAAGTATAGTTTTTGAAGGAATAGGTGATGACTAAACTTATCTAACTAAACTGGGTACATGATACAACTTAGCTTAACCTAACGTAATAAGATACATGATACTAGCAAAGACTTAATTCATGGGATAAATCTGGTATAACAAACATAGTTTACATTTATAATCTAATGTAAACTTAAAAACTATTTTATAGGGTTAAAGTGTACTATGTATAAAATTAAATCTAGTAGCCTATTCTATGAGGCGAGAGATAGACGGCTGGGAGAAGAAGTGCGAGTTGCAGTGGTGTTATGAAGCAACGAGGAAGACTTTGGGAAGAGGACGGAAAGAGGATGAAAACAGAATTTATATTGATGTGGAATGAAAATATTAAATTTTAGGGATGACTTACGACACCCTGCTGTTTTATTGATAACCCCATGTGGTTTGCAATGGAATACTGGTTTTTTTAAAAACCGGTAGCTTTCTGATTTGTAAAATGATCTCACTAACTACTTCCGATTCTAGCGTTAATATAAATTTTGTTTGTTTTCAGTTGTTACCTATGGGTGTTGTTAAGTTCTCTATATGGCAAATTACTTGTCATTTTAATGCTTACATTTACTTTGGTTGAAGTGATGGACAACTCAGTCAAGTTGCTAACTCTCCAGGTAAAAACTTATTATTTTGTACTGATACATTTTTTACTGATGTCACATATTTTGTGTGTGTATTTTATAACTTTTTCTTACAATATTTAATATTTTAAGCCAATCATTGAGTGACCCAATGAAATAAAAAAAACCCTCAGCCTCTCAATGTTAAAATAGTGTTTGGATGTAAAAAACTCAATAATTATATATTAGAGACTATAAGAGATCACATAGGGGCGGGATTCCAGCAAAAAGAAGTTCTAGAACCATCTAGTAACCTGCGCTTGATACATCCTTACCTACTAAGTAAGAGAGATTCAGGTTATTCAATAATGTGTTTGTCGGTATGAGTATTTGTAAAGTATTCTAATTTTTGACAACAGGTGTGTATGCTGTTTGACTGCAATAGTACAAGGGCAATATGTGTGTCTGTATGTGTGCATGCGCATGTGTGCGTGCGTGTGAGTGAGGATGGGAGAGAGAGAGAGAGAGAATGTACTGATATTATTTAAGGGGAATAAGATCATATATTATTTCCTCAACTTATCTTAAAAAATAGAATACGATCAAAATATAAAAAATAAAACTGATATCTATAATATGTTATAATTAAATACAGTATACTAAAACAATAAATACTTAGTACGAATGAAATAATTAAACTTGGTTGTTAAAATAATTTTGATTCTATTGATTATACAAGTATTAACCGATACAAGTAAGTGAAAGTAAATAATTATACAAGTAAGTGAACAAACTTACTACTTACTAAACTAAAAGAGCAACTACTAAAAGAACTAAGTGAGCCACTGACTGTGATGACGTGTTTTGAAACAATTGATTGATTGATGAAGCCACCAAGCTACTCAAGTGTGCTATAGAACAGGCATTAGTGAGGTTTTTCCAATAAAACTTTGTTCTGAAACACATCAGAGCAGAATTTTTTGCTCAAGTGTTTTCACTTAGTTATAAAACAATTATTTATAAAAATGTTATCATGATTTAAAGTACCACATTACTGATGAATTTACTAAACAAATTTTAATAGGTTTTAGTATTATCAAGTAAAAAATTTGTAATTTTTTTTACTTCCCTCTTCAAATTTAGGGACTAGAATACATGGTGTTAATGGTTATGATAAATGCAAGGTTATACTTTACTTTTTAGTCACAGTTCCTTCATTAAGCTTTGCAGACTATTTTATTTAAAAATTGTGTTCTTCTTAGGAAATTTCCAGCCCCAAAGCACAGATCTATCTATGGCATTTATAAACAATTAAAAATCTACAACAGATTAAACAATAAACCACAACATGACTGAAAGTAATTGAAAGATAAGCTACAATTACTGTGTATTATCATAATCTCTAGAGATATTTAGAAAATTAATAACCATTTTACTTGAAACTTGCAGTTTTTGTGTTGTACATCTTGAGGTTTTTGTAGAAATTACACTTATTTGTATTATCTTGGCAAAAAATCACTACTTACCGATTTATTCGTCAGACGTGTTTCACGCTAGGTCAGCTCTAAAAAAACCACTACTTGCTGATTTATTCAGCAGATGCGTTTCAGGTCAGTGCATTTTTCAATGCTGTGAATTACTGACAAGACTAATGCTCAGGTGAGTTGTGTTGGTGTGAATCTGTGGTGTATTTTTGTTCTGTGGTGTGTTATTGTTCATAGAGTAGTTGTTAATTATGTGCTCAAATATAAACTCCCAATCAAACACTATATTTGAGCACATAATTAACAACTATTCTATGAACAATAACACACCACAGAACAAAAATACACCACAGACTCACACCAACACAATACACCTGAGCAATAGTCTTGACAGTAATTCACAGCATTGAAAAATGCACTGACCTGAAACGCATCTGCTGAATAAATCAGCAAGTAGTGGTTTTTTTGCCAAGATAATACAAACAAGTGTAATATCAATGTACTTGTTTTTTTAAGAACTTATTATAGCAACTCAAGTCGTTAATGAGTTATGTGATCAAATATTTTATTAAATGTGGTTCACAAATATTATTCTATTATACCTAGTACAATAAATGTATCAGTTTGTTTAACTTTTTAATGCTGACATTTACCTTGTCCTTTCAGAGTCTTATGTCTCACAGTTACTTGCAGTAATGTCTTACTCCGACATGAAGGCAAATCACGAAGTCATTAAGAGAAAGCAATGGCGCTTAATGGTTTCAAGACATT
The DNA here is from genome assembly GCA_036971475.1 of Prosapia bicincta. Classification (NCBI taxonomy): domain Eukaryota; kingdom Metazoa; phylum Arthropoda; class Insecta; order Hemiptera; family Cercopidae; genus Prosapia; species Prosapia bicincta. The sequence continues at coordinate 147,363,649 of JBAIZL010000004.1, read as the reverse complement.
CAAAAAAGTGCTAAGCATGAAATACACATTAGTTGCCATGCCAAGAGTCTTACATATTGTCAGTAAAGCCTGGAATTATATAAATGTTAACATCACTGCAATGCTTAAATATCTGTTTCTTTTAAACATAATATTCTTTGAAAAATAATATTTTACAAGCCACATGTAAATGTAATACTATATCCTCAATTATTACTATACAATTATTTTTATCATCAACGAGTATGTAAACAGTCAATTGTAGGTTAACCCCTAGATCAAGAGAAAATAATTGAATGATTAACAAAAATATTAATATTTGTTGATTCCATCTTCACGTGAGCTACTAGTTATCACTAAACACTTTTAAATGTTTATAAACTTGCCTATAGTAGCACTTACTTACGCTCGGCTTGCAATATTAATATTTGTTGATTCCATCTCACAACTTCCTAAATTCCCTAAAATCCTAACCTACGTAAACCTTGAGATCAGTTATGGTCTGAGTTGACAAGGGAACACATCTCCCAAAACGGCCGTCCTCCACAAACATAAGTAAGTGGTACTATAGGCAAGTTTATAAACATTTAAAAGTGTTTAGCAAAAATATTGTTTAAACATTATTTAATGTCTGTTAATAACTATTTAATGTGTTTAAGGTTAATGGCAGATCACAGATCAATTCATGCTTTTACAAATACATTCTACTTTTCGATTTTCTACCTAAAAATCCTTTTCAAGAGCTAAAAGTTTATTAATCTAATATTAAAGCACAATTTACAGTTTATGACATTCATAACCAATACTTTTAACATAATTAAAATCATCTATTTCATTATTCTTGATAAATATTAATATTTACAATTCAAATTGCACTACTAGACAAGTAAATTTTGATTACAATTAATATACAACATTAAATTTATCACAATAATTGTGATCAAAATTTGACTTGTCTAGTAGTGGAATTTGACTTGTAAATGTTAATATTTATTAAAAATAATGAAATATTTGACAAAACATTTGCCTATAGTAGCCCTTAGTTTATATTGTCTAGTGCTCAACAATGTAAAGTAAGTGCTACTATATGCAACTATAACAATTTACATGTGTTTTTAGTTAAAAACTAGTAGCTCATGTGGAGATAAAATCAACAAATATGAAATATTTGATTTTAATTATGTTAAAAGTGTTGAATTTTGTAGTCCATATGTTCAGTGAAAGTTAATGATCACTTTTACATTAGTTTATGAATATCTGAACTTTAATTTTGTAAATTTGTAAAAACTTACTGTGACAGAACGTGTCCGATTGCTCAGTAGCGATTTTCATCAGTGTATCTCTTAATATGTTAAAAGTATAATTTATGCATGTTATAAAATTCAAATTATGGTTTAATAATAGATTAATAAACTTTTAGCTCTTGAAAAGGATTTTCAGATAGAAAATAAAAACGTAGAGTGTAAATCATTTCACCTGTGTGGTATCCCTGCCTGTTATTGGTACATACAGAGCAGTCTCCGTAATCCTTGCCACCGGTAAAAGTCACTGATCCAAACCTGGCACTTTCACTAAAATCACCGATCCGTTAAAGTCACTGGATCCCTAGTCAAGACCCAAAAAATTAATCACTAGGTCCATATCATGGTTAGACATTTGAATTTTGCACAATTTAGAATATAAAGCATTTTTTACTTTTATTGAAAAAATCTCCCTCAATCTCCAATACAATACTTTTATAATGACCAATAGTCTGTTTCAATCCGTTACATCACAAGACTTTTTTCATGCCTTCAATTACAAAATCAACTTAATTTCTCTTTCACTGATTGATATGTAGAGGGTAACAAAATATTTTCCATTTTCTAAAGCCAAGTTACCCTTTGCCAAGTACTCTAGATTGATATACAAATGGTGGTTAGGATTTAATACAGGGCATTTAATATTTTGTATTACATGCTATAAACTGCTCTATTATTGTATATAATTCTAGTTTTTTTAATGTTTAAACCAGATTTTTAAGAAATGTCTACACAACATTTAAATAAATGATAAACCGGTTAAATATTGAGTTAAAAATATTTATTTTAGTAGTGCAATGTTTTGGCAACTCTAATGTTCGTTGCTCTTATCAAGTCTGAAAACAATATTACATTCCTGTTAATGTAGTAATTGCTGATATTAGTACTAGTTGCTTTTGTTATATATTACTAAAAGAAAGTTATCAAAAAGATGCACTATTAAAATAAATATTTTTTATTCAATATTCAACTGGGTTATGATTTATTTAATACTTATTTTGAGTGCTCAGATAAACATGCCTTCCAAAACTTTTGTTTAAACTGTGAATGTCATAAAAATATATCTATGCCAATTAATGCTTCTATTAACTAATATCCAAAGCATTTCTTTGTTTAGGGATTTTACTTGATGTACCTCTATGTGGGAAGCATAGCTGTAATTATTTGCATCTATGTCTGGGTGCTGGTAGATAGTTGTGCTTCATTCCATGATGACATTGACACAACTATAACAACAACTGTGATAGCTGATGCTGAGCTAGGAAGTCTGTCTATGTCACGATTTGGATCACTAAAAAGAGCTCACATATCAAGGGACAAAACATCGGGGACTAGTTTTTACCTTAGGATAGGAGCCTTAGGTATGTAGTAATTTGTTATGTTAACTGTGGGGTTAAATTTAATACTGATTTAAATTCAAAGTGATGGATGGAGTATAATTGCAATAGAATAGACTAAGAAAGATTTAATAAATGAGTAACTGAAAAAAAAATACAAAATTAAAATAACCGAATTAAACATTAATTAATACTTAACTAGCTTAGCTTAGCTTCGTAAAAGGAACGATTGTTTCAAAACGCGTCAGCAAGTAAGCCCTTAGGCATTCACTTAGTTAAGTATTCATTAATTATAGTTTAATCAGTTATTTCTAGATAACTATAACAAGCAACTGAAATAAACATATCCACGTTCACTTTAAAATTAAAAAAAAAAATTAAAGTCAATTAATACTCAGGTAAAAAAAAATTATTTTAGTTACTTTTTATTTTATAATTATAATGTAAATACGTACATACATATGGGAGAATCACAATTTTAAGTGACAAAATAGAAAGCAAATTTCCTTGCAATTTTCCATTTTCCTCTCTATACACTATGTGGTGTTGGACTATTATTTTTGTTTGTTACTAATTATTTGCTTTGTTGTTTTCGTTTCTAATTTATGAAGCTGATGGTGGTCTATAATTTCACATTCTATCCATCTCTTCTATTGCTATCCATCTCATTATTTTAAAGAACCTTTCTCTTATAATTTCATAAACCTCATTAAATAAAAGATTTCTAGCTATGGAAAAGTTGGATCAGTACCAAAACGCTGGATTTCAAACATTCAGTTAGAATCTGACCGAAACATCAACTTTTTAAAATTTAATTAATGAATAAATATTTTAAAAAATTGTATTAGCATCTGATGTCATCCACTACAGGATACAAAAAATGTATTTGAACTTGGTTGGAGGAATAAAAATGTATTTTATCAAAAATTGAAAATTTGTACAAGATATATATATATAAGGAGAGTGTGAGCTAATAGAAGGAATTGAAAAACATATACTTTAAATTTTTTTGGTAAAGAAACCTCCATAGTAAGAATTTATTAGATTTAATGAGAGTAGAAAAATTTATACATCTCTTATTTTTTCAGCTTTTGGCCTAGGAACACTTGTTTTCAATGGCCTAGAAATGGCTATGCACTCTATGATGGAAGGACCATGTCTGAACGATGTTGTTTTTGTTCATCCTGTTTTGCATGGACTTTTCACATTCTTACAAATGCATTTTCTATTTGTAAATTCTCAGGTAATAATATTTTTATCTAATAATTCATTATATACAAATTAAACTATTTTTTTGTACATCACTTGTAATGGTTACTAAGGACAATGAATTGTACAGTATTTTTAAGTGTAATATCCTAACCAGACAATGAACCAAGGGCGGCTCCAGGATAGACTTTCGGAGAGGGGCCACAATGGCGGGAAACATGGGGTGGTTTGGGGCAGAAAACGTCCAAAAATAAGGGCCTGCAAATGAAATTTTAAGCTATTCTTGTACTTGAAAATCACAGAAAATTTGGCATTTTTTCAATCAAAACATCCATGTTACCGGAATTTACATAGATACCAAAATTATTATTTTTTAACCTTCATCGTTTCATCAAACGGCCCGGTCTAACATGGACGTGCAGTCATAGTACACAGACTGTTAAAATAGCCGAGCTGGTACGGAACTAGTGCACAATTTGTAACATGCCAGTGTTTTTTATGCTTGGTGGAACTACCAATGTTATCAGATAAATTTCTACACCTAACATTACATAAATGTAAAAACAATATACATTGCTATAAAATAAAAGTCAAATGAAAAATACATGTTTATAAGTAGGCCTAAACTGGTATAAATTTAAATGTGTTTCAATATGAACAATTTATTACTAAAATCGAAATAGTACTCAAATTCACAGGGCATCCAATTGCCCCTACTGCAGCTCCCCTAGAGCCCTTACAATGAAGTAGAAATCAGAGATGACTTTGAACACTCTCTGATCTATTTTTTAAAAATATTTTAAAAAAATAGAAAAAAACAAATTGGAATTATTGGTTTCATAACAAACAACAAATTCACTTACTGTAATTCATTACAAATTTTCCAAAGAATTACAAACATTTTATTTGTAGTAATTAATTAGCATATATACTGTATATATATAATTTAATTGTAATTACTTAATAGATCGATTTTTGCACATAAAGGTTCTAGTGGAAAGATTTGGTTTAGTTGCTCGATTTGGTTTCATGCACCTAGCAGCAACTAACCTTGCGCTATGGACTCGCCTGATTATTTGGGAGAGTGGCATGGAATGGACATACTTTGTTCATTTGGCACAGTCTGCAGGAATAATTACTAGAGCGTCTTCATATGATTCTGGAATTCCGACTCCTTTACAGTTGAAAGGGTTCCCTAGAGCTTTTACAGAGCATGTAAGGCATGAACGAGATTTGGGATTTGGTAAGTTGTATCAACAAAAGTTAAGGAACGATTTTAATAAATTCAGTTAATAAAGGCATCCAAATAGAATACAATCTTATTTAAAAATACCAATCTGATAGCCTTTTTATTTTTTGTTGAGGTAAAGGGCATTTTAAGGATACTATTGCCTGATAGAGATATGCAAGGTATCTTAAAAAATGATAAGAGATAAAAATCTCTCCTCATTTGAGGGATAAGATGAGAATTGTGGGAAAGTGCACAGTCTCATCCCTTAACTAAATATACTCTCTAATTACGGTCGTAGAAGGTCGTATTATTTCCTACAGATAATAAATATAATAAGCCAGGTAGAATATAGGTAATATTAAAGATGCAGTATAAAGCATATTTTGTTATTAGTGAAAATAAAAATTTTACTAATAATAGAGAAATATGCATGAGAAAATGAATGTACAAGTATAACCGCATCTTACTAAAATAAATATAATGTGAATAGTCAAAGTGCCAGAATAACTTCTCAATACCAATTAAAAATCAAACAAAATTGAATAGGTAAAATATAATATTTTTTTTGTTAAAAAAATTAAAAATTTTAAATTATTTGAAAATTGTAAAATGCTTCCACAGTTTATTTTCATGTAAAGATCAGTACCAAGAAAAAATGTGAGACAAACAGTAATATATAGAAATAAATGACAAAAATTAGTTGTTAAATTGTACTTTAAGTAAACACATTTACTTAGAAATATACTGGTACATGTATAAAGGACAAAGGAGGTACTCATAAAATACCACTTTAGAGTTAAGGTCAAAGGATTGTATTTGCTAAATAATTTACATGATTGCAATACTTAAAGGATTTCTTAATATTATATTAAACTAATTAACGACTTGCTAAACTTTATAATTTTAGTAAATTTTTTAAAAACTTACCAAGGCAAAACAATCTGATTGTTCTTGACAATAAATTTCCTAATGGCATAACGCTATGTAAAATGTTTAGTTTCAAATAAAAAATTATGACAAATTTTCTAAATTTAACAACTATGTTTCTTTTGAAAAGAAGTTAAAAGTAAAAATTTTGTTTTGGTACTATTTTTTAATAGAAATCAGTTAATATATTTACTAATTTTTATTTTATTATTTAATTATTTATGGAAGACTATATTCAATAGTAGGATATAATCATTATAAAGATACAGTAAAACTTCTCATATCGATATCTGGACGTAATTTGAAAATAAAGTAAGCGTCTTTATTTAGTAAGCGTCTTATGTATTTATTCAGCAAGGCTCATTGGCCTCTGGCCAGTCTCTGGCACTGCGGTCAGCTCTTTGTTCTTTCCTGACTCAGCCTGTTGTATTTGAGTCTCCATATCGTTTAGTTGATTAGTGCTCTACAGATGGATGTATTACCCCAACTTATCAGATGTTTAAATTTTGTAAAAACTTACTGAGACAGAACGTTTTCGATTGCTATGTCCGTTAAAGTGATTAAGTTTCACCGAAACTAATAGACTACAAAATTCAAGATTTTAATCAGTTGTGTTTGAGTGTCCATATCAGTTGGTGTACATATCTGACAGAAGGTCAAGGGGAATATCTTTCTTTATTTATGCTCTAAGTTTCGACAGTTGATAAATATCCCTTAGAAAACACAAAAGCCGAGTCTAGTGCATGACACATGAGAAAATAAACTCTATTGAAGCAAACAACTAACTAAACTAACACAAACGCAAAGGCAAGTAACTAAATTGTATGTACAGTTCTATAATGCTATTAAAATATAATTACAATCTTTAATAAGTGTAACTTATTTACTTGAAACAATCATACATCTGCTATCAATGGGAATGATTGTGATTATGTAGTTACAAACACATAATGTTATGTACATTACATAACCCGTCCAATATCCGGATTTTTTGTGTTCCGGATCGGGCTGTCGCCTCATTGATCTGGATATGAGAGGTTTTACTCCATTCTGATTATTGTAAGATGACATTTAGGTGAAGAAATGGTTGGGAATCATAATACCCATTTCCAAGTAGAGACTGTCTATTGATTCTGATAAGTGAATGAAATAGTAAACTTTTTCTCACTTGGAGTAAGTTCATCTGTCAGTCGGTATTTAAAAATATTTTCATTCATCTACTCAAGTTTTAAATATTTAATTCTTACTGTTAAATATCGAAATTTTTTTGCTGTTCATGGCAAGCTGGTTGTAAATTACTTATTACACTTTGCCATTAATTGCGACCAGACTTTTTGTTAACTAAAGTTGTTAACTTACACTTGGAGGAAACGTTTTCGTCTTACGATTTCTTCAGCCTCGTATTTTTGCCGCTAGGAATGCTGCAGAATGAGCACACTTCCTCGGTACCATTATTTTGAAAGTTAGTAGTGATGTGATCGAAGAGTATGTGTGATCTGTGCCGTGTTTGTTCATTTAAGATGTCATTTTTATGTGTGTTGCTATGTCTATATATTTCATACTGTTCTAGTGTGTTTAATTTATGGCATTTGTTGCATGTGTGGAGGATGCTCATGTTATTTTCCATACTTTTGCATGAGTGTTTAGTGTCCATGAGGTGATTTGCGAAGGTGGATTCAATAGTAGTGTGCAGTGCACTTTTGTGTTCTTTATATCTTTCGGTGAAATATCTGCTTGTTTGTCCAATATAGAACTTATTGCAGTTGTTGCATTTTAGTTTGTATACTCCTGGGTTATTGTATGTGTTGGTATTGTTATTAATGCTGTGTCTGATAGCTGTTTGGCTTTTATTTGTTTCTGTACGCTACATTGTATCCTGCGTTTTTTGAATTGGTGTGCTATTTTATTTGTGAGTTTGTTTATGTATGTGAGGGTGATGAATTTGTGTTCGCATTTTTGTTGTTGTTACTGTTCTTGTTGAGTATTTTTCTGTGTAGTTTATCTATTAAATAATTGACATATCCATTTTTGTGAGCTAAATATTTTATTGTGTTTCCTCTGTGTAGTTAGTTGTGGACATAAGTATTTTAGCCTGTGTAGTAAATGTTTAAATGCTGCGCGTTTATGTTGTATTGGGTGGTTCGATGAATTGTGTATCAGTGTGTCTGTCATGGTTGGCTTGCAGTATATGTTGAATTCATGTTTGTTTTGATTTTTTCCTATGGTGATGTCTAGGAAATTCAATGTTTTGTTGTTTTCAAACTCTGCAGTGAACTGGATATTTTTGTGTATTTTGTTTATATGTGTTTGGAGATGTTGGCGTCGTCTTATGTTTCCTCGGTATAGTATTATAATGTCATCTACATATCTGTGCCAATATATTATCTTATCTGCGTGTTTGTTGTTATTTATGATTTTATTCTATGTGTTGTTGGAATACTTCTGCGAGAATGCTTGAAATCGGTGAACCCATTGGTAGACCTTGTTTCTGTGTGTAATATTTGTTGTTGTGAGTTAAGTAGTTTTGTTGTGTAATGCTGTTCAAAATGTGTATGATTTCTTTTGTGATTTTTCTGGAGTGTTGTTAAGTCTTAGATTGTCTCGTAATATGTTTAGTGTTTCTGTAACTGAGATATTTGTATATAGGTTTGTGATGTCAAACGATGCCAGGGGTGAGTTATGAAGGATTTCAATGTTCTTTGTTTTGTTTACTAGATCTATTGTGTTCTTTATATTTGTATATGTGTCTAGTTTTATGTATTTTCTAATAGTTCTATCCATATGGTATGCTAGTTTGTGTGAGGGTGATTGTTGGCTGTTGGTTAGATATTACGTGTTTAGTTGAATTAATTATGTGTTTAACTGTGTTGTGATATTCGTTTGTTGGGTCTTTATTTATTTCTGAGATGTTTGCCGTAATGAATTCATTAATTTTATTGTTTAAATCCTGCGTAAGCATAATAACTGTAGCATTAACTTTATCTGCTTTTACGTATTTTAAATCGTGTTCTCTGGCTCTTTGTTTTAGTGATTTGGCTCTCTGAATTTCATTGGTGTGTGTTATGCTTTTTTAACGTTATACGTGACTTAATCATTTAAGTTTTATATGTACATTTATAAGTGTGAGTTAATAATTTTTAACAACTTACATTAATAGGATGTGGTCACAAGTAATTTTTTATATTCTAATAAGTAATTAACAACCAGCATGAACAAAAAATTTTCAAAGTTTTATTATATCTATCTACCCTGAGAGTAAAAATACTATCCATCACACCATTTAAATGGTAAACAATTTATGGGGGAGGGTGCTATACCCTCGGCAGTCACAAATCCTCTAAACTGTGCCTACCAAAAAAAATAAATCCTGATATCACCCCTGGTCTAAGTGTTGGTTTTAGTTCAATAAACTCAAATATATTACAAAAATTAAATAAACTTAGCAACATGTATCGTTTCTGCACATTTGTTTATGTTTAGTTTGTGTATTTTACTCAAATAAAATAAAAAACACAATAATTAATAGTTGTGATTTTAGTGTACCCTATTATTTGATTTTTCTAGGTTACAATTCAACTTCTAGTGTAATAGGATACAGGCCTATTTCTGACATGCATATCGCTCAAGTAGTGGCTTTACACCAGTGTCTCAACACAAACTCCTTAGGTCAACTCTGGACATCATCTATGCCTTTTCTTTATCCATTCATTGTACAGTTCAGGTAACTAATAAATGGAACCAATTTCTTATTTCCTAATCTGTTTTTGCAGAAGATATTAGAATCCTATTTTCTGATCTATTAAAATATATTAGATTCTTAAAAAAATAAATTTTGAATTATTTATACTATTATGACGTTTGTTCTGTACTTAATACAGTATCTACCTAAATTATTAAGTAGGAAATGTAGAAAAGATAATTATCTTTTTTAAAATTAAGTGTAAAACATAATACAATAAAATAGACAACGAACGTCATATAATTTAATTTAAATTGCTAAATATGAATAAAATCACTCAACTACATTAACATATATAATTTACTACATTTTATTATTAAATTTAAGCCAAAATTTCAGTCTATTTGAATGGGAAAGATAAAAATATGAGAATTTGGTCTTGTGTCATAAGATTTGAATGAGAAAATAGCCAGAAGTCAACAATCAAGTGATAGTTTTTTGTGTACTAGAGACATGTTGTTTGTCTGTTGAATCCCTTTTAAGATCTTTAGTAACTTTTTAGCATTCATTATTCCATGATGGTACAGGATGATGATTTGTGAAAAATAGATCTGAAAAATATTGTCATCATTAGAAGCCAAACAATACATTTCTAGTAGGGGTAATGTTGATAGTCTGCTCGTAGTGCCCTTTAAAATGATCATCAGAGGTTCAAATGATCAACAAGCAACCTTGATGTTTGATAAATTACTCTTAGAACAATAACTGGAAGCCTAAAATCTGCACTAATAACAGAGATGGAGGCCCAGATGAGAATAGAGCCAAGGGAAAGAGCTGCACTGAAGTACAGGGAGAGATACAGGTGTGGGTCCACAGGCAGTTATCTTTTCTTCAATAATCTCCCCAATACAGACTATAAACTGAAAAATCACTAACACTCACAACAAAAGACTCTATAGCAGTTGAGTTCCAGAGAGCAGCACTGCAAACTGTTACTGAATGATATCCAAGAGACAAGAGGCATATATATATACCAACGGGTCATCACTCAAAAATAAACACACCTCAGTGAGAGCTGTGTTTCTCACTGGCCCCAAACCGCCATTCAGAATTTGACTCGAAACAGAGATAGACTGCAGAAGAACATTGAATTGTAGACGAGCTAGCAGAGAGAGGATGGCAGCTGAAAGATCAGAGGATCCAAGCCATGTCGACATTAGCAGCAATGAAAAAGCAGAAAAACTTGCCAAAGAGGCTACATTGATGCCAAAGTCTAAATGTCCATCATCCCTCACATTATCAAAAGCAATGTTACCACAAGCAATTACTTTTTTGGAGCTTTTTAAAGGAATATACAGGACTCTCTGCAGTCCCAATAACAGCCTTGAACCTCAAAGGTTTTGAATATGAACTTGTCTTATTCAAGCGAGTCAGAATAAAAATCTTGTTAACATTTTTTATTTGACAAACTGAAGACACAGTGAATTTTGACCTATTTTCTAGTACAGTATTATACATGAGATGAAAGAGTTTTTGACTGAAAAACCATAAATACTTTTACAGTGCAGAAACAAAAAAATTATATGATTGAATAGTAATAAATTTAAGTAACTTTTCTTTCCCTTTTATTCTTTTTAAAACTCTTTAAGGTTCTTTCTAAAAATAATTTGTTTGGTAGTAAATTTCTTTTTCTTCTTTCAGCCTTATAGCTGCTGGCGTAACTTTTGTTATGGGCCAAAATGTTGGCAAGGACAGAATTCGAAAAATGAAATCTAAAATTAAAAAAACCTTAAATAATAACAATAACAACATAACAAGCAAAATATCACCAAAGTGTGGAATAGAGCACAACTATCGTGGAACTCATATCGACTGTACAGGTGCCAGCAAAGGATTATTTCTTGGCCTTCTGTGTCTTGTTGCAGGCATTGTTGTAATAATAATCTTCTTGGTTGTCAAAGACGATGAAGCTTTTCCAATGGAAACTCTGTTCTGGATGTCAACAGGAACTTTAAGTGGGATTCTAGCTGTTAGCACGGTGATGACAATTTTTGGATTAGTTCAAATTAGAAAGCTATCGTTTTCTGGGAAAGTGCCGACAATGTTAGACAGTTTGTTGTTGACAGTAACTCTTACAGGAGTTCAGCTTTATTCAGTGTTTGGATTAATTGTTGGAGCAAGTAATGTTGTTGTAGCGGCCAACCACAGTCAAGAACAGAGACAAAATGCTATGTTAGTTATTGTTAGTGTATTGCAACTCATCCAATCTGGAGCTCAGAGTACACTGATCGGAGAGGCATTGAGACGAACATCTATAACACGACATCAAATTTTAACTAAGCCTGGAAGACAGGTAACAATTCTTTATTTGACATATTTTTACTTTTAATGATAATTAGTTTAAAATTAAAATGAAGGAAAATAAAAGAGCCTCTAAAACAGACACTTTAGTAAAGAAGTACTTTCTTCCTATTATATGAGGAATATCTGTTAGGTTATAGTCGAAATTATAAGTCATACTTGGTTATTAATATAATACTTATATTTTAATACTCATTAACTTATAAAAAAACTTATACTGTTCTGATATATTTCCAGGTGATTACATTTTTACTGTGCAGTAATGCAACGCTTTGGGCATTTGATTCTTTTGTCAGTCAAAGTTGGATAAGTCAAGAGTTACAACTTCGTTTCATGGGCGTTTTAGCTTGGGGAGTTATATCAAGAATATCATTACCTTTGTTGGTGTTCTATCGCTTTCATTCTGGAGTTTTACTACTTGAAGTTTGGCAACATGCATATCGAACTGGGAGGATTGATTCTACTAACTGACAATCATGTCGCCCAACAAAAAGGTGATTTATGGTTTAAAAAACATTTTTATAAAATATATGTTGCTATCTTATGTTGTTTAGAAATTTAGTTTAAAAGTGAAGTATTTTCCTTTGCATTTTTAAAAGTACAGTTTTCTGAAAAAGCAATTACTCTTCTCCTCCAACTTCTAAGTATGTAGAATAAGAATACCATTAACCCATTGCTGATCCAACTGAGGACACTAGTAGGTAGGAATTGATCCCTTGCACATTTAACTTGTATTCACTACAAAAATATTCTCACTTATAAACTACTAAATATTATATCTTTCATATGGGTGCAATTTTTTTATTAGTTATTTAGTACCTTAGTTAGATGGTTATTACATGTAATAATATTTTGTAAAAATAAATGAATTTGTAGTTTGGTTTAGATTCTAGGCTCCCACTATTATTGTTCATTTCGTATGTACACGAGACTACACTAATTACAGCTGCTGAACGACACCAAGTAAAACCTATACTGAGCTGCTCATTCCAGTTGACATAAAAACTGCTGAAGCGTTCTATTATGTTTAGAAGTCTGACAGAATGAATGCCATTCTTAATTTATGCTGCTTCGAAAGTCGATAAAGCCCTTAGAGCACACAAATGTCTAGTCTTTTGTGTGACATATAAGAAAACAAACACTCTTGAAGCAAACAATGACAACATTCATGACTAACTGCAAAAGTCTTTATAAGTATTAATAAACTTTTGTGACTAGTTGTCCTAGTCCTTAAACTGCAATGAGTTAAAATATGTCAAAATTACCATCATTTTAGCAATTGAAGTAATTTTTAATGAGTAACGATTTGTGTTGATATAATCCCTCTGTTGCTATTTTTATAACAGAATGCAAATAAACATAACTTTTGATGTTTTCTAGGGCTACTGGACGAGCAGCTAAACCTCCAAAGAAGGTAGATACTCCAGAAGGTTGTACGTATTTTGCTCCTCACCACGGAGCTTTCTTTCTAAACTTAGACTATGCTCTTCCTCCACCTCGAAGAAAAAAACAACACAGGCATTCAAACTGTGTTAGCTCTTGTCTTTTATTTGAAACAACAGGAAATTATTATCACCTAACCTCATGTGGTAGCAAAACACCTTTCAGAAAAGTACCATGGCTATCAAACCAACATTTACTTAAGTTTTAGTATTTTTTTAATATTTCACTAGATTAATTTTTGTGAAAGTATACATCATTATATATATTACTGTTTAAAGTATGTAAAAGTTTATTATTTTAAACAAAAGGTTAATTTTTTAATCAGTTCAGAGATTTTAACAGTATTGTTTCTACCTTGATATAACTAAAATCAAATCACAAAACTTAATAATGGTTGGATGTATTATGTGATAATAGAATGTGCTTGCATAATACAACCAGTTTATTCAGTATTGTTTTGGCTCAATATTTATAACATCTAGAGTTTGTTAGATTCTTATCATTCGTATTGAATTAAATAAAATTATTTAAATAACTTTATGATTTTTAACGAAGTGTTGGTTGGTACAATCATTATTTTCAATAGTTACTAATTGGTTCACTGTTTTTTTGTTACAAAGTTTAAAGAGGTTTTTATTTTAAATTTAGCCACTATGTTAATACAAACACACACAAATTACTAATATAATCACCTATATATAAAAGTTTGTACACTGAAATTCACTACTATCCAATATTATCTACTACCTTGTACATTGTATGACTTTTAATACGAGACTGTTCAAGCGAGTACCCTTGTTACATACATAAACTCAGGTTAACCCATTGCAGATCTAATTACATATGAGCCGCAAAAACTAGCGGATACAAATGTCAATTGACACTAATGGGTTAATTCCTCGTGTCAATTTAGTTGTATCTTGCTACATAAATACTATCACTCAAGAAATACTAGGTATATTTTTTAAATGGCTGTAATTTTTTTATTCGTTATTTTGTATCTTATTATTGTTAGTTAGTTTATTATTTGTTAATTGAGTATTATGAGTAATCATAATTAGTAAACCAAAATTCAAAGGTTTTTACAGTTTGAAGTTTGTTTTAGATTCTAAGCTCCCACTATTATTATTTATTTTGTATAAATACAAGAATACACTCATTATAAAAAATATTTACATTACTGACCAACTCCAAGTGAAAACTATACTGAGCTTCTCACTCTAGTTGACATAAAAGCTGCTAAAGCGTTCTATTATGTTTAGACATCTGACAGAATGTTAATTGGCCATAATATCTTTATTTATGCTGTAAGTATCGAGAGTTGATGAATAAACGTCAGAAAGTAGACTTCTAGTAATCGTGAGAGTGACAAATCAGAAAACAAACTCTCTTGAAGCAAAACAATCAATCAAACAATGACGACATTCAACATTAGCTGGGCTTGTCTTTATACCCACTACTAATAAATTGCCGTGCCTCACTTACCTAGTCTGTAAACTGCAATGGGTTAACCTGCATTTTGGATTTGTAAACCAATTTTAAACAAGCTCTATCTAAACACAAAGTATTAAGAATATAGCCACAGACAAAACGCAATCTATAAAAGTTCTATTCACTTCAGAAAATCTTTTTTAAAAATTAAAGTCGACTGATACTTTATTGCAAATTATAATAAAAATGTTGAAACTTTATTGATACATTTAGATGTACATATAATTAAATTGCATTTAGTAGGGTTTGTATATAGTTAAATAAAATGTATACTTAGTTTTCAATGTATTTATAATTTATTAAAAATTTTAAACATGACTATTAACATGAATTATTACTCAATGTAAAGGAAAAATCTCAAATGTACCATAAAGTATTTATTAATTAATATAATGCCATAATTGATTTAGAATTACTTATAATTATTACACCGTAAATCCTGTAGCTTATGTACCAAAAAAAAAGAAAATCAAATTAGTTTTAAACTTAGATTTTATATTCAATTTTGTTAATTTTTTTTTTAATATGTAAGAATATCTGATAAATATGTATGTTAATGCATTTATTACTTAAAATTAATTTTTAGTGTATAGAATATAATTTCATTGCATGGATATCGGAAATTGTTGTCCATGGAAAATTCACAACAAAAAATGTTTCAAAAGGTGTGAAACTTGCATATATGTAAGCTACAGCTTTTCATATATCTGTAAACAAAGGTAATAAACTTCAGACTATGGTTTAACCAGTAATAATTTTCTATTCATACATTTTAAAATTAAAAATAATAGAATTCAAAACATGTAATCAATAAAATACTGATTGGAAAAATAGAGACCATTAATTAGTCAGGACATCTATAGTAGAAATAATGAATTATCAACTTCTTTACCTGTATTACTAGCCCTTTAGATAACCTTTAAAGCTGGAAACTGGAGTTAAATGTTAGTTACTTGCAATTGATAAAAATCATATATTTTCTGTAGTTTAGTTTTTGGAATAAATTTGCATCCAAGAAATAAACTGAAAGTTCAGATGACATTTATAAGAAAACTGACAATTTAACAAGACCTGTAAAATGTCTAAAAAATAAATTACTATTGATCAATGGAGGGCTGACGCTTCTCATTAATTTGTGTAAGTGTATAGGATATAACAAACATGAGATTATGTTTAGTGATGCAGCGACTCACATCAAGGGTGCCCATACCCGGGGGCAAAGGTAAGCAGCCCTCTTTGCCTTCCACTAGATCTACATCCAAATGCCATATGTATACCAGTAGATTTTTTCGAGAAAGTTATTTTAAAAATTAGTGAATTGTAGGGCATGACTAGGAATAAAATATTTACACACACAAAATATTAATTAATCACTTAGACAATAGTTTATGACTATCCGAACTTTAAATACAGTCCAGGTATTTAAAGTTCGGATAGTCATAAACTATTGTTTAAGTGATTAATTAAGATTCACCGAACGTAATTGACTTCAAAATTCAAGAAAACAAAAAATATCTTTTCTGGAAATATTTACATATTGTTTTTTTAATAAAAAGTACGAGTAATTAGATTAATGTGTAGATTTCCTTTATATATTTAGTACCATGGCCTAGTATTTAATGAGTAGTAATACGTTAACAAGTTTAAAACATGAATATTTTAGCTGTGGCATTGCATTTTTTAGTATCCAATGTCTTCACGTCCAGCACCCCCCCCCCATACAAAATTTCATGTGGACGCCCATGAATCACATACATATATTAAACATAAACTGCCAGAACGTAATACAAATTATTACACGTTAAAAAAACTGAAAAACAATCCTTAAATTTGAATTGTTTCTTGCTCATATTTTTATATTAATAATTAAATAGTGAAACTTAGTAATATTACGAAATGCTCAAACATACAACTAAAGTAAGGTTTTCTAAACCCCGATGTCCCTTATCTAGTGCTCTTATTAAAAAGTTTTAATGAGTGTCTTAATATTACTAACCTTCAATATAAAAGTTTCACTAAATGTCATTTACAACAAAATCTATGAACAAATTATTTTTTTATATTTTAAAAATTATTTTCATATAAAAATGACTGAACCATTCAGATATTTTTACATACATTATAAATATTAGTTAAGCATTATAAACAATTTGATTGAACAATGTGCAATATGTGTTCCAAAGATAAACTTTTATCTTTTCTATGTGTAAATATTTATAATTATAAAGTTTTGTGTTTGTAAAAGACTAAATGTTTTTTTAAATTCCTTAACCACAATTATTTTAGAAATATATAAAGTAGAAACTATATAATAGCCTCACTAACCCAGGAACGCTAGCACTATTAGACTGAATATAACATTTTTAGTTACTCTGAAGGAATTATTTTATCTTTTCGTTGCATGCAACAGCTTCTGAATTTGCTTTCTTGAGGATGTTGGCCAGCTACCATCAGAGTTTCGAGTAGATAGAATGATTGAGAGGGTAACAAGGGGTGGGAGAGTTGGCAGGCCTTGCGAATGTTAGTGCCTACATGTTCCAACATTCAAGTGAGTGCTGTATTGGGAGCAATATAACAGAGTGAGTGATAGATAGAACAGAGTGAGAGATTGTTAATATTACAATTTTTCTATCTGCAATTTTACATATAAATGAATTTATTAAATTGTTTTAATATCAATGAACAAGTGCTTAGTATAATTCATAAAATTAAAATTTATAATTTAAAACAAATTAATAGCAATAACTACAAATGTTAAATCCGTGGGACCGTTCCCAAGTTAAAAAAAGAACGTTATATTCTGTTAATGCTGTATTAAAGATTGTCAAGAGAAGAAATCACAAACATGCATAGACATGATGACATACAGTTTCTAAAAAAAAAATACTTAAAAATTTATCAAAATATGGGTCAAGGATATTTATGAGTTTTTAACACAGAGTAGCTACAAAATATCTGTTTTCACATTTTAACAAAAATTCATCCTTTTAGAGTATTAACAAGCTGCTTTAAACTTAAGATGTAGTAGTCATTTGGATTGTTTTCATTCTCAATTTTAGGATATAGAGTTCAATGTTTTCTTGTTTAGATTATTCTGTTAGGCACCACATTCCATTCAATATACATATAATGGCGTCTCAGTACCAATACTCATGGCATGTGTGACCAGTTTTATTCTCCTGTAATGATTTAATTACTAACAACTGTAAATCTAATTTGCTGGAGAAACTCACCAGCAACAAAATTTTAAGTATTTGTTAAAGAACTAAATTTTAAATATATCACCACAGCTACTTTTTAAATTTTTTGCAGAGAACTTGTACCTTCAAAGCACCAATAATTGAACACCACTCCAAAATATTAATAACAATAAAGACATGTTTAATAAATTTTCATTCTTAATTATTAGTTACTGGTGGCTTAAAATGTAAATTTGTTTTGAACTTTATTATTCTTGTTAGTTAATTAATCATACGAATTTACTGTAGTAGATTTTCTCAAATTCGTCACTGTAATAACAAACACCTGCATTCAATTCCTCATCTGCACTAGCACGTAGCATAAAACATGTCTTTCGATTACTGAGAAAATCTCTCGGCACATTCTTTGATCTCAACATCTCTTGAGCACAATAAAAAGTGGTAGAAGTCTTCAGTAATCGAGTGACCAAAGCATAACAGACAGGGTGTGTTTATAAGTTACACTGTAGTTTATACAAATTGCCGTCTTCAGTTCAGTTTTTGTTTCCTTTCATTTTATAATTTTTTCCAACAGTGGTTATATAAAGGGAAAATGTCTAAATACAGTAATTATAAAATTTTAATGTTGGTTGATAAATATAACATTCTACAACGGTTACAAAATGACAAAAGTTATGCTATCGTTAGAATTCGGAATTCTTAGAATGACCGAAAATGATATAAAGAAAATTGGCAATAAAATTGAAGAATTCATAAAAAAAAATGGAGTTTCCGATGCAGATGTCAACAAATGAAAAAGAACAACACCTATTTACGTTCAGATTGATTAAAGGATGTGTATATGGTTCATTTATCAGATAAATGTTTCTAATAGAATTTTTTTTTGTATAAGAGGAACATAATTCCCTCACACACAATTGTCTATTAGTCTTAAACAATCCCAATACTGTTTTATTTTAACTCATCAAAACATTTTTTCCTATTGTATACACTTGTATCAAATTTATAACACGATTTTATCATATGTTTTAGAAGGTTATATGATTCATAAAACTGTTGATCATTAAATAAATAACCAGCAGTTTTTGATTAAATATTTAAAAATTATGGTTATACTTATAATCATGTAGAGGGTTTAAGGAAATTTTCAAAATTTAAAGAAATTTTTATTTGATACTACACACAAACAGATAAATTTCTGTAAATTTTAAAATTTATAATAAACAGAAAATAATTAGGCAAGATGTATTCCAAACAGTAAAAATAATAGAATACGATGAACTGTACCTGTATAGCAAATCCCTGCACCATTAGCAAATCTTAATAAACAGAAAATAATTAGGCAAGATGTATTCCAAACAATATAAATAATAGAATACGACGAACTGTACCTGTATAGCAAATCCCTGCACCATTAGCAAATCTAATTAAATTTTTAAACAGTAAAATATAAAATGCAACATGGATAAAAATTAGAATACATCTATATATCTTACATAAACTGATATTTCAAACCAAAATTTGTAATCCCTGAGTTTTCCCAAAATGTTACTTTGAATGCTTAAACAAATGCGTAAATTGTTTAGTAAGTAGATTACTTTAATACTAATCCACAGGCAGCAATTCCCAGTAAAGCCAAATAATCTTTGTTTTCAGCTTACAGACAAATAGGCCTGTGGTAATGAATATGTGGTAATAAGGCAGCTTTTACCCTGTGTCTTGAAAGACACTTATAAGTATAAAACGAGTTCTTATTATTATTTGAAATATTACTGTTATCTGTAAGCAACTAGAAGTACATTGCACCAAAATCTTTATATTTATTATTTCTATATAATTAAAATTAAAACAAAACCATTCTGGAACTTCATATGAACAATTGTAATAAAACAAAGTTTATAACTGCGATGAAAGTGACCTGAACATTCGGATGCTTCTTTCAAAGACACTTGCATCACAGCACAAAAAATCTGCTTCAGGATACACAAGGAGTAAAGAGAGATTAACAATTTTGGTGTACAGCAATGCGACTGGGGAACACAAAATGAAAATCTGCCTAATTGGAACATCTAAACACCCGCGTGCTTTTAAAAATGTAATAAAAATGCACAGATGGATGGGTTCACCTTTAAGGAGTGGTTTATTCAACAGTTTGTCCCTTCTGTTAGAAAGTTTTTAAAACAAAAAGCGCTTCCAAGGAAAGCAGTAGTGGTGCTCGACAATGCTTCAACTCATCCTGCATTGAAGAGTTACAAAATGACGAAATAAAAACATTACTTTTTCCACCAAACAAGAGAGCTTTAAATATCGAAATCTTGTTGCTGTTTATGATGAGCTGGTTGTTAATTACTTATTACACTTTTGCTATTACTTGCGACCAGACTTTTTAAATATCGAAATCTAATTCATATTTCGATTTCCATATTTAATGAAGCCCAGCAAGCAGAGGTTCAACAAAAAGTCTGGTTGCAAGTAATAGCAAAAGTGTAATAAGTGGATAATAAGTAAAGGATGTGGATTGGATGAAAGAGGATGAAGCAATGAGGGTTAAAGAGACCATGGAAAAGTTTTGGTCGTGACTAAAGAAGATTGAAAAATAGGTTTCTCCTACTTGGGCCAACAGAGAAACATTTTATTTTAGTTAATTTTTATTAAATAATTACAATTAGTACAAATAAACTAACATAATCTGTGTGTTAAAACAGCTATTCTGCCATATAACCATAAACATAAAATCAGCCGTTTTATGAAATATGTTATCACTTATTAAAATAAGGCAAATGGGTCGAAATACTATATTGCATACCTTGTCCCTTTTAAAAGTTTTTCTCTCATATAAAATTAAAATTCATTAATATTTTAAAAAACTGTATTAACATCAAGTGTTATCCACTACAAGTTAAAAAAAATGTATTTGAACTTGAGTGATGATTAAAAATTATTTTATTGACAACTGAACATGTATTAACCCATTCGCTTACAATGACGGCGATCCGCCGTCACGACCCAGTGTGCCATTCTGTGAAGCAACGGTGAATCGCCGTCCTCCAATATAACTCATTTATGTCGAGTTAGTTCTCAGTAAATCCAATAGATCGCATATGCATCTTATTCTACAGGCTTTGTGCTTTCCAATGGTAGTATTTTTATCTTCTTTGGACTGTCCGTTCTTTCAATAATTACGTTTTATCTGGCGACCTATCAGCTGACATTGTCTGTGATGTTGTGTTTAGGTTGTAGTTGCGTGGAATATGTTTATAACCTAACCAAATTGTATTTAATTTGTTATTTGTGTTCTTTTTAAGTTAAAAATGAGTGGATTTAATATTTTATATGTTGATGAAAGTGAGAAGGAGTTGAAAGATTGTGAAATTGAAAGAATTATTGGAGAATGGGACAGTGATTTGTTTGAGGAAACATTTGAGAATGATAATGAAATAGGACAGTTGGACATTGAATCTTAAATAGATGTAGATGTAAGTAATGAATAAAATAAAATCATAATAGACTGTAATATAACAGGTTCACCACATCATGAAAAATGTAATCTGCCTTGTTCTGCAATAAGTGATAAGTTGCAACTTGAGCAGCCCTCTTGTAGTTATGTTAGGCCTGGGACTCCACTAGATGTAAATAATGTAATTTCTGATATAAATGCCCACGATAGGTCTGTATTACCATCTAATTCAGATGATGAAAGCTCACAGAATTCCAATCTAATTAAGCTACTCGATCAAATCTACCTTGATGGAATAATTGCCCCTCTGTCTCCTACTGCTAGTGAGGAGGATGATGCCCCTAGTTTTCTTGATCCTTGTCCTAGACCTATTAGAGTTAGTACTAGAGATAGGGGTAAACCAAGAATGGGTAGGCCTAACGAAAAAATTCCATGTTCCAAACCACCTAAGCCCACTAAAAGGCCAAAGAACCAGTCGGTGGGAGTGTGGACTGTGCCTCGTCGCACTTCACCTACCGGAATGTTTCAAAGTATACAACACAAAAGTTAACTTTTCTTAACTCTTGTGAAATTGAAATATATTCTTTGCACCCTGAAGAATATTTTGAAGTATTTCCAAAGGTATTTATGCTTTTACTTTAGGATAATTGAAATAAAAAACATAAAGTTTGATATTTTTCATTGAAACATTTTAGTTGTTTACATATTATTAAATTATAAAAGAAAAGATATTATAAATATTAGTATATATTTTGAAAGTAAATGTATTTGTGAATAAAAAAATAACAATAGGTTCCATAAGAAACATAAATACGAACTAAAAAAAAGTAATCAACAAAAATCTTTAAAAATGGTCTAAAAAATTAGTTTTTTATGGCTCAGTCTGTGTACAAAAAATTGTAAGCGAATGGGTTAAAGAGAGTGTGAACTAATAGAAGCAATTGAAAAAAGCAGCTGTATACATATTTTATAATTTTTAAGAGAGAAATCACTCATAGCTTACATATCCTGGTTTATAGGGACATGGAAGGAATTTTGGATAGGACAGAGCACTGGTTCCTAGATTAAAACAAGGAACGAGCACAGAAAAATGACTTTTTTAACATATTTTAACTTTATTATGACAATAACAAACCAACAACATCTGAGTTAGCTGTCTACAGATAGTTTTACAAAATCTTTAATATTAATCAGTCAATAGAAATTATAAAACCTCAAGCAATTAATAGTTCATCTATGGTGACTAGCAATTACTCAAGTTATTGCAGTGAGATTTTAAGCTAGCTAATGCCATGTTTGGTGTTCATTGCACTTGTGTTATTAACACACAGTAAAAAAATTATTGTTTTTTTTCATTAAAAACTGCATGCAATTATTTCCAAATATTTTTCAAACATTAATCCTTTTTGAGTTGAAAAAATGGCACATTTCAGATGTTATTTCCTTAAAATACAGCATGTAACAAAAGTTGTATAAATAAAATAAAAAATTATTTATAAGGACAGCAATAGATGGATAAGATATAAACTTCAGCCGGCACACTGGCTAATATTTCAGCCAAGCAATGCAGTGATTTGCAACAAAGAGAATTTAATCTTATTACTGCATATTGGTTGTTCACGGAACCAAACTTGTAGAAATGCATTTGCATAAAAACCACTTGCTGTACTCTTGTTTATCCGACACTGTCTTATACAACACTCACAAAAATGAAAAAATGCTCTGCTCCTGGCAGCAAAAAAATGGCAAATATCAGTTGAACAGACTAGGATTAATTATTTACGTCTTCATAAAGTGCATACATTCTTTTAACATTTACTGTACCAGTAAAATCATAAGTCTTTTGAAATCTTGTACATTATCAACTTGACACATAAAAAATTTGTCAAACTTAAAATTTCTTTGTTTTACCTGATTTTTTATTGTCCGACATTTTTGCTTATTCAATGTCACAGTGGCCCGTTTATTACAGATAAGCGAAACCCTGCTATATAAAAAAAAATTCTCTAAATTTTTAAACACCATATTTTAAAGTACAGTGTAAATGTTTTTGAGTTTTTTTTTGAAACAACCTAATCAGAAGGGTTAAAACACCTTTTATTTTAAGAAAGTGTCAAAGAATATTTATTGTACCAAATTTATCACAACCTGTTGTATGATATAAATGTATATACATCACATTTATCCAATAAGGTAATTAGAGATCTACAAATTTAAGCCAATAAGACACTGAAATGTGTTTTTGCCAGCTAATTTAACAATTTAATCACAACTGTTTCTATTTTTAAAATTTTTTTAACAAACTGGGAAAATAGTTAAATAAAATCTTTTTAAAATGGGCATAGAAAAACAACATCTGATGCATCAGTTTTAAAATCATAAGCTAAGCAGTAGATGTAAACTTTTAAATACAAACTCATATACAATTAAGATTTGAGTTGGTAGGTACTAAGAACCACTGGTGCTTTTAAAAAATCACAATAACGGTAATAACTTTACAGAATGTTGATAAATGAAATAATGGCAATTCTTATTGTCATAAGCTTATTTATATCTCTTAGTTTGAAAAACCTTACATAGTTTGGAAACATTATAAAAATTGCCACAAAAAAGTATTTTGCATATAGTATTTCGCAAGTATTTTGCGTAAAACATATATCAGGAGCAATATTCATGTAAAAACACCTTTATAATTTAATGTTAAAACAATTCTAAGGTAAAATAATAAGAGAAAATATTAGTTAACCAATAATGAAACACTTTGATCCTCCAAGTAAACAAAGTTTTGTTACATACTGTACATTTCCTCACACTTATAATGCAACTATTCTCACACCTATACCATTAAAAATACCACTTCCTAAACTATAACTATAAGCACAATTTACTTTGTTAATTTCATAAACTGACATTGTATAAAATTTGTTTGCATTGTCAAACAAACATACAAATATATTATTAAAAATTAAATGCATAACATATTACACACAGACATATGTATAAGTAAAAATATATTTCAATCAACCCAATAACATTGACAAAACTACATAATTTTAAACAAAAACATTCACATATTCCAAATTTACATACTGGCATAATATACTAATCTGACGGTAACCAAAACAAATTTTTTCTGCTTTCAAAGTGACGTAATAAAAGTAACAGGACATATGATTTCAACTGCTTGTTGTAATTATCTTGAATTCACTAATTAAATTATAAGTAATAATTACGTAACTGAGTGAATACTTTTGAAATTACTTGTTCACGCGTTTTGAAACAATCATTCCACTGACGAAGCTAACTCGCTACTCCTAACTATCCCTCATGGTCGCTGGACGTTATTAAAAAAATCATACGTCCAGCAACCTTGAGCGATTGCCGTTAGTAGTGGGCCGGCTTTGTCGATAAAGTGATTGTTTTGAAATGTGTCAGCAAGTAAGTTCAAAAGTATTCATTCAGTTACGCAGTAATTACTTATAACTGTTACAATAATTGAACAAAAACTCAGCAGAATTTGATGGCAAACTAGTTAGCACTTAGTTTTACCAAGGCTCTACAATAAGTTGAGTTTAATTTACTTCCACCTCTTTTAACATGGTTTTATGTCTGATGAAACTACTCTGGAATTATTAATAAATAAATAAAACTTCTAAAGCCACAAACACTTTTTTATTTATGTAGTTATTTTCTCTGAAAATGATCGCTTTGTGAGAAAAAATAAATTTAAAAGTATTTGATTGCTAAATAAAAACGTTATTGCAGTTCAAGAGATTTTATTTATCTTTAATTAAAAATTACACCACAGATACTCCAAATTCTTACTCTGGAATTGCTAACTATAGTAAAATTATGTTGAATTTCTTGGAAAGGGAAAAATCAAAAAGTATTAATAAATTCTGATCAGCTTTGAAGATGTTACAAGTATAAGAACACAAGTGCCAATATCTGTTTTAGAAGCTTTAAAGTACAGATGGCAATACAACAAAAATAAGTTTAAATAAAACCTTAATATTAAGAGTGTGCAAAATCAGTTTCTCGTAAGCAATCTAAGATAGAATTGGGCTGACATTTTACAAGTTGTCTCAAACGACACTCTTTTGAAAATAAAACAATAAAGTAGCATATTAATTTATCCACAACAAAGCACATTCCTACCTATTCAACAAGGGATGTTGGTTACAAATACATTGCAAGGACAATACTATGCTCCTTGAAATTATTCACCATTGTAAGTTGAATGTATAACATATGGACGATCTTTTATAGCACCATAGCGTCTGTATATTTTGTAGAGAAACCCTATTAAAGTATTAGCAATCAGGTTCAGCAAACCCATACTGTATGTCAATGGCGCACCCAGTATTTCGTTAAGGGGGGCCAAGGGCATCAACATCAGGAGGAAGGCCATACATCATCTCAGTTGTGATATTACTCCAAATCAGACAAGTTAATTCAATGCCCACTTTATTTTACTTTAGGACGCAAAATACAGCAACTGTATATTTTTAAAGGAAATTTCTGAAGCTTTAATTATTAATCTATTTAAATATTATTAAATTTTAAAATGCTAATTAACTAATGGTCCTAATATTTCAGCCACAAATGAAACTAAAAATTGTATTAATAACACTTATTTATTGGTAAATCTTGGTAGTTAAATTTTTGTATGGCACATGCACACTGTACCTTTTTCAATGAAAGATGATGGGTGTAGAATAATTTCTTTATAGTGATGTCCAGGGGGATCTTGGGCCCGCCCTTCAGTGTGTCACTGCGGTATGTTTTATTCTAGTTAAAGGTTTCAAGAGTATATAGATATTTGGATGCAGGATTACGAAACACTGACAACTTCAGAAAACTAGCATATGAGATAGCTAACATATTTCCTGTAGTTACTTGCATTTTGTGACATTATGAGAAGACTTTTAAAGCATATTTAAAATAATATGAATATAAATCATAACATTGATATTTTATAAATTAAAAATTAATGAAAACATATCCTGAAACAAACTGGTATAATTTATAACACATATCTCAATTCTGAATTACAAGAAAATATAATGAAACGCAATTCATTTCCCAAAGAATGTAATGAATGTTTTTTAATCGAAAATACTGCAACAGAAGTTTTGTCATAAGCAATTTAAAGTTTGTTGAAGAATCGATGCAGTTTATTTGAAAAATTTATAATTGGTAATACAATTGTATTTAATCTTAATAAAACTGAAATAGCAACACAAAGCGGTGAACAGATTTATTCTAAACTACAATAAGTTTTATTTCTCCAGCAACTGATAAAAGTTGAAATCTTATTTATAAATCTATTTAAATCAGTGAAAATCTCTTAATATTTTTATTTTAAAAAAACAATTATGAAAGCTAAACTGAGAGATTTTCTTATATGTTTATAGTAACAAAACTAAGCAATGCCTTAATGGCAACAGAAAATAATAAAACAAAATAAGACAAACTAAAACACTAAAGTAATATTATCCTAATGTTCTGGTTACTTGGATTTTAAAGGCCTCTTGTTAGGTCAGTGCGCGTTTCGAAACAGCGCAATCTAAAACAAAAGCAAGTTAATACATTATCATACGGATAAGTTAGTTAATCATAAATTAGTTAATAGTATAAATCATAAGTAGAAAAATTATCTGATACAATCAGTATTATAGGTGTTTACACGTAAGATGGCACTTGACCAATCAACTGTACTAGCCTAGATGAAAAAAACTTGTCTACAGTCATACGGGTTGCATCAATTATTCTCACGACCCTCGTGAAGGCGCTCCAGTACATGAAATATGAAATGCTTCAAGTGATATATGTCTACATCCAGGGAAATGTTCGCAGAACGGTCTTTGCCTAATCTCTCCCCACCTTACGTGTAAACACCAATACAAGTTTATAAATATAAACACTTCTTAACTAAAGTTTATAATTAGATATCACAAGTAATATTTAAGTCACATGTATTCAGTCATTTTATATCAGCTTTTGGTAAAAATGTCCTACTACTTTATGTTGATGAAATGTCTAAGTTGATTTCGTTCAATTTCCTACACACACAAACCAGTCTATATAAAGTATCCAACTTATAACTAAAAAAAAATATTACTAAAACTGATTTATATAAAAAATATTTCTATTAATAACTTTAATGCTAGCGATACATAACAAAAGCCATAAATTTATATAGAAAACATAAAATTCAATAATGAATTCAAACTGTAATATAAAATTTAACAAACAATGCATTATTAATGATATTATTAAAAAATACACAATAACATAAGGAATAAGTGTAATACTAATTACACCAAAATAATTAGAAAATTTATGGGTTAAGAAATTAAAAATTTATATAAAAAGAAAAATTATATAACAATTACATATATAAATTACGTTTGAAATTTGCATCTTTAATAAATAATATTAAATAGGAAAAATATAATAAAATTAATTTATTTGTATATAAATACAGAGAAACAAAGATAAATATAACAAAAATTTAAAAAAATGAAAATAATATAAGGATGAAACTAGAGTACATCATGAATTTCAAACTGATTTTATTAATTTATCTAGTACCAAATTTACTAATAATGAAATAAAAATACAGAAAATAATAATAGACACACAGTAGACTATCAGTATATTACGAAGGGTATTCTTAAAGTAAGGGCCGTTTGAAAATAAAATAAAAACAAAAAGAAATTTGCAAAAACTAATTTTATTTTTGTAATCTACATACTTTTATCTATTTTTCTACATAATTTTCAAGTTTTTGTAAACACTTATCATATTGTGCAAACACTTCGTCGTCATCGTCATAACGGCTGCCGCCCAAGTGATGTTTCAGATGACGAAAGAGATGAAAGTCGCTCGGCGCAAGGTCAGGGCTGTAGGGTGGGTGGTCCAAAACTTCCCAGCCAAAAGAGTCCAGTGCAGCTCGGGTCTGAGTGGCAGTGTGAGGCCTTGCATTATCGTGCAGAAACAAAATTCCTTTTGTGAGCATGCCACGTCTCTTGTTTTGAATCGCTCTGCGCAGCTTCCTCAGAGTTTGGCAGTAGGCTTCTGCATTTATTGTCGTTCCTCGTCCCATAAAGTCGACCAGCAAAACATCATGCCTATCCCAAAACACGGACGCCATGATCTTACGCGGTGACAAAGTCTGTTTGGCTTTGACCTTTACGGGAGATTGTGTGTATCTCCATTCCATGCTTTGTTGTTTCGATTCGGGAGTGAAATGGGAAACCCACGTTTCGTCTCCAGTTACGATCTGACTCAGCATGTCGTCATCATTTTCTTCATAACGTGTCAGAAAATTCAAGAACTCTCGAGTCTTTTGTGTTTGTCCTCCTCCGTCAGGAGTTTAGGGACCCAACGCGAGCACAGTTTCTTAAAGTTTAATTTTGTATGAACAATTTTGTAAATCACAGACCTCGTAACTTCCGGAAATTCGTGTGAGAGAGTAATGATCGTGAAGCGTCTGTTGTCACGAATTTTCGCTTCAACTGAAGACAGCAAATCGTCTGACATTAGAGATGGACGGCCAGATCGCATTTCGCCATGGACATTGTCGCGGCCATCTTTGAAGTCTCGAACAAACTTACGCACTTTTCCTTCACACATGGCATTAGCACCGTAAACTTCAGAAATCTGTCGGTGAATTTCTGCAGCAGACATGTTTCTTGCCGACAAAAACCGTATAACCGAACGAACTTCGCAAGGGTCGGGCGATTCGATAATCTTGAACATTTTGCAAGCACAGAACACAACGCAGAGGTTAGCTACACAGCTGTAACTGAGCATAGTTGTTGCCAAGGCATGCCGGGACGCGACACAAGCGCTCGTTGCGGCGTGCACGAGAACTATGAGGGAATATAGACAAACGGCCCTTAGTTTAGAAATACGCTTAGTAAATAAAAACGTACAAAAAAATATAAGGATTAAAGCATCATATAAAATTGAAAAATAAAGAATAAGTCTAAAAAATAAAATGAAATTAAAAGTCATGAATATACTAATAAAAGTTGACATAACAATATGTTTACTAATTCCTACAAAAAAACTATTGAAATAAAATCGAAGAACATCGATATAAAAAGATGAAATATTAATGTTGGAAATTAAACCTTCATTAAAAATAATATAGAATCAAAATTATTTTTCATTAGATGGTAAATTGTACGGACATGAAGATAGACTAGTGTGGGATCACCTTTGTCAAATATATTTTCAGAAATAAGTTTAGAAAATTTAGACAATATAATAAATAAAATTATAAAAACTATGATAATAATAGAATAAAAGCAGTATATATTATAGATGAACAAATAAAATATATAGACATTTTGAATTTACACTGGAATGAGAAACAAATAATTTGTAACATAGACATACACAAACAAGATAATTATATCAAATAAAAAGATAAGTTATTCAAATTATTTATATACCAAAGAATGATATATCCAAAAAAATGGTAGCTCTATATAATTTGTTATACAAAATGCATAAAATACCTGAGTAATAAGTATAAAATGAAAGAGAAAATATACTATATAAAATAGCGGTAGAAAATATAATTTACTTTATTATTATGTATATATATATAATTTGGCAAATCATTACATAATAACTATAAATTTCCAGAAATAAAAAATATGAATACAAAGATAAACTATTAAGGTTTAAAAATTAATATACGTAAATTATTAGAAATATATAAATATAATGTTTAAAACAAATTAATTGATGAGCAGATGCAAGTAGGGTCAAAACATAATTTTATATTTGATGTCTTAGATGATATAGAAACAAATAAATTTGGCAATCCTATATGTTTAAATAAAAGTAAACTGTGTTTATTTTTAGAATAAAATTGTTCTTGAAGGTGGCTCTGTAGTTGGTGAAAAGCTTTGAACATTTAGTTTATTCTAATAAATATACTCTTGTATTTGAAATAATTTTACATAATTGATTATACATATATTTATAAACATGTTAATGTACCAAGCCAAAAGTCATTAATATATCAACAGATATTTGTTCAAAAGAAAAATTTCCTTGTTAGTTTTGAAGTCGTATTTCAGGAAAAATACTTACATTTTAATCCAAGCCCACATCATCATTTTTAGGGGTTCCAGAAGAAGGTGGAGGACCTCCGGCTCCAAAATTAAACTGAGGAAACCCACCACCCATACCTCCAAGACCAGAATATTTACCAGCCATTTTGTTTATAACTGCTGATATTTTAGGATTGTCTTGATACTTCATGAAGTTTGCAGGATTTTTGTATATGTCCTGCAAAGCAGCGCTTACCTCAGGGTCCTGTAAAAACGTATATGTTATGGTTACATAAGTAGGAAACAGTTCAATTTTTGTTTACAATAAATATAACTAACAAAGTAATGGCTTTAACAAGAAACTCAATGCAGAAGAATTACTAGTTAAAGAATAATGAAATTTCCTAAGATACTAAAGCTGACACAGAAATCTAACGAATTTGAGATAAAAGAAATTACATTTTGCTGACTAAGGATTTATTAATTTTACATTATAAATTTTTTGTAATTAGTTAAGAAAACAATTTTTGTTTCAAATAATTATTTCCAATTTCGATGACCTTGCCATCATTATCAGAGGGTCTTATTAGAAAATTACAATAATTTACAAACTATACTGACCTAGTCAATTTAGTCAGTCTAGTTTATAAATTATTGTAATAGATTTCCTGTTGATCATCGAAATGTACATAAGGGCTTTAATCTTAGGTAGCTTGTATTATTAGTTACTTTTGTGGAATTGGGGTTTTTCCAAAAATTTTTTTGTATTATATTGTACCACTGTTCCCTTTATAGTGTATATTGTCAAGCTTAAATTTTTTTTATAATTATTTCTTGTTGCTAATTATTACATTCTCCTATTTCACTGTTATGTAGACTGAAATATTGCAAAGGCTATTTATTCTACAGTCTAAGTTTTCTAGATTACAGGCAAGTTTTGCTTTTTCACTACATAATGAGAGATTTGATTATTCCTAGGTTGAAATTTTATTGTTGTTGTCGTCAACGTGTTTATTGAGGTGCAAAGTGCAAAATCTTCCAAAAGTCTTGATGACAAATTTCTGGAGCCCGATGGCTATGAAGTATTTTAATTGGTGGTGCTCCAAGTTGAAGGAGGGAATGGACAATAGCTTGCCAGTCAAACACATTATCTGGAGTCAGTTGTGATTCGGGACAGTACTTGCTAATTGGATAAGATTTTTTATTATTTGCTAAAATGCTAATTGATATAGATTTTCCACTAGGCCACACCTTCGGTATCTGTATAAGTGACTGTTATAGGCTGATCTTCATCTCATGCTCCCTTTGCCAGGGCATTTGCACACTGTATCAATTCCAACACGAACATATCCACTGGAGAATGCAAGGTATATTAATTTAATGAATGGAGGAGAGTATTGATTTCTTGTGTCAGTCTTGTCTTACCATTATGTATGGCTTTGAGTGCTTCCTTTGCAAGGTCATCCACATTGATTTCTTGTGTCAGTCTTGTCTTACCATTATGTATGGCTTTGAGTGCTTCCTTTGCAACTCCGTCATGAGCAGGCATCCACTGGAGAATGCAAGGTGAGAGTATTGATTTCTTGTGTCAGTCTTGTCTTACCATTATGTCTGGCTTTGAGTGCTTCCTTTGCAAGGGCATCTGCACACTCATTACCCTCAACTCTGACATGAGCAGGAATCCACTGGCAAATGCAAGGTGAGAGTATTGATTTCTTGTGTCAGTCTTGCCTTACCATTATATATGGCTTTGATTGCTTCTTTTGCAACTCCGACATGAGCAGGCATCCACTGGAGAATGCAAGGTGAGGGTATTGATTTCTTGTGTCAGTCTTGTCTTACCATTATGTATGGCTTTGAGTGCTTCCTTTGCAAGGGCATCCACTGGAGAATGCAAGGTGAGAGTATTGATTTCTTGTTTCAGTCTTGTCTTACCATTATGTATGGCTTTGAGTGCTTCCTTTGCAAGGGCATCCACTGGAGAATGCAAGGTGAGAGTATTGATATCTTGTGTCAGTCTTGTCTTACCATTATGTATGGCTTTGAGTGCTTCCTTTGCAAGGGCATCCACTGGAGAATGCAAGGTGAGAGTATTGATTTCTTGTGTCAGTCTTGTCTTACCATTATGTATGGCTTTGAATGCTTCCTTTGCAAGGGCATCCACATTTATTTCTTGTGCCAGTCTTGTCTTACCATTATGTATGGCTTTGAGTGCTTCCTTTACAAGGGCATCCACTGGAGAATGCAAGGTGAGAGTATTGATTTCTTGTGTCAGTCTTGTCTTACCATTATGTATGGCTTTGAGTGCTTCCTTTGCAAGGGCATCCTCATTGATTTCTTGTGCCAGTCTTGTCTTACCATTATGTATGGCTTTGAGTGCTTCCTTTGCAACTCCGACATGAGCAGGCATCCACATTGATTTCTTGTGCCAGTCTTGTCTTACCATTATGTATGGCTTTGAGTGCTTCCTTTGCAAGGGCATCCACATTTATTTCTTGTGCCAGTCTTGTCTTACCATTATGTATGGCTTTGAGTGCTTCCTTTACAAGGGCATCCACTGGAGAATGCAAGGTGAGAGTATTGATTTCTTGTGTCAGTCTTGTCTTACCATTAAGTATGGCTTTGAGTGCTTCCTTTACAAGGGCATCCACATTGATTTCTTGTGCCAGTCTTGTCTTACCATTATGTATGGCTTTGAGTGCTTCCTTTGCAACTCCGACATGAGCAGGCATCCACATTGATTTCTTGTGCCAGTCTTGTCTTACCATTATGTATGGCTTTGAGTGCTTCCTTTGCAAGGGCATCCACATTGATTTCTTGTGCCAGTCTTGTCTTACCATTATGTATGGCTTTGAGTGCTGATTACTAGTCTGAGAAAAGTACAATTTCTTCTATTGAGTTGTTCCCCTCCCCTAAGGAGGAGGAAAAGAGCAACAGTGGGTAAGTGCCTCTTAAGTAGCAATTAGTTCACTAGTGAATTTTAAAGCAATTTGGCCAGTGGATATTTTGGTGTTGTTATTGCCTGTACTTTTATTAATTACAGTAAATGTCTGATTAAATATTAAAAACATTGTTATCACATTAAATTCACATTTTTATAATGGCCAAAAATGTTTATTTACCAATATAATGAAAGAACATATATTTAAAGAATAAAACATATCATAACCACTACCTACTAATAATATAAACACTTTCAGTATAGACATTTTGTATTTGGTCAGTGATGCAAACATAAGTATTACCTTGTACCCATTCAA
Source organism: Prosapia bicincta (assembly GCA_036971475.1). Taxonomy (NCBI): domain Eukaryota; kingdom Metazoa; phylum Arthropoda; class Insecta; order Hemiptera; family Cercopidae; genus Prosapia; species Prosapia bicincta. Next base: position 147,329,697 of record JBAIZL010000004.1, on the reverse strand, counting down.
GTAATAAAATAAATATTACCATTATGATAACACAACATCCAAAACTATTTCACAAATGACAACTCTAGTAGCGGCTATGGCAAATAGGCCTGGGCCTACCCACCTTTATTTTTATTCGTTAAAATCCTTCTTAATTGTCAATAATAAAAAAAAATTCATAAATATTATATATATCTAATATCAAAAGAAATGCTCATAGTATGGCAAAATTTATAATGCACCAAGCAACAATGAAATAAAAAATCAATATAACAATAAAATAGCCTACATATAGGCCAACATCAACACAGAAATATGCATTTTTTGTCTGTGATTCATATCAGTGAACAAGTGTGAAACATGTATGCAGAGAATATCATTAAGTTTCAGTGTTGCTGCCTTCAGAATAATTAAATATATAAAAACCTAAATGAGAACCACACAAGAATGTTGTAACTGAAAATAAACATTACCGACAAAGCGCACAAAAGATCAGGATCATTAAAAAGTCCTGAAAAGCCAGAATCTCCGCCTGGGTTGGAAGCGTTTTCTTGAGCAGCGTTTGCAGCAGCTTTAGCATGTTCTTCTTTTGCTTTACGAATTCTTTCTTGCCTCTCTAGTAGCTCTTTTTCTGCACGTTTCCTTTCATATTTTCGTCTATGCTCTTCAAGTTTTCTTGCCTAAAACAAAATATATTATTGTGGATTAGAATAATTTGGACGATTACGATTTGGAAGAACAAAAATATTGAATTTTATTGTTTAGAAATTGTATTTACTATTAATCACATATGTCTTTAGGTTGAACTGGAATTCAACTGCTGGTTTTAATCATGTAGTCATATAGTTTGAAAATTTGAAGATATATATATATATATATATATATATATATATATATATATATATATATATAAGGAACAAAAATGAATTTTGTTTACTGACTTAATTTTTTTAAAATTTATAATTGTTTTTCATTTAGACATTTGTCATAATGTTCTACAAGCTCTATCCCGAAGTCATAGAAGTCTTAAAATAACCATTCTTCAACCGTCCCTTTCACCTCTTATTTGCTTTTTCCACCATTTACTGGGACAAATATAAGGAATATAAGAATGAATTCAGAATGGAATGATTAATCAAAATTAACACAGTTACTCTGAAACATGCCAGCTAATAATAATGACAGCATATAGCAATAAGAATTTCAGAAAGAAAATGTACCAAAAACATCTGAATTTTTAAAAAGAAGTTACTCATTATTACATTTCATTTTACATATTCCACAGTTTCACAAGATATGTTTTTCTTTACGAGCAAAATGAACATAACGGCTACCTCCCTCTGATGGGTGTGAATGTATAAATTATAAATATAATTAAAAATAATAAATAAAGATTGAAGATATAAAGCTCCCACCATAGTGATAAAAATCAAAGCTTGTATAGGCAAGATTATTAGGATAAAAGAAGTATATCTAACTATTTTTTAAAAACCCAAATAGTCTTGTACTTCAAAAGTATAAAACTAAAGTATAAATACACCAAACTCATCAAAACACAAAATGTAAAAAATACACAAAAATGTAAAAAAAGATAAGCACAGATTATTAGAACCATTCATCAACAAACTACTAAATTCTTCTATAGGGCGTCTCAGGTTAAGTTGAGGAAAACCAGGTAGGTGGGGGATTGGGACCAGCCTGGGCCTATGAATAGGTTGGGACAGCCTGGCGAAAACATCCCATTAGTGACGTATTGCCGATTACTCCACTTAAAAATGTTAATCATTCAATTGCATGTTTGTCTCATGTTAATTGGCCGTTTTTAAATGTGATTACCTGTACCGAAGGAAATTTACGCTATACGAAGTGTAGCCGGTATAGCCTCAGATCTATATTTTCAAATCTATGGTAAGAAAAAAAAGTTGATATAAACCAAATAATTATGAGCTACAGCCCCCAGAAATGATAATATATTATTGAAAAAGAAGTGGTCCTGAAAAATAGATGAATTAATAAATATTAACCAATTGAACTTTTAGATACTGGCTGCATAAAAAAGCTATTTTTACTATTGAGGTGGACAAAAGCCTTCATAAAATGTATACCCTAAGTGGAGATATAAGGAAACGAAAACACAATGAAGAAATATTAGAAAAGAAACAAAGCAGACAGGGAAACAATTACAATGAGGCTACAATGAAGTATCCCATTTTGTTACTATTAGCCCTGGAATCTTTGTAAAATTAATTGGGAGCTAAGGTAGTACTGCCAAAATTTTAATTTGACATAACGCCAACCTTAGCTAATTGTTGTTTAAGTATATCTGATAAACCTATTTTGGTTATTAGTTTTACTAACCTTATTGTTTTTGTTCCCATTCTTCGTAGCTAACAAAGCATTAAAAGAGTTCACCACAGTTGTATAGCACATTAAAAATAGATATTACAAAATTAATTATGCCCCTAGACTTGACATATATATGTATAAAATGTGAATCAGCTGCTCATTAAATCACATGACAGGTAGATTCCCCTTCATGGAAGAAGACTGTACTTAAATAAAATTGTTATAATTAACATGGACACATCTAACTAAATTCCCATGTTGTTTTTCTCTGGAAAAACTTCAGTCTTGAAAAATGTAAGTATACTGGAAGGATCAGCTGACTATCAAAGTGATAAACTTGGATAACCTAGAGAATATTATGATATCTTACAAGTGAATAGATTTAAAGCATATATTATCTGTTATAACTATAGAAAAACTCTTTATGAGAAAACACATGTTAATTGAATCCATTAATATACAATATTTACAATTCAATGTGAAAAAATATACTAAGTTGACATTATACCAATGTCAGTCCTATCCGTCGGTGGTAAATGTCGGGATTATACGCCGGCGATAAATGCAGACTATGCGTCGGTGGTAATGTCCAAGACCTTGGGTCGGGATTATGTGTCCAAGGTAAATGTCGAGACTATGCGTAGGTGGTAAATAGCGGAATTATACGTCGGAAGTAAGTGTTGGAACTATGCATCGGCGGTAAATGTCGAAACTATGGGTCGGTGGTAAATGTCGAGACTATGCGTCGGCGGTAAATGTCGGCACTATACGTCGGCGGTAAATGTTGAGACTATGCTTCGGCGGTAAATGTCGGCACTATGCGTCGGCGGTAAATGTTGGGACTATGCGTCGGTGGTAAATGTCGGGACTATACGTCGGCGGTAAATGTTAGGACTATGCGTTGGTGGTAAATGTCGGGACTATTCGTCCACGGTAAAAGTAGAGATTATGCGTCGGTGGTAAATCTCGGGACTATGCGTCGGGGGTAAATGTTGGGACTATGCGTCGGTGGTAAATGTAGGGACTATGCGTCGGGGTAAATGTCGGGACTATGCGTCGGCGGTAAATGTCGGGACTATACGTCGGCGGTAAATGTTAGGACTATGCGTCAGTGGTAAATGTCGGGACTATACGTCGGCGGTAAATGTTGAGACTATGCTTCGGTGGTAAATGTTGGGACTATGCGTTGGTGGTAAATGTCGGGACTATTCGTCCACGGTAAAAGTAGAGATTATGCGTCGGTGGTAAATCTCGGGACTATGCGTCGGGGTAAATGTCGGGACTATGCGTCAGTGGTAAATGTCGGGACTATGCGTCCACGGTAAAAGTAGAGATTATGCGTCGGTGGTAAATCTCGGGACTATGCGTCGGGGGTAAATGTTGGGACTATGAGTCGGTGGTAAATGTAGAGACTATGCGTCGGTGGTAAATGTAGGGACTATGCGTCGGGGGTAAATGTCGGGACTATGCGTCGGTGGTAAATGTCGGGACTATGCGGCGGTGGTAAATGTCGGGACTATGGGACTATGCGTCGGTGGTAAATGTTAGGACTATGCGTCGGTGGTTAATTTTGAGACTAGGCTTTATCGGTAACAGTCAGGATTATTAGTGGTGGTAAAGGTCAGGACTATGCGTCAGAAATAAATGTCGGTACTATTAGTCGGTGGTAAATGTCAGGACTAAGCGCAGCGGAATTATTGGTCGGCGTAAATGTTGGAACTAGGCGTTAACGATAACAGTCAGGGCTATTCGTCGGCGGTATGTGCTGGAACTATCCGTCAGTGGTAAATGTCGGGACTATGAGCCGATAGTAAATGTCGAGACTAAGCGTTGACAGGAAATGTCGCGACTATCCGTCGGTGGTAAATGTCTAGATTCACATACAAATTAGGATAACTGTATTACATTACTCTCTAAATTTAGTGCTTTTAATCTAGAATGTATTATAACACATGCTAAGTCTCACTGTTTAGCTGTTTCTATTTAAATATAGATCAGTTTCGCTGATTTCTTGTTTATGTTGACTCATAATACAAATATCTTCTTATGGAGAATGATACAAATAGATCTAAGCCCTAGAGAGAGGGAGTCCCTCAGTACACGAGTGCCACATCCACCTACATCTTGTTATAAAGGGTAGACACACTTTGTTACCAGTAACCCTACTTTAGATAGACCTTCCACTCATACCTAATCCTACATTCTTTGCAAAGTATACGGTTTATTTTGTTATTATTTTTTTTTTTGAGTATGTGAAAGTAATTCTGTTTATCATTGCCTAAAACAATATTTCTTACTATGGTACATGGATCTCTTAGGGGTACATATAAACTATGTAGAAGGCCATATTGGCAAATCGAAATTTTTTTAAAAAAACTTTACAAAGTAGCCCATAAAAATATTGGTTTCTTTTTCAATTGGCTTAAACTTAAAAAATAACAGAGTATCAAAGTAACATAATAAATGTATGTTATTTAGTATGGACAATTTTATATACAACAATTTGATTTATAAACTCCCCTCAGTTCTCTGTTCCAAGTAAACATCTCCACATTTACGTTTACAAAAATATAGCTAGATTACTAAATATTTGATTAATAAAATTTACTAAACAATAATAATAATAACAATAAGTCAATTGTTACTTAGGTCAACAAATAAAATTTTTATTTAAGTTACTTTTATTAAATCATTACAGTTAATATAAATATCTATACACATATGACAGAATCACAATATTAAATGGCAAAATAGAAAGTGAAATTAATTATTAAAATTAATGAATGTATGTATTAATATTTGAATAAACTGTATTAACATCAAGTGTTATCCACTATAAGTTTCTAAAAAATGTATTTGAACTTTAGTGAATCAATACAAATTATTTTAATTAACAATTGTAGTTTGAACTAACTATATATATATATATATATATATATATATATATATATATATATATATATATATATATAATCTTCCTTAACTACTAATAATTGTATATGTGTAAATTGTTTCTTGAAAACTACTCTAAGGATTTTCACCAAAATTGGTAGTCTATATATATATAAGGGATTTTTGACCTCAGGAATCCAATGAGCTAAGTCAAAATTTTCTGAAAATCGTTATTAACAGTTTTCGAAAAATTGCATATATAGTTTTGCAAATTTTTGCTCAGAAACTACTCGCAGACAATAAAATTGGTATGTAAGGGATTTTTAACCTCAGCAATCCAATGGTCCAAGTGAAAATTTAATGAAAAACTGTCATCAAGTTTAAAAATCTGAAACTACTTTACATATTTTCAATAGAATTAGATAGTTATGACGTATATAGATGCTTTTTAATCTTAGTAATCCAGTGGGCTAATATGCAAATACAACAATTCCGAGTTAGACCGGCATTTGCCATGACAATGCATAAATCACAGAGGCAAACTTTTGATTATGTTGGTATCGACTTAAGAAACTCCATTTTAATGCAAAGGGAATGGCATATGTGCAATCCACTAGGATTAAAAGGAACCGCTTTAAAATTATTTTGCCAAATAATACACGTCATACGCGAAACATAATGTTTAAAATTTCGGACTCAATAGGAGTATGATCCGATCGTAGATAGGTTTCCTGATATAAAACCTATATATAATGCTTTAGTAAATAAAAAACCTATACTATAGCTAAATGATACTTAACTAAGTGAATACGTAAGGGCTTACTTGCTGACGCGTTTTGAAACGATCGTTCTTTTTACAAAACAAGGCCTCTACTCGTAAGTAACGCTTTTTGAGCCTTTTGAGTAGAGGCTTTGCTTCGTAAAAGGAACGATTGTTTCGAAACGCGTCAGCAAGTAAGCCTTTTCGTATTCACTTAGTTAAGTATCATTTAATTATAGTTTAATCAGTGAATTCAAGATGATTACAACAAGCAACTTTAAAACTTATAGTTCGACGGTTTCTGCCATTTATGGTTGTTATAAGTTTGCCTCGAATAAAAATTTTATTACCTGTAATTAATTTACATACAGAAATATATTATGCAGTGTTTTATATATATGTTAAAATATATTTTTTTAACATTTGTTTTTTTTGTTGCTTTTTATTTTGTTTATTACATCCCATGTATATATTGACGCTTATTTGGGAGACTCCAACTGTAAACTGAATGGCACTGAGCAGGAGTGCAGCAATGAGACGAGGAAGGGTCAAGTATTCATCAGGTATAATGATTGTACCAGAGAAAAAGAAAAGTATTCTATGGTAGAATCATAATGCAGAGTGAATAACTTGAGCCTTCAGCGTATAACTGAAGGACCCCCAGACAACCCCAATCAGGTTACAGTAGGAGTCACCGCGCCTACCCGTGTCGGCTCCCTAAGGGAGGATTACTCACGACTTACTTGGACGGCCCGCACCCATTAGATAAAACTAACCGATGTTGGCTCCGCAGAGGGCTATTCACAACAGATATTAAATCGAATACAACAATAGAATTAGACGTTTCTATGGATTTTGGCAAATGTTATATTGTTGTTAGGGATTGTCGAAGGAAGTATATTAATTGAATTACCTTTCAACTTAATATTTTTATCAATGATGTACTAATACACGTAGATCGGCCCCATGAAAAAGAAGTCAGTACACACGGCCTCTTAAGATTCTGACCTAACGATCTTTGGTCGTTAGTCAGCAACAACTGTAACAGAGGTGCGCCTAGGAGCACCTGGACAAGTCCATTATTGTCGAATGCTGGTTTGGCCAAAACGAGATTTTCGAACGGAGAGCGCCTCTCTCTGAATGTGTTTACTTGGGGTATCTCTGCAGCTTTTTGGTCAACGACAAACTAAGATTCGATAAAGGCGATCGTGCGACCCATTAGAGTTTTGATGCCAACTTCCATTGACCCTCGTGTTATCGTGGTAGCTGTTGAATGTCCGGAAACCGTAACCGGGGCTTTGGAGTACCAGTAACCGGGTAGTACCGCGGGAGGCTTTTAATTTGAGTAGGTCTGTACCCATCAGCACGGTAGAATCACTACGGCATTCGGAGTCATCCTGAAGGCCGAGGGTCATCTGTGGAGCTATTGTATTACAGTACGTTGTTTAGCAGCAAGGGTGCTGGTGGTTTGAAGCTTTGTTGGTTATTCTTAGATACCGCAGAAGAGGCATTACGTGTGGGTATTCATGGGTATCGTGATACGGATTGTGTATCTCAGATGCGGAAACACGACGTACTAATAATTGTACATCTGATATTCTTAATCGACTAATAATTGTATATATGTAAATATGTATATGTGTAAGTGTTTACTCGGAACTGCTCTAAAGATTTTCACAAAAAATGGTATATAGGGGGTTTTAACCTCACCGTTCCAATGAGCTAAGTGAAAATTAATTGAAAAATCGTCTTAAAGTTTTCGAAAATTGTTTAACATTGGAAACTACTCCAAGAATGTTCACAATAATAGGTATATAGGGAGTTGTTAAACTCTGCAATACAATGGGCTAAGTGAAACGTTTCTGAAAAATATGCATCAAGTTTTCGAAAATCTTTAAACATCCAAAACTACTTTAAGGGTTTTGACAAAAATTGGTATATTGGGGGTTAACCTTAGTAATCCCACAGGCTGACATTTTTTTGAAAAATCTTTATCAAGTTTTCGAAAATTTTTAAGAAGTTAATATTTTCAAATAGACCAGCATTTGCCATGACAAATCCATGTCACAGAGGCAAACTTTTGATTATGTTGGTATCAAGAGCTCCGTTATGTGACAGTCTCTAGGATTAAAGAAGGAGTAGCTTAAACATTCTTTTGCCAAATAATCTACGTTATACGTGAAACATAATATTTAAAATTTCAGACTTAATCGTAGTATTATCTGAACATAAATAGATTTCGTGATATATATATATATATATATATATATATATATATATATATATATATATATATATATATAGAGAGAGAGAGAGAGAGAGAGAGAGAGAGATAGGGGGGGATTGAGAACTAATAGGAATTGAAAATGGAGAATCTTGTTTAAAAAGGGTCAAGACAAGGTCACAAGAATTAAGTCAAGGAAAACCAAATGACAGGGGAAACAAAGAACGGTCAAGGCAGAGTTAAGATTTTAATTACGGATTGTTACAAAAATACCTATGTTACAAGGCTTTAAGGAATTTGCTAAAATTAAGAAATTGCATTTGAGTAAAATTATATTAAAAAAAGTATGCCTTTTAGCAAAACCCTAACAAAATTTAGTTGCACATTATCAACCAAACATGCTACGACTGATTTTAATAACTTCAAATAAAAGTAAAGAATTATGTCAAAAGTAGTTGGGTTTAAACAACTTATTAAATATTACAATTGTTATTTTTCAAATTCTGAAAATATTTCAACGCTTGAAATTTGTTTATTATATATTCCTTAAATTAATGAAGAACTTAATTCCCTTCAGTTTTAATTTAATTTAGCATCAAAGGAAACATAATCACCAAATCAAAGGTGCATTAATCATCTGCCATAAAATGGTGTCTGAAACAATAGGCAATATTCACAAACGTAATTTAAAAAAATTCTATTAAGACAGCTCAAAAAATGACTAACATATCTTACAACTTTCTTATATTAAACTTTTTTATTGTTCAATGTGTTCACGCTAGGCGAGCACTATGATACAGACGGCAGCGTCTCGTTACACAAAGACAAAATGATGTTTGCTAGTCGACGGTCCGTAATTAAGTAATTCGTACTATCCGTGCCGAAGACGTTGAGCGCGGGGACGGGGCGGGCGTCCTTATAAGGGTCGAGGGCCGCAGCGGGCTAAATATAAAAAGAGACGCGAGGAGTCTGGCAAGCCTTGATGCCAGAAAGTAGAGACGCGAGTGTTGTACCGGACCCTCCCGCGCTTCGGTCCCGCCAAACGGAAGTCGACAATATCGGAAATTCGAAAACGGAATACATTTTCTAATACCTTCTATTAGTCTACGTTCACCTTATTTATCTTGTACGAATTTTCATTTTCAATCTTTAATAAAATATATTCTATTTATCCACTCAAATTCAAATACATTTTTTAAAACTTGTAGTAGATGTCAATTGATGTTAATACAGTTTTTTCAAATATTATACTTCACTTATTAATTGAATTAATTTTAGTTTTATATGAGAGAACAACTTTTTTACAAACGGCGCAAGGTATGGAATATAGTTATTTCCTCCCATTTGACTTAAAATAAGTGATAACACACGATTTCATAAAACAGTTGATTTTATGTTATAGGGTATGTGGTGGAACAGCTGTTTTAACGCATAGGTTAAACAGCCTATGATGCCTTTGACGTTACTGTTAAGTTATATTGCAACTGTGAAATTACGAACATTAATGTGATGCTGGGTGAGCAAAACAACGTTTTCAGATCCTTTTCGAAGACCTCGTGAAGTTAGTTCAACGAATCTACTAGATCATGAGGAAGTACTTATAAGTCAAGGGCCCCAACATTTCTGTATTGTCGTCCACAGTTTCAACATCTATGAGGAAGAAGAGGTACGGAGCCCTCATGGTGTGACTCAGGCCATTAGCCATGATCCTCTCCCACCCACCAATACTAAAAAAGGTTCACGACCACCTAAATCCTGTCATCCCTGCTTAGCCTTATATATATATATATATATATATATATATATATATATATATATATATATATATATATATATATATATATACAGTCTGCAGAAACATAAAACTTATACAAGTGGTTACGTCTGACAGGGCATACAAGGCCAGTGTGTTTCGTAGAGGTGAAAGCTTCCCTTGCCCATATTCTTCTTCAAGTGACATTCCGTTAACGTTAACACACACAAGGCTAGAAAGACTTATTTCGTCAGTACATAATCTGCCAGTAAAAGGATCAATAACCGCATTAAATCGTCAATACTGCTATTCAAAATGTGTAGTACAATATCTCAAATAAACGAAAACGACTTTAAACTCGTGACTCTCGCACTCATGTTACCAGTCAGCCGTGGGGCTTGATCTCCCAAAGTACGGAGTTAAAACATGTACGAAAGCATCGGCCAAAAGCACAGATATAAACTGCTTTAATAAGAAGAATGGTAGCGATGCCCTGCAAGGAAAACAATGTGTAAGAATATCCATTAAGACAGTTTGAAGTCGAGTATATATAGCTCGTATGTGAAAAAAGACCAGCCCTTCGAGCAACATACCCGGCTCCTTGAGCAACACGACGAGCCCTGCGAGCAACACGACGAGCCCTGCGAGTAACATGACCAGTCTTTCCAGCAACATGCCCAGTCCTGCGAGTAACAAGACCAGCCCTTCGCCTTCGTGTAACATGACCAGTCTTTCCAGCAACATGCCCAGTCCTGCGAGTAACAAGATCAGCCCTTCGCCTTCGTGTAACATGACCAGTCTTTCCAGCAACATGCCCAGTCCTGCGAGTAACAAGACCAGCCCTTCGCCTTCGTGTAACATGACCAGTCTTTCCAGCAACATGCCCAGTCCTGCGAGTAACATGACCAGCCCTTCGCCTTCGTGTAACATGACCAGTCTTTCCAGCAACATGCCCAGTCCTGCGAGTAACATGACCAGCCCTTCGCCTTCATGTAACATGACCAGTCTTTCCAGCAACATGCCCAGTCCTGCGAGTAACATGACCAGCCCTTCGCCTTCGTGTAACATGACCAGTCTTTCCAGCAACATGCCCAGTCCTGCGAGTAACAAGACCAGCCCTTCGACCAACATGACCAACCCTTCGTCTTCGTGTAATATGACCAGTCTTTTCGACCACCGTGTGTTTTCGAGCTCAACTCGCTCGAACAATAAGACACATTTTATAAAAGCTTTTCCAGCTTTATTTTGGTCACGATATAGCCGCAGTACAAGTCATAACGCCGTATCCATTATTGCCTTTAAAGTTCCCTAAGAAGCGAGTTATTTTTTTTTTATCGTCTTCGTAACTGCCCAGACCTGTTAGTTCTGTAAGTAGAACCTTGCTTCATTAGGTTATATGATTTCACTTCAAGTTAATACGGGAATCGACTAAGCGTGGATCACTGTTAAGGGCTTTCAGTGCCAGTCCCAGCATAAAATATTTTCGAATTTTCATTTGGAATTCTACGTAAATACATTTTAAAATTTGTATAGTTAACTAAAAGTGGGTTCATGGCCATAGCCTTCTTTACATAGGTCTACGCATTATATTTAACCTTTTCCCTTGTAATTGGTAGCCAAACATTTCTTGCGGTGGTTAGCTCGCTAAATGTCACACATAGCTCAATTTTTATGCTGTGAGATAATCACTCGAAGGAAAACAAAAAGGAGCGAAATTCGAATTAATCATTTCTTTCAGAGATATTTCTTGATATGAAGTTGAATGACAAATGTGATTGCATCCCAATTCCGAGGTATAACAAAGATAAACTTTAAAATCGGCGTCGCAAATATAAAATTTATATTTATTTTCGGCTCCCTAATTCATTAAGTTTCATTAGACATTTCGCAGAGCAAAAAGTTTGATCTAAAAACGATTCCTTAAAAAAAGAGCACAGAGTTGACCGAGTGGAATACTTGCTATTTTAAAGCTAAGTTTGATTTCAGCGGGGCCGTTTTTGGCCAGTTATCAATATAATATATCAAACTATTTGGTTGTCGTCCAACAGAAATTAGATTAGCCCTATCCTAGTGAAGCTACTGTGAGGACGTAAAGCGACTGTTCATTCGGCGAAAACAATCGGCTCATTAGATTATAATTTTAGCGAGTTTTAGATAGAACATACGAAGGCTATGTGGAGGGACAACCTGGCTCATTCATGAAAGCCGCCATCCTGAGACTGTAAACTGACAGGGCGGAATTGCACAAGTGGTCAAGAAATTAGTAAGAGGATTATTTCTGAGCTCCAGGGGCTATGATGGAGCTGCGCAGGTAAACCCTAGGTCAATTATGCACGGTTGATCTTATCTTTTAGCGTAGGCCTACCTGACGTTTCTTAGTCAATTCTAAGGAAAAGAGTATTAGATTGCAAATGGTAAACTCTGCAAGGATTTTTATTTCATATATTAATAACAAGTTTACTATTACCCGACAGAAAATAATCTATCATTATAGAAAATAATGATTTACTATAATAACAAATTAGTGTGCACCTACTACAAATATTCAATATAATTTGAAAATTGTATTTGAATTTTCATTGACTGGTTTTCAAGTATTTTTTTTATTGTAAGCTATAACTTTTACTTCACATTTTTGCCATACGATACGATTTGTAGATTGCGCAGTTCGACACTGCCCTCGACTTAACCACCTGCGCATTCGATCAATTAGTTAGGGTAGTTCTTGAATTCTGGAAACGAACTAGCGCAGTTCGACTGCACCGAATGTTAACTTGTTATGCCTCAGCAAAAAAGGATTTGAAAGTTCAGTCATAAACTGGTTTGGGAACCTCCTACGTGTCTCGCGACAATGGCTAAGGGTAGTTTTATGGGGAGCAGGGCTCTTGGATTGTTCTACAACCAGACTAGGAAGCGTCTCACAGGATTGTGCGACCTTCTATATTTCTCTCTCCCCTCCCCTCCAACACACACTCTATCTGACCAGGCTTGGTGGCGCACATGTTGTAAGTCCATGCTGTAAGGCCTAGACTTGGACTAAAAGAATGAGCCTACAGATTCGATAGCTTTCCGTACCGACTTAAAACAATTAATATAAAAAAGTACTAGTTAGGTCAACAAAGAAAAAGATTATTTTTGTTACTTTTTATTAAATATTACAATTAATATAAATAAAGTTGCATAACCGATGCGTTAAAACAGCTGTTCTACCACACAACCTATAACATAAAATCAGCTGTTTTATGAAATCAATGTTATCGCTTATTTTAGGCCAAATCGGAAGAATAGAATTAATTGATTGAAATTAATGAACGAATTAAATATTAAAGGTATTTTATTAACGATTGAAATTTTGAATACGATATAATATAAATATATATGTAGGTAGACTGTGAACTAACAGAAGGAATTAAAAAAGGAACAGAATGGTCCATTAGTATGAGTAAACGTCCCCTATTGACCATGACTCTTAAAACACAGGTGTTCCAGCATTGTAGGTTGTATTTCATTTTACAGTAAACGATGCAGAACTACTAAACGAATTCAACTACTATGTTTTAGATGCTTCACAGTGAGAGAGAACAATATAGTGAAAAAATAAAAACTTGAGGATTTGTTAAAATTTGAATATTCGCATCAAGCAAGTGTTTTCGACGATATCTAGCTACGTCATCAGGTCTGAGTAAGTTACGCCCACAGCTTCTGTTCTTCGAGGATCTATTTTCGTCCGCGATTTAAAATTACATTCCGAATGCAAATACGATATGCAAAGTTATCTAGTCCTACAGGCGCTACTGTTGCATAACTCCACCAACGTCATTGCGTCAAACTGACTAGGAGGTTGGAACAGTGTCGAGGCGTGAGTAAAGGAAGAATTGCTCAAACCTAGAAGTGTTGCAAATACTTGTTATGTGTATAAATACTTATATAGATGTACTGTTGTGATGCAAAGGTAAGTCATGAGATAGTATCGCAGAACAATAATGTATTCCATTCAGAGAGGTAAGAGACGGAAGAAGCGAAAGCACAGCTGGTTGTGGAAGAGACCTGGTTCGCTGGAATCATCTCGACCATGATGCTAGTCACTCGGTCGGTAGTCACTAGTTTGAAATTGGACTCGTGGTGACATGAATTCACGTGATGAACCGTAAACTCTCACCAATATTTGTATTCTTTTGACCGAAGGGATAAGTGTGGGTAACCTACGTCTACTTTCTTCACGTTATACCACCTTCTTCTTTTTTTTTCACAATACACTTCGACAAATCAGAGATTAAAGAAACCAAAACGCTCAGGAAAGAATTAGATCCGAGTTAAGGAGAAAGTAACAATAAGAAGTCTTAACTATAAGCTGTACGACAATATTTCGAAAATACTCGGAAGGTACGTCTTTCTATAATTGTACGACGTATGGGATGTTTAACATTTTAAGCAAGCAAAGTTTGCTCTAGATATAAGTAACAAATTATACCATCCAATACGATGAGATCCTGGGAGGTGACCAACCTGCGCAAAGAGATCGGGAGAAGGGCCGAATGCAGGTTTATCGCCGTATCTAGTGGGAATGGTCTCTACCCATCAGCGCCAACTTACTGAGCAATCTCCTGCATGTACGCCAAAAGCTTAAATAACAGCATACAGCATCCAGTACGAAGAGATCCTGGAAGGTGACCAACCTGCGCAAAGAGATCGGGAGAGGGACCGAATACATGTTTACTGCCGTATTTAGTGGGAATGGTCTCTGGGCCACCCTACTGCATCCAGTACGAAGAGATCCGGGAAAGTGACCAACCTGCGCAAAGAGAACGGGAGAAGGAGAATGCAAGTATATCACTGTATTTAGTGGGGGTGGTGTTTGGGCCACCCTACAGCATCCACTACGAAGAGATCCCGAAGGTGACCAACCTACGCAAAGAGAACGGGAGAAGGAGAGAATGCAGGTATATCACTGTATTTAGTGGGGATGGTGTTTGGGCCACCCTACAGCATTCACTACGAAGAGATCCCGAAGGTGACCAACCTGCGCAAAAAGACTGATATAATTACCCAATACAGGTTTATCGCAGTATTTAGTGGGAATGGTCTCTACCCATCTGCGTCAGCTTACTGGCCATTCTCCTTCGTGTACGCCAGGAGCTTTAAGTGGCCCTAACGCCGCATAAAATCTGTGCCAGCTACTCAACTCTTAAAAGCACTCAAGCCAAAATCTAAAACTCGTAATCTTGTGAGTAAAAAAACTAATTGAAGTAAAAAGAGCACTAATATTAAAAGAAGGGAGAAATAATATCATTGGAAAACAGTTTAACAAGATGCACATTGTGAAATAACTTCACATGACCAGAACTAATATTTTATAATGATCCACTTATAATTTACACTAGGTTTATAATCGTGTCATTAAACAGAGATATGTATATTAAACAATATTAGTGTAATTCCGCTTTTATTATACTTAATACAATTAAATGACGAACATTCACGAAACTTTTACAGCACCATTTCACCGTTAATATTTCTATGAACTCCTTTGTACTCTCCAGTTTACCCAAGACTCAACAGTCTTTAGATTAAAGCAGTGGTTTTCACCTGGGGTACACGAACCCCTAGGGGTTCACAATGGGTTGCTAGGGGGTTCGTGGAGTGAAAACGTGTAATGGCGAACAAGTATAAACTTGAGCTCAGGTTTCAAGTATAGTTTTTTCTTACCTTTTCACTTGTCATACCCCTTTCCCCCCTCTTTCCTGGCACCCCTTTCACCTGTCATACAGGTTATATGACTGCAATGTTTAGCTTACGTACCTGACATTTTTCAACAAATCAATGAGGTCAATATGAGCCTCCAGATAGGTTCAATGACGATCTACAGAGTATCAGAAAAGATTGAATCTACGATGAAAAAGGTTGACTTTTAGAGGTCTTGTATTCTTCAGGGCCAGACAGAAGACTATCCACGAGCTTTTGAAAGAGAATGAGTCGCAACTTTCCAGTTATGTTAAACAACAAATATCTGATCACTTGAAGGGATTAAAACATCATTTGTGAGATACTTTCCAATGCTGATGAAGGCGCTCTCTGTATTAAAAATCTTTTTTCTGAAAAGAATTTTCAATCATCACAGTTAGATATTGCACAAGAATAAAGTCTCATTGGAATGTCTACTGACAGTACACTGACCTCATCTTTCAAGGCAAAACCTCTGGTGATAATGAACATGTCTGACATGCACCGAAGGTTTTGTTGCATTTTCCGTCCTCTTACTGGTGGAAAGAGCGTTTATCAAAAACCAATACAAAAACAGGGTGGATCCAGCCCCAAATATGAGACTGTACTTGGCTTCTTTCCAGTCGAACATCAAAAAACTGTGCAGCAAAACAGGGACAGGGTATGTAAAACGTGCAAGTAAAAACGTATGTAGCCCTAAAGTGTTTCCGTTATTTCATAAACTTTGTTATATAAATAAAAAAAACTAATGGAGAAACTGAACTTTAAAAAAGTATTTAGTTCTGAACGTATTTCCTGTTAAAATTGTAATGCAATGCCAAAATGTAATAACAAAATATAGTACTCATATTAGGGACTGTTTCAAATTGCCTTTACTTTTACTCCAAATTTGATTAGACTAGAATCTAATTCAAGAGTACAATTTATGATCATAATTTGGTAAGGGGTAAGGTTGAGAATCGCTGGGTTAAAGTAAAACGGTATTTTAGTTCAACTTATTATTACAAGTCAGATAAAAAAATACAGTACTCCTGACATATAGAAACAAGTGCGATTTACCTGATTACACAATTAGCACGCATTTCCTGGGTTTTGGCGCATTCCAGATTTGCCCGTCCGAATATAGCTATTAAAAAACAAACTAAATAACCGTGATTATCGAAAAACGTTAGTTGGCACACAGCAACAGATAAAAACGAGCTGTGAACTCCACTATATGCGTGTCCCAAGCATTGTAGATTACAATATGTTTAAAGATGCGCTCACTCCGTCCTCCCGCCTTATCCAGTTATAACCGTGGGGATAGAAATACCCAAGGGACAGTGCTATTTGTAAATTATCTTTGTATTGGACAGTTTCCATTGCACGACAGGGCACGCGGACGTTCACTACCTCTTCGACCTTCGACGGAATCGCTCTTCTATAATGACTTTCTAATAAACAATAACTGTGACAAATTTAAACACTCCCCGCACGCGTTTATAACGGCCTATTTCAGTGTTTGCATGTTGTACCACGGTTACGAAGCGAGAAACCAGTCTTGCATTCGGAAAATTTGTGAATTTAAATGCATTTAAAGAAGCCGAATATCTATAAAGCATACAGTGTAGTGCGGAGTGGGGGAAGCGTGAGGGGTCGCGAGCCAGTCGCCGTGTAGCCGGGCCGGGAGACGTGTGTGCCGTTACGTGAGTGTTTACAGGGGTGTGAGTGATGTCTGGAAGGCTCCTCCTCCTTCTCCTGGTCGCAGGATTGGGATGCACAGGTATGTACAGCGTCGGCAAGACTAGTCGGTCTACGGACTCCTTACATCAGTATGCTTTGCTTTGACAATTATTTTTTAAATTAAAAACAATATATTTCAAATACAATAAATTTATATCGCGTTTCTTGTAAAAAGTTTTTTAATTTTGAGAAAATGTGTTAGTTTTGAGAGTCTACTAACTCTGACATTTTAAAACTACTGACTGAACATTTGATTTCTAACTTGGACCATTAACTGAGATGGATTAATTTTGTCAAAATGATTCCCCATAAACAATCTTGAAAAAGATATTTGGAAAATCCTTTTTTTAAAACCTAAATGTAAGAATGTGCCCAAATATATAAAATTAACAATAATAATTGTTTTAATAAACCTAAGAAGAGGTATGTTATTGACTTCTATCAATCAGCTTTGTTAACAACAAACAGCTATTTACCAAGTATTATAACAGAACAAGAACTGGTACATTAAAATAACAAAATGTCAGTTGTTTTTTTTTTAAATTGTCCTCAAAATATTGCTTATTATATATACTTACACACACACACACACACAGAAATAGAAATTTTAAAAACTACTACAACTCCTGTGTTGGATAGTTCCTAAATCAACTAAATTACGACTAAAACATAAAAAATTTGAGTATATAATTTTAAAACGTCTATAAGAATGATATTCGATAAGAGCAAGTTATATTTCATAATTGTCCAACTGGATTGTATATCTTTAAAATGTACACAAACTAGCATGAAATGACAATATGTAAACAATTATAACTTGGAGCAACAGTAGTGTAATTTTTTATTATAAATAAATAAAACCTCTTAAACCACAAAAACTTTTCATTTATATCCTGATGTACATTTCGATTGCAATGCAATCATCTTGAGAGAAAAATGCTTCAAGACTCTTCTGTAGTATTGTAGTGTTACTCCTCAGGAGTTTTGTAATATTTTCCTCTGAAATTATTCCTTTGGATTTGAAATGTACATCAGGAAATAAATAAAAAGTTTTTGTGATTTAAGAAGTTTTATTCATTTATAATTATATAAACAATTATTCCACTAAATAAGTTATGCAGTGTTTAAAAAACTAAACAGACGGTTTCCCTCCCATTTTTGTACGGGGTCAAAATGAAGAGTAAATGAGATGAATAAGTAGGGTTGACGCTGGAACAAAGGAACACCTCTGCTTTGGAAGATGGTAGCGAATCTTGACTCACATGAAAAACAACCCATTGTCAAGGTCACAGAAATGTGATACTGTTAAACCTATACTGCTGTTGATGAATAGGATTATAATTTTTTTTGTAGTTGATGTTCAATCCAAAGAACACATGTTATAATCATCTAAAGAGTGATGGTATGGAATTAAAACTATTCTGGTGTAACAGACGAGGACAATAATGGTTTGAATATATAAGAATGCAGCCCTGAATAAGACCTGTCGTTTTTACTAGTCAGAAAGATGACTCCATTAAATGGAAGCTGTTTACCCATTACTGCCTTATGTAGGATACCTAAACTATAGCAAGGCTAAAAAAAAGGCCATGACTTCGAACATGAAGATTCTCAGTTTGAATTTCCGGCTGGACCCCACAAATTTTGTAATTTAATTATTGAATAAATATTTGAAAAAACTGCATTAACATCAATTGTCATCCACTATAGGTTACAAAAAATGTATTTGAACTTGATTGGATGAATAAAAACGTATTTTATTAACAAATGAAAATTTGTACATGATATATATCAGGAGAGTGTGAGCTAATAGAAGGAATTTAATAATGGCTCATATGGGTAGTGTTGCTTATCTTAAGTGAGTCTCTCAACGGGAAACAAAGCGATACCGCTACCTGCTACTTAGGAAATGCTGAGATAGTGACTGAGGGAGGATCCCTCTTAATATCTAGTTCATAACTTTGCGTAAAATATACGGAATTTTCTTTAAAAAAATTTGTAATCAGCTTTAAATTGTTCATTAAAAACTTTATGGTATACAGTACTGAAATTAATTAGAATTGTAAATTAATTAATTACAGCCATATATTTGCAAACTCCATTGTATATAAGCATTATATACTGCACCACCATTACTGCTATATTTGGTAATACCATATGCGCCAGAATAAACAGCAGTAAAACTGAATCAGTTGTAGTTTCAATAATCCAAAACTTTCAAGAACGGTACGAATGTTGCTTCAAATTGAACAGAGGTCAAATAGAACATGTTTAAACCGGAGTTAAACCAATTTAGCTTTTTTTACTTGTATGTGTTTGTAAAATATGTAAATAAAATAAAATAAAATCTTACAACTGCTTCAGTACTGTTTATTGAGGTGCATACAGTAAGTAATTAATCATTTTCTAAGGAAAATTTATATTTGTTTCACTAAGAGCCGGTTATGCAAAACTGGTTTATTCAGGAGAATCTGTAGAATATATAACACCGGGTTTATTCACTGTGCTTCCCATCTACGTTGTCTGACTGAATGTGTAACATTAAAGAAACCAACTGGTTAGACAAATTTTGCTGTTAACTGTCATAATTAGTTCCCTACAGATCAGATCTGCATCATCTTTGCTTAATAAGATGTTAATTATTACACTTAAAGCAAGATTATCACAATAAGAAATACCAATAATCGTATTGTTTAATCAGGGGTTCTCAAACTAAAGGTAGTATAAAAATTTTAGGAGAGGCAGGATAAGCACGCTGAAACTGCTACAGACAAGCACACATATGTATTACGGTACCAAACACGTAAATAAAGTATAGTACGGTGCTATAAAAGCATATTGATCGATTTCAATACAATACAATAATAAATACCATAAATTTACTGCATTTCATTTTTATATGCAGTAAATTGGATAATGATTTAGCATCTATTTATGTCTCAATCATATTTCCGTCTAATACATTTTTGTTTAATACATTTTGTTTAATAAATTGTTTTATTATACTGACCCTGAAATGCATATAAAAAGGGCTTACTGCTTAGTATATATAATATTTTCATTATAATTTCACAGCTTTGTATACTAATATTTCTATAATTATGTATTTCTGCACGGGTCTTAAATTTTGTAATGTGATATTTCTAAGTACGATCTGTAATATTTAAAAAAATTCTTTAGAAACAAACTACTTTCTCACCTACTACAGCAATTGCCATCAAATTTGAATAACAAAATTATATTACCAGATCAATTCTTCAGATACAATATAATGCTCAGTAATTACAAAGAAATGTTAATGCATAAGAGGTTTAATTAGATCAATATGTTTTAACATTATGCAGGAAAAACCATCTTAAAAAAATCTATGGTTATTTAGGTGTCAAGAATGTTGGTTAAATTTAAATTGTGCTTATAAAAATAGACATAGACACACAGCAGCATACTTCACACCATCGCGACCTGACAGGCCTACGTCATTCAAGATGGAATATAAATAGCAAAGACTAAAATGACATAGTTAAATGGATGTTGTTGTTGGCATATTAACATGTTATTACAAGATCAATTATGTAGTATCCGCACACACAATACTGCAATGAAAAGAAAAAAATACAGGTAATATCATTCACCAAAACCACTAAATTCCAGAAATTTATAGTTATACTGCGTATAATATACTGTTATAATATCCCTGCTTCTAATTCAAACATTTTCTACAGAAGTGACAAGTTTTCAAGAAAAAATTAAAAAATACTGCATACTTCCATCGCCTATATATTTGAATTATTTTACATACTTAACAAGGAATATTTTATTCTAAGTATACACACAAAAATACAAATTAAATTTATATTGCCTCAAAATAAAGATGCAAAACAATAATTTTTGGATAACCGTTTCCATTAACACTGTCTTGGTAATTTGAAATTACTTAGAAACCTAATTTCTGATATACAGTACAAACCTTGAAAATTCGAACTTACTGGAATTGTGGCCCATAAAAATCCAGATTTAACAAAAATCCAGATTTAACAAAAATCCAGATTAGACGGACACTACGAAAAATTAAAAGAAGACATTATACTTATAGAAAAACTTTTATATTCATTAATCAAATGGTACTGTGCATATAAATATACTGGTAGTATATAAACATACATATTGTATATACACTTAAATTCCATTGCAATTTATTTTTTGGCAAACAAATCTGTTAATTTTGGCCCTTTAATTTTGCGATCCTGTAGTCTTTCAGCATAAAACATTATGTTCATTATTTTGTTTATCTGTAGGAAGTTGTTATTGTTGTGTTAGACATTTTACATATGTACTATTCTTATTTGATTTTTGTTATGTTTCTATTTATGGTTTTTCTATTCTACTTCAAAATTATTTCGGATTATGCGATTAACTCTGACTTATCGAAGTTCTATTGTAGGTCTTTATTAAGACTAAAAATCGACTATATTGTTTAGCCTAAACAAAATTTGTGTAGTCTTCTAACAACCAGGAGAATACCATGAATGGAAAAATGTAGACAAAAGTGACTACTAATTGTAGAAATGAGTAACGTTCAGTTTTTTAAACTCGTTTGTTACTGTTAAACAAGAGATTAGAATGTTATAATTAATGAATTGTTTCTATTAGCTGAATATATATTGTTTCTCCTTACATATATCTTGTACAAATTTTCAATCGTAAATAAAACACATTTTTATTCACCCATTCAAGTTCAAATAATTTTTTTTTAATCAGTAGTGAATGACAATAATACAGTTTTATTCAAATATTTATTCATTAATTAACTTTTAAAAAGTTGATGTCTTGGTTCGAACTGAATGAGATCCAGTACTTTGGCACAGAGGCAACTTTTCCATAACTGGAAATCTGTTACTTTATGTGTGTGTGCGTGTGTGTATATATATATATATGGGGTTATTAAAGAAAGGATACTTGCAATAATGAAGTATTACAAGAAATGAATAGAATGACAAATTATAGACCACACCAGCTTCAAAAATTAGAAACTAAAAAAATGAAATAAATAGTAACAAATAAAAATAATAGTCCAACATCATAGACTGTATAGAAATGAAAATGGAAAATTCTCTTTCTATTTTGCTATTTAATATTGTGATTTTGTCATATGCATATACATATTTATATTAATTGTAATTATAAAATAAAAAGTAACTCAAATAAAATATTTCTTTGTTGACCTCAGTAGGGATTGACTATAATTTTTTTTTAAATATTACTTATTTTAATAAAAGAGTTTATGTTTAATCAGAATGCTTTTGAAAAACATGTGTTGAATACAAAATGAGAAAAAAATGCTAAAATTCATTAAATATATGTATTTTAGTAAATTTATATATGTAATTTACAAAGTAATTGTAATCAATTTACAAGTTCAAATATTAATATTTTTATTTAATGTCTGTTAATTACTATTAATTTTTTATATAGGCTGATGACAGATCACAGACAATTAATTCAGGCTTTTTTAACTCTCAACGTTTTGAATTTTTTTCCAAAATTCGTTCTCAAGAGCTCGTTATTATTAAACCAATATACACTTTGCTTACAATTTGTAAAATTCATTGCATTACATGAAACACAATACAAATTAACAATACACAACTCCTAATAGATATTCTCATTTACAAGTCAAATTTGTATCACAATAACAGACAAATCACAGATACATACACTAACCCATCATACTATTAATAACAGAGTCAACACTTTAAATTTTAAACAACACGATCATTATAATATATAGAATACCCTTAGTGATCAAAAAACCTACAAAAATGTTAAATTTCACTTATATTTTCATTACTAAAGATTCATATGCACATGGAAAACCATTTAATTCTGTCATTTTATTCAGTGCATTTCTTCTTTGTTTTTTTATATACCACATCTCCACAAAACTCCTTTTTTCCCAATCTCTTTCCTTATGTAAAACATCTATATTATGCCTTTGTTTATTATTAAACTTTTTAATTTGTTCAGAAATAACATTATGTTATTACTTATCATATTTTATATTATTTTTATGCTCATTCATTCTCGTTTCCAAAAGTCTACTAGTTTGTCCTACATAACACATATCACACTCTTTGCAAAACATTATATTAAATGTTTTACTAAAGAGTTAGGTCAAATGTTAAAGAGAAAATGAACTACAAATCGTGTATAAATTTCTTTTTAAACTTAATATTGTCAGAAAAGCCAAAGATAGCTGTAAAAAATGACAGAATAAAAGAGTGGTGTATAAATTGATTGCCAAAGACAGAAAACTTACTAGGTCTAAGTTAAATGAAACAAGAAATAAAATAGTCATAGTATATAATGAAACCTTTTTATGTAATTTTTCATAATTGTAATGGATTAACACCCAATAAAAGACTACAGAAAATGATAGGTACAGACAAAAAGATGAAAATTTTATAAGGAACAAATTTTAAACAACTAAAGCCTACTGAGATATATTTTAACTCTTTCCCTTTGTGGTTTCAAGGTAAAAATCTAACATATATGATATAGGAAAAAGTTGTCATGATACGAAAATAAGTAAAGTAAAAAATTTCAATGTAAAATAGGTGTTTATACTACTAAAGAAAACCCCAATTAAAACAAAACAAGTAATATAAACAAAAACATTTTAAAGCCAATAAACTCAAGACAACAAAGAAAAAATTTAATTTACTTACTTTTATTAAATAATGACAATTAATATAAAGTAACATAACCTATGCTTTAAAACAGCTGTTCCATCACACAACCTTTAACAAAATCAACTGTTTTATGAAATCATATGTTATAACTTATTTTAAGCCAAATGGGACAAAATAACTCTATTGCATACTTTGTCTGTTTTGTGAAAAGTTTTTCTCTCATATGAAACTCAAATTAATTCATTAAATTTAATTAATGAATTATTATTAATAAAAAAAACTGTATTGCCATCAAGCATTTATCTAACACAATTAAAAAAATATGTATTTGAACTTTAGTTCATGAACAAAACGTATTTTATTAATGACTGAAAATTCAAACTATATATATATATATATATATATATATACATACACACACATTGGGAGAGTATAAACTAATAGAAGGAATTGAATAGTAAACAAAATTATCTATCATTTGTAAATTACGCAAAATAACTTCTTTGATACAATCAAGAGTAACATTATTAATAGAAGAACAAATAAGATACTGGTTGAAATTAGATATTAAAAAAAATAATAAAAATAAAATTATTAGCTGCATAAACATTGAATTTATAACGTAGAAAAGATGAATGACTATGCTTTGATGGAGATGGGAGAATAATTAGAAATTCTCTCTGCCTTACAGCATTTAGTTTTAGCAAAAATAACTCTTGACTCCAACCTTCTACTGAGCAAAAATATAGCATATCTCTACACTGTATACCCTATCGTCACAGCTTGGTATCTTAGAATAGATTTAGTACATCACGGAATTCTTGCCAATAGCTTAACGCTGGCTATCATATAATAACATTTTTATAAAAAGTAAAATCAGTGTTGCAAAAATTATTTATTACAAATTTCTCCATAAATAATATATAAATATGTTTTAGACAATTAGCTTATTTACCTGCTATTCAATTTTGTATAAAGTAATACAACCGTACGTAAAAAATGGAAGATCTACATTTAAACAACTGGTTACACTTCTAAAAAATTATTTTTATTTGAACCTTTCTATTTCCTGCTAATGCTTTTGTTTACTTCATCTTAATGAATATAAAGGAAGTGACTTTCTTTGACCTTGTAGCACAAGGAACAAGAATTCATGGTTTTCTTACCTCAATTAAGAGGTCATACATGATCCTGTACAAATAATGTCGTAATAGTTCCCCTAAATTCTGTAAAAGGAGATTTTATCACTATACTACCTAACTTTGCAGTCCTGTCATATCCTTCAAATGAGACAATAGCTATAACAGCTCATGCGTGAAAAGTAGCTATAAAAAAAGTACTGAGCTACTAAAAACAAATACTTTCCTTATTTTTAAGGCGATTCACAAAGATAATGGGCGTATTCTACTACTGGCAATAAATAAATTTATTTCTATAAATTGTTTTTTTTTTGGAAATTCTCTATCAGTGAAACGTTTTATCCAAAATTTTAGTTTCCCAGATATAACATCACATGAACGTTATATTAATGTTATATAGTGTTTGAGACAAAATTAGTAGTTCTTTGCTTGAAGAAAACTCTACAGAAATATTTGCTGCTTATGAAAAATTGATAGTTTTCCTAAAAATCGACAATAAAAGCCAAACATTAATTTTGAAAAGTGGAAAAGTGTTAAATAAACAATCAATGAATACAAACTTTAAACTAAACTTATAGATTCACAAAAAAAGAGTCAAATTGTAGCAAGAACTGGAAATTATGTTGGTGAAATATTTCTTATCATCTCCCTAATTAATGCTTTCAATGTGATAGTTTATATTAAAAAATTCAGAATTTTCTAGTTCTCCATCTTAGTGACTTTCTACCTCTGCAAGTGAATGTATCTATTAAATAAAATTATTTATTCATTTACAATTTTATCTCTAATTATTTTCTAAAATCGTTTAACAAGACCAACGATCTTTAAAGACTATTTCTAATTTCACATTACCTAGTTTTCAGCAATATTCACTACATATCCTTAATAAACTATATTTCTCCAAAATATATGTTTCAATTTTATAAGGATTTTAAATCCTAATTTTGTATAGATTAACTATTTAATCTATTAGATTATTTGTTAATTTGATTGTTAATATCTAGGTTATTAGTGAGAGTGCACAAGAAACAAGAGGTTGGTAACTACTAGCAAAATTACTTACATACCAAGTAATATAAACAAAAAATTTTTAACTCAATTCCTACTAGCCAACATAGACAAATTTTATTTTAGTTACTTTTTATCCAATAATTACAATTAATTAAAATAAATAAAGTAACATAACCTATACGTTAAAACAGCTGTTCTACCACATAACCTATAACATAGAATCAGCTGTTTTATGGAATCATATGTTATCACTTATTTTGACTTAAATGGGACGAAACAATATTGCATTCTTTGCCCCTTTTGTGAAAATGTTTTCTCCCATATGAAACTAAAATTAATTAATTAGATTTAATTAATGAATTAATATTTGAGAAAACTGTATTAATATCAAATATCATTCACTACAAGTTTAAAAAAATATATATTTCAACTTAAGTGGATGAATAAAACGTGCCTGTGTAGTGTATAAAACAGTTTGTGTTGTTTGAAATTGAATTGTGTATATAAAAATAAAATACTGATAGATTGTGTGTATTCAAATAAAATCAGTATAGGCAGTTAATAAATGTAATACGGTTAATCAATAATACAGTTACTAAATTACGGCTTACTGAATTTACTTCGATTAAATTCCACTACGTTCAAGTCATGCTTCCTGAAAATGAATTGGTGAGTGTACTTATTTACCAGTAAGTTTTCATAAGCATTAGATAATTTATCATAATAGCCTATACAGAGTAGACCCTATGAAAAATATTGAATGTGGATATCTAATACAATGAATAAACATCAACAAAACATTTTTAACAACTTGAATTTCAAATAAATTGAGTCTTTATAAAACATTATCCTATATTAACATTGGCCTATTACACTAACTGCGCTCGTGATATTATACTGTATCCCTTTTATTACCGCAGGTAGTGCGATATGCGTAAGATGGGGTGGGAACATTCTTTACAACACAACCTCTCAATAACGAATACCTCTCTACAACGAATTTTTTCTCTGGATAATCGACTTCGTTATACAGAGGTTCGACTGTGTGTGTGTAATATATATATATATATATATATGTGTGTGTGTGTGTGTGTGTGTGTGTGTGTGTGTGTAATAATTGCTTAAAAGTTTTAAAAATAAAATTTAAGTAGGAAATAGATGACTAATATAGGAAACAAAATTTTTGTCAAATATTCCATAGCAAATAATACTAAATACTGACATAATAGTAGAAAATAATTATGTATATTTATATAATACTTAACTGGTCACCAATGAGTTAATATGTCATATAATAAATACTATCGTCATTTTTTCCCGTCCCATTCATTTCAACTTTAGTAAATGGTAAATTTGACATTCCATTCCTCTGTGTGACATTTTTAACCTTAATATTTTTAATAAATGTGTTATTTAGTTCTTTTTTAATTCGTGCAATCAGTATTTTACTACAACCTAAAACATATCTTGGGGCAAACCTTGTTTTGATATGTTTAAAATTATGGCGAAAAAATCCCCCTGAATAATTTGTTTGCCCAATACTGATCTTAAAACCTGATGTTTGTCCTAATGGCTTTCCTACACTTTACTATTTTTTTTTTGAAGATGGAATATCTCCAAGGTTACTACTTTTATATGTATAATTAAGTAATTAATGTTCTTACGTATTTAAATACATTAAATACTGTTAAGAATTACAAACATTTTGTGTGTGAAAACTTTGATGGTTATTTTTGGCTCCCCTACAGGAAAAGCTATCTAGGTTTTTAATAAAAACCGTGCAAGTGAAAGGAATACCAAAAGAAACAAAAAGTGTCCTGCAAGATTGCAAAAACCCACTGAATGTCAATCATTTTCTATCAAAACCTGTAAACATGATAAAAAATCACTCATCTCAGAGAAAGTTTAAAGCTAGTATGAGATGTTGTTCCTCAGTAAATTATTAATTTTGCTAATATGTTATACTTGCTTATAGTAGCACCTACTTTTATAATTGTTGAGGACAGCTGTTTCAGGAGATGTGTCCCACTGTCAACTCAGACCGTAACTCATCTTGACTGTTATTGTCTGAGATGACAAAGGAACACATAATGAAAAAAATGCCAAATTTCTTGTGATTCTTAAATACAAGAATTGCTTAAAATTTCATTTCCAGACCTTTATTTCTGAAAGTTTTCCGCCCCAAATTACCCCTTGACTTCCTGCTATTATGACCCCTACCCCAAAAATTTATTGTGGAGCCGCCCTTGGTAGCAAAATGACTTATCTGTGAGAGCTACACCACTAAAGTACATCTACTCTCTTATCAAGCCTATAGAGGTGTGTCAGCCTACTACACACCCATTTAGGTTTAATAAGGACAGTTATAGCAAAATCAGGGTCACTTTTTTTAAACAGACCTAATATCAACGCGATAAAAGTATTATCAGCTTTAAAAAAAAACATCAGATAAACTAAAAATTAAATAACTGAGAAAACCTTTGATCATCCAATGACAGATATTTATTTTAATAATGGAACGTTCTTTTAGATGATTTTGACTCACTACTTTGGTGGGTTATTGCTTAAATTTTTTGACTAAACTTTATTGAATTTTTGAAGTTTTAATTTATTGCAGTGAGTGTACTAGTATTTTGTATGTACAATTAAAAACAATGTAATATTGTTTTCAAGCTTGATGAGGCCAACGTACTCGTTTCTGAAACGTTGCATTATTAAAATATTTATCATTGATTCGATGATCAACAGTTTTCTCATTTATTTAATACTTAGTTCAAGTGCTTATACAAAAATGAATTGTAAAATCAATTAGGTTTTATTGTAAATAATAAAAACATTCTTCTTTTATATAAAATAAGACTTCAACAATAAATGAAATTTTTTTTTATCATTGTCTATTATATTCAATATTGGCTGGATTATTTATATAATTTAATTTTTCAAAATCTATACAGAGCACAGTAGCATAATTATAATAAATAAAGAACAATATAAATATTTAAACACCCTTCATGTACATTTCGCTAACACTGCACATCAAGGATGTTTAAATATTTGTAGCAAGGGCTATTGTTTTTTATTTATCAAGGGTTATTGTTCTTTATTTATTAATTTAATTTTTGTTTGAGCGAATATAAATTAATAAATATAAATAGATACGTTTAGTAGCAAGAGTATTTTAACTTCAATATATATACTGTGATGTGTATCACAATCTATATAGATTGTGAAGCGGGTTTGTGACAAAAATCAAATAAAAAACTTTATCTCATTTGTGAAGATAGAACATGCAAAGGTTGTACTATGTGTTGACATAATGAAGTTAACATTGCCTTCTCTTCCAGAAGTCAACAATTAAATAACATGGCTAACATTTCAATTCACAAATAAGGATATAAGGCTTGAAGGATCCCTTTTCTCCCTTCTTTAAGCAAGTGATCTCATATGACTCATGTTTAAAAATTAAGTAATTTAAAACAAATATTTCAAGCAAGAGTAGGTCAGAGACAGGTCAAATCTGGGCCTGAAGCTTGAAATAAACTGGTGTAGGGAATGCCAGACACTACTGGCTACGACTTTACTTGAAAATGAAGGCAAAGGCTAATTATACTCCAGACAAGTGAGTCAATATGGGAAAAAACACTGAAATTTTTGTCAAAGTTGCCCAAGTGATCTGATAAAGATAGTAAAGCAGTGGGAAGAAAATATGTGGACAAAAGATCAACTAAATGAAGTGATATAATTTAAACTATTGGATTTAGGAAAGTAAGTATAAATATATGTTACAAAGAATAGTAATTGTGTAATGATTAAAAAATGTAGTACAGAAACTTCTGGACCTTTTAGTGGACATTTATCAGTAACACTACACCCAAGGGCATGTCCTTCACAAAACACCAAAATTGTCGCAATTTTATCTGCTTTAAATCTACATCTAGAACATTTATTTTTAATATATTTTTTGCCATATATATAAGTACTAAATCTTTTAGTACTTGAGTTTTTTTTCTTATGCAATGTCCGGGTTAATAATTAAGAAGTTTATTATTTTTTCTTCCTTACTTACTTTCCTAGTACATTACAGTTCAATCCACCCAATTCAAAGTGTTTAGTTCTTCTTAACTTCGGTTTAATATATATGTATATATATATATATATATATATATATATATATATATATATATATATATATATATATATCAGCATTGGTACCACTTCACTCTTTTTTATTGAATTATTTCTATTAGCTCACAGTCTCTGATATATATTTTGTACAAATTTTCAATCGTTAATAAAATACGTTTTTATTCATCCAATCAAGCCCAATTACATTGTTTTTAACCTAAAGTGGATGAAATTTGATGTTAACAATTTTTCCCCAATATTTATTCAATAATTAAATTAGGAAATTTGTGGAGCCAAGCCAGATTTGAACTGAGAATTTTCATGTTCAAACTCTAGTGCGCTTCGGCAATGAGCCAACTTTCCAATACCTAGAAATATGTATATGAATTTTTTCTCATCGAAACCTCAATTGTACAACCTTAAACTGTTCCCATGATTACCACACAATTTCATAAATAGTGCTGTAGGGTATCTAAAATAAAAATTCTCTTGGTTAACCTCAGTAGGAATTTGCTTAATTTTTTTTTTATATATTACTTGTTTCAAAAGAAAGACCTCCTTTTCCTATTGGAATTTTTCTTTCTTGGATCCCTGACTTTACTTGCAACTTTCATTTTCCCACTTGCCTCATTTCTAATTTGTACATATTTAACCTTCAAACACACGCGCCGGGGTGTAAAGCACCCCACACCATTCATTTCTCTCTGAGGCGACTCCAAAAAATTTTTGTTCTCGTTCCCCTCCTAGGTAGTTGTTTTTCACTTCTTCCTCCACACTGCCACTCAAGGTCAACCCGTTGTGGCGTACCAGTCATTGTGTTTACATCGTTGTTTTAAGTGCAGGGTGAATTTGACCCCGCGCGTGTGTTCTCGTCCAAAAATTTTTGTTGGTACATTTTTAAGTTATTGTTTTTTAATTAGAATAATTTTTTAGTGTGAGTCTTTTATTGGTGTTTAACATATTTATTTATCTTTTTGGTTGTAATTTTGTCTTTTTGTCATAAAAAAAATTAAAATTCTGGGTCAAGAACTTTCAAAACCCCATATTGCATCAAGAGCCTTACTGCCAGGACTACCTTTGCATATAAAAGCAGGTGTGAAGCACATAAGTGGTGTTGAGGAAACTCGAGAAATAAAAATAAAAAAAGTTCTGGACGATACGAAGTTTGCCCGCTGCAAAAAGACCGGAAGACAACCACTTTATGCTGCAACTGCAACAAATTACTTTGTAGGGACATTCCTTTATATACTGTGAAGAATGTGCACCTGAATAAAAAATACATTTTGAAAATATTAATTTAAAAAAATCTTTACTTTTTAAATTTTTTTAACTTTTCAATTTGGACTGAACTAATGTTTACTTATAAACCAATACTTCTGTACACAGTTATGAATTTAGCTAATTTTTTTTCACCTAATAAAATGTATATATTTTTTTGAAATATTTTATTCCAATGTAAAAAGTTATTTACTAATGTTTACTTGTCTAAATATGAAGAAAATTGCATAGTAATAAGAATTATTTTTCATTATGACGAGTAATTTTAAATTTTGAGTGTGGCAAATTTTGACGATTTTCAAGCTGAATTTACATAATTTTTTTTCAAATAAACATATTGTTGTATTTATGTTGTTTAACTTTTTGAAAAGTCCTCTAAAGAATCTGGCCTTTACAACTTACTAAAATGTATGAATAAATGTTTAATTTTAATTTGAAAAAAAGTTACAATTTATAAAGTCAATTTAAGTGCATTTAGACTATATTACTACAAAAAAAATCTAAAAGTGATAAACCCATAAATATACTATCAATCGTTTTATAAACAACAACATTCACACACACAATTTTATAAAGATGAAAATTTAGTGATAATTAATTTTTTTTTAAGATAAAAAATGGGGTGGAAAATACCCCGCGCGTGTGTTTATGTCCGAGTAGTTGGCGCGTGTGATTGAAGGTTAATTTTCTTGATCAAATACAGAAATTTTACCCTTCTAAATACAAATTTTCTATATGTGTTTTATGTTCTATAACAAAATTTGATTACATGGTTTTTCAACTTATGAATATGTTTTATATTAACAGTGTTAGGGCAAGAATACGTACAGGACAATAGGTATCATGTAAATGATATATTATCAACTATGATCGGAATAACTAATAACACCTAGATGTAAAAATGAAACAAATAAAAATAAAATAAAATAATATGTAGAAAAAAATACTGGCAACAGGGTTTACTGAAAGTATTAGTGGACCTGCTATTAATTCATGATTATATTTGTCAAAGTGCAGGTCTTTACTCTATATTTATTTTGGAACAGTTTTGTTCTTTCTATCCACTATATTTTTGCATCACTCCCTCAAGCAGCAGATTTTTCTAAAAATATTTATCAAATTTTCTTTTTCAATTTTTTATTAGTTACATTATTTTTTCATTCTTTACCTATTTTTCAATTCGTACCATAAGTTTACACTCTACCTATACATATTTATATATACATTGCCTAAATTTTTAATTTCAAAAATACTTTTTATTTATCCACCCAAGTTCAAATGCATATTTTAAAACTACATATATATATATATATATATATATATATATATATATATATATATATATATACTTAACAAAAAATAATCAAAATACAATTTTTCTTTCTTGACCGAAGTAAGATTTGACCTGAATATTTAAAAAATATTATTTTTTTCTAAGAAAACATTTATCTTATTTTTAGTAAACTTGATTAAGTATTTCTATCGATTTTACATATAAATAAAAAATCATATCTGGTGATGTAGAAAAACAATATTTTAAATGTTTAGGGATTCAACAGTTAAATTATTTTTCCATTTATCTCATCAGGTTAAAATTTATAATGCAAAATCACTTGCATGAAGATCAATACAAATACTATCGATTCTTCTTAAAATCTTTACTTCATTTGCTTCCTGCGGATTTAGCTACTATTTACACGATATGCTTCATGAGCATCTCTCTTTATCACTCACTTTTATTCCTAATTACATCTCAAGTTTATTATTTACATCCCACGCCAAATTCTATTTTCATTTCTTGTTTTTCAGATGGTAGCTATAGAAGTTTTTGTATACTCTACACGTCAGTACTTCCAAATAATTTAATTCCATTATCATATAATTTAAAATTCCCTCATTTTATTCTAACAATATGAAATACATGCTTTGATAACCTTACTACAGTAGAGTCCCACAAATTCGACCTTCGGAAAAACACAACACTCTGTACAACCCGACACATCGAAGAATAAATAAATTTCAATCTATCTGCGACCCTCATGGGTCGGGCGCGCAGCATGTGAAAGCAAAGTAAGGGAAGGGAGTGACAAGAAGTGCGACTACCTCTCTATTGTTAGTATCAGAGCATTACTTATTTATTATAGCCTATTACTTGATCTTTGTTATTTGATATTATCATTTGTTTATTTTGTTTTATTGACAGTCATTATTGATGGTGATTATTCCATTTTTTTCAAGGAAGACAATCTTTTGTAATCTTTTATTCAATACTTAGCTTATTTTATAACAGTGTTATACTTAAAACATAAAAAAGTAGGTTTTGGTATATCGTTGTAAATAATTTAACTTGTAAATATTACACACGTAAGGAAAGAAAATTTGTTTTTCATTTTAAACTTGAATTTCGGCAAACTTGACATTCTTGAAACTCGACACCCTTTAAGTCCACATCATGTTGAGTTTTCGAGACCCTACTAAATGTACAAAATTTTACTAAAATTTTTTAATACTAGATATTAATTGAACTGATCCAAGACATAAAAAAATTAAGCTGGTATATTTTAAAAGATATATTAAAACTGAGAAATAAGTCTTTTCTGATTTAATTTTACAAGACTGATCTAGAAAATTTTACACATTATGTTATACCATGTTTTTAAATATCTTTCTACAACAATATACAATATATGCTACAGCATATTACTAATTTTGGCTTCTATAAGAAGTTATGTACATTTGGTGGGCAAAAGTTGCTCACATACAGAGAGAGACAATGCCAGTTAGCCATTGGTTTGGCAAGAGATCAAAAAGAATCTGTTTGCCTTGTTTCAAAATAAAGCTAACAAATCTGCCATACTGTCACTTAGATTTATTGCTCCGGTCAACCTTTACTCTCTTTGGTCTTGCTGAGCTGCTCTAAATATCTTAATCAATGGACTCCTTACATTTTTGTTACAATACAATACTAATTTGGCTGTTTTATGGTACAATTCCATTAATCAAAAAAATACATTAGGTTTCCATCTTGTGTATTATGCAAAGTCTATTTTAAGATTTTTGTAATTTTTAACAGTAAAATGCTATTTAATTGAAAATTTGTCATAATTCCATTACTTTTATGTTTATTAAATTTTGAATGCTTAACCCTTTGATTAGCAACACGTGGTTGCCCTAATATGGCCCCCCGAAAGCAACATATTTTTGAAAAATTTTACTTTTTTTATAATTTTTAAATGATAGTAATATGTATTAATAATTTTTTTTTACTTATTTTCTTGTGTTAACCAAACCTTACTTTATATTTACTGACAATTTGTTTGTTAAAAATTATCTGTTAATCTTTTTTTGTGTGTAAAGTACCTATTCATTGTAAAATACCGCACAAACCTTGAAACTATCTGTAAGCACATGGGAAAACCCCTAGACTTTGGATACAAAAAGACTTCTTCATTATTTAATCATCTATTCATTGAAAACTACTGCACAAATTTCAAAACTATCTGTAAATACGTAGGAAAACCCATAGACTTTGGACAAAAGAATGGTGACTATGTACTCTATGTAGTCCAGATAGTTAAAAATATTTAACCTAGAACACAGCACAATACATAGGAAAACAAATCGTAAACATACGACAATGCTAATCTGAGAGAAATGGTAGAACGAACACATACAGGAATGCTCTAGCTGGCCGTTGCACGATCTCATGTATTGGAATGGGAATGCTAATGAATGTGTTAAAACAAATTTCTAACTAATGTGTTTCATTAACGTCAGTTTTTTCTAGTTCTTTTCCCCAATTATACTGATAACCACTGGTTTAGTCATACATTTTCCAGTGTGGGACACTCACCATCTTCTGAGAATGTACTAACATCGGGTAATCCAGAATGCCCCCTTTAGAAGGTGGTGCCCAAAATTCTAATTGAATGTTAGCCTTAAAGACAGTGTGTAACCGACAGTGCAACGGTTATATTGGTTCGAAGCTACTAGTAATAAACTGTAAAACACGGTCGCCTATTAATATATAATATTACTCTTAGTGGGAATGTCATTCCCATGAGTTCCCACCCCATTTCACCACTGCTGATATCTATATTTCTCTAAAAGTTCCAATGCCTAATGATTATAAAAATTCAGAATATTGTTAAAAATGTTCTATTATTCTAATTTTAAAGTACTAAACTAAGTGAATACGTAATTGCTTACTTGCTGATGCGTTTCAAAACGATTGTTCCTTTTACGAAGCTAACCCTTTACTAACCCCCTTATTCTATTATATTATAATAAAAAAAAAACATGCCTATTAAAACTTATTGGAGGTTTAGCATCTCATATACTTATGCCATGTTAGCATTTCTGTAAGTTGTTGAATATGTTGCATCTACTATTAATGGTATGCTTCTAACAAGTAAAATATTGAAGGTCAAAGAAATATAAATTTATTGCAACAAATATTTAAATAAAGAATACTTTTTGGGAAACATGTCAAATATGTGTTATATGTATTTCTGAAAACTTACTGAGACAGAACATTTTCGATCACTATGTGACGATCTTCATCAGTGTCTTTTCTTTGGAGATGTTGGGTCAAGCA
This sequence comes from Prosapia bicincta, assembly GCA_036971475.1. NCBI lineage: Eukaryota > Metazoa > Arthropoda > Insecta > Hemiptera > Cercopidae > Prosapia > Prosapia bicincta. The sequence goes on along the minus strand of JBAIZL010000004.1, from coordinate 147,293,461 downwards.
GAACTCTAAGTTTATTTTTTTAAGTCTCCTACAGGAGTGTCTATAAAACATTTTGGCAGGAGTCCCAAAGTGATACACAAGTTATGAATTGAAACATATAGCAGGATGCTTATTGGCCGATTCATCCAGTTATTAAAGTGATCATGCTTTGTAAGCAATACACAACAGTGAGATGGACTTGAATGATGTACCACAATGACATTTCAACCAAAATACAGATTTCCTTGTTTAGCCATCAAAAGTTTGATTTCAATTTGTAATAATGATCTACACCAGTGAAAAACCCATAAATTTTAATACGAATTATTATCTATAACAGCCTTAACTTTGGATGTTGAACTTTGATTATATCTTTAAACCCTTTTTCAATTCCTACTATTAGTTCACTCTCTCTCTCTCTCTCTCTCTCTCTCTCTCTATATATATATATATATATATATATATATATATATATATATTCTTGATATTTTACATTATCCATTGTTTTTTCGTTGCACTGACTTTATGAAGTTAATATATTACTATTGTAAGTAATTTTTCCACCATTAAGTGCAATGATTTTACCTTGTGTGATAAAAAATTACTTACAATAGTAATATATTAACTTCATATATATATATATATATATATATATATATATATATATATATATATCACTTTCACTACATTTATTTAAACAAGAATCTCACTTGGTATCTATGATGTGTGAGTTTCAGTTGATGCTCGACAATGAAGATACCAAGTAAGATTCTTGTTAAGTACATATGGGGAAAGTGATAAGTGAATACATGAAAACAGTGTTGCAAAGTTAACAATATATATTTATATATCTTGTTCAAATTATCAGTTATTATTAACTGCCTTAATACTTTTCATTCACCCACCCAAGTTCAAATACATTTTTTAAAACTTGTAGTTGATGATACTTGATGTTAATGCAGTTTTCTTCAAATATGAATTAATTACATTAAATTTTTTAATTTTAATAATTAATTGTGCTTTCTATTTTGCCACTTAATAATGTCATTCTGAAACAGCATATAATATAAACATATTTATATTAATGTTGATCATATTATAAAAAGTGAAAAATTAATTATTTTTTTGACATAAGTAAGAATTGACTTTGATATTACTTACTATACTATGCCCAAGTGTAAATCAGGTTATGGTACAACCAAATTTTAATGAAGACCAAGTATAGATTGGACTAATAGATTGGATGGAAGTATTTAATTACCTACATTTTTGTTTTTAGTAAAACACCAGGTTTTTGTATTTCATAATAAAGTTAAAAGTAGCTTCTGTCCCCCCCCCCCCAAATCTTAACAATGCCTTATTTCCTATCTTGGAGTTAAGTAGTCATTAGTTGCCTGTTTCATCATATTAATAAATTTGTGCTTTCTTTCTGTAGTTTTCTATTAGAATTTCGATAGTGTAGTATCATAATTATATTCCAAATTTATTTAGAAGTGTAAAAAAATTGAGGGAATTTATTAACACCATAGTTTTCTTTTAATTGTTTTTCTTCTATTTTTTTATATAAAAGTGTATATTTTACAATAGCTTATTTCATTCCATTTATTTTTATGTATATTTTAATTTGTATGAAAAATAAACACCCTAAAAATTCAGAAAGTTGGCGCTATTACAATAATTTACATAAACAACTACTTGATAATAAATAAATGTACAAGATTATAAACAGACTACGCTTATATCTTAAGTTCATATTTCTCCACAATGCACTATTAATAGCCTTAGGGACCCATTAAAAGAACCCATCACTAAGGCATACGTTAAAGGTTAGCACTGAGTTACATGGTAAAAGAGTGACCAATATACAAGAGTCTTACAGTTTTTGTGTTGTACATCTTAAGGTTTTTCTACAGTTACATTTTGGTAATTACTTGGCAAAAAAACACTATTTACTGATATTTTCAGCAGACTCGTTTCACTCTAGGTCTGCGCATTATTCAATGCTATGAGTCACTGACAAGACTGTTGCTCAGGTGTGTTATGTTGTGAGTCTGTGGTGTGTTATTGTTCATAGAGTAGTTGTTAATTATGTGTTAAAATATAGTATTTGATTGAGTGTGTTTTGTCGTTTAGAATGTGTTGTGGATTAGTATTTATGGTGTTTGTAAACCTTGAAATTTTCTGTTGGGTTAGGTTTGTTGCTTTTTTTGGTGTAGTGTAGGATTTTTAGATTGGTGTCTATGTTAATTTGTGAGTGTAGTGTGTTTTGTATGAGTATGGCGAAATTTGATTTGGGTTGTGGGGTACATTTTCATATAAATTTTGCCATACACACACAAATCACACTACACTCACAAACTAACAGACACCAATATAAAAATCCTACACTACATAAAAAAAGCAACAAATTAACACAACAGAAAACTACGAGATATACAAACACCATAAATAATATCCACAACACATTCTAAACGACAAAACACATTCACAATCAAATACTATATTTGAATACATAATTAACAACTACTCTATGAACAATAATATATCACAGTACACCAATACACCACATACTCACAAACCCACAACACCCTTGAGCAACAGTCTTGTAGCCCACAGCATTGAATAATGAGCTGACCTAATGTGAAACATGTCTGCTGAAAAATAACAGTAAGTAGTGCATTTTTTGCCAAGTTAATACCAAAACTGTAAATACAAGAGTTATTTTATTTTCCTAGTGCTATCCCAATGTCTGTTCTTTTTAACACTGATCCAATCAATCCTTTAATGTAACAGGAAGTTATCATAGGCCTCTAAAAGATAGATATATTTCAGTTATGTCTTCCCTACATTACTCACACTTGATGTCATTATTTTAAATTCTGCGAATATTCTAAATGGTTTTCACATCCCTTGACTGAAATAATCACTTACTCCGGTTTAAGATTAGCATGCACAAACTGTGTACAACTGTTCTATGTTGAAAAATTGGTTATTTTCAAAAGGTAAACCTACTTCATAGTTTACCTCAACACTTGGGGCGGCTTTATGTGTATATTTTATGTGCTCTTTTCGTAATGGTACTTAGGATAGTGCTAAAAAAGAAGGTAGCTAGAGCTCAAAAAGAAATGAGTTTTTTAAAAGCAATTCTAGACCCTGCATCTGATTGGACTATTATAAGGGATACGTATGAAAAGCACTACAAAATCTCCGAGGATGTTAGTGTTTCCTCATCTAGACTGGATATATTCCTTTTTTTCGGAAAATTAAACTTATCCTGGTAGAACTAACAGTACCGTGGGAAACAAACATACCTAAAGAACACACAATAAAAATGAATAAGTATTATGACCTAATAAATAAATTAACGAAAAATAACTATATGGTTAATGTATATGCAGTAGAAGTGATAGCCCAACAAAACGGCTACCACCACACACACATAGACAACATACTCAGGAAAATAAAACATAAACATCATCAAACAGCCACACAAACACACCACACAAAAAACAACAAATACATATCCCTCATCTATCACAATAAAAACACACACAAAATAGCCTCCAAAGTCAAAAAACTTCATTACCAAATATCCTACAAAACAACAAACACTCTAAGAAAACATATACAACCTTTTCAAAAAGAAACTGACATATACAAACTCTCAGGTATTTACAAATTAACTTGCAACGATTGTCCCAACTATTACATCGGCCAAACCGGCAGGTCATTCTACACACGCTTCGATGAACACATTACCCAAACAAAACAAACAAACCCTAAATCCAGCTACACAAAACACCTAAATAACACCCAACACACACATACCGATATACACACTAATTTAAATATTCTACACACATTAAAACAGAGTAAAAATCTAACAACCTTAGAAAAATATGAAATTTACAAACACTACGCAACAGACAGGGAAAATATATTAAACGACCACACACTCTTTGAAGCCAATAGCCTTTTCCAATACATCACACAAGACGCCGACACTTCACCCACTGTCATAAATCCAACCCTGTCATACCGTTTGTAAACAGCTAAAGCCGCCAGTAGAGGGTTAGCTTCGTAAAAGGAACGATCGTTTTGAAACGTGTCAGCAAGTGAGAAATTACGTATTCACTTCGTTAAGTAGTTTAATCAGTGAATTCAAGATGATTACATCAAGAAACTTTTATAATAAATTATTGTTTGGAATAAGGTAAGGTTTTGAATCTTCTTTGGTTGAGAGATGAGAGATAACAATTCAGGGGGTAAAAAATGGGCATATCACACACCTCTGAAATAGAATTATTCTGTGTTTTAACTAAAGTGATACAAGATTTCTGTATGAAAATATTACAAATATATATAACAACGGTTTTAGACCACGAGTCAATTTATCAGCTCTCTAAATAGCAATTTAAAAAGACCACGGTCTGATATATCTTAAATATTCCACCATGGGCTCATAATTTCAAACGGTTGTAGTTCTCTTAAAACTAAACAAATCATGTTACTATTACCATCATAAGAAAGCTTATTTCATGTGGAACATGAAAATGTGTGAAAATGGTTCTTTTTTCACACGTATACAGGAATGAACAAGAACGATATTAAGACAGCTGCAAGCATCTTAATGACAGTTTGTGCTTGTTTATGTTTTCACTGTTCAAGTTGCCTGTTCTGTCATGTATTAAAGTGATTATAATAACATTTTCTTAACACATTTCATAATTATTTATTGCAAGAATATCTTTCAACTTATTTAGTAATATTTCCACCAAATTCTAAGTTATTTTTGTTGGTACTAGAAACCGATTACTGGCTGTATGCATACGATGTGATAAGGGACTTCATTAACTCTCAAAATATACTTGTTGGAATATCATTTCACACGTTATAGGATACCTATAGAATTTAGAAAGTAACATAAATAGGGTTATAGTGTAAGAATTGAACAATGTAGGCAGAGCGAAATTCACTCATAATAATGGTTGACTTTTCAAATTCACAACATAAGTAGAGAACCTATTAGAGATAAATCTGAGGAAGTTTTGAGATGACAGGATTTTTTTAAAAGATTTTACATGCTTGGAAAGGTTTCTAAAATAAAATTGACTGATAAAAGTACGTAGTCAATATTGACTCTATGCATGAAAATTTGGAAAAATGATTGATTTATAGCACACATATTTGATAGCCTAGGTAATTGTAGAACAATTAACCCAAAAATCATACATCTATCCGTAAACATATGGAATCTATACAATATTTAAAGAAGAGATAGATATGAAAACCGGGAAAATGGCGTTTTTTTTCATGTGCAATTTGAAAATTTTTGATGGTTTTATATAAGGGCTGAATATATATATTTAATATTTTCATACAGAAATCCATAAATACATTAATTTATAAGTTAATACCATCTTATGCTAATTACATTCCCAAAACCTTGGGAAGTTTGGCTTGTGTTTAAAGAGTAGGTAATGGAATTATTTGATTTAAAACCCATCAGATAAGAATTAACTAGGAAGGACAAAGGCACTACTTAATATAATTATATAATTCTGGTAAAAATAATTGTTCTTACAAAAATTATATAAATTAGTTATAATTGCATATTATTAGTAATTTATAATTTAATATTTAAAGGAATAAAAATGTATATTTAAATTCAATGTGAGGCCAGGACAAGATGCCAAAATGAGATAGTTGTGTTTTCTATTACAATCCTTGATGTGTGTGGGAGTCACTATTTTCAGCTCTAATCTAGGCCAGTGAAATAACTGAACTATGTCACTGTGTTAATGAAAAAACTATGGAACTACGCTGGTTTTTAACAAGCAATATAAACAAAATTTCTTAAAAGTCAATTCCTACTTAGGAATACGAAGAAAAATTTTTATTTTAGTACTTTTTATTAAATATTTATAAATAATATAAATAAAGTAACATAACCCATGCGTTAAAACAGCAGTTCTACCACATAACCTAAAACATAAAATCACCTGTTTTATGAAGTCATATGTTATCACCTATTTCCAGCTAAATGGGATGAAACAACTATATTGCAGACTTTGTCTCCCATTTGTGAAAAGTTTTTCTCAAATATAAAACTAAAATTAATTTTTAGCAGCAGTATTCTTAGTCGTCTATCAACCATACTATTAAATGCATCCAATTTATTAGCATAACTGTATTTAGAAACATTCAAAATAAATGTTATTATCGAAAGGGTACTACAGGTTACCAATTTTGAGTTGTTTTAGCACACACTATATAAAAGTGCCTATACGGTTATTGGCTTTATTAACAAACTAAAATAAGGGTGTGGACAATTTTTCACTAGCAATAATCTACACTTCAAGATTATGATCTTGGAAGAACTATAATTTTAGTTTCATTTCACACCAGTTGTTATTTCTAAGTTAAGATATTAACTACGAAAGAATATTAAAAAAACGTTTAGAAGTATCAATGCAGAACAACATAATAACAACAGAAACTTGTTTATAACTTTGTGAAACTTGTTGAGGTTGGCATGATTCAAAACTATTTCCAATTTCAACAGTTCTATCAAGAAACATACAGTACAGCGGTGGAAAATTGTTTTTAATTATTTACGGATGAACTTTTCAAGAGGAAATTTGGAAGAGAAAAAAAGTGAAGCTATATCCCAAGGATCTGATTTATTAATCCGATTTGTTAATGTAATTACTAAAATTCTTAAAGTGAGGTACTTTTTAAAATATTATTTATAGAATAAACTCGCCACACTATAAATTTTATAAAAGTACAATAAAATCCTGCATAGAAATTAAATTTTATCTTTCTGTGTATCCAATTAAGAAAAACATATGATCATACAGTGTATCGGGTGTCACAAAGCCACAACTAGCCTGTCATATTACAAAAATACACCAATATTAGATTAGCCAAATTCACAAAATATCCAGTTCCAGTTAAAATGTGAGGAGGATATGGCAACATGATCTAGCAGGGAATAAGGATTTTCATTATCAAATACTTGCCATACTGCAATCAAAAGTCACACTCTTGTTTTGCAATTCAGTTCAGAATGTCAAGTCAAGACTCGTGGGTCTATCTCAATGGGTTAACAATAAACATAGCTCATTAAAACTCATGGTATCAAAGCTAACAACAGTTTAGCCTCTGTTAAGCATATAAAAAGATGATATCCAGATATTCTAGGTATTACAACCACTTAAAATTTGAGTTTGAAATATATAGAAATGAGAGACGATAATATAAAAAGATTTATTAAACATCGACTTTTCAACCACACCAACAACCTTTGTGGTCCTTCCCAAGACAGAATACTAAGTTTAAAAAAAACATAATTATAACACCAAGACTAAAAGTCACTAATGGATTGTTGGCGAGGTCGAAACGTTAACATGCAATAAATCTTTTTATATTATCGTCTCTCATTTCATCAGAGTCCTGTTTTGAATTTATTATTGAGACATTAGAATCTTAAAACAGCTTCAATCTTTTTCTTTGTTGATGTGTTTTGGAATAGTTATTTTCAAAACTTTAATAGTACTCTTTAGAGTATTGTAATGTTTGGAAAGGCAGAAAAATATATTCAAATATATACAAATACTCGTAAAAAAAATGAAGATGAATATTTTGAGAATTTTTGTCTTAATTAGATAGAAGGGTTTTCTCTCAAACCAAGGAGCATTCCCTTTATATTTTTTTTTACAGAAAATACAAACATGAATGAGGTACAGCCACATTGGTTTCTAAATTTGCTGAAATTGAAGGTAGCACCTTTGAATATTTACATTTTCTAAATGGAAGTTAGTTCATCACACAACCAGGGTATTCACTCTATACAATTTTTTTTTTTTTTAATCTTGAAAGGTCTGCTTATCATTGAGGTATTAAAATCAACCAATATAATTGAGTAAGTTAACAAATTTAGCACAAGTTTTGCAGAAAACAAAAACTACAATTAATATCTTTCACTTCATATTTTAAAAGCAATTTCATTCATACAAGAGAAAATAGACGAATGAGTCATATGTTATACAAAAACAAGTTAAAATAAGTTAACCTATTTTTAATACCTTACTCATCAGAACAGCTGAGTCCAAATGGAATCTAATTTTAGAACCAGCATTTTTTATATTTAATAAAGATGAATGTTCAGATAACCATAGATAATTTACTTATCTTTTGTAACAATGCCTCATACATTGTATTTCTTATATGTTGCTACCAGTATAGATAACATAGTAAAACAATCAGTGTTTAAAAAATAAATAATCCACCAAGAAGGTAAAATTAATTTTAGTTTTAACAAGAAACTAATTAAGACTGAATGAACCAGTAAGGTTCCATCCCAAACAACTATTCACTAAATCTTAGTTTCAGCTACATTTTTAAACAAATTGTGGAAGAAGAAGTAATGATAGATATCCTACTATTGTGAATTAACTAAAGCTAAATTAATTATAATTTTACAGGCAAATGGCATGAATAACTTGATTTCGTACTTGGATATTAGCATTAGAATTAAGATTAGCTCCTTATGGATCTTTAATTAGATGCGCACTGTAGCAATCAGAGAGTCGAATTAATTCCTAACATCAGTTGAGTTGTATTTCGCTACAAAATTTAAAGTTGTATCTCACTTAATTATATATTTCATACAGATGCAATTTTTGTATTTATTATTTTGTACCTTGACTAATTTATGATTTAATTGATTATTATTTGTAATAATAATTAGTAAAAACAAATTACAATGTACTTTCGGTTTTAAGTTTGGATTAGATTCTAGATTCCCACTATTATTATTCACTATGGATGTAAACAACAATACAGTAATTATAAAAAATATTTCCAAATATTTACACTAACTACTTTTTGAAATCGGAATTTTATTTTAGTATGATAGAGTTTGAAACCCTCTATGTCTATATGTAATTTAACTTTACTTAATTCAGAGTCAAATATCCTCTCTCTCTCTCTCTCTCTCTCTCTCTCTCTCTATATATATATATATATATATATATATATATATATATATATATGTATGTATGTGTGTGTGTGTGTGTGTTTTTTGTTTTTTAGGTTAGTTTTAGTAGGTAAAGATTATTTAGATTTTTTGGACTAGGAGACTGACAGACTTACCTTGGTAAGAGTCCACGCTGTAGTCTTGAAATAGAAACACATAAAAGCACTTATATATATATATACACACATACATACATACATATACAGTAATACCTTGACTTACGCTACCCCGTCTTATGCGATTCCCAAGTTACGCAGTTGTTTTAAATCATCCTATCCGAGTTACGCAGAAACTAGCCTATTCTGGAAGAAAATGCTTATGAGAACTTTTATAGCTCATGACGAGAAAATATTTTCAGGTTTTAAGGCCACAAAAGACTGATTGACAGTGACGTTTGGTGCAAATACAGCTGTTGACTGTAAGTTGCAATCTCTCGTAGTTTATCGCTCAGAAAACCCAGGGCATTATAAAATTTTCCTAAACCTAGCTTGCGCGTGATTTGGAAGTCGAACTGGAAGGTTTGGGTGACACATCTCTTTTTTTGAGGACGGGTTTGGATATCATTTCATACCTCAAGTCGAAAGTTACTGTCTGTCTAAACAAATTCTTTTTAAAGTAATTCTTATTAATTGGCAATACCTGGCCATCCTCGTACTACTTAACTAATTTCAACACATGTGTGAAAGTATTATTTTTACCATCAAACACAAATATCAAAACATTTAAAGCTTATTACAGGAAAAGATTATTTGCGCATCTGCATGAAGCTATGAGACAGAACAACGAGATCTCTGTTGAAGATTTTTGGATGTTTTGAGAATCATTGGACAATCTTGGAATGAATTTTCACAAAAAATTTTGAATGGTGTTTGGAAAAAGGTGTGTCTATTTTTTTCGCTACTGAAACTCAAGCAGAATAAGTGCCAGTGTCTGATGAAATTGCTGATGTGATTGAAGAAATTTGACGGTTTTGCCAGACAACTAAATTTAGAAGAGGTTAATGATAACGATCCCGCTGGATTTACACAACCAGGAGCTTGCAATTAATTGATGAGCTCATAGAAATTCGTGAGCAAGAGCAAGACCTTAAAAACGCAGATTCTTTAGACCCAGTTGACATAGATGATATGACGGTTCGAAACTTGACAAAAAGCTTTAGTTTAATTGAGCAAGGCTTACAAATTTTGTATAACATTGACTCCAACAATGAGCGTATTTCTGCCACAAAACAAAAAAATTAGCGAGTTACAAGGAAATTCTGCATGAAAAGAAAAAAATCTTCAATTCTTCAAATGAATTTCCTAGATTTTATTAAGCCTTCTATGTCAAAATAACTTCTTTGCAATATATATGTATATAATAGAATTTGTTGTTGTATTATGTAAAGACTTAAATACATACACATTTTTTAAAAAAAATTATTAGTTTATTTAGTCTTAGGTCCCAATTAAACATGATTCATATGTGATTGTATGTAAAATTATACCCCGACTTACGCAAATTCGACTTACACGGTTATTACTCGGTCCCATATATATACATATATATATATATATATATATATATATATATATATATATATATACCGTTAATATATTACTATTGTAAGTAATTTTATCCACCATTAAGTGCAATGATTTTACCTTGTGTGATGAGGCACCTTTCGGTTGAGTGATTCGACAATGGTCAAGTGACCGAAAGGTGCCTCACCACACAAGGTAAAATCATTGCACTTAATGGTGGATAAAATTACTTACAATAGTAATATATTAACTTCATAAAGTCAGTGCAACGGAAAAACAATGGATAACGTAAAATATCAAGAATATATATATATATATATATATATATATATATATATATATACATATATATATGAAGTTAATATATTACTATTGTGAGTAATTTTATCCACCATTAAGTGCAATAATTTTACCTTGAGTGATGACGTTAAATATCAAGAACATATATATATATATATATATACAAAATTTTTTTGTTTTATATCTTGCTTCAGATAAACTAAAAATATCTAACTCTGTAGAATCATCCCCTCACTGTTTGTATATATTTGTATCTATACCTGGAAGAATGAGATATTTTTTTATTACCTAGAGGTTTTCTGCTAGAAATGTTTAATCATATTACATAACAGCAAGCACATAACAATAATACTGTTATAAACCTGCTTCTATATTCTAAATATTGTGTCCTAATATTATAAATAAACAATACAAGAATTATTTTCCATAAAGTTATTATTAAATTGTTGTGCTTAAAATATCAAAATATTTAAATTATAAATTGAACTAATTATTTCTCTACTACAATAAATTCTAAATTTTCTGCTACAGTTCATTAAGATTTTAATCATCTCGTAATTTTCTTCCTTCAAAATTAATACAGTATTATAAAATTGGGGTTAATTTTATGGTCAAACTGGCATATAATGAAAGTTCATCTTAAAATTCTGGAAAATTTTAAAATTATATTACAGTACTTTTTGCATGAAATAAATTACTACAGTTGCACTTAGCATGAAAGTCACTATAACGTCTTATGACACAATAAAGGATGGGATATATATTGAAATGTCTGTTGGAAGAAAACAAAAGTACTGGGCATAGGATGATCTGGAAACTTGAATACTTCCCTAAACTCATAATGTATGGCTCGGGAAGTTGTAAAATATATAAGCCCAAGGTTCTAAAATGAATAAAGAACATCTGGGGAACTGCAAAGTATGACACTCATCAAAAGTTGAGTTGATAAACAAATGATAAGAAATCAGGAACTTAGGAATTCTATATTTGAACCACCCTCACAGTTTTTGCTTATCAAGAAATGTGGAGCATAAATATTTATATTTATTCTTAGAGAAGCTAAAACTTTACTCTATACAATGGACCCAATGTGACTGTCTGAGGAAGAGGTGCTTGTGAAGGTGCCTTTTATGAGCTGTAATTTATTTGCTTTATTAAGACTAAACATTCTTCTCATTGGCCAGCTTTGGTAATTCCTTTCATAAAAGAGTTGCTGATCTTTTAAGACAATTTTAAAACTTTTTCAAATAATTGTAACCAGACACCCTCAACAACTCCCTTTTTAAAATGTCTCTCATAAAAAGTGTAAAGAAATTAAATTAAATCTGACATTTTAAACAGCTTTCAAATAAAATTACTAAAAATTAATCTTAATTTTCAATGATTCTGTTAACAGGAGTAAGAGTGCACGCATGGGGTAGTGTAGCACCCATTCCATCGGAATCTGAATGCCGTCCATACATCGAAAAAGCACTGAAAGAACTTTCTCCAGAGTCTACACAAGGTAATAAATTGACGTGTTGGTTAACTAGATAAGAATTTTACATTTAATCCCCATGTTACATTCCTCTCCCTAAATATATACTCTCTATTCTTTAGCCCAAAGGGGCGACAAAAATTATAAACAAAAAATAAAACATTTTGGAAGAAAGCAATGGTTTATTTATAAAAAATGAAGCACATATATTTAACCCTTTGATTAGCAACATCTGACTGCCCTGATAAATCCCCTAGGAGCAACATATTTTTTAAAATTTTGTTTTCCTTCTAATTTGTTTCTTTGTATTTTTAAAATCATTGTACTATTTTTTGTATTTGTTATAGGATGTATTAATATTTAATATACAAATTTTTTAATATTTAAGAAAGTATAATTTTTGTCAATAATAATAGAAGTCCACATTTTCAGATTTGAATGGTCATTCAAGATAGTATTTTCCAACACAAAATAGTAATACTTATTGGTTTCCGTAACAATTTTGTTGACCAAATCTCTATCAAAATATATTTTGAAAAAGTTTAATGCTTTAGGTTCTGGTGGGAAAAACAAATTTATTAGAAATGCCTGATTTATTTGTATCAAAAGCAAGCAACTTTCTGTAACTAAGTGGGACAAACCACAGACCCTGCACACAAAAGAACGAAAACCATTTATTCTGTGTAGCATTTATTGTCTAGATAATATCAAATATTGAAACTAAGAGTGCATTACAATAGACAGAAAACAAAATTGTTAACGTAAGTCAATGTTAATCCGAGAGTAATGATAGAACGTTCATAAACGGGAATGCTCCCAGTGCCCATAGCTTGAGCTCACGGTTTGTAAAGGCTAATAAAAAGTTAAAAAAAAAACTTTGAACTATATGTGCCATTCATGTTATACTTCCAATAAGAAAAAAACATTAAAAAACTTCCTGTGGCATTCCCACAAGTTTAAAATAAAACTTTAACACTATAGACCTGTTAAATTACAACACATTAACATATTTTGAATAACTGTCAATCACAAATATATATTTGAACAAAAACTTTTTTAATTTGAAAATTGAAACAAACAGAATCAATATTGTGCTATGGATGCTAGGTTTAACACAATCAATCCTGCCTAAAACATGTTATATATAAAAAAATTTGAAAGAAATTCCAATCTTAGGTCAACAAACAAATTTTTATTTCAGTTAATTTTTATTACCAAGATAATTACTATATATATACACACACACACACACACACACACACACATACACTAGCGCCAAGTGGCGGCTTAGTCAGAACTTGTTTAAAATTGTCACTTTATATGTTAATTAAAGGTTATAGAATGGGATACAAAGTTTTAAAAGGTAAAATAGAACATTATTTAACCAAAAATATATACAATTATATACAGATGACTAAAGCAATTGTGTATAGTATTGAAATTTTTGCAATGTCACAATTTTTAGACTTCAAAATCAACATTTTTTTAAATTCTTTCTTAGTGTATGTCTATGTTATGAACGGAATGTGCCCTGAAAATTTCAAGTCTCTATCTTTCATAGTTTCAACTCCATGTTGATTGTCAGTCAGTCACTCAGGACAATGATTCTTACATATATGTTAGAATCACATTAACTGGCAAAATAGAAAGCAAAATTAATTAATGATATTAAATTAATTAATTATTATTTGAAAAAACTGTATTAACATCAAGTGTCATCCACTACATGTTTAATATATATATATATATATATATATATATATATATATATATATATATATATATATATATATATATATATATATATATATATATATATATAGAGAGAGAGAGAGAGAGAGAGAGAGAGAGAGAGAGAGAGAGAGAGAAAGAGAGAGAGAGAGAGAGAGCAAAGTAATAAAAGGAATTGAAAAAGGGTGTATTTTGCAGAATTTCAAGCACATTCAACTTGGTTAATGCCTTTTCCTTGCAAGAAAATCAATACCGAATTTTTTTAAAATGTTATAAATTTAAATAATTTGAGAGGTGTTCTGTGTGTCTGTTATAGAGGCAGTAGATACGGCTCCAAGCCCAGACACTCTCCAAACGACTGATGCCTCAACAGAAGGCAGCGAACAGGTAACAATTTATTAAAAACTCTTTATTATAATCAGTTTTATTCTAAAGGTTTTCTGAAAAAATGTAAAATAATACTTAATATAATTGGGAAAACAATAAAAGAGTGTTATTACAACAATTCTATGAGTTTTCATAGAGGTTTATGAAATTGACTGGCATTTTCCTAATTATAAGGAATTTTATAGTTTTAAGTAGAAGAGTACACAAATTCCAAAAAATTATAGTGATCCTAATAATTAGCCACCAAGATAAGAAATCGTTCACAGGGTCAAAACAGTGAAGTTCAAAGGTTTTTTAACTTTGAAGTTTTTGTTAATTATTAAAAATATTTACAATTTTATAACAAGTCTAAAATATAATCACAAATGTTATTTGGTTATTTTAATTTTTTTTGTCAAATTTAAAAAATGGGCAGTATAATTTTTATTAGTTACATGGATTATCATATTAAATTATCCTTTCAACAGCAGCAGGATTCATTTATTCTATCATCATTCATTTATCACATATTTTGGTATTAACTGTTTCATGTAAGGCATATATGATGTCAACTTACACATAACAACAACACAATTAAAACAGAATAACACCATTATTTACATTTTCTGTACAATTTTTACAGTTCATAATTTTATATTATTTGTCTATATATTACTATTAAAAAACTAATCAGCAATGTTTGACAAGAATTTTAAAAAAGTTGTAAATGTCACTATTTTTTGTGTGGCCTAACATCCTAAAGAATGGATCTACTATAAAAACTGCAACTCTAATGTTTTTGGAAATAGTAGTATACACTTTAAGAATAAACTTTATAGATAGTATTTTATTTTATTTCAAGATTTATTTATCTTGCATACAAACTTTTAAATGTTTGTTGAAATTATGATAACTTCTAGTCAGGAAACTCCTAAACCTGGTAAGAGGGAAGGGGTTATTTGACTAGATCAGGGAGGTAAGTACAATATACCTTAAGGTAGCAGTGCTTCGGGCAATTCAAACCCGCTCCCAAGTTAAAAAAAAAAAAAAAAAAACATGATAACTTACTGTCTTAGTACCTTTATGTGTTGCTCAAAATATCAAGATAATTTTCTTTAATCGAATAAATAAAATTACCCTTTTGTTTAGGAAGGATCGATCGAAGGAACAGAAGAATCTGTAACGACTGATAGTGTAGAGAAAGAAGCAGGTGAACAATCAAAAGAAGATGGCAAAGAATCTAATGAAAGTAAAGAAACGACTGATCAAGAAGAGAGTAAAGAAACTGGCGAAATAGTTGAGAATAAAGATAGTGAAGAGGAAAATGAAGAGGCAAAAAAGCAAAATGGAAGTGAAGAGCAAAGTGGAAGTGAAGAACAGAATGAAAAAAGTGGAGAACAATCTGAAGAAACTGAAAGCAAAGCTGATGAGAGTGGGGAAAATGAACAGACTGAATCAAAAGAAAATGTAGAAGGAGGAGATAATTCTGGAGAGAGTCAAGAGGTTGGAGAAGGAGATAAATCTGGAGAAAGTCAAGATGTTGCAGAAGGAGATAAATCTGGAGAAAGTAAGGAAATTACAGGAGAAAGCAGAGATGAAAGCACTGAAAAAGAAGAATCTGGAGAAATTAAAGAAAGATCTGATGAAGATATCTCAGTAGAAATTTCAAAATCAGGTGAGGATACTGCTGAAGAACAAGATGAGTCAGCAGAAAAAGCAGATCAAGAAAGTAATGAGGAAGACACGAAATCTGTAGAAGATTCTAAAGAGGAAAATGAAACTACTGGTGAGGAACAAGATGGTGATGTCTCCCAAGAAGATGACACTAAAGCAAGTACTGAAACTGAAGAAAGTGTAGATGAAGCTGAAAATTTGACAAAGGAAGATCAAGATGAAAGATCAGAAGAAAAAGAAACTAAAGAAAAATCTGAAAGTGAAGAAAAATCTCATGAACAATCAACTGAAACAGATGTTGCTAGCACAGAAGAATCAGGCGAAACTGAAGACAAATCAAAAGACCAATCTGAAGAAGACACTGTTGAGGGTGATGATAAAAGATCTGAATCTGCTGAAAGCCAAGAAAAAGATGATGTGAAAGAAAAGGAATCTGGAGAAGGTGATAGTAAACCAGCAGAATCTGCAGAAGATGATGATAAAAATGAAAAATCTAATGAAAGCACAGAGGATGATTCTAAGAAAGAAACAGAAGTGTCAGGAGAAGATTCAAGTGAAGCAAAATCTGCAGAAGGCACTGTTTCAAATGGTAATTACCTCTATTATTTATTTACCAAAAGTCTATAGACCATTTATTCATCTTTTATTTGAGGCTAGTGAACATATATTGCTAGGGTTTGTTTACTAAAGTATGGATCGTATTTTGTTTCAGGCGAAGAGTCTGAAGAGCAAAGTACACCAGAAGAAGATCTCACAATAGTAAGTATTATCATTTATTTTTATTAATTCAAATTTGTGATAAATGTTAATGTCAACAGAAAAAAAAGGTTTTTTTAAAAATGTTACTGAATAAATTATTACATAATAAAATATATTTCACAACTAACATGGTCAGATTGGCTGCAAGAGACTATACAGAAACTTTCAAATTAGACTGAATTTTTAAACCAAAATAACATTTTTTACAGTAAACCAAAGAATACCAAGACAAATATTCTCAAGCACATTTCCGTCTTGGATATATTCACTCTTTCATCACCCTTTGGACATATTAATCTCACTAACCTAAAATTAAAAGAAATCTAGAACTTATTTTCTTTTTTAATGAAACCCAAATGGAACTTCACTTCACGTGTAATGGAACACCACTTAGGTCTCTAATGTAGGGCTAAGGTATATGCCCTTGTCACCTATTCAAATAATCAACACATAAGTGAACCAAGATATTCATAGCATCCCGCTTCATTCACACAGGTAAACTTATGCATGGCTTGATACACGATTTATTTTTGTAAGAGTGTAATAATTAACACCTTTGAAGATGATCAAGGATCACTGTAATGTACAGTAGAGTTTGAATAATTCGAGGTGATGGGACCGAGACACCCTCGGATTACATGAATATGTTTCTGTGCATTAGAAAAAATAGGTGTTTTAATGAACCCTAATAGAGCACTATAATTAAAAATGTACAAATTAGTTTGTAGAACTATATGGACATTTATTGAAAGCCCAAATGATTTCCTTTACGTACAGTATTGATATGGGCATTTATTTGAAGCTCGACTCATTTCATTTGCATACAGTATTGATATGAACATTTCTTAGAAGCCCGACTCATTTCCTTTGCATACAGTATTAATATGAACGTATCTTGGAAGCCTGAGTTTTCCTTGGCATTCTGTATGGCTATAAACATTTTTTGGAAGCCCAATTCAGAGTGAACAGCACCAATTCATAATTTATTTTTCAAATAGATAAAATAGCTCAACAGAAATAAGATCAAATTTAACGAAACCTCGAATTATCAGGAATCGGAATTTCAAGACTCTACTGTACAAACAAATTTATGAATTAAGTATGGGGTATTTGTCTTTATTAGAGGTTAATGGCTTATTGTTTCTAAACACTGTACTCAGTGAAAATAGCTACTTTTTATAAAATCAGTCTTATAACTGCAATACTTAATTTGGCAGATGTTTTCCTCTTTTAGTTTAGACAATTTGCTGGTATTTTATTTCTAAAAATGTAATATTTAGTAACTTAAATTAAATATTAAGAAATAATATAGAGGAAAAGGATGCTACACCAAGTGTATTTAGCTGAAAAACAAAATTATTTATCTCAATATGTTTACTATGAACATAGTGGTTAGGATTAGATTTACAAGTAACACTGTTGAAATAACTGTATAAGACAAATGGAACAGAAAGAATGCCTGTCAGATTGGACAATACCACCTAAGCACAATATAAATACTAACCTAATTGGAATTCACTTAGATAAAAAGACCTGTTATTTATAATTAAAAAATTTATGATCAATATTTCATTTCTTTAAAAATGTGCTTTATTGCATTTTCAAATAATCTGTTTCTTTTTACAAATGGTTAAATGATTACAGAAACTTTAGAAACTAATGCTAAGTTTAACACAGAAATTGTTTTATGAAATTAACCAAGAGTATGTTTTTCAGGATGTAGTCATTCCAGAAAAACTGAGACCACGTGATCATATTGGTCAAATTCTAAAATTAGACCCTGAATCTGCTGAAACTGAACTTTTATTGTCCAAGACAATCGATATCACGCTTCGAGAACTGAAACGCCTCTATGACACTGCTATACAACCACTAGAGATTTTATACAAATACAGAGATCTTAGTAACAGACATTTTGGAGGTATGTAACTCTTCATATTTGTGTAGCCCCAAAAATAATTAACAACAAAATTAATTACAAAAACTTATAGAGAGCACATTAGCATAATTATAATTACCAAACAGTGGTTTATTAACTGAATTAACTGTAGAAAACAATAATACAGATTTAATAAATGAAAGCCTAAGGTCGTTTTGGCTTTAAAGTATTCTGACTGCATTCTCTTATTACAGTAAGGCCTTGTTAATTAAGACTAACTCGGACCGAGGTCTATCTGGGTTAGCCGGACACTAAAGAAAAATCCAAGAAAGAAATAGTACTTACAGAGAAACTCCTTTATATCAAACAAAGAGTATTATGCATAGTATATGAACATATATATTGTATATACAGGTAAACTCCACTGAAATTTATTTCTCAACAAACAAACCGGTCTATTTTGGCTATTTAATTTTGTGAGATAATTTCATGGTTTGTGATCTTGAAGTCTTTTCAGCATAAGACGCACAAAACATTATGTTCATTATTTTGTTTACAAATAGGTTTTAGACGTTTTAATTGTTATGTTAGACATTTTATATATCTACTATACCTAATTGAATTTCTTATTTATTGTTTATTTATTCTACTCTAAAACCATCCTGGGTTATCCGGAGATCTGAGTTAAAGGAGTCCAACTTATCGAAGTCCTACTATACAGAGATTATCAATCCCTATTAATAATTATAAAACCTTGAATATATTCTTGAATTTTGTAGTCCATTACGTTCGGTGAAACTTAATTAATCACTTTTACATTAGTTTATGACTATCTGAACTTTAAATTTGTAAAAACTTACGGAGACAGTAATGTCTCAGTAAGTTTTTACAAACTTACAAAATTTGAATCATAAATTAATGTAAAAGTGATTTACTTGAATATATGTAAGTGAACATTTTAAAGAATTTGCCATAATTTTTTCCCTAATATTGCAGATGCAGGATATGCCAAGAATTGTGAATATCATTAAGAATCGGGTGAAAATATATAAACTCCCTGAAGCTGGGTTGAAGGGAAAGGCTCTCATTAAATAATAGCTTTTGCCATTCAATGTTACAATTCTACTCATGTCATAACATTTTTAAAAATACACTTAAAATTTCTATGATAACATTAGCAAGTTACAATTTATACTCTGGCCATTTATAACTACATGTCTTTAATGAAACCTCTTATAAAACCACATGTAAAAATTTAATCTCTTCCATGATTTCAAGTGGAAAAATCAGCTCAAGAAATAAACAATACCTTTTTCAAAGTAATTAAGAGTAAATTGAAATGAATAAAAAATCATAATGAGTTTATACTGAACTTATTAAAGAAACAAGTCATATAAACAAAAAAAAATTAAAGTGTATTCCTACTTAGACCAAGAAAAAAATTATTTTAGTTAGTTTTTTTATTAAATAATTACAATCAATATAAATAAAGTAACATAACCTATGCACTAGCAACAGTAACTAGCATTAGCAACAGTGCACTATAACATAAAATAAGTCGTTTTATGAAATCATATGTTATCACTTATTTTAAGCCAATGGGACCAAATATCTATATTGCATACCTTACCCCTTTTGTTAAAAGTTTTTCTCCCATATAAAACTAAAATTAAATAATTAATTCATATTTGAAAAATCTGTAATAACATCAAGTGTCATCCACTACAATTTTTAAAAAAAATGTATTTGAGCTTGATTGGAAGAATTCAAAGTATTTTATTAATGATTGAAACATTGAACAAGATATACACAAGGAAAGTGTGAACTAAAAGAAGGAATTGAAAAACACTTTTAATAGTAGCACTTACATATGGTGTAAAATGATTAAATCTATTCATCGTTTCCAAAACAATAACACCAATCCTTTACTTAAAATATAAATATGTTTTTTGTACAGATCCAGAAATTTTTTCCAAACCATTAATCTTGTTTATGGGCCCATGGAGTGGAGGAAAATCAACTATCATCAACTACCTCCTCAATAACGAGTATACAAACACAGCACTCCGCACAGGTGATCAATATTTCTTCCTTACTTACAATAATTTTTTAATTTTCAACTATTAATCTCACTGCAAGACCTTTTTTTAAAAACATTTTAATCAAAATGCTGAGGAAAGAATTATTAATATCTGGCAGCATATATTCCATCACAAGCAGAAAAATGTAAGGTAAAATTTGTTTTATGAGATATCTAATCATTAAAACTGATTCAAAATTCGTTAAATCTTACTAGATATTATTAAGGTAACAACTACTGTTCTCATGAATTAGTTTTAACTACTTTGATAGTGCAAAGTAAGATTTTGACAAATTACCCATACCGTAAGACAAATTTTACCTCATAATAAATACAGTATAGTACAGTTTAAATTCTCAATTTGCTTAGGTGCTGAACCTTCTCCCGCCTATTTTAACATTTTAATGTGGGGTGAGCAAGAGGAGGTTTTGGATGGAACACAATTAGCTGCAGACTGGACATTTTCAGGACTTCAAAAATTTGGGCAAGGTTTACTTGATAGGCTTAGAGGCCTAAAATTAAAAAACCCTCTTCTTGAAAAGGTATTTTTGTTTCCATAACAGTTTAGTTTCAATTAAATTGTCTATAACCGCTTGCATTTCTAAGAATATGCTTCATACTTCCTGAATTGTTTAAGATTTCAGTTAAATTAAAGAAAAAACGTCCATGGGCTATGCGACTATTAAAGCTATAAAAATTAAATAGATTTTTACTAAAAATTCAATGATAAAATGTTTTCAACTGGACTTGCCCCCCTATCTTCAGCATCTCTGATGATGGTTGGCAAACAGATTAAAAAAAACATTCTTTTTCAGAAAATTTTAAGATTGCATAACTGAATCATACCGAACAAAAAATAATCCATTAAATCTGTATAAGAAATCTGTACAGCTTCATTCTTTGCATGAACATTTTAATGAAGTTGAAATTACATTTGTTGCGTCGCCCAAGTACACACATCCTGTCAAAATAATAAAAACAAAATAACTGTAATAAAGTGCAACAAAAGAAATGTTCAAAATTAAGCAAATGCTTTGGTATTACTCAGCTGGTTTGTTACTGGTACTGGAGTGATTATAGAACAAAATTAAATATATATCATTAAAGCCTGAAGTTTGCCAAACACATCTATACCAATTTGATACAAGCATAGACCGAGGATGGGCGTATGAGTTTGGGACCTATTATTGTAAGTGATAAGAACAATAATATTTAGTTAAGTGTAAAGAGCATTTAAACTAAATGGTTATCTCATAAAGATTTTTGTTTCATATTTACGTACCATATTAAATTATGCCCTAATTCGAAAGTTTGAACATTTCTAACTTGTTACATTTGGATTTATTGTTGATGTGGGATGTTAAGCACTGTATTTCTTTCTTCATACAACCATTTCAATAATTGAAAAAATAGATAGAAAATTTCTTTGAAAAGCACCTAATTTAATAACAGTCTACAGTTCATATCTAAAATCCCAATTAGACAAATTACATTTGTTTGATTAATTTGTTGACATAAAATCTTGGTTTTTATTCATAAACATGACTGTTTTTATGAAACTGTATAATTAATGAATGCAAGTGATAAATTCCACATTATTTAGTATTTTTAAATACAGTTTATGTTATGATTAATATTGTTATTAGTTTTTGTTTGTTTCATTAATGCTTTGTGTAAATTTCATAATGTATTTTGTTAACTTTTAGCAGTTTGAATCATAACTTATTTAATTAATTAATGAAATAGTTATAAAAAATATGTACACTTTTCATATTTCATACAGTGATTCAGATTTCTTCAGACATACAAATATAAACTAATTTGAAATTGTGACACATAACATGTACATTTTTTCCCTTAGGTTAACATTGTGGAAATACCTGGAATATTGGAGATAAGAAAACAAGTAGAAAGGTTATTCCCATTCAATGATGCCTGCCAATGGTTTATAGATAGAGCGGATATTATATTTCTTGTGTATGATCCATCTAAACTGGATGTGGGGCCAGAAACTGAGGCTATTTTAGATCAACTAAAAGGAAGGGAATATCAGGTAAACTTAACTGTGCATGAAACCAATAAAAACATGCACAAAACTCACAAATTAATCATTTATTTACTCATACGCGTTTCAATGACCAAGTCATCATCATCATTGAGTGTTACTACTACAAACTCTAACTTACAACTAGGGTGAAAGTAAGGTACCTAACTCAATAATTACAATAAAATTTGTAACATACAACATAATTACATATAAATAAAATAGATAACTAATATTACACATTATTATTGTGTCAAAATATTTAACCTAAAAATTACAATAAATTTTATTTTTCATTTATTTATTTCCCCCCCCCCCTTTTGTTACGCTAATTGCAATAATATAGAATTTGGAATAGGGCCTGACTCATTGTTTGCAATATTATTTTTATTCCTATTAATATACAAAGTTTCCCATGCATCCAATTCACTACACTTAACAACTTTTTTTAACAGGGTTACATCGCCTACTTTAAATTCGTGCTCTTCCTCTAAACAATGTTTCGCCATCTCAAATTTTTCTGGTCTATTATATTTAATGTAGGAAAAATGTTCTTTAGCCCTAGTTTTAATATTTCTTTAATTGCCACTGCAAATAACCTAAAGAAGTTGTTAGGGAACCATAAAGATGCCATACCTAATGAAGAAAAGTCAGGAATCTACTGCCTGAAGTGTAGCGAGTGTCCTCTGAAATATATAGACCAAACAAAAAGAAATATTAAAACTAGGGCTAAAGAACATTTTTCCCACATTAAATACATTAGACTAGAAAAATCTGCGATGGCGAAACATTGTTTAGAGAAAGAGCACGAATTTAAAGTAGGTGATGTAACCCTGTTAAAAAACGTTGTTAAGTGTATTGAATTGGATGCATGGTAAACTTTGTATATTAATAGCAATAAAAATAATATTGTAAACAATGAGTCAGGCCCTATTCCAAATTCTATATTATTGTAATTAGCGTAACAAAAGGAGGAAAAAAATATAAAAAAATAAATAAATAAAAAATAAAATAAAATTTATTATAACTTTTAGGTTAAATATTTTGACATAATAATATTGTGTAATATTAATTATCTATTTTGTTTATATGTAATTATGTTGTATGTTACAAATTTTATTGTAATTATTGAGTTAGGTATAAAATTTCTATTTGTTGTATCATGTTTAAAGTAGGGTTAGTAACTGTTGCTTTTGACAAGTGGGCGTGGCATCGCCTACTGTATAAATACGGAAGTGTAACCTTACTTTCACCCTAGTTGTAAGTTAGAGTTTGTAGTAGTAACACTCATTGATGATGATGACTTGGTCATTGAAACGCGTATGAGTAAATAAATGATTAATTTGTGAGTTTTGTGTATGTTTTTTATTTGTTTCTAACATAACCTCACAAGCTAAGCTCAAAGAATATTTGTTTAACTGTGCATGTTACTGTTTATAGCTGTGCACTAAAATAAGCATTTTATTAAGTAAAAGTATTACTAGTATTATTTGGCATGTTAATATTTAAAACTAAGGGACTACACTTCAAATTCATAATAACTTGTAGTCTGATGATTTCATATGCTACAAGTAATTATTGTGTAACTAAGTGAATGCTAAGGGACTACACTTCAAATTCATAATAACTTGTAGTCTGATGATTTCATATGCTACAAGTAATTATTGTGTAACTAAGTGAATGCTTTTAAACTTACTTGCTGACTCGTTTTAAAACAATTGTTTCATTTACGAAGTTAACACTCTACAGACACTCAACCTGTAGAATGTCAGCTTTATAAATGAAACGATTGTTTCAATACGTGTCAACAAGTAAGTTCAAAAGTATTCACTTAGCTATGCAATAGTTATAGTTTAATCAGCGAATTCAAGAAAATTAAAAAAGCAAATCTAGATTTAATATTGATATAATTCATCAGTTATTCTTATCTTGTTAAATTTGATAATCCTGTCTAAAATATGAGGTCAGATCAAACTTAATTACTATAACACTCTATGAAACAGATGAGGAATATTTTACATAGGGCTGTCATTTATGATTACTTTGTGATCAGTATAATGTTAAAATTAGGCACCACTGACAACTCAACACTTACTTTTTTATTTACAACATGTAATAGAAACCTCTCAAACTTAAAAATGATAAAACTATGAATTAAAATTTGTGGAAATATCTAAGAACACAAATGTATATGTGGCATCTGATAAAAGAACAAAAATCAGTTGAAAACATGAAAGTTCAAAATCAGCTTTAAGCTGGATAAATTTTCAATCAGTACTTTTTAAAACCTTCAAGTAGCACCCACACAACGAGAAAAGAACTCTGTTAAATGTGAAAGGACATTTCGAACAATTATAAAAGTAAGACTTATTTATTTATTTAATATGTGGCTTTATTTCATTATAGATAATATGTGGCTATTTCGTTAATATATTCTTTGACATTAAGATGCTATTACACAAACACGCACACACATACACAACACATTTTTTCCACCAAAGCTCCTGGTATTTTAATTTTAATAAAATTTATAGTATTTGAATAAAATAATGCAAGCTACTTTTGTTTTCTAGTAAACTTTACTCACATCAATTTTCTCAGAATTAAATTTTTTACAAGTTTTATCTAAAACTAACTTGTGTTTATTACCTACTTTTTAAAGTTATTGTGTTAACCATAAAAAACTACTTACATCAACATTTTATGCTACTTTATTAGTATTCACCATAAACAGGAATTAATTCATACCCACTAGAGTCTGTGGCACGAATGTAATTAGATCAGTGATGGGTTAAGAAAATCAGTTTATATTACACTAAAAATATAAAATTTCTCTTTAAAGTGGTTTGATAACAATCTGTTCTTTTTATTTAGACCAGAATCATCCTAAACAAAGCTGACCAAGTTAAACCTGAAGAATTGATGAGAGTCCAAGGAACTCTGATATGGAATATCTCCCCTCTGATGTCAAGCTCAGAGCCTCCAGTAATGTACTCTACATCTCTATGGTCCATTCCTTATGAAGTAGGATCACCTTCCCGTCTTTTATATGCTCAAGAAAAAGCTTTTCTCAAAGACCTTCGAAACGCTATTGACAAACGTGTCGATAATAAGATAGCAAGTGCTCGTAGGTTTGCGGTAAGAAATGTTGTTACTACATTATAAAATAAAAATGTAGCCTAGCTATTACATGTTTAATTAAGTTCAACTTTTGTCATTCATAGCTTAATACTTTAGCCGATAATGCTTTGGATAACCTATATATTTTTTAAACATCAATTAGCTTTTGCTAGTTCCTAATATTCAGTGTTATTTGTCATTTTTCTCCCCCCCCCCACACATATGCAATGTAGAGTGAAATCTATCCATATTAAAAGAAATATTTTGGGTGTACTGGAAATATTTGAAAAGAAATATTAAGTGTAACATTACTGGAATCCCTCAATAAGTGCAGCTAGTCTGCTCCTCTCACAGCCTACAGTGTACTAACTTAACCTTTAAACATTTGTGACATAGATGGCCTAATGAAACCTGTTGATCTTGTTGTCAATGAATACGGGTGAATTAAAAAAAATCATCTGTAAACTACAATTTAAACTTTAAAAATGTATATAAATTTGTTAAAAACTTTCTGAACAAACCTACATTTATTGACAATCTGATAATGACCATAGAACAGGGTGTAAGAAAGGCTTGAATATTTAGAAGAAACTATTTTTATTAATTTTAGTAAAATACTATTCAATTTCTAAAACCAATAAGAGCTTTCTGAAGTAAGTAATAATTTAAGCAATGTTGTAATTATTTTACTCTAATGGAATATTTCTTTATAGGTACGTGTCAGAAACCATGCCAAGATGGTCGACTGCTACCTCACAACATATTACAACCACAAATCATTCTTTGGTAATCGCAAGAAGGTTGCTGATGACATCATTGAGCACCCACAAAACTACCACATTTACGAAGGCTTGAGTACACTGACTAACATATCTAGGTACGATTTGCCTGATCCCGAAGTGTACAGGGATTTCTTTCGGTTAAATCCTGTCTATGACTTTCAAAAGTTGTCATCTACCTGTACATATTTCCGTGGTTGTCCAATTAACAGACTTGATGTGGCCATCGCGTATGATCTTCCAGAACTCGTTGGGAAGTACAAAAGATCGGCAGAATCAGTGTTAGCTTCAGCAGAAGTTCCGCCAAAGAGTTGAGTTAATATAGATACTTGATTCCTACATAAATCGCTCTACATCACAGCCATGTACTATCTCCTTATTCAAAATTTTATTGTAAAATTGACTGTTTAAATAAATTAAGGTTAGATATTTGAGTAAGAAACAAAATGTAAAGAGTTTTGTAAATATGCTTGTAAAAAGTGAAATACCTCTGGGCTAGTACATGGTTGTGGTAAATTGAAGGGAATAGAAGAGCAATGACGTAACAAAAATAGACTCCAATTCCTATGTACATAGGAAATAATATTTCAGGAGTCTGAAACATCAATATTAGACATTCTTTGATGACATAAAAAATGTATTTATTTTATTATACAATAATAATATGGTTTCCTAAAATGTGTTCAAATCCTTTCCAAATCTGTTTTTCACCCCTTTCTCCCGAAATATGCAAAATGTTTACTATTGCAAATAAAATAAATTTATTTTTTTTCTTGTTTGCACTAATGAGTCTGAGGTGATAAGTGATGAACTATACTTTTCTGATTAAAATAATTGTGATCAACAATAAAATCCATTTGCTTTGTTGCCGGCTACAAACAAAAGAACTTCAAGTTAGTCGGACAAGTTGTTTTGTGTGTGTAAAGGACCCAAATGTGTAATGTGTATAAGAAAACTTTTGATGAACTGGGCACAACCAACCCCTTCCTAATTTAGCTATTTATTTTAGTTGAGATGTTTGTGTACATAGTTTCTGTGTTTAGAATCTACATGATTATTCTCTGTTGCATATTTCCTGTGTATATTATTCTACAACGTAATGTAATAAAATCTTCTTATAATGTTAAACTGTTACTAATTTGTCAATCTTAATTTTTCCACAACTTTTTTTTTCTTAAGGCAAAATGCAACTGATTTGAGATGTATATAAAAAGTACATGTATAATTATGGGTTTGGAACAGGTCATAGGATTTTCAACTACTTCATTGACTATCAGCTATTTTGTTAGATGATAATGTTTGCTATCTAAAACTGAAGAATATGCAGACAAAATTTACCTTCACAAATAAGAAAATTGTATTACTGGATGAATTATATTTCATTTTCTCTATAAAAACCATTCCCAATGAACATTTTAAACAAAATTTTATTTACTTTTAAACCTTACTTTTATTTCTAAAATTACCTTCAATACTTTAAATCAATAACTTTTTTTAAAGTTACTTAGTTTTTTATTTGGTTTAGCATTAATATTATTTAGGGGAAAAATTTCAAATACATTTCTAAGCAAATAATTTGAAATTTTATTTACTCAACACAACCCTAATTTGAAGAGAATTTGTTTTATTGTGTACAAACTGAGCTTAATTTGTATATTCTTTCATATGCATACATACTCTCTCTCGCACAGAAAGTATTTTTCTGCTTCTTTATAAAATAAAAGGTCATGTGAACTTAAAGTAATTATTATGCCAAGTAAAGTAAGTATTATACATATTATACTTAGCAAAAAGCAATATATAAGATACATGTATAGTGCGGACCACGTAGCCCTGCACTTGGCCTTGAGAGATCACAGTAGTTGAGTCGGGAGGTAGAGGGTCAATATAAATACAATCCTACACAAATAATAAGGACTGTAAAAAAACTGACTTGCATGAGATGGTAGATATTAGATAATAAATTAGCTTCAGTATGAAATAACAAACATTCTTGAAATATGTTTAGACATGGTGGATGCAGAAGCTGTTGATGTATCAAACATTCTCAATATGTAACATGTTTTCAGAAGTGGTAGTACATGCAAGGCCAGTGCGCGGATACGTGCACACTGTACTTATTGCTGGAATTTGGGTAAAAATGCAGTTTAGAGAACTCAGTTTTTCCCCGAAATAGCTGTTTGCAGTAAAACTATTTTGATATTTGGTTTATTTTTTATTGTAATTGAAGGTACTTTTTTATTAACTAACAATTCATGCAACATGATACCTGCTCCCACCACTTCTTTGATCCTGAATGGAGGTTCTACCCCCTCAATCATTAAGGTTAGCTTATGTTCTGTTAGGTTAGGATATTTTAGTTTTCATACATTTTACCATTAATATTTGGTTAGGTTTTGTTTACTTTTTTATAGTATTATATTCATTTTTCTTAAGGGAAACATTTTCTTGCTCTAAATTTGTCAAAAAACACTTATTTTTTGAAAACAACTTTAAAAAAACAAAAAACTGAGTCCCCTCATATTTACCTAAATTTGTAGTGAATTGCTGAAAGGATGTGTAATAATGTTATAATAACCATGACAGCTTATTATTTCATCATTGATTATATAATTACCAATACTATGAAGGCACCTTAATAAGGTTGAGTTTGTATGAGTAAATAGAAAAAAGTAGTAATGTTTACCAAAAATTTTGTTTTTCAAATTAAACTATGTGAAACAGAATGGATATTGCTCACATAAATGTAATAACCACAAATTGCTCACATAAATGTAATAACCACAAATGTGATCTGAAAGTTAATGTTTACTAGTGAAAAATTAAACCATATCATTGGTTTCTATAACAATAAACTAACTTTCGTTTTGATTTCATATAGAAAAAAGATAATTATGAAATTCATCATATGTGGCCAAATTATGAAGCTTATAGTTCATAAGTCAAGCAATTTTCAGAAATTGCAATCATTATTCACTTAATTGTCTGTAGGAATCTCAACTAATTGTCTATAATTCCCAAAAATGTTCACCGACAAGTAAAAAAAAATAAAAGGATGGTACATTCCGAACCATTGTTTATTGATAATTAGAAGAGAGAAAGAAATATTATTTTCATATACAAATTGTTGTGGTACTTATAACAGTTGCTAAGATGTTTATATTAATAACATATGACCATACTCTGAGCAGATTCAGTAAGACTCTAATGGAAATTGTTTCCCCTCACATAATCCAGACTTTAAAAGTCTAGTAATACAAGACTTCTTACAACTTGAAAAGTGAAAATTTGAGAGATATGAACTGAAATCAGTATCGTTAAACTGGCTATAGCTGTGAGTTGGCTCTGTCACGAGCAGCAGTGACTAATGTACAGTGTATAGAAATGCTTGCTTTATTATGATGCATGTATTTATTAAGAGACAGTAACTCTAGAAAATCAAGATTGTAACTTTGAAATTACTCAACAGTTGAAATTTTATTTGCAATTAGTATTTTCTTGGCATGCCTCTTCTATAAATGTCCTTGAACAATGCAATATTGTAAATAGTGGAGTAAGATACTACCATGAGTTCTTACACACTGTTTTAAAGAAAACCTGAGCGAGTAGAATCTAAGTGAAGTTTGTGGCATGTAATAACATAGGTAATTTTATCCAAATACTGCATAAATCTTTCAAAAACGTTCAGACAATATTATCTATTTTTTAAAGGCAATTTATTTTGCCACACCTTAATATAATGTATATGACATATATACATTTTAAATAAAAATCTTGAAACACATTGAGTGCAGCGGGCGTGCATGAACGCTTCTTCAAGCTTCAATAAATATTAAAATGAAGTAATATTCTTGTTTACGAAAGTTATTTTATTTCACTATACAGATTCAACAAGAAAAAATAATTCATCTAAGGATTACAATATATATATATATATATATATATATATATATATATATATATATATATATATATATATATATATATATAAAAGTTTAAAGTGCTTTTATGTGTTTCTATTTCAAGACTACAGAGTGGACTCTTACCAAGGTAAGTCTGTCAGTCTCCTAGTCCAAAAAATCTAAATAATCTTTACCAACCAAAACTAACCTATATATATATATATATATATATATATATATATATATATATATATATATAGATTTTTTGGACTAGGAGACTGATAGACTTACCTTGTTAATAGTCCATTCTGTAATCTTGAAATAGAAACACATAAAAGCACTTAACCAATGAAATATTTCAACCACACAGTGGTCTTTGTCAATCAAAGAGAAAACACAAAATGAAATTTGAGAGAATGAAATAAAATAAAGTAAAATTTGTAATCACAGATTGTGTAGAAATCAGATGTCACAGATTAAAGATATATGTATTGTTTCGATGAGCATATGAGTGATTATAGTTTATATAAGTCTGTCAGGGGAAAAGAGATTGGAGACGTCTGATGAGGCTATTAGGGAAAAAAGTGAATGGATTTATCTGATATTGAGGTTAGGGGATTCTCTGGACTTGGTATACCACTGGTATGATAGTTCCCATCTTCGCAGTTCTGAGGGATTGCAATCGGGGGGGGGGGGGGGGGGAGTGCTTTAATTATATTGTGGTATAGCAGTTATCAAAAGTTGTGATGTTGTGACTCGCAGCATGTTGAGCTGTTGGCCTATCCATATTCATAATTTTAACATCATGTCTGTGGCCATTCATTCTGATATTCAGACCATCCGTGGTCAGGCCTATGTACTGTGCTGAGCAAAATTTACATTGTAGCTGGTATATGACATTTTTCGATGTGCAATAATGATGACCCTGTATTTTGAAGACCATTTTTGTTGTTTGGCTGTTACTATTTGCTGGGGGGTGTATTGGACGCGTCTTGCATCTAGGTCTATTGCATGGGAAGGAGCCATGAGGAAGTTTGTGTGGTTTCTCTGCATCAGGGCCTGGTAGTTTAGGATGTTCTAGGATGTTTTTCAAGTTGGGAGGTTGCTTGTACTAAATTTGAGGTGAATCCGTGAAAAGATTTTTGGTGTGGACGGAAGCTCGAAGAATTTTGAAGCCATCTCTCAATATCTTGTTGATTTTATGTAGACCAGGATGGTAGTCTGTTATTAAAGACAGTTTATTTTGTTCTGTTTGTGGTTTGGGGTGTCTTACATGTCTTAGTGATAGGCGCCAAAACACTTTTATCACCAGTCAGTTTATTATTTGGGTAACCAGGACATGAAATTGTGGTTTTGTTGTTTCTTGCTTACACAAAACACAAAAAATATCAAAAAAGTGTTGCACAGATAATAGCATTTAATTAAATCAAGGGTCAATTGGTCCGACGGAGTTTATTTACGTTTCATTTAAGGTAGGTAAAAACTATGTTGGGCCAGTTGGTCCAACACGTATTTTTATAAATATTATGATAAGAAACGTATATTCATACTTAGATATGACAGGGGAACAAAGTATAAGAACACATTATTTAAAAATGAGCTGAAAATATTTTGGCAATCCTCTATGAAAACGCCGATATTGTGGCCGGCAGCTAAAATATTAAGGTGCAGTGATGAGTTCGCTTTGTTTGTTAAACTACATGAACTATTTCACCTGTAAGTTTATATTACTGTACATTATTTTGCTACATTTGTAGCTGCTGTGCGGAACTGTTTATCATGTAATAAATAGTTTCATTTGCTATTACAATCGTGTTTATTTTCTTTTCGCTCCCTAATATATTACATTACTGTGAGAGTGATATCTGCCTATAATATAATTTATTGAGGTTAAGTTTTGGAGGAATAATACAGTGTTTCTGTTATCCCTCTATTCGCTCAACTGTCATGGCCACGGTTAATCGAGTTTTTCCTGTACTTTTTTGTGTTTTGTTCTGACATCTATAAATCAATGGCAGTAAGACACGTGGGGGAGAGGGAGAGGGAGAGGGAGAGAGGGAGAGAGAGAGAGAGAGAGAGAGAGAGAGAGAGAGAGAGAGAGAGACGAGTGATGTCAAACGACCAGAAATGGTTACGATCTTGATTGCTGTTGCTTCATAAATAATAATATTTTCGTTTACTTTAATCATTTAATTCATTCAAAGCAACTAATACATAAATTAGACATAGTTGATAATTAATTATTTTTCCAATAAATTACTCCTCACACGTATTTTAATAGTTAACAAAATAGGAATCGGAATCGACACTTTTATGAATAAAGAATCGACGATTCCTCGATACCACCTAGAATCGACGATTCCTGGAATCGAGAATCGGAATCGGCCCATCTCTATTCATAATATATACAATCTATGCCTCTCATAAAGTAAATTAAAATTGTACAAATAGTTTTTAAATAGAAAAACCGAAAAACACCATGTTCAATGAAAAATTATTCGATTATTGAATCACATGGTAAATAACTATTCGTAAAATCTTTCCAGCATATACCAAGTAAAAAAAATCACTTAAACCAAAAAGCTAAACCAGAAATAAAATTATGATTTGGTAAAACACAAAATAGTATTAAGAAAACATTACTTCTGATAGTTTTATGACTAGTTTCTACTAAAAATTTAAGAAACAACTAAAAATAAAATAACCCTGACTAAAAGAATATTACAAGGAAACAAATGGTTTAAATAGACAAGAAATAAATGATACAAAATGACTATAATAGAAGTACAAGAGTTAAATTGAGCAAAACTATTAAATTTTATAGTGCTAGGAGATGTAAAAGGGTAATGACAAAGTTCGTAGCTATGGCTTTTTCTCTTAATACTAATTTTAAACTTATATCATCAGAGGATTTTACCACTTTTATTTTATATCTGAGCCAAAATTACACTTTAGGGTTTAAAAACTCGTTACTAGTCGTAAATCAAGGAACAAAAAACTGCTACTTAACGAGAACCTCGTTGATGTCTATTCCTATTCCATCATTCAAAAGTTTCCCAGAAATTCTTTTCAGAGCGGGCTTTTAAAAGTTATTGGAATTTAAAGTTTCTGTAGAAAATAAATCACAAGTTTACAAAAAGGTTTGTCTTTTAATAATAACTACATTTACTCTATAACGAACATAAAAAGTTATAAAACTAACTGTTTGTAATGGTTTAGAATGTGAATATTTTTCAGTCTTAAATAAAAAAAAAAATATTTTTGACAAATTTATTTCGCAATTTATAAAGAAAGAATATACAATTAATATAAATAGTTCAGGATCTCAGGGTCGGGACATATGTGAAGAACACAATCCTGATAATTTGGCATTCTCAATAATTCGGCACAAAGTCTCGAATAGTTTAGCAGTTACTCTACTATAAAAATTTAATAAATCTAACATTAATAAAAAGTTATTATTATGTTAGAATAATTAAATTTTATAATAACTAATAATAATACAACTCAATTATTTCAATCACGTTATTTCTATATTCCAATACAAACAATGAAATCATAAAATTATTTAATCGATACAAGATTAAATAATAAAACATTAAAATAAAATCATATATATATATATATAAATTTGTCATTATAATGACATAAATACATATGCCATAGCCATTATGTTTCTTACCTCAACAAACTTTGTCTTTGCCTTTAAAAGTTTATTTACTCAATGTTAGATTATGGGATTGGCACTTGCTTCTTAATTTTTTACATAGTAATTTGATGATAGAATAGTATGAGAAATTTCTGTACTATAGTTTCAATGTTTCTGTAACAGAATTTGCATTTATCTCAATTTTCAAGAAAAGTCGCTTGGTCTAACGCGGTAAATTTTTTTTTTTAAATCAGTTATTTAATCTGTGAGATCAACATAATGTCTGCAACCAATTTTAATTTAAAACAATTATACTCACCCTTTTGCAAGAATTATCTATTATCTGACATAAGAACCAAATATTATTGAAACATCTAACATGTTCTATACTGTTCTACGATATTAAAAAATAATAGATGATAACTAGGCTCTTCAAAGTTACTTAAACTATTTAAATATAAAGCATATGCATACTACTCACATTTGGCGTGACTTCTCTCAACCACTCATCAGCCTGTTCATCAAAGTCGATCTTGCAGGCATCTCTTAGATCGTGAGCTGCATCTTCCCAATGACCTAACAATCTATGTGCTCTTCCTCTGAATTTGTAAGCAGGTGCTGAATCAGGATTAGCGACCAATGCGCGAGTACAGTCACGGATACAAGCATTAGGTTTATTTAATTGCAAGTAGCACTGTCCTCGTTTAGCATATAGCAATGCGGAACCTGGGACAAACCAAATTTAAACAATATATTTTTATTTACACTGTTTGGTTCAATATTGAACTTGTATTACTACTATGAACTTACACATGAAACATCTATAAAAATCTGTACTATACATTGTATATATTTCTATTTACATCTGATGTTATAGTGATAATGACCATTTCACGAAATGTAAACCTTTCTTACAAACTGCAACTAACCTCTTGGTTTTCAAGATTTAATGGAGATAAAAATGATTCAGTGAGGTATAAGTTTAAGGGGAAATTTGTAGGTATAGAGGTTTTATGTTGTTGAAAACAACGACTGTTGAGATATATGGATATTTTGTTTTAGCTTTATAAAATTAAGGCTATTTTTTAATCAATGGTTGTTAAATTTGATGGGGTTGCAGATTGTAGTAGGAATTGAGCTAAGATTTCATAGTGATGCTAAGACGTGTTATGCTAAGCAAGATAAGTCGCCTACTTCACCTGCATATTTTTAATTGAACTATTTTCCTAGCGAGCGTAACACGATCTACGTTGACGCAATATGCACAGCTACTTCATGAGGAGTCTATTACACCACATGCTGTGTGTTAAATGTTCTTGTACAAATTTTGTTTGGGATTTCTATGGGACATGTGCTTTATTACAGGGGTCGTGTTTGACTGTTGAATGAGTGCAAGAAACGGTAGAAAACTATGAGAGGAGAAAAAAATAAAATGTTTTAACAGGAAGTGCTGATTGAAAGAAGAGAGCTCTTTACTAGGAATGGTTGAAATTTTTAGATATAGTCCAAGATGAAAGAGAGAGTTTTCTAACGTTCTGGCTACATTCAACAATGACACATCAACTATGACTCCAGAAACTAACTTTGATGACTTAGAAGGAAATAAGGAGCATGCTCAAAACAAGTAAATGTCTGAGCAATCATTCTGCCATGAATCATCTTTCCAAACACTTGGTGAACAAACGGATCTATTCCCAGAAATTAAAGTTTCTGGTGATGCAGTAGGAATTTACAAAATTACATGTAACAACTGTAACGCATTTTACATAGGGAAAACAACCAGACCATTTTTAATAAGATTTGAAGAACATTATAGAGCATTCAAAAAAAAAAATTCAAAAGTATCAAATGTTGCAGCACACCTAATATCACATAAACATGAAATAACAAATTACGAAAATAACCTAACCATACTTGAAATAAATAATAACCCAATAGAACTAAACTCACTAGAAAAATGCCACATTTATAAAAAACATACACAACAATTAAATTAATCTACAAACAACATATACAGAAGACATACTATTCAAAAACATTATACACGAGACTCAAGAGGAAACGTGTATGACGTCAACAAGTACCAACACCACGGACAGAATATCCACACCAGAAAAATTGAGAAAAAGTAATAAGTGATTCGACAATGGTCAAGTGACCGAAAGGCGCCTCATCACACAAGGTAAAATCATTGCACTTAATGGTGGATAAAATTACTTACAAGACCATTGTCGAATCACTGATATTTTTCTCAATGGATAATGTAAAATATCAAGAATTTAACACCTACCAAGGTAAACAACTGTACCGTGAGAAAAATATCAGTGATTCGACAATGGTCAAGTGACCGAAAGGTGCCTCATCACTCAAGGTAAAATCATTGCACTTAATGGTGGATAAAATTACTTACAATAGTAATATATTAACTTCATATATATATATATATATATATATATATATATATATATATTTGTTTACTGTTGCAAAATATCGGCAAAAACTTATCAGGTGGTAAAAATGTTTTTACTGCCCATTGTTTCAAAAGCTAAAATTTTCAAATTGTTTCAAAACATAAAAGCCAGATCACAACCCTTTCAAAGATGAAAATTATGATTGACTGCCATCTTGCAAAATCCTTTGTATGAACAAAATTTGGAATTTTGCTTTTATAAAAAAACGATAAGCCATTCATAAAGCAGAAAATTAGGAAACTTGTCATATAAACATAAATGAATACATATAGATCACAAGAACAGCCTAGTGTATGAATGAGTCCAAAAAATGCAATCCAGAGCAGCATCGAGATGTTTGCGTTGATGTAACAACCACCTGTCTACTCGCATAACATAAGATAGCTGAAGCATGAAACCAAGTTGCTCGAGCCAGTTTTATAAGACTATGGTCCAGAGTATATGATCTTCCTGAAAACCGAGATGAAGAAGAATGAATCAAAACCGAGGAAGTAACCGAAAAAGACCGGCCTGAACAGTTCCTGGACTTGTTAAAAACAATTGACGGGTGTTCCGATGTTGACCTTGTTAACTGGCTAGAGGTAGAGAATGGCTAAGGTTACAATACGCTAACTGATGTAGAAATCAACCAAATATTTTGAGTCACGCTGAAGCAGTATCCCACTTAGACGACCTAGTGGTTTATTGAGAACGTCAGAAGGCAATAGCCTCAACCGAGCTCCTAATGTTGAAGAGGATATGTGATAGGGCAGCTCGCAAGCGCTACACAAAACTAACAAAGCAGAGCATATTATATATGTATATATATACATATAGGAATTTTTGGACTAGATAGGAGACTGACATACTTACTTAATGGCAATATTCCAAAACTGCAATCTTTTGGAAATAAATAAATAGACACATATTATTTATTTATTTATTTCCAAGAGATTGCAGTTTTGGACTATTGCCATCAGGTAAGTCTGTTAGTCTCCTAGCTATTCCAAAAATTCCTAAATAAGCTTTAAGTTGTACTAGAACTAACCTGTGTGTGAGTGTGTGAGTGTGTGTGTGTGTGTGTGTGTGTGTGTGTGTGTGTGTGTGTGTGTGTGTGTGTGTGTGTGTGTGTGTGTGTGTGTGTGTGTGTGTGTGTGTGTGTGTGTGTGTGTGTGTGTGTGTGTGCATGTGTATGTAATTTTTATTGTTTAAAAAAATTTTATTATTAAAATTATTAGTTCCCTATGACCTATTTCAACTATCATAGACTATTTAGTAATAATATTACTTACAAGGGTTTAATTTTATTGCCTCTGAATAAGCTTCTACAGCCTTATCAAAATCTCCCTCAGAATAAGCATGTATTGCTTCTCTCTTTTTCTCATTAGATTGTTCTATTTGTTCTTCAGATACTTCAAGAGTTTCGTCAAAGGGCTCTAAAGGTTCTGCTTCATCAGGTTCTGAAATTTTTTTTTTTTTTAATATTAATTTATAGCCACAATGTTTTTAAAATTTCAATGACAGATTAAGTACTTATATTGATCATTATTTTGTAATGACAACTTTATCCTATTGCGTTTTATGAATAAGACATAATATTGGCAGCTGGTTTATTTACGAGAAATTGCCCATCAGGAGAAAATCTGAGTAACTTAATTAAATAAAACTTGTTTAAGAAACTGGATGTCAAATAAGTCAAATGCTTGTAAAATAGAATAGAAACTAACTGAAAAAGAAAAAGTTGCTCTGACTATTCAAAAATTTATTCTACAACATATATATACAGTTTTATCAGATGTAAAAGAGAGAAGATGAGGTTTTACAAGTAACTATTTTAATATTCTTTGTTTGATAAGATCATCATAACAAGCTCCCATGAGAGCTTTGGGTCTTTAAAACATGTCCTACTAATTAAAATAAATATTAAATTAATTAAAAAAGTATAATATATCTATTTATTTATTTTATAAATATAATGATAACTTTTTCTATTTGAAAGTATTGAACATATTGTTAGGTAATTGGCCAATGATATAACAGAGAAAGCTCACACTTTTTTATTAAAAAATTTGTTTGGAAATCACAAATTAAACTCGTATGTTAAGTAGGTATTATAAGTAAAAATCTTACCCACAATCCCCTCATTATCTAGTTCTATATCACTCTCCTCACTTTCCTCTTCCATCTTAGTAGGTGCTGGCTCTTCAGTCGGTTCTGGCTTTGGCGTTGGTTTTTCAGTTGGTGGCGAAGGTTTAGCATCTGGTATTTTACCTCCAAATGATTCAATAAAATCTTTAAAAAAACTCAAATCTGGTAAATTGAGAACTGACGGGTTTTGTTTTACCATTTCAATAAAAACCTTTAGCTGTATTAAAGCCTCTTTGGGAAACGAAGACATGTTTTCTCTGAAACAACAGAAATGTCAATAAACAACTTCAAAATCTATTTAAGAAATAAATATTACAAATATTGTATAATAATATTACACAGATCATTAAATCTAGTATATTTTTCAAGGGTAAAATTCCAAATTTATTCTAGTTTAGAAAGTAATTTCAACATACTTGCAAAAGGAAACAATAAGGGTAATCCTTATGGTATTTATTTCTCGTTCCCACACGTTCGATTTTAGTAAAAAAAGTTACATCGGGCGATGCAAAAAGTCATTAGGCATATGAAAAAAAATTATACAAACTTTCGCTCACACCCCAAAAATTAAAAATTTTGGAAAATAGCAGTTCCCCTTTCCTCCATGAAACACCTAAAAACATTACGAATTCAATGTTTCGGCTTTATTTTTTCATGTAGTAACTCACAAAATGCCTCGAAATGTAATTAAACTTGCTGATGACTTGTACAAAACTACAAATTTTGAAAAAATTAACTTCAACACATCAATTCAACAGGCTTTGTGCAGTGTAAGTTCTATCATTTTTGGCAATTGAAATAAAAGGTATGTAAATGTTAAATGCGATATTTTCTGTTTTGTGTGTGGAATAGGGTCTGTAAGTGTTTGTTTAGTCCTTTTGAGTAATTTTGCGACTCATTATCTCCAAAAAAAAGATGTGCGTGCGAGTTTTATAATACTTGTTTGTGTGCCGGGTGAAACATGGTGCTAATAGTGCTTTTTTAAAGTTGATTTTTTTTGTTTAATTTTTGGAATCAACAGGAAATTTAATTATATATTAAGGTACTTTGCAAGTTATTATGTGAAACAAATAAAGCCAACACGTTAAATTAGTAACGTTTTAGATATGCTGAGGGGGAATTTATATTTTTAAAAAATTTTTATTTTTGGGACGTGAGCAAGAGTTTTTATAATTTTTTTCTTATCCCTGATGGCTTTTTGCATCACCCAGTATAATATTGTTTGCTAAAATCAAACACGTGGGAACAGTAAATAAATACTAACCTTATTACCTTACATTATAATTTTTTCCAAGTGTCTGAGGCCTTTCTATATCATCATAATTTTTTATGGTAATTGTTTACTTTTTGGAAC
The DNA here is from genome assembly GCA_036971475.1 of Prosapia bicincta. Classification (NCBI taxonomy): domain Eukaryota; kingdom Metazoa; phylum Arthropoda; class Insecta; order Hemiptera; family Cercopidae; genus Prosapia; species Prosapia bicincta. The sequence continues at coordinate 147,253,204 of JBAIZL010000004.1, read as the reverse complement.
TAACCTCCAGAGATGACAGCCTTTTATTACATATTATGTGTCCATGTTAGTTTTAAAAGTTGGTAAAAATATAGTCTTAATGACGGTTTTTTGAAATTACTTGTTTTAATGTGTACGATTAATGTGAACACGAATATCAACTTTTTTTCCATGAAAAATACGAAAAGCTACTTTTTTCACATTTTAAATATTGGTCTGTAATGGCATTTATAGCGTGAACCAGCCGTGTGGTAGTTACAGCGCACTGCACTATGTCAAAGTCAGTTTATTTCAATACTAAACTTGAAATGTAAATATTTAACTTTTGGTTATAATTTTATACAACATTATTATATATTTACATTAAAACATATCTATGACGTACCCAGTCATGATAGATTTGTTTATGATTTTATTCAACATGACTATCTACCTATATTAAAATATTCTTAACAAGTATTCAGTCAGTATAGATTTGGTTATCATTTTATACAACATTACTATATACCTATATTAAAATACATCTATGAAGTATCTAGTCAGGATAGATTTGTTTGTAATTTTCTGCATCGGTAATACATCTATATTTTACCAAAATAACAACCAAATCTATCCTGATTGGATACTTTAAAGGTATATTTTAATATAGGTAGGTATATAGTAATGTTGTACAAAATTATAACCAAATTTATCCTAACTGGATACTTCATAGGTATATTTTAATATAGGAATATAGTAATGTTGTATAATACTACAACCAAATCTAGACAATGTGCAGTGCGCTATAGCTAATGCGCGCCTGGTTCATGGTATAGCCCTACTGCCATTACAGACTAACATATAAAATGTGAAAAAAGTAACTTTCCGCATTTTTTGGGGAAAAAAGTTGATATCTACACACTGAAACGAGTAATTAAAAAAAATTTCAACTAACATCATTAAGACTATATTCTAACTAAACATTTTATATAACTAAGAGCTGTTTAAAATGCTATAATTTTTAAACACACTTATTAAATCATTACTTTGTTCTAAGAGATGCTTTAACAAAAATGAATTAGGCAAAAACATAAAATTAAATGTTCACCATTATTGTTATTACCATTAGAATGTAAATAGTGTGTTATAAATGCAAAGTGCTTTGTTTATTGTAGTTTTTCTGAAGTTCCGTAAATTATAAAAGTACTTGTTAGCAAAAACAAAAATGAGTTATCTTATACTGATAGTGCCAACATTAAATAGTATTTAAAAAAATATAAATGGCTATCGTAAAATAAACCAACCGGCATGTTGACATTGAACATATTTTAATTAGAACATAGGTAAACTAAAAAATCTAGCATTAATTTGGTGATACTGATAGTTGTAAATAAACTTTAAAAATCATATTAAACAATAATAAACTTGCTTCAAAAAAACTAAAGAAAAAAGATCGAGAATGTTCTACCAAAATATGTACTGTATTTTTAAATACTCAATCAAAACTAAGACTTCAACTTTAGTCGATAACAATTGTTTTACTTGATATAATTCCTTTTAGTAATAATTTATTTACAGTATAAATATAAAATGAATCTAGACTTACAGCAACTATAATTACTAGGTTTATAAGCTTCCAGAGAAATTAGCGTGGTTATTACTTAGTCATACACACTCACATCTAAAATTCAACTTTACTCCTAATATTAAACTTTAGTAACAGATTATCTTATGCAACTTATTTTTTTCAGGAGCATGCAGAGAGATTACATAAAATATTTTTTTTAACATGAGAAATTAATTTTGAAATCAAATACTTAGTATATAATAATTTGTACTGGAAAATATAATTGTTTACACTGAGTGCATTTTAAATATATATATATATATATATATATATATATATATATATATATATATATATATATATATATATATATATATATATAAATATATACACAATTTAACAATTAAGACTCACCGAACGTAATGGACTACAAAATTCAAGAATATATATATATATATATATATATATATATATATATATATATATATATATATATATATATATATATATATATATATATATACACACACGTAGTCCACGAAGATAAAAATATAATTTATATTTCTAATTTGAAATTAATGAGTTCAATTAAAGTTTAACACGTTTATCATGTTAATACCTAAAAAAATACCTGATGTTTTCGTATATTTGTTTCTTAAAAATACATTGTAAATAAATAAAAAATTATTTTTGAAATAAGTTTTATTTTCACATTTATGTAGTGTAATTTTAATGTAACGCATATAAAAACGATAAATACCAGCGTTGGTATAGTTTTTTTTGTCAAGTAATACTTACAATAGACGTATTTTAATATAAAATGTTTTAAATTTCGTCCAAGGTTTGAATTATTGAGAAAATAAAAATGTACCATTTCATTATAAATACGCAGTGTCTACTCTAGTTTTACTGCCTAATTTTAATACATATACATCCTTAAAGATTGTAAAACACAGAAATTATATCTAATTTATAAACATGCTACATTTATATAACTTAAAGCCGGATCTAATTAAGAAACAAAAAATCAACTTCACACTGCCAACATGTTTAGACATTCCAGAAAAAAACGTGGTAAAGGATATTAACTTGACAAAATAAAATAATGGAAACCAAGCCAACCAAACTACATACATACAGTATGTAATTTTCAAAAAATAACTTTTCGAGCCTAAGTCAGTTTACAATTTTTAAATTAGACACCATAAAGGGTCAGTTCAAAAAGCAAATTTGCCCTCCTCCCACTACATTTTTCTAGTTTTTTCTACGTCATTTAAAAGTTAGGTTATGGAGGCATTAATCCTGGAGCTGGGACGCCAAGTCTTACAGACCCGGAGCAAGGATATCGTGTTGCCACGGTTGATGCGCCAGCAACCTAACGCTTTGTCTAGCTGTCTATTTTTGCATCCCAGTCAAGGTCAAAGTACCGTTTATTTCACCTCAGCGTTTATTTACAATTCGGGTCTGACATACTTGGCGCCCCGTCGTTTTATCGTGATTCGGGTCTGGCAGACTTGGCGCCCCGGATGTGTTACTGAATTTAGTAATTTAAAAGAAATAAAAAATATATATTCTTAGAGTTTATGAATGATTTTTTTAAATAAAGTGTTAATATTATCCGTTATATTGAATAGGTTTTTATAAACTCTTTGAACAATGGCTAGTGTTCTTCAAAAAGACTGCATTCGCAAGTTCTAAATGAGTTTTTATTCTGAGCTTGATGACAGCCCAGATGAAGATGAGGAGGATCGTATTGAGTACTGGTGATCCCATGAAGAAAGAAATAATCACTTTTTATAATTCGATCAAAGGTGGAGTTGATACTCTGGATAAGTTGTGTGCTACATACAGCATGGCTAGAAGCACAAGGAGGAGGCCAATGGTTATATTCTACTTTATATTGAATGTGGCAGGATTTAACTCCCAAATAATTTACATTGCAAACAATCCAACTACAACTACAAGTAGAAGGGGATATTTGAAAAAACTGTCACTGAAATTAACATCTGAAGAACTTCAACGCAGATCTTTGCTGACTAACATCAATCCTGAGGTCCGCATAAGAAGACAAGAGGTTGCTGGCACTTCAAAAACTGCATAACAAGTCGTACAAATTCCCTGTAGGTACGAGAAAAAGGACAGCAAAACCAAGTATAGTTGTAGGTACACTGCCAAAAATTTATATGCTTAGGCCATGCAAAGTATGTATGGCCAAACCACACACTGAATGGGGCAATTTGTAAGAACAAAGTCTAAACTCTTCTGAAACCTGTTTGTTGTTTTGTGACGTTGTTTTCTATAGGTTTATCATAATTTTTTAATGTATATTTATTGTTTTACCATCTTTAGCACGAAATTTTGTTTTTCTTATATATAATTTTCTACAAATTGGTTTAAATGTAATATATATCTTAGAACTTTTTTTTACTTTTTTATTACACTCTTTAAAAATCATTTGATATAACCTAATTTACAAGTATATCAATTTTTAAAAAAATCTAGCCTTTATTTTTATTCCTGAAAATACTAAAAGCATAAATGGGTCTGTCAGACTTGGCGCCCCGGTTGACGTTACAAACTGGGGCGCCCCCTCTCCAGGGTTAATAAAGTAAAGGATCAACTATTTGTAATCTTAGGATTATCTTACTCGTGAGCTAAAATAGGGTGCAATTAGAAACTGTAAATTTTATATTTTACAATTTTATTATTTGTAAATAAAATGTAATTCAATTAGCCTTAAAAGTTCCAGAATATTCTATTTTTTATTTTTATCACAAGGACAGCCTGCTTAATATAAATAAAATCATCTTATCTAAAGTATTTTACATTCATGACACAAATTTTCAGACATATAATAATTTTCATTATGAAGATATAGTGCTCATATTTAGATTAAACTTCTACCTAGGTCAATGTTTGAGGGTATGCTTGTGTAGTAATTGTTTTATCAAAAACAAGAAGTTTTTTATGTGGAAGATCGCCACATAGGGATTGAAAAGGTTCTGTCTCAGTTAGTTTTTACAAATTTACAAAATTTAAAGTTGGGATAGTCATAAACTAATGTTAAAATGATTAATTAAGATTCACCGAACGTAATGGACTACAAAATTCAAGTGTTAAAATAAATGTTGAGTGATGAAATAATGCATAAAAAGCTTAGCGTTACACAACCTCTCCAAAAATTTGGATTTATAATGCAAAGTCCTAATAAGGGCAAAAAAATAAAAGGTTCTGGATATCAATATAAATGAGGAATAAAAAAGATGTCGGCCTTCCCATCCTGCTTTTCTAGGTCTGTAACCTATTATTCTGCTGTGAGATGAGCGCAGCACTGAGATGAGTCTTCTCATCTAATAGTATTTATGCACTAGGAATTATGTTTGTATGGCACTGTATATTTATTGACCCTTGTATATATTACTTTAAATATTAATTCTTTTGCATTTTTATTGCTTTGAATTGGAAATAACTAACTTTTTTTTATTATGAAACAAATATTGCCACATGGTTGGATAAAAGCAATAGGAGAAAAAGGATTTGTTACTAGAAAGTGTTCATGATGATATAGAAAATAATGATGTTCATTGAGCATTACGCAGAATCAGAGTAGGAGGAAGATGAACAAGTACAATTTCCTTTTGTAAACAACCAACCTTTTGTTTTGGCGAAGGATAGATAGGCTAAGTGGTTTTGCATTGTCTTCAAAAAGGTAGTAGGAAGTGTACAAGGGGACATATACAAAAAGGTAGTAGGAAGTGTACAAGAGGACATATACAAAAAGGTAGTAGGAAGTGTGCAAGGGGACATATACAAAAAGGTAGTAGAAAGTGTACAAGGGGACATATACAAAAAGGTAGTAGAAAGTGTACAAGGGGACATATACGAAAAGGTAGAAGGAAGTGTACAAGGGGACATATACGAAAAGGTAGTAGGAAGTGTACAAGGGGACATATACGAAAAGGTAGTAGGAAGTGTACAAGGGGACATATACGAAAAGGTAGTAGGAAGTGTACAAGGGGACATATACAAAAAGGTAGTAGGAAGTGTACAAGGAACCATATACGAAAAGGTAGTAGGAAGTGTACAAGGGGACATATACGAAAAGGTAGTAGGAAGTGTACAAGGGTACATATACGAAAAGGTAGTAGGAAGTGTACAAGGGGACATATACAAAAAGGTAGTAGGAAGTGTACAAGGGGACATATACATAAAGGTAGTAGGAACTGTACGAGGGGACATAAACAAAAAAGTAGTAGGAAGTGTACAAGGGGACATATAAAAGGATATCACTATACCTTGCTGTTTTACAATGTCCATTAGTAAAAAATAGGTTTAAAATTCTGTTATGGGTTTTAGGATTTGATTTGGACACATAGTGAACAAAGATGAATAGATAGACTAACACCTATAAGAGATATTGTTCATATTAATATTACTTGGTTCTATCTTCACTTAAGCTACTAGGTTTTCGCTAAAAACACTTGAACAAATATTAGTATATTATACTTTGCTATAGTAGCACTTAATCTTTTGGTTATTGGGGATGGCTGTTTTGGGGATGTGTCCCATTCTCAATTCAGACAGTAACTCACATTACGATCTGAGTTGACAATGGGACTCATCTGAATAAGCTACTCTCAATAATAAAAAAAACATAAGTGCTACTATAGAGGAGTGTAACTTATTATGTTCAACAAGTTACTAATATATGTCAAACCTGCTAGTGAACAATCAAAAAACTGTTCCCACAATAGGGAAAAATTAGAAGGAACTTCCTCAAATCATGACTAACTAAAATGACAATCACAAACTAAAAATATAAATAATACTCACAACAAACCTCTAACTACGAATATTTTTATTCAAGCCTTATGTACATTTTGAGACCACAACAAAAATACTTGTGCTTAGAGGTGTGTTGTTTGTACGAGTATTATTTATTATTAATAAACCACGGTAAATTATTCCAAGTAATTAGTGAACTAAAAAGATGCTTCAAAATAACAGTATGTTTGTGTTTCAAACAACTGCATAGCTTATGTGCCAAAAGGCAACAGGAATTTTGTGTGTGTTATGAACAATGCACGAAGGTGGTACTATTGATTTACCTTGTGCTTGGCCAATAATAACAACAACGGTTGGCCAGAAAAATCAAGTAATCCTGCAAGAATGGAATATTTCACATGCATAAAGGAAAGGGAAATAAAAATAACACTATACCTACCAAGGATAATTTTTTATCAAACAGGAGGATTCTGAAAAAGGGAAAGGTTATAGCCAAATATTTTATCCAGGGACTGATATTTTTCTAAACGACAAGTGATGCGTACCCTGCACAACCACTTCTTGTTAAAACTAGCTATTATCTGTTCTGTGTACTAACTAGCAAACTGTACTTTTATTTAAGACTGCATTTCTGGCGTAGCATAGGAACAACTTCCAAACAGTATAAACCTCCAATTAACTCATTAGTCTTCAAAAAAAAAAAAAATAATAATAATAACAACATGTCCCTCTAACTAAAATACCAGAAATTTTGATTCACAGCTATCACTTTCAAAATTTTTATATAAATAACAGTCTGTATAGATATATACATGAAACAGATTTAGTTTGATGGAGGTACACTGCTGTGCTTTTCACAACATCAGTCGTAAAATAAACTTTGATCAAGAAACAGTGATTTGTCTGCAAAAATAAATGAGAAAATTCAAATTAGAATAAACATCAGTATGTAGTGGTTTTTTGCCCAAGTGATAACAAAAGTAGTAATTCAATATTATGTTTTCAGTTCATAACCCAGTTACACACTATCATACAGAAATCAGCACCGATCATGTTTATTTGGCACAAAAAAATTTGACCATTTTATCAGTAAAATACATTCTTTATACTGTATGTTAGCTGGCTTATTTCTAGTTGTAAGCTATTTAGGTTAAGACTAAGTTTTCTAATAATATTTTTGCTACTAGTTTTCTATATTAACTAAAATATAAACATCATAAACAATAAAATAAGTGAAGACAAGCAGATTTAATGATAGAAAGAAAACTAGCCAAAAATAAGCATGTTCTTTAGCATTCTTAGATCTACAAAAGAAGTTCAGTAGGGAAAATGATTGAAAATCTGTGGAAGAACTTAATAACACCAATAAACTAACAAATCAATAAAAAAATCTATATGTAGAAAATTCTGCACCAATAAAAAAAATGTAGATAGTTTAAAATATACAAGGGCCTATTACATATTTGTTCACCACCTCCGATATCTTTAATTAATAATTGTTTACCTGAAGCTATGATAAGTTCATGGGAAAAATTTAAAGGCATAGAAATACCAATTAAAAATCAGCCTCTGTATATGGTAGTAATTGCATGAGACAGTCAAGACCTTTCCTAAGCATAAGGTATTCAAAATGTCTAAGAACTAGGTATAATTTTTATGAAAGAAGACGGTATAAATTTCAATGAAATGTAATACTATGCAGTAGGAATATAAGTACCAACAAGTCTGTAAACCTCAGAAGAATTCTACTAAAGAACTGGATAGTTTTAAATTCTTAGGTTTTACCATCTTGAAGCTAGGTACATCAGACAAGGAGAAAAGTATATTAAGCCAAACAGCACCCTAAGAAAAGTGTATAGTAAAACAATAAGAAAAATAATCTGACATTATCATGAGTCATATAGTAACATATGTGGAACAGAATCGAATAATAAAGAAATGAAAACAAAGTAAATTAGAGTCATAAAGATGAAGTTTTGAAGGTGCAGAGTTAGAAGAAAGAAATTTGAAGTGAAGAAAATAAATGAAAAATAATAATAAAAGGTGACACAGTTACTGAAACATGTTTGAAGAGCTATAGAAGATACATGGGTTTAAATAGTTAAGGACTGTAGTTCATTAGGAAAAAAGCTGAAAAATCAAGAAAGAGACTGGTTAAGAGAGAGCAGAGGTTGATAATGTTAATGCTGTAGATAACTTTATCCACATTATTACTAAGGTGAAATTTGTAGAAATAGGATTCAAGGTTCTTGAACTATATGTTCTGGAGGCAGGTAAATAGAAGTCTCATTAACTCGGAATCAATTCTTCATGTTCAATATTGGAGTTTGTTAAATCTTGCCCTGGTTAGAAAATTAACACCCTGAACTAACTTTTTAGCCACTTTTACTCTACTAAAAATATGAGGAATAAACGAAATGCCCAAATCTATTTGGCATCTTTGTATTTACTTATTACCTTGTCTTTCTCCTATTTTGTATGTCTGTTTTCCATATTAATTCATTTTAAATGTCTTTTGTACGGATTTTATTATAGACCCTATCTTGCCATTTTATACCTTACTTTACTCAATTAATGTATAGCCGGTCCATTCTAAACCGCTCTTGTTTATTATAGTCTATATTATTGTCACTTTTCCCTATAGGTATTGGTATTTAATATACTTAATAATTGATCCTATGATATAACCAATTATTTTGTGTCCATTTTTGTCTGCCTAAAATTATTTTTAACACTTGGAGTTTTTGAGTTGTATATGTTGAGGTTTTTTAAACAATTATATTTATAGGTATCACTTTGCTGATGAGTATGACACTAGATCAGTGCCTTTCTCAATGCTCTGAGTCTTGTCTGTGACTCACAGCATTGAAAAATGCACTGATATAGTAAAAAACACATCTGATGAAAAATATCACTATGTAGCGGTTTTTTTGAAAATGATAATGGTAAATATAATTTTTAATACATTTTAAGCATAACCCTTTCAGAAAAAAATGAAAATAAAACACTTGAACCCTAGACATTTAAGTTAAGCACAAACACGTTAGCTCAAAATATCTAAAAAAAGAAACTATAGACTAAGGCAGGGGTTCTCCAACTGCTGTACACATGCCATTTGGGGGTATGCAAACATTTTCAGGAGGTACATGGGGCAGGTAAGTAAAAAACTAAACCATTTTTATTTCTCTCAGTTTCGTAACCACATAAGTTTATTACATTGAGGAACTATGTAAAAAGAAGCAAGCTCATCCTTTTCAATCATTTTTTGTAATGCGTTTCAAATATATTTCCAAATATATTGTATTTTTTATGTAAAGTGTTTTAACCACCCTCCCAACAACAAGGGGGTAAGCCAGATTTTATTTTTCAGTAAGGGGTACAGCCTTTGAAAAAGATTGAGAACCTTTGGACTAAGGTACTCCTTACGTAAATAAATATGCCTAAATTTTAAATTTCAATGTCCATAAAATGATATCTATTAAACACATTTCATTCTATCTTAGGCGTCATTACATTATTTGTTACCATCTTATAACTACTAAAAATTATAGCTGTAAATTATAAATCTTTCTTAAAACTAATACTTACACGTGAGATGTACAAGGATGGCTAGTTTGAGAGATATGGTCACTTTTAACTTCCTCATCAGATAGTTTCGTAGATGTCTTAACAAAAAAATATTTGTTGGCAAGGTGTCTGTCTGTTGTTCAATGTAGAATAGTGCATTCCTTCACCGTCACTAATTTTCTTGTACTGTCTCGGTCAAACCTTCATCTTTACTCTTGTTATCACTGCCTTCAGTAGTTTTTTGTACCATTTCAATAATTGTAACATCTGTTATCTCAAATTGTTCACATCAGAATTTTAACAACCTGGAACTTTCTTGATGAGAAATGTCAAATCTGTTTCGTCTTGTGGATCAATAACACAGTCAAGAATTTCATTATGACTTATGATTTTATTCCAAAAACTACTTGATGTTTCTTCTTTTATTTTGTTTCATGATCTAGTTCTCCATTACACAACTGCCTTAAGAGTAACCTTTTCTTAGAAAGCCTACAATGCTTTCTTCCCCTTCAGTCGCTTACAAGAGAGATTGTAAAAGGTAAGGTGTTTATTTTTTTGTCATACATTCCAGAACACACTGATCCATCAGCTGGACTAGACTCATAACATATGCGGAAAGATATCATAACGTTTGCACGGATATCATCATTGCACAATCAATCTTCATCGGAATGCAACTATAATTTGTCTAACAGTAAAATAGCCTTCGTTAAACACGTTTCTTTGTTTTTAAAAACTTCTTAGTTTTGTGCAAAAACTCATTAAAAAACCACTATTTGAATAGTTCTCTTCAGGACTTTAGTTCTTATATGAAACCACCAATGCTGACATGTAAATGTTTTTAAATGCCGGCGGCTTAGCTGATTAATCCCAGGTCTTAGCCGACTCGGAGCTTATATATATATATATATATATATGCATATTTATATATATATATATTTATAAATGAGAAGGGCTACAGTAGGTAGGATTGGAGGATAGATGCAGTTGGCTCAGGATAGAAATAAAAACAATATTTCTATTTTAAATTGTTGCCATTAAATTTGAACTTTGTTAAAAAATACTTGAAAAATCATTACACTGAAAATAAGTAAGAATTGAAATTCCTTTTTGGTTTAAAGAAATTCTGACTACCTCACAGTAAGTTCTGATTACATTGTAAACCATGACACCTTCTTCTTCTGGCCATTGTGCGAGGGCAAGGCTGACCTCCATTTTTAGGCTCAATCTGAAAAAGTTATTTTATGACAGGATGGCAACATATTGAAAAATTATCAACTTAAATCCCCTTTCCTCTTAATTATATTTCTGTATGCAATTTACACTATAAGAATCTTCTTGATACCTAATCCAAAGTAATATATTTTGTAAGTAGAATTTACTACACATAAGTTGAAAAAAATTATGAGAATAAAAATTTACCAGTCACTGACAATCATTTATTATAACAAGCACAAATTTATTGTATATACTACCCTGACCTATTTCTTCTTAAAAGTACCCTTTAAGAGGGTTTTTGAAAAACTTTATTAACATCAGTTCTCCTCCACTACAGGTTAACAAAAAATGTATTTGAACTTGATTAGATGAATAAAAACGTATTTTATTAACTATTGAAGATTTGTACATGATATTTATTAGGAGAGTGAGATCATGGAAGGAATTTAATAAAAATAAAATAAAAGATTAGGAAGATTGTTCATCAATTTTGTGATCCCACTGATGATTCTTAATCTGATAATTTAAGTTGATGATTGATAATTACATAGATTAAACAGCTACTGGGTTTAAAGCCAAGTGTAGAATTAAAAAAAAATTGTTGCCTCTGATGACCAATCAAGTTATTATTAAGATATTTAATATTTATAAAAATGTTGTTTCACAGTCTTTCATCAGTTAACCTGATATTATGATATTCAATAACTTTATTTGATGGCAGATGGATAAAATTAAACAATCGAATAAAATATTTCTGATCAAAGGAGAAGCTGGAATAAAAAAAGGACAGAAAATATATTTTTCTTATATTTATATATATATATTTTTATTATATTTTCTTTATTATTTTTTTTTATTTTAAAAATATTTTTAGTTTTTGAACTATTTATGTTTGTTTGTAATGTCAGCATTTTATTTAATGTAAGGCATGTAAGGTACTGGCCTGAAAAGTATTAATCATTAACTATCAGATACTGGAAGCATATCTAGATAAAATATGTTATGTTCAGTCATGTCCTTGGGCAGATTTATTGTAATCATTTAGGAGATACAGCATTTTAAAATTGTACAAAGAAACCTCAACTTTTATTTCTTATGTTGCTAATCTTTTTTAAAAAAACTGCTATATCTCATAGAGTATTTATTTATGGATTATGATTTTGCTACTAAATTAAATTAAAGTTGTATACTTTTTAAGCATTTTCTACTTTTAAAATATCTTCATTAATTATTTCGAACAATGATTGTTTGGATTAAGTTTTTAACTGAGAAAATGTTTGTTTTTTTAGTTTTATAAAATATAAAAAGTGTCTCCAATTTTTTATTTATTTTTAATAGAGAATCAAATTTTGAAGTATATAATTCATAAGATTCAGAATGTATCACAGAAATGCCTGGGATGTTGAGATGTTTTAGGTTTTTGAGTTATTACAGGTGTAACGTTTTCCTTTTGTTCGAGTCAGCGCTCGAAGTTTGAATTTGCTTTGATCTACCTAACAGCTGTGCGTGACGTATTGGTCACGTGATCTCTGACACGCTAATCGATATTGAAAAAGTATTGATTTTCTTTGATGAATACTATGCACCCCCACTCCCTTTTTATTCTAGGTACTTTTTCCGCTTCAGCACACAAAGGAGAAGCGTTCTGTCCCTCGACTAGTGCAGTCCTACGTTAAACCGCGCCGCTTATTTCCGCATGGGTTTTGTTTCAGACAATTTAAAGTACCGCTTTCGTTCGTTAATTGTGCTTCAGGTGCGGACCGCGTTAATGAACATTTTAATGAACATTTTAACTGTATATTTTCGCCGTGTTAGTAAAAGTGTCGCCCGATTTCGCCGGTTGCGCAATCTTAGTGCGAGTACTCGCGGCAATAAGCTAAGTGCTTTGTAAGCTTAACTTTACGTTTACTCATAATTTCAATTGAGTTTTTTAGTTGCGTGATCGCCTTCAAGAATTCTACGCTGCCTAAGACGACCACAGTACTGTGGAGACTTCACCTCGATTCCAACGTTGCATCACTTCTTACCTAGGGTAAGTGCGTAGTTAAGGAATATGAACAATTTATAATTTATTTGTATTAAATTCAGTGTCGTTGCGTTTTTATTGTTAAATGACTCGGTTTTGCTCAGAACTGTGCTTAAACTTGCTATGTTAAATATTAACGTAAATTACGCAATCCAGAGTAACCTTGTTAACAATAGGGTTTACCGCACCTCGTGGTTTTAATTCTAACCTTTTTAATCTGCGGATTAAACATTGGTCCCCACTGGGCCGGATTATTTGAATTATTTCAGTGACCTAGGGTTGTTCTTTAAATTTCACGATAATTGTATTAGTGACCACGTGGTTCCTTTGTAACCAAATTAAACATTTGTTGAGTTATTTCAGCGATAAAAATTTGCAAATTTAAAATTTTTAAAGCTGTGACTAACGTAACCATGTGCTTACCGCGACGTGGAGAAATGTGCGTCACATCGATACAGGAAAACGGTAACGATAAATACCGGTGCCACATTGCGCAATAAGCCACGTGGCTCATAGTTGCATCGATCGATACACGAGTACGAACAAGGAAGTGTTTATGCTTGCTACGACTTACAAATTCTATACAGTCCACTTTATTATCGCGTTTGAACTTATAATGAGTTTTTAAATTTTAATTGTTTGCGGTTTTTGAAATTTATTATTAAAATGGAAATTAATACGGAGTATTATTTGTCTAAATTGAGAGATATTGTAGGCGAGCTGGAACAAGTGAAAAATGTGCTTAACGATAAAGAAATACCAGAAGGCCTCGCACGGGAAATTCGTCGAATTCAATCCAATTTTATTGAAACTTATGATATATTGGAGAAAACGTTCGCCAGTCAAGTTGCCGATCTTGCTGAAAACGCATTTAAAATTAAAAAGCAATTTCAAGATATGTATTTGCCAATGTTGGCTAAATATCCGAGCATTATTAAGACCGAGGTGAAGTTAACCTCGCAGGTCAACCCCGGCACAAGTTCGCCTCACTTACCTAACCTTACAATGCCTAGCTTTTCAGGCAATAGTAATGAATGGATTGATTTTATAACAATGTTTGACTCAATGGTACATTGCAATAGCAATATTAATGCAATACAGAAATTTCAGTATTTAAAGTCAGCGCTTAAAGGAGACGCGTTAGCCATTGTTACGGGACTTACAATATCTGAGCATAATTATGATATCGCATATCAAGCCTTACGCAATCGTTATGCTAACCCTCGCCGTTTAGCTGATCATTATTTTCAAATCATTAAAGACTTTAAGCCTATTAAGAACGCGTCTCAGAGTGAACTTAATCGATTTTTAACCGCACATTCAAATGCTGTGTGCGCAATAAAGGCTGTCCAGTTAGACGACTTAGCGGACTTCTTGCTTTTTCAAATGTCTGTTGGTAACTTAGACGCACAGACTCGACTTAACTTTGAAACCAGATTGGGAACAAATCAAATGCCCACGTACAGACTTTTAAATGATTTCGTCACTGAGCAGGCTAGGGCAATGGAGTTGCTCAATCAACCCTCTGCCGCGACTGCAGTTAACTCAAGATTAGGTCAGCAACCTCGAGTGATGGTCTCTGCGTTGAATGACTCAAATAACAGCGGTGCCCCTAATTTAAATATTGAACCTGTCGAAGCTAACCTCGAAGCTGAACATAGTCCAACGGTCCAGCCGTCGACGTCTTATGTTAATGCGGCTACGTCTCAAATGCTACCACGCACTTATGCGCCCAGACCTGTGATGCAGAGCCCCATACGGCCGTCTGCAGGAGGGAGACAAGGAAATGTGCCGCCAATTATGAACGCGCCTAGGCTTTCAGTTTTCCGACATCGGTTGCCACCGCTTCACATGGCTCAAGCCAACATATCAACCACTCATACTGGGATGTGTTATTATTGCGGCTCAAACCATAACGTTTTTAATTGCCAGTCGTTTCTGGAATTAACTGTGTCCGAACGTAAAAGTGCCATTGGAAAATTACGACGTTGTTTTAACTGTCTTGGATCACACTTTCAGTCCAAATGTAAATCTATGAAACAGTGTAAACAGTGTGGAGAGTCACACCACACATTGTTACACGACAACTCTCCTGCACAACAATGACTAGTTTTACCGCGACACCCTCGTTCAACAGCCAGACCCGACCTCGCTACTCGATCGCTACCGCATGCTCTTTCTTGTAATATTGAAGCTTCTCTCGCCCTGTTAGGCAGCGCGCAGGTCATCATTCAGGACCAATTTGGCCGACCGCTTCCATTTAGAGCACTTATAGATCCAGGCAGTCAAATCTCTGTCATAACTAAGCATGCGAGCACTCTGTTGAATTTACCCGCTCGGAAATCAAATCTTTCTTTGATTGGTGTCGCAGCCAAGACAACCCGCATTCATGAGTACGTCACTTTGCTTATTTTCTCGAGATATGACCCAGGTGTCATGCTGACCGCAGAAGCCGCTGTGCTTCCCCGCATTACTGACCCGCTTCCATCTACCGCTTTGGCGCCTTGCATACGCACTCAATATCAGCACTTACCGCTGGCTGACCCTCAGTTCGACACCCCTTCCGGTGTTGACATCATTCTAGGTGCTGACATTTTCACACAGATACTTGTGAACGGACCTTGCAATATTATCCACGGACAACCCTCGGCACTCAACACCATGTTAGGTTGGGTCATCATGGGTTCCATACCTTATAGCATGCCTCAGCAGCCACGTGTATTCATCACTACTCTGAAGTCAATCGATGACAACATTAGACGCTTTTGGGAAGTTGAGGAAGTCGCACCAGCAAATCACCTCAGCCCTGAAGATCAACTGTGTGAAGAACTGTTCGTAACCACCACTGATCGTGACGCAACGGGAAGATACATCGTAGCACTCCCATTTAAGCCGGAAGCTATCTCGCTCAAGTCTAACCGTAACACTGTTCTTGCGAGTTATCATGCGTTAGAAAAGCGTTTAAACCGCCAGCCTGAGGTAGCCATACAATATCACCAGTTTATGGCCGAGTATATCGCTCTAGGGCACATGTACCCTGCCCTCCAGGCTTCCGACTATCTTATTCCGCACCATTGCGTATTTAAGACCACCAGCTCTACTACTAAGCTTAGAGTGGTATTCAACGCGTCATCACCCGATTGCCACGCAAACACTCTGAATCAGCAAATGTTATCCGGTCCTAAACTGCAAAAGGACTTGGCTAATTTAATCATCTCTTTCCGTTTATATACTTACGCTGTTTGCACCGACATCAAGATGATGTACCGTCAAATTTTGGTCCGACCTGAGGATCGTTCGTACCAGCACATACTTTATCGGTCTTCACCTCAATCACCGTTAATCGAGTATGAGCTAGCTACGGTCACCTATGGCCTAACTCCTTCCGCTTACTTAGCTCTGCGAACGCTGGAACAACTAGTAAAGGATGAGGGAACCCGCTATCCTACAGTCTCCGAAGCAATCCTTCATCAGACCTACGTAGATGACGTCGTCGCTGGAGCCGACACGCCCGAGGCCGCTAAGACGCTAATACAAGAACTTATTGACATTTTCGCTCGCGCCGGCCTGGAACTCAGAAAATGGTCGTCGAATGAACCCTCGCTACTCGCAACGCTACCTTCCTCTCACTTGGAAAATCCGCTGTTGTTTCAGGACGAATCCGCTGCCATTAAAATATTGGGCTTGCAATGGAACCCCTCGTCAGACTCGTTCTCGTATCAAACTCAAACTTTTACGCTGGTGCCCACAAAACGCACCATCTTATCCTACGTCGCTCGCACCTTTGACCCGCTTGGCTTCTTAACGCCTATTACCTTTTGGATTAAGTCTTTTCTTAAACGCTTGTGGTTGGAGAAACTGGACTGGGACCAGCCTCTGCCAACCCCTCTACTCAATCAATGGGACAGCTTCATTGTCCATTTCGCTTGTTTGTCCGATATTCAAATTCCTCGCCATGTAGGCACGCGATCAGCTAGTCATCGCATCGTTGGGTTTTGTGATGGTTCCGAAGCAGGCTATGCTGCTTCTATCTATTTGAGATCTGAGCTTAACGGGTTTGTCAACGTAAGCCTGTTGAAAGCTAAAAGTAAGGTAGCCCCTGTTAAATTACTTACCATACCTCGTTTGGAACTTTGCAACGCAGTACTGCTGGCTAAGTTATACAAATCAATTCAACCAGCTCTTGATTTCATTCCAATCGCTAACACTATCTTCTTTACTGATTCTGAGATAGTACTTCATTGGATTCAGACCCCGCCTCATCAATTGAAAACTTTCGTAGCTAACCGCATCACTGGGATTGTGTCAATCACCCCCATGGATCATTGGTTTCATGTCTCGACTCTTGATAACCCCGCAGACGTCACGTCTCGCGGTTGTTTGCCTGATCAACTTGCTACACACCCGCTCTGGTGGCATGGACCTCCTTGGTTATTACATTGTCCTACCACTTGGAATCTGTCTAGGCCTAAAGGCACTAACCCGGATCAGACGGAAACAAAGGTTGAGGCTAAGGTTAATTGTACCGCTGTGCCAGAGCCCAACCGTCTTATGGAAATCATTGAGAAACATTCGAGCTTAACTACTCTTCATCATGTTTTCGCGTATGTATTACGATTCATCGATCACTGTCGCAACAAGAGCCTGGCGATCGGCCATCATCACAACACACGCTATAAGGCCAAAGCAGCCTCAGTTAAACCTACGCTACGACCGCTGTCAGTACAGGAGTTGGATAACGCAAAAGCTGTATGCGTTAAGCTGGTACAAACCTCTGTCTTCAGTGAAGCTCTGCAAAAGCTTCAAACTGGTAAACGCGTCAACGACCATTTACGTAGCCTAACACCATTTATCGACGCCCATGGTCTACTCAGGGTGGGCGGTAGACTTGATCATTCGGCTCTTAGTTACGATTCTAAACACCCGCTTCTGTTACCAAAGCGCCATCATTACGTTGACCTCATCTGTGACCATTATCACAAGCTGGCCTTGCATGCTGGACCGCGTACCACTCAAGCCTTGATCAACAGTGAATTTTGGGTCATAGCTCTGCGATCATTACTTCGCCAACGCATCCATGCGTGCATTCGATGTTTCCGCATGCAAACTAAACCACGCCAGCCCATGATGGCACCCTTGCCCTCATCGAGAGTTACGCCGTCTCCACCTTTCTATAGAGTCGGGGTAGATTTCGCTGGACCTTTTGACACAAAGGCCAACCATTTGCGCACCTCCAAGCTATTGAAAGCTTACCTCTGTTTATTTGTATGTATGACCACTAGAGCAGTTCATTTGGAATTGGTGACCGACTTATCTACTGATGCCTTCCTCGCCGCATTACACCGCTTCACCGCTAGACGAGGTTTACCTTCAGAAATTTATTCCGATAACGGCACGAATTTTACTGGCGCTACTAACCGACTTAACGATGTCTACAAGTTTCTGGACCGCTCTAGCTCACTTATTGAACGCAAACTAGCTGACCAACGCATCAGTTGGCATTTCAATCCTCCGGCTGCCCCTCATTTTGGCGGACTTTGGGAAGCCGCTGTCAAATCCGCTAAGTTGTTATTGCGACGCACTGTAGGCAACACCACTCTCACCGCTGAAGAGCTATCTACTCTGTTCATCAGGATAGAAGCCATTTTGAACAGTCGTCCTATTTTCGAAGTTTCGCCAGACCCCAGTGAAGGAGCGTCCTTTCTCACTCCTGGGCATTTTCTGATTGGCCGTCCACTACTGTCACTTCCCGAAGAATGTTATACTGAGCCTCCGCTTAAATCTCGATGGTCTATGCTCCAACAGATGTCCAACCGCTTCTGGAAATTTTGGTCCACTCAGTATCTACACACTCAGATTCAACGACACAAGTGGAATAAGGACTCGACGCCACTCAAGGAAAATCAACTCGTCTTCATAACTGGAGAACACTCAAGCCCCCTTCATTGGCCTATGGGAAGGATCATCAGTCTGCATCCAGGAAAAGACCACGTCTCTAGAGTAGCTACGATCCAGACCGCTCACGGACAGCTGAGACGACCAGTCAACAAGCTCGTCGGCTTTCCGCTTCATCCTTAGATTTTCACCGCTTTTCTACAGCCTCTTTCTTCGGCGCTCTTGCCCTGTTGATTCTTTTGGTCTTCTTCGTTTTCCCTGCCACTTTCTTCTTCGGCACCCTCGGGTCCCGGTGCTTTATGGTTCTTCGCCCCCCACCCACCTGGCGGATTAAAAACATTCGTTTTGGTGGGCGGTATGTTCGAGTCAGCGCTCGAAGTTTGAATTTGCTTTGATCTACCTAACAGCTGTGCCGTGACGTATTGGTCACGTGATCTCTGACACGCTAATCGATATTGAAAAAGTATTGATTTTCTTTGATGAATACTACGCACCCCCACTCCCTTTTTATTCTAGGTACTTTTTCCGCTTCAGCACACAAAGGAGAAGCGTTCTGTCCCTCGACTAGTGCAGTCCTACGTTAAACCGCGCCGCTTATTTCCGCATGGGTTTTGTTTCAGACAATTTAAAGTACCGCTTTCGTTCGTTAATTGTGCTTCAGGTGCGGACCGCGTTAATGAACATTTTAACTGTATATTTTCGCCGTGTTAGTAAAAGTGTCGCCCGATTTCGCCGGTTGCGCAATCTTAGTGCGAGTACTCGCGGCAATAAGCTAAGTGCTTTGTAAGCTTAACTTTACATTTACTCATAATTTCAATTGAGTTTTTTAGTTGCGTGATCGCCTTCAAGAATTCTACGCTGCCTAAGACGACCACAGTACTGTGGAGACTTCACCTCGATTCCAACGTTGCATCACTTCTTACCTAGGGTAAGTGCGTAGTTAAGGAATATGAACAATTTATAATTTATTTGTATTAAATTCAGTGTCGTTGCGTTTTTATTGTTAAATGACTCGGTTTTGCTCAGAACTGTGCTTAAACTTGCTATGTTAAATATTAACGTAAATTACGCAATCCAGAGTAACCTTGTTAACAATAGGGTTTACCGCACCTCGTGGTTTTAATTCTAACCTTTTTAATCTGCGGATTAAACACCTTTTGTATTACCGCCAAACCGCCGATAAATGAGGCAAAAGGTTTTATTAGTCGCCACCGAGGGCAGCACAATACGGTCTCTGTTTATTATCAGCTGTTCTCTATGTACTTCATTTTTCCGGTGTTTTAAAATTGAAATAGCAATTCAAGTAAGGAGTCAAAGAAGAGAAGCCAAAGGGTGCGTGTCATAAGGAACCAGGCAGGAGAAGGCCAGTGCTAGCGGTGTCCAAAGGACCAATCTGTAATCGATTGGATTTACCCCAAGGAATCCAGCTACGGAGGTAACCCTAACATCTTAAGACAACGACACAAAAGGTAAATCAGTTCAATATTTTAAATTATATATATAACCTGTATTATAAGTATGAGCACCGGCCACAACTCAAGGAAGTCTATTTGTTAAAATTTGCTTTGTGGGATGAAACATTCTAAATTTTATTTTGAGACATAACTCCGTTATTTAACCTTCCTATGGCTGTGTGCCACAGGTATTGTAAACTTTTCATTCTTAAACTGTATGAGCTCCGACATGCACTCTTACTTTGCACGTAACTAAACTTACCATAACTGTTCTCTTCTTCTCTCTATATCCTTCCCCACAGGTAGCAGTACACTTAGACCAGGCTGACCAATATGATACCACACAATGGACAGGATCGCCTGTGATGGGTTTGGGACCTATATTTGTAGCATTAGCTCGTGCACCTTGAAGTAAGTTTTCTGTAATAGTTAAAAAGTAATTAATTAGTTTTTTTTATGTGTGAAATAAGGAAAGAGGACATTAAAGGAAAGAGGACAACACACACACACACACACACACACACACACACATACACACACACACACACACACACACACACACAAATTAAGAGTATAGAAAACAGCTATACATAACTAGACACCAAAGCTATTTGTTATAATATACGAAAACCTACTTAAAATTACAGGACGGGTACTGCACATCCTTGGTATTAACGACTCTCAAACAATGATGACGGACAAATTCCGTCTTTGGTAGTGAATGGGTTAAATGGTTAAGGATATTAGATTTTTAAAATCGAAAAGACTGTAATACTTAACTAATTAATTATAAATGTTAAAAAATGTTATTTTATTTTATTCCCTGAAAAAAATATTTTCTAATATAATATACAAAATTTTGTATTCTATTGGAGTATGACCCGATCGTAGATAGGCTTCCTGATAATGAATCATTTGAAACAAAATTTTAAAAAAATGAAAAGGTATTTGATCTAGATTGAATGTATACAAACATAATTTAATATCGATTGAAAATTTAAGGAGAATATGAGCTACTAAAAGGAATTTTAATAAGGCAAATTTTTAAAATTTGTATAAAAGTAGTAAGACTAAAAAAGTTAGCAAAAACTGTTTTGGGGTTTCATATATTAAATATAGATTTTATTTACAATGAATACTTTTATTTTTTATTTGATATAATGTTATGTACCTTAATAAAATTCATGAATATCAAAACTGTTACAACAAGAAATATAGGATTTTTAGTGATACTATGACTATTATATTTTTTTTCATATTAACTATGGTTGTATTAATAGTAATAACTACAACAGTTATGTACCGTTTGGTCTTCTTGTTTATTCTAGACATTTCGGACTGTATTTGTTGTAGTAAATACTAGAAATAACACCGAAAAATAATCGACTTTATTGAAATTAATTATTTATAAATGAATAAGAAGCTACTTTAAACAAAACAGTTTCAAATCTATCTTTAGCTATCACAATGCCACAGGTCGTCGACACAAATGACATTACCAATAAAAAACATGTTCTTTCCTGCTCATTTCGTTCCAAAAAGTTTGTCAAATCAATGACGTACACACATCCTACTTTTTTTTTTTTTAAATAAATAAAACCTCTAAACCACAAATAACATTTATTCAAACCTTATGTACATTTCGATTGCTCAGCAATCATCTTCAGAGGTATTTAAAAAATACCTGAAGTTGTATTTTTTAAATACCTCTGAAGATGATTGCTCAGCAATCGAAATGTACATAAGGTTTGAATAAATGTTATTTGTGGTTTAGAGGTTTTATTTATTTAAAAATAAACATTACACCACAGTCGCTTCATACAGTTACACATCCTACTGGTTCTAATTTTCTGCTTATTTCGTTCTGAAGAGTTTGTCAAATCAGTGACTGACACACGTCCCACTCTCACTCCTGGCCTCCCATATACTCACAAGATAGTTTACATTCGACCAAGGAGCTTGGTTTGCTTATCTGGCTGAACAGTTTATAAACAGCTCGGGACCCGCTGTACGTGTAGGGGTGATAAACCACTCCTTCACAGTTTAGTTGTTTAAGAACCTGATACTTCATATGGAACAGGTCGATGTAAACCTACTCTTTCATCTCGCTATGGAACAGGTCGAATATCAGTAACTTAACCCTTTGGACGCCAGTCGCTCGGGCCGCAGCGCAACTCCTGACCACCAGCCGCTCTGTCAGCGGTACTAGCGAGAACCGCCAAGGCCTGTTTGAACGTTTTTGCACCGGTTTAAATTTTGCTCTGTGCTTTCGTTAGTTTTTATGCAAATGTAATGATTTGTTTTTTTTTTTATAGATAATTACATGGGCTATCAACATTTAGTAATTAAAAAAGTGTTACTTGTACAACAACATTATTGATAAAGCAATAATGCCTAACAGAAAAAAAAATTATACAAAAAATCTACTTTAGATAAACAATTAGGTAGTAAAAAAAATATTTTTATACATCGCATAAGTTTTTATTCAATTTAGTAACTAAATATCATACTGTGTGCAAATTTTCACAACTCTACTACAAAAAATAGTTTGTCAAAAACGCATTTGTTGACAAGAGAAGTACTTGATTTTGTTGGGATTTTTTCATTCGGCTGGCAACCAAAGGCAAATATGTTTTGCGACAGTATTTTGTTTGTCCAACAGGCATTTTTTGCTTCAGGATAGGAGGTATTCCTTTTCTGTTTATTCGTAACGTGCCTGTCAAATGAGTCATCTTCGAATACAAATCCTCGGCCAGTGGAAATGAGGTAAAAAAATTATCTACGAATACGTGAAATCCTTTATTCAAGTAGTTTTCCATGTCTAATAATTTCATAACGACAGTATACCCAAGTCTCTTGTTGACACTTCCATTATTCTTATCTGTATCTCTTTTGCCTTTGTAAAAAAAAGGACAAACAGTAATGAGAAAACACTCATGAGTAACGACATCACTCTATATGAGAGCATGTGACTTATCAGCTATGCCCCCGATGACGACAAAAACAAATAGTTGAGCCAAGGTCACTGGTACTACCATGAGTAACGACATCGCGCTATATGAGAGTATGTGACTTATCAGCTCTGCCCCCGATGACGACAAAAACAAATAGCTGAGCCAAGGCCACTGGTACTACCATTGTGAAAATTATTTTCCTGTAGTGTTAGTGACTTCAACGAAAGTCCGAAACAATAGAAACAAACTTTAAAAGTGTCTAAATACATCTTAAAAATAATGTTTTCCTGGCAGTTCGATAGATCGGACCGTGGCGTCCAAAGGGTTAAGAACAGGTTTGCAAACCACTTCTCATCACTGGAGAGAATACACACCATTTTCAAGACATAAAATTATTGCATATAGTATCAAACCTTAACTGTACATGAAAGGAGATGAAAAATCAAATAATCAGTATGTTATTTAACAGATATTTCAACAATGAAAAAAAAGGTTTTATTTTTTTCTCTAGTCTCAATAGAAAAATTCATTATGAAAAAAGAGAGCCTAGGTACTGGAAGCTAACTTATTTGGTCCAGAAATTTTATTAGAGGAAGGATTTGAATATTAAGAAAGCTAGCCTAAATAAAAGTTAATAGATGCTAATGTTAGTGAAAGTATAAAGAAGTATAGTGGTGAAAGAAATTTGGTTATAAAATAAATTTAAAGGCTATAAATTTGAACAAAAATAATGAGTCTCAGCTAAGTACTAAATTAAGGAAAATTTGTAACTAGTATTTAAGTTAATATTGTAGAACCATTCTTATAAGCAAAATTAGTTAATTAAATTCATTAAAAAACATTTTAATATTCTTTTCAAAACTAATAACTTCAGGCCTAGGAATTTCTTTCCTAAAATTTATTAAACCAATTTAATAATGCAGAGTTAATTGCATAAACCAATTTTATTTTGTAACCAGAAGTGTTCAATAGATTTATAATAATTAATACCTACTGAATAACCTGGGAGAAATAGTCTTGTGCTATTTAATTAAATTAAATTAATAGAAAAAGTGTATTAAAAAATTTTGTAACTAGAGTAATCAAATACTAAATTAAAACAAAGATTAATTGAATTAAAAGAAAGTGTTCATTATTTATTACTATAAATGGTAAGTAATAAAAAAATAAAAGTAATAAAAAAATAAAACTAATAAAAAAAGGGAATCTGTTAGGGTTACAATCATTTTGTAATTCCAACTGGGGCCCAGCAACCTATTGTTCTCTAAGGATAATTATTAAATTTTGTTTTATTATCAAAAAAAATTATTATTAGAATTTGACTACCACAAGGTGGAGCAGTTGTATTAAAGAAATTATTTATATTTACCATAACATATATATATATATATATATATATATATATATATATATATATATATATATATATATATATGATTATTGTAATTTTCATTCCTGATGATGTTGGTACTGTTTGCCAACGAAAAGCTTTGGATATAAAATAATAAATATTCTTGTATTTGAATAACCTATGTTGTTTTAATATATATATATATATATATATATATATATATATATATATATATATATATATATATATATATATATATATATATATATATATATATATATATATTGTAACATTTTAAAAATAGCAAATAAGAAATTGGCTAGATTAAAATTGAAACTAATTTTAGGTAAAAGCCTAGAAAAGGTTGTAACATGTAAACAAGATATTTGAACTGTTGCATTAGGAAACTTGTTATATCAAATAATCTAACAAATAAAATTAAAACAAGATAATCTAATAATAATTATATTTAAACAAAATTTTAAACTTTATTGACATAGGGCATAAGTGGTTACTTGAGAGATAGGAGGTGAAAAACGCGATTGTAAACAATGAAGTCAGAGCTTAGGTTAATATAAATCCAGCCAAAACACACACATTTCGGAATTATTACAAAAGTAAAAAGGAAAGACACTTTACACACAAATAATAGCAATTAAATAAACACTGGAAGGTTTGTTAAGGATCGGAAAATTGAATCAGTATGTTGACCAAATTAAAACGAGATTGTAAACAATCTCGTTGTTGCATCAGATCTGGAACCAAGAAGTAGGTCAGTGTACAGTCGACTCTAGTGAAAAAAAATCGAACTAAATTACATGCAAGAAAAGGTTGGAGGTGGAAAGGCCGCCATGTTTTAAATATTTTAAAAGTAGAACGACACGTCAGTATAGCGTGGGTTGCCGAAAGAAGCTGAGCCTTGGTTAGAAGTCAAAATTCCATTTGAAGAATTTCGTCAAAATTATACAGATTTGTGAAGAAAATTGGCCAAATTAAAACAAGGATAAGTGAATTTAAAACTATAATACAGTATAAATATAATTTGAAGTAACTAAAAGGAATTTAAGTGTGTTAATTATAAAATCTAAAGAGAACTGAATCCTACGTGTGAACAAACAGCCGATCTCCGAGAATTTATAAGTTAAGTAAATAGCGCTATACAAATAAACTTTAGTGAACTTTTAAAATCATAAGGAAATTTAAAATTGTACATTATTAGAATATCTTGTAATTAATTAATAGTTAGTAATAAGAAACATAATCCAGTTCAAACAGTCTAGGGACCTTTTTGCTTATTCCAAATTTAAGTTTTTTCATCAGGAAGCTATTTATTAAAACTATTTTCTAAATTTAATCTTGTTTATCAAAATTTATTTAATTTAACCAAAGAGTTAAAAGATATAGCCCATGCATATAAACCCCGAGATATTAAGAGATCTTAGAAAATAGCCTAGGGTATAAAATTTTGTAACTAAAATTGAAGGAATTGAGTTTAGCCTATTGTGTTAAAATTGTGTTGAAGTTTTATTTATTTTTTGTTCTGTTTATTGTATAAAAAAAAAATTTGTTATAATAAAGACTTTAAATTATTAATACCTGAGTTGTGTTGTGTTACAAAATATAATTATAGATAAATATAAGAAAATTACATTTGGCACACCAACGTGGGGTACGATTATTAGAAAAATAATAAGAAGAAAAAGGCACTCTGAAGAATAGAAATAATTGAATATTTGTACTAATATTGTTTACCTTTCAGGACTTTACAATCATAAGTCGACATTTTTAATTACTTTCAAAATTTAAATATAAAAGGGGGTTTTGAAGTTTTAACTAATAAAATATAATGGAATCTGAAACCGGTGTATACAATTTGCGGAGGGAAGAAAGCTAAAATAGACAAAAAGGAAAAAGATACTGCCATAGGCAAAATAGAATTGGAAAAAGGGACAAGCTTGGAAGTGCAGGAAGTAGAAATGGAAGGCACAGATATGCCAATAGGAAACATTGAGGTAGAGGAAGATAGGGGACTACCACCTATGCAAACCCAACAAAAAAAAACTGGGAAATAATGAGAATGAAGATTTGAGGGAAATGATGAGAACTCTAATAGAAATGAATGCAAACATATTAAAAGAAATGAGTGAGAATATGAATAGAAAAATAGATAAGATAGATGGAATGAGTGAGGATATAAGGGAAATAAAGAAAGAATTAAAGGAAAATAGAGACGAAATGAGAGAGATGAAGGAGGATTTCAAAGTAATAAAAGAGAAAATAAGGGAGGAAAATAGGAAAATGATAGAGGATATGAGGAAACAGTTGAGGACAGAGAATAATACTGTAATAGAGGATGTGAGAAGAGACATAGAGGAGAAAGATAGAGAATTAGAGGAGGAGATTAAGGAAAATTTTGAGGAAACAAATGAAATAATAGCTGATGTAATAGGAATTAATAAAAAAGAGATAGAGAAAGTAGAAAATATAACAAAGCAAAACAGGGAAGAGTTAAGAGTTTTAAATAGGGAGATAGGGAAAGTGGAAAAAAACACAGAAGAGTTAGGAGAGTTAAAATTAAAGGTGATAGGGGAAAGAAAGATAACAGATGAGCGTTTTAGGAAAGTCGAAGATGACAGGGAGAAAATATTAGGAGAGCAGGGAAGGTTAGGAGAAAGAAATAAAATAGGAAAATTAGAAATACTGCCAATAAAAAATTTAACCATTCAAACCGCAACAAATAAGAAGATTGAAAAGCTTAATAAAATGAAAATGGTAATAGGAGAAATAGGAGGAGTTATATATCCGTTTCAATGCTTAGTGGTACCAGGCTTATTGAGAAAATTTATCATAGGTACGGATATGTTAATGGATGTGAAGGCACAAATCGATTTTGGAAAATGGGAGATGGAATTTAAATATGAGAATAACAGAGAAAATAGAAACTATGAAGCAGATGAGAGAAACAATGGAGATGTAAACAGTGTTGAGGCAAGGACAGACGTGGGGACAAGAAAAGAGCAAGGTGCCCACAGTCAAACGGTAAACTAAGAAAAGTGAAACCATAATAGAAGCTCCAAATATAGAAATAATTTAATTATAAATAATGTACTTATAAATATGGAATTTTTTGGAACAAGAAGATGAGGAGAGAAATTATAATTTAGGAATTAATAAGAAAATAAGAAACCCAGAAATAGAAAGTAAAATAAAGGAAACAAGTTTACAGGCATTAATAGACACAGGCAGTAATGTGACATGTATCCAGGAGAACTGGATATTGGAAAATAAAAAAATCAATAAAGTAGGAAGGGAGATATTAAATATAGATGAAGGAAGCAATATGAATAAACTCTAGGTGATTATGTGTATAAGAAAACGTTAGCAGGAGATAAGTTTTAAGGGATGGTAACTATATCTACGATAATTTATTAGTAACTTCGTCGAATATTGAGAATAATGAATAAAGATAAATATGAATCTATGATAATAAATATTGAAGCATCGTTGTAATAAAAAAATGGTAATTGTGTATTTAAACTTCGTCGTATTGTAAGGGAGAATCTGCGTTGATAAATAATGGAACTTCATAGTATATATTATATATCATAAAAGAAAAATGAATCTATGATAAATAAGTATTAAAACAAAATTTATATTCGTTGATATAGGGATGGTGTAATTGAAGGAGCTATAGATATGATCAAATGGAGGATATAAGATTGCAACCTTTAAAAATATTAGATGTTAAACTTCATACAAAATAAACTTAGATGATATAAGAAAATAATTGAACTGGATGTAAGATTAGAAGGGGAGATAAAATACTAACTTAGAACTGGGAGTTAGATGAAGCTACAAGCAAAATCTGAGATATGAGAGAAATAATAAACAAGGAATAAACAGAAATAAGGGAAAGAGAAATGTTATAAACAATTGGACCAAAAGGAAATATAGAACATACCAAAACTTTAAGAAAGAAAAATCAGAACAAAGACCTAACCTATAAGCAAGTCTAGGCATACTATGACTCGGATAGGCTGGGATTTAAAGACACGGTATCAGAGAATATATGTTAAATAAATATTGAATCAGACTTATGATTGGAAAGATTCCAATATAATAAATAAAAAAAAAATTATAATTATAGAAGGAATTGTAAATACCAGAACATGATTTATTGTTACTATATGTTAGAATTGTTAAAGAATTGTTGATTGAATGTTAGTTATAAGTATATTGTATTGTTAGAAGATAAGTTAAGTAATATGTAATTGAAGGGCAGCAAACAAACAAAATTATTAAGAGGTGATTTCCAAAATGTAGAAATTGAGAATAAAAAAAAAGGAATTTTAAATCAAAATTTATATATATATATATATATATATATATATATATATATATATATATATATATATAATACGTTTTCTTGTTTAATAATTTAAAACAACATAGGTTATTCAAATACAAGAATATTTATTAATTTATAAACCTGCTCTTTCATCTCGCTATGGAATAGGTCGAACGGTGATTTATGAATATCAGTAACTTAAAAACAGGTTTGCAAACCACTTCTCATCACTGGTGAGAATACACACCATGTATAATTGTGAGTAGATTCAATATATATATATATATATATATATATATATATAATTATTGGATATATCAAACGTTATATATATATATATATATATATATATATATATATATATATTTTTTTTTTTAAGATCAAATAATACACACAAATACAGGAATATTTAATTTATTGAACAATAAACTCAAAGCTTTTCGTTGGCTTACATTACCAACATCTTCAGGAGTTACAATATTAAGAATGATAAAACAAAATGATTGAGTTTGTTTTATCATTCTTAATATTGTAACTCCTGAAGATGTTGGTAATGTAAGCCAACGAAAAGCTTTGAGTTTATTGTTCAATAAATTAAATATTCCTGTATTTGTGTGTATTATTTGATCTTAAAAATATTCTAACAGGAAAACACATTTGATATTATATATATATATATATATATATATATATATATATATATATATATATATATATATAGGTTAGTTCTAGTAGAGCTTAAAGCTTATTTAGGAATTTTTGGACTAGATAGGAGACTGACAGACTTACCTAGTGGCAATAGTCCAAAACTGCAATCTCTTGGATATAAATAAATAGACACATATATAAATTTATCACACTATTGAAATATTTCGACCACACAATGATCTTTATCAATCAAAAAAGAGAAAAAGGAAAGACTGAAGTGAACCACAGATGTGTATAAATATCCAAATGTCACAGATGCACAGATTTATAGTTTATGATATAGTACTTTATATTATTTGTATAAAGATGCCAAAGATCCATAAAAATATCTTACCTCCATCTGGTAGGCCAATAATCGCTGGTTGTAATTCGGCCACAGAAAGAATCTCAGTTTTTCTGGATTTTTATATTCAACCTTTGGTGAAAAACCTTCCATCATACATTCAGAATACGAATCGTTTCATAGACCGGTTGTCTCAAATACCCGTACCTCTACCTCCTGAAAAAAGTTTGGTCACCATAGATGTTACCTCTCTTTATACGAACATCCCTCATGCACATGGTCTATCAGCTCTCGAAAGTTTCCTCAACAAATGCTCAGACAACCCTTACCCAAATACACCTTTTCTTGTTCACCTCACCAAATTCATTCTTGAAAAGAATAATTTTCAGTTTGAGGGATGAATTACTTGCAAATAAAAGGAACAGCATTGGGTACTAGGATTGCCCCGTCATACACAAACCTGTACATGGGTAATATCGAAGCAGAATTCCTAAAAACTCAAACACACCAAGCATTATGTTGGTACAGATATATAGACGATATCTTCGTAATTTGGACACAGGGAATCTCAACACTGGAAAGTTTTTTGAAAGGCTTATCACTATTCTCTATACTTCAATTCACCTGGGAGAAATCTACAGCAACTATCACCTTCTTGGATGTAGATATAACAATCAGAAATGTTAATATCTATACAGGTGTCCACATCAAACTGACAAACCATCTACAATACCTCCATTTCAATAGCAACCACACTATAAACATAAAAAGTTCCATTCCGTACAGTCAGGCAATCAGGGGCAAGAGAATTTGTTCCAACGATAGAACATTGGAGGACTTTAATAGAAATACCTTACTAGCTTTCCGAAAAAGAGGATATCCTAAACAACTTGTTGAGGATCAAATCCACTTAGCTCAATCATCTGATGAACCCAGACCACCTATGGGAGACAACAAACTGTTTTTAATTACAGATTACCATCCAGGCCTACAGAAGCTGAACAAAATATTAAAGGATGGCTTCAAGATTCTTCATATTTCCACCCCCACCAAAGATCTTTTCTCAAATCCACCACATATTTGGTTCAGGCAACCTTTTAATTTGAAAAATATTTTAGTACATCCAAAATTACCAGATCCAAGTACTGAAAAACCGCCTAAACCTCCTCATGGCTCCTTTCCGTGCAATAGACCTAGATGCAAGACATGTCCAACACACATTCCAACAAATAGTTTCCATAGCCTAGCAACCATCGTGGACTTCAAGATTCAGGGTCATCATACTTGTACATCCAAAAATGTAATATACCAGTTGCAATGTAAATTTTGCCTGGAACAGTACATAGGCCTTACCACAGATGGTCTGAGCATCAGAATGAATGGCCACAGACATGACGTTGGAACCATGAACATAGACAGGTCAACTGCTCAACACACACACACACACACACACACACACACACACACACACACACACACACACACACACACACACACACACACACACACACACACACACATATATATATATATATATATATATAATAAAGAGGAAGGAGGTAATTGGAAATGAAATAGTTGTATATGACATACATGAGGAGTTATTTAAACTAAGAGTAAAACATGTATTGGGCATTACATAGTAATAATGGTCCTCTTTTTACCTCTACCAACCTCTTCTAATCGCTAATACTACTAACCTCTTACAACAGAACATGCTTGGATACAATCTTCTTCTGTAATAAAATTGTTTTTGTTCCCCCTACATCCTCCATATAGAAAAGGTACACACATGGCTTTCATTGCATTAAATGTCCAACGTTGGAAAGATCCTCTGCATGGACCAGCCTCTACTGAGGTCATACATATTTCTATGAAAAAGTATAAAGGAATTAACATTCTGATATCCAGAGACATGAATTTTAATTCTTTCAAAGAAGATATACAAGAGAAATAATTTACATTATTAGGATATACAGTTATGCTTAGTAGAAAGAAGTACAGTTAATTAGGATATACAGTTATGCTTAGTAGGTTAATTAGAAAGAAGTATAAGTATTAATACTAATTGATTAAATCTTCACTTTAGCTACTAGTTTTTAACTAAAAACACTTGACTATAGTAGGACTTACTTTTATGATTGTTGAGGATGACTGTTTCAGGAAATGTGTCCCATTGTCAACTCAGACCGTAACTCACCTCTTGGTTGTTGTAGATTAGAGTGCAGGAGGGGTATTAGGATAGATGTAGGTGTATTTTAGAAAGTATTAGGGGTTATGATGTCAAACAGTGTATGCGAGTTATAAGTAATTGAGTGTTGAGTATGTGTGTTGGGTGTAGTTTAAAATGTTTGTCTATCTCTTTTTGTTGGGTTGTGTATTGTTGGTTATTTTTTTTTTTGTTTTTTGAAGAATTTGTAGATTAGTTATTATGTTTGTGTAGTTATGGTTTGGCGGTATGAGATGTTCGGCAGGACTTTACACACCCTACCAAGAACATACAAAAGCACTCACAAACAAAAACACCTAATCAAACATTACCCAATAACTCATATCCATAAACCATAAGTACACACACATGTATCCTACAAATTCTTCACAAACAAAACAAAAATAAACATTATGTATATACAACCGAACAAATACACCTACATACATACTCAACACCCAATTACTATATAACTCACACACAGTTTTTGACATCATGTCCTCCAATACTCTCTAAAATACACCTACATCCCTACTCTATCCCACTCCCACCCTAACCTACAACAACCAAGAGGTCAGTTACAGTCTGAGTTGACAATAGGACACATCTCCTGTAATGGCCTTCCTCAACAATCATAAAAGTAAGTGCTACTATAGGCAAGTGTAACACAAGTGTTTTTAGTTATAATTGTTTCTTCCGCAAGAGACAAAATCAATTTTTTTACTGTGAAATAAGTAGATATGTTTGTAGAAACAGATATTATATTTCCTAAATATTGAAATGACCACAACTGATACAGTTATGAGCTAATTGAACCATTATTAATCTTTACCGTGCTTTGTTAGCTGTCATTAATAAAGTATTAAATTATTACAAAACTAAACTGAGTGAATTATAACCCTACCCACTTAAAGTATGGATTACCAACATGAAGAGTTTACTGCAGCATTACAACCAGATTGGATCCACCATTCACAAGGTTCTTACACTTTTTCCAAGTTGGAATATCTGACACTTAAAAATTGCCATACAAGTATGGGGCCAGAGTATTTTATTTGTTTGTCTGATTTAGAGAGGATAGTGTCTGTGTTTCTCTGACTACTTAAAACAATATGAAATGTTCTTATTTTAATGGTGTGATTGTGATATTTATTGATTTTATGGAGTCATCAAATTGAGGGTGAGTTATAAATTTGGGTACAGGTGTAGTATGAGAAGCAAGGTTTGTTGAAATGAACACTACAACAACAATGTTGAGGCTGGTGTAGGATGAATGAGTTGGAAACCTTTTAGTAGATAAGAATTTTAATAGGATGAAGATTGTTACAAAGAAACCAAGGGGAGCCAGAGATGTCTTTAAAACATTCAGCGTGTTTTTTATTTGAGAGCAAGAAAACCACAGAATGGTCTATTTATACAAAAATTACCATTTCAGGTCATATTTTTTTATTTGTGGAATTAATAGTTTAAATTATTCCTAGGTAATTAGTAATAAAAAAATATTTTATTAGTAATTTTTATTTTTTCATGACTTTTGAAAACTAGTAAAAAGATTAACCTCTGAGTTGACTCATGTACTAAAAACAAATATATAAAATAATTACATTACTAGATTGTTATTATTTTTATTGTTGTGCAGTTTAAATATTTCAACATAACAGGTGTTTTTATACATATTTTGTGTTTCATCTACAAATTAATTGTTAAATACTGTTGAAAGTGGTATTCTACAAGTACTTCATCAACACATCCTTTTATGTGTGTTAAGCAGGATATAAGGTGACTTTGTAGTCTCAACAGCAATACCGTAACTCTCACCCAATCTTCTTTCCATTTGCGTCCTTTATTCTGCTGCACATTCCACACTGTGTAGGATTTGCTTTTTTTTCTCTGTAGCTCATATGCACTTGGGAAAATGTTGCTCAGTCAGCTTTAGTTGGTTTCTTTGTGTCTTAATGATACTTTCCCCTACACTTCTAAATTACTTCCACTCTGTACAAAAGAAGTCTCAAAGTGCTATCACCATTTTTGTAAATAACATGAATTCCAAAGAGAAATTTTTAAAAGTTTAAAATATGCATTTTAACAAATTCTTCCTTGGTGTGGAGTAACTGAGAGTAAGAACAACGAATTTGAATAATACAAGTGAGAAAAATATTTGCATTTTTTGTGTTTTTCATTTTATTATGAATAATTTTCTGTTATTTTAGATATGGTTTATACTAAATTATCAACAAATATTTATATAATTTTCTTAATCTAAGCTCAAGTATACAAATAATATTAGAACTTATATCAGATTATGATTTTAATTTGTTCAGCACGGCTAGCGTACCAGCATGCTTTAGGTTCTCTTGCGAGGCATTAAGAGCGTGCTGGTACGCTCCTTGCTTCCCTTCTGAGAGATGGCGAGCCCACCGGAACACTCACTCTCAGTCTAATTAAAACTTCTCGAATGTCGATAAGTGTTTGTATAAAGGTTTGATTTTTACGTCACTGCTTCAGAAAAGTTTGTAAAACATTATGCCCGAGTCGTTTTTAAACCCGACCATCCCAAGTTAACTTTTTGATGCTTCAACTGAATCAATGCTTCAGGGAGTTTTATGAACAGATTTAATTTGGTTTAACTTTTATATTTTAATGTTTCAACCACTTAACGCGGCAAATTATCTGGTAAAATAACGATCATAAAAATAAACTAAGCTTTCTGAACTAACGCAAGTACAAATGATAACTGTCCTATTAGAGTGAATGAACCTACTAGAAATGTTAACAGACTACTGTAAATAAGGGTCATTGACAAAATGCTTGGACGCCTAAAAACCTAATGTGTCATCATAAGATTGTAGTAAACAAATTTCAGCTAATCTCAGCTATAAATAAATAGTCTAGGACATGACATATGCATTATCTATGTCTGCGTTTACATTATCAATCTCTAACGCTTTGTGAAACACATAGCACAAACAGAAACAAACATACAGAGTTAAACGTTGAGTGGTTAATTTTAGTATGTAGTATATTTTAGTAGTAGGTACTTTAGATTTTAATGTAAATTATCTTTTTTCTCTGTCTTTTTTATTGAGTTTTATTATTTGCCATACAGTATTTTATCACTTGTATTAGTTGGTATTTTATGTAATTTCCTTTTATTGTGACATAAATAAAACAATATTTTAATGTATAATACACTACAATGAAAATATTGGAAAGAACCCCAATACCACATAAATAATCAAAAATAATAAATAAAACAAGTTACTTAAGATTAAATCCTTATCTACATTTTGATGACCATGTCATCATCATCATCAGAGGGTATTATTACAAAATTACAAGACCCTCTGATGATGATGACATGGTCATCAAAATGTACATAAGGGTTTAATCTTGAGTAGCTTGTTTTATTTGTTGTTTTTGATTATTTTTGAGGTATTGGGGTTCTTTCCAATATTTTCATTGTAATATATTGTACCACTGTGCTTTTGATATTGTGTAAAATACAATGTTTTGATGCCCCTAATAAACCTGTATATGGTGGAAATAACATTATTGAGATGAAAACAATGGGCATGATAGTTAGATACAACAACAAAGCTATACAAACCGCATAGCATTTCCATCATTCCACTGCTAGGGACTGGGAGCGCAACGGCACGCTCCCGATTTTTAGAATTAAATAGTGTTTAATTTTATGACTATATTTCCCGCTTATCAGTAAGCATGTAAGTATAGATTTTGTGATAAAACAATGCCGTCAATGTGAAAGTTAACGAAAAAAACAGACAGTAGTCTGATGAGATCTCTAATATCGCTGCCGTGCTGAATGTGTTAAACTATAGAAATATCACTTCCTGCAACTAAGATATTCAATTACCTTTAGCTGTAAACATATCAATAGTACAGTCCTTCTTTCCAGTGCACGGATGTTGTTGTAACATTTGAATTCTTCCATTACAAAATTCCTTCTTACTCTGATCGACTAAAAGCAATCTATTTCTTAATCTTACTCCAGGACCACAACTAACACTGCAAGGACTCCACTCACTCCATTCCGTAACAGGACATTGAGGATCAACCTATGTATATAATCCATATAGTGACATTAATTTGTAATAAAATTTTTAATAATGTCGGTTGGTGTAACAATCATGAATTTAATAATTAAATTAAAAGTAATTATTGTGTAACTGAATGAATACTTTTGAACTTACTTACTGATGTGTCTTGAAACAATAATTCCATTGATGAAGCCAACCCACTACTGCTGACGATTGCTCGAGGTTCCTGGACGTATGATTTATGAGGATGGAGGAGGGTATGGCTTAAGCAGATTGTTTACTATATAATGGAATAAGGTGTTGGATTCAATCTGGTTTATGTGTTATTTGAATCTTGTGTTAAATAATCTAATAGTTTGGCCAATGTCTAGCTGGGGTAAACATGTTACATGTTATTTTGTACATACCAGATAGATTGTATTTGTCTGTTTCTTGTTGATAGGGTTGTATGTGTTGTCTTAAAGTGTTTGTTGTTGTGTATGATATTTGGTAATTGAGTTTAATGAATGTGGAAGAAATTTTGTGTGTGTGTGTGTTGCAGTAAGAGATGAATATATATTTATTGTTTATTATGTAGACTCACCATTGAAATGATTGTTTCGAAACACGTCAGCTAGTAAGTTCAAAAGTATTCACTCAGTTACACAAAAATTAATTATAATTTTTCACTGTTGATTTATTAAATATTACAAATTAGTTTTCGTCACAAGTTAAATATTTCCATCTGGTAATGAAGAACTGAAACAATAATTTTGTTTTTCTGTTATAACATTTTTATAAGAAGGAAAATAAGCTGAATTTTTACATATACCTAAAATTAATAATTTGATGGTGTAGTTATATAAAAATTATCACAAAAAGATACTAATGGATAAGGCAAACCAAAATAAAATGCTGACTCATAGTATTTCATACTGTAAATACTCCAGATCACAGCTCAGAGAATGCAGCATATGCTTTGTTCTCTTCATAATCAAATAGTATTCTTAATCCAAAGTTAATGACTTATATCTGGAGAGGCAATTTGGAAATAGTTCAGACCAGTATTTGGCTAACCTTAGTTTTTTAAAAACTCTACATTAGTTTACGACTATCCAAACTTAAATATTTTTGTAAATTTGTAAACACCTATTGAGACATAACATTTTCAATCGCTCAGTGGCGATCATCATCACTGTCTAAATGTTCCACTTGGAGTTGTTGTTGGGTTAAACGGTGACGGTTTTAAAGGCAGGTTTTCGATTATTTCAAAGAGTATATGTGATTTGTATTGAGTCTGCTCATTTATTGTGTTTGTATTTTGTGTTTTTGTGGGTTTGAAATTTACAACAACACAGAACACAAACATATTAAATGAACAGACCTAATACAAATCACATATACTCTTTGAAATAATCAAAACCCAATATTTAAAACCGTCACTGCTTAGCCAAACCACAACTCCAAGAAGAAAATTTAGATACTGATAAAAATCGCTACGAGCAATTGAAAACGTTATGACTCAATAAGTTTTTTCAAATTTAAGTTTGGAGGGTCGTAAACTAATATAAAGTTATCAATCAAGTTTCAACGTAACG
Organism: Prosapia bicincta; assembly: GCA_036971475.1. Taxonomy (NCBI): domain Eukaryota; kingdom Metazoa; phylum Arthropoda; class Insecta; order Hemiptera; family Cercopidae; genus Prosapia; species Prosapia bicincta. The sequence goes on along the minus strand of JBAIZL010000004.1, from coordinate 147,215,243 downwards.
AGCTACGAAATCCAACAGCTTAGTTTTTTGTTAATTTGTATTAAAATAATGGAAGGCATAATTGCTACTTTGATACACTTTTCTAAAAAACTTACAAAAGCCAGTTAATTTTTTTAAAGTTTTAATAGTTTTAAAATGCATTTTCCTATTTATTCAGGAGTATTAAGCATTTTATTAAATCAAGTAATAACATATTTCATACAACAGTTTATTTATTACTTGTACTTTATTTGATTTTTTTCTGGCGGAAAACCAAATATGGTTATCATTGACTTTACTCATAGTTTATTTTACAATGAGTACTGATACGATGTAACAATAATTTAAAATGGAAGGACTTGCATACTACAGCTACAATACTATAGTTATATAATAATGATAATAATATAACATATTTTATGACAACTTTATACAAATTTAACACTGAAATCAACTGATAAGTAAATGTTATAAACGTTTCAACCTCCTAATCATAAATATAAAAAGTTATACTATTATATTCTGAAAAACTAAAATATGTTTAATGTATAGATACTATTAAAATGTCATAAAAGAATCTTTTTAACTGCATAGTATGAAAAAATTCAAAACATGAAGAAATAACATAAATGTGTTTAAGTTTTAACATCCTCGGTCACTAAACAAAAGATGGGTTGCAAAAATTTCATAAAATTGCAAATTGATTTTAAAAAAACACTTATTTGAATAATATCTTTAATAATTTTTTTGAAAAGAAACGTCAATCAGTAATTTTACTTTTAAAATTGCCTGAGTGATTATATTTTGCTAACAATTTTGCTCCTGTATGTCTCAACATTTAACATCAGCTTGAGCTTTTCAGGTAAAGTCATCATTAAAAAAATAAACATTCAAAATGTTTTTTAATTATCTTAAAATCTAAATAAGAAATCAATATTGTCTGAGTACTTATCAGTTACTTTCATCTTGTCAACTTACAATTTCTTCTGGCTGTGTACAGGGAGGTTCCATGCATTTAACATTCTCTCTGACTGTAACATGACTACACTTCTTCAACCCCATTCGGTGCAAGAAGTGGCGAGTTCGTACTTTCACACCTTCACCACAAGTTGTGGAACAATCTGACCAGTCGTCCCATTCAGATACAGCGCAGAGTGTATCATTGAAAGCAGTAATAGTGTCAACTTCTTCCTCATCTCCACTTCAAAAAAAATTATTAACAAGTTGAGTGCAGTAGGTGTGCATGATCGCCCATGGGATACACTTGGTCAACTGGCGCCCACGGCAGTAGGCGTTCATATACACCCCACTCTCCCTCTCAATTTATTGGTTCAGTGTGAGTTTAGTTGTTGCCAGAAAACGTTGATTTGTTTGTCAGTTGTTGTTCTAGTCTTTGTGAACATTTCGGGTCATTGATATCGGATAGGGGACTGTGTTAACATATTAGTGTTACTTGAAGAGTATTACAGTAGTGTTTATTAGTTTTTGTACAATGAATATGGATAATGAGGATGAATTGTTAGAGAATGTCTACTGTAGCAACTTTTGTCTAAGTAGACGTTCTTCAATAATTCATCTTCATTATCTATATTCATTGTACAAAAACTAATAACCACTACAATAACACATTTCAAGTAACAAATTATATGATAATACAGTCCCTAACCTGACAGAAATGGTAGAACTAAAAAAAAAATACACTAAAATGTTCACAAAGACTGGCACAATAACCGACAAATGACACAAAATTTTCTGTCAATGGCTAATCTCACACTGAACCAATGAACACTTACCATCACAGATGCCATTAGAGCAACATGTAAATAGAATAAATTACACATATATAAATGAAAAATTATCTTTAAATCATACTTGTAAAACAGATTTCAGCACATATAAATATTAAAAAAATTAAGAAACGAAAAATTGCTTGTACTTCTGATTACTTGTATACTTCGAAATAGCATAGTTACTTAAAATAGCATTTAAATTGATTTAGAATGAAAACAGATTATATAACCCATCGCTGAATAATTTGCCAATGGGACCTATTTCCTGAATCTATCTTCTTCATTCTAAATCAAAATAAGTGCTACTTTTGGCAAGTCTAAAATTTCTTTTACCCTTAGCATGTGTATTACATTATATATCAATAAGATTTTTGGCAAACAAGTATCACGTAATTGCAGTACTTATACGTTTTGTCCTCTGTATCTTAGTGAAATTTGTAAAATTTTATAGAGATGAGTAATGTCGCCTTGGTAAAAATTGACCTGCACTATATTTATTATATTTGGCTAGTCTAGTTTTTATTTGTCAGCAGTCTGTTATCAAACCAACAGACTACGTGTATGGTGTCTCTACATATTTGTTTGACAAGCCTTCTCGAACCCAAGTAGACACTAATAATGAGTGTCTACACATTATTGCTGGAGCAATGTGTGACTTAGTTTTTATATTCTGTAGAATTTAAACGTGCTTTAAAACTTATAGTAAAAAAATATTTGAATCTTTATAAGTAAAAAATATATAAACCATTGAAAATAATTTGTCTTATTGTTTTCAACCATACGTACATGTGGCAATTTAAATTTAAATAGAACTTTAAGTAAATCAAAAATATATTTTCCAGCACCAATTCTTTGCTAGCGGTAATCTACTTCATATGCAACATGCTAAGGCTAAAGTGATCATCAAATTTAATACTTAGTAAAAACATATTTCTAATTTATGAAATTACTTACGGGCAAGTGGGAACTGCAGCAACACACATTTCCTTTGAAGTAAGTTGACGATCACAGTTTGCCTGTTTTGCCAAAGCTGTGTTAATATAGTATCGTTCTCTGGATCTAATACCTTTTCCACATGAAACTGAACATTGGCTCCAAGCCGAATACTGTGTCACTTCACATTCCTCTGATAACAGAAAATATAACACGATACAAATTAAAAGTAGATTAAACTTTATAAAATTGATGTTTTTAGAAACATTATCGTCTACCATTTATTAAATATTACTAAAGAAAGTAACAAAAAAAAATTTCATATATTTTAATTGTAAAAAAATCTTGTTTTTAAATATATTTCAAAGGATTATAAAAAAAGTATCTTAAATAATATAAATACTTGTACATTCTTGATAACAAATAATCTTTCTGAGACAACAAACAAAAGTTGATAAAAAATATAATTATGTATTGAAAACTGAGAATGGAAAATATTGATATTATAAGTTTTTGAAAAAATCAAGAAAGTAAATGTCCAGTGACAATTGACTCAATAACATTTCGATATGGAATTATAAAACATACATAATACTACGAGTATTTTCAAAAAACTACTTTTTCCTAAATAATTTCAATATTTATATACAATCTCTGACAAAAAACATTTGAAAATATGTTACACTTGCCTATAGTACCACTTACTTTATAATTATTAAAGACGACTGTTTCGGGAGATGTGTCCCATTGTCAACTCATACTGGAACATGAACATATCTCTCTCGAAACGGCCATCCTCAACAATTACAGAAAGTAATACTACTTTCTGCCTACTATAGGCAAGTGTAACATATTTGCAAATATTTTTTGTTAAAAGCTAGTAGCTCACATGAAGATAGATTCAACAACAAATAATTTCTGAACCTAAATTTAATAAAAACTGAAGTTAAAGAGATACATAACTCTGAACTACAATCTCCACTAAATATATTTTTAAAACATATAGAGATAATAACTATACGTATTAGAATAGGAAATTGTAAAACTATACCTAATAGGGTTTTAACTATATCTAAAATAAATGGTGTATATATATTTATTTATTTATTTCAAGTTGTCCATTATTTTTCCGTTGCACTGACTTTATAAAGTAATTGTTGTTAATTGTAAACAATTATTCCACTACTAAGTGCAAATATTTTTACCTCATGTGATTGACTCGCTCTTCAACTGTTGTTGGGTCCACCTTATCAATGCTAGATAAGATACTAGCGAAATGTCGGAACTGCGATGTTATGCAATGCAGAATGAACGGATGTACGAAGTCTGTTAAAAAAAACCGCGGACTGTTTGAATTTCACGGCTCTAGTTAGTTTCAGGAGAATCTGCTTGGTGTCGCTAGGTTCGTATAAATCAGATGATTAAAACGCGGTATTTCAGTCGCAGATATCTTCATTTGTTGATGAGTTACACACAGTTTAGTAAAGGGTGTTTTTTTCGTTTGTCAGATTGTAAAATAGACAGCCTGAAGGAGCAACAAATTGCTGTGAAATTTTGTGTAAAACTGAGTAAAACGATGTTGCCATGAAGCGTACTACATGTTTCAAGTGACATGAAGGTTTCAAGGGTGGCCGACAGTCGGTTGATGATGATGAGCATCCTGGACGTCCTTCAACGTCAACTGACGATCCACACGTTGACAAAATCAACACCCTGGTGCGCGAAAATCGACGTCTGACCATTAGAGAGCTTTCCGAAGAGTGTGGGATATGAGTTGGATTTTGTTACGAGATTTTGACCGAAAAATTGAAATGCACCGCGTCGCTGCAAAATTTGTGTCATGCCTGATGACCGACGACCAAAAAGCCAATCGCGTCCGAGTTTGTCGGGAACTGCTTGATCGTTCAAATGAAGATGAGAACTTTTTGTCAAGAATTATAACCGGTGATGGCATTGAAACGAAGGTCCAATCATCCCAATGGGTGAGTCAAACGTTCCCAAGACCCAAAAAAGCTCGCCAAGTTCGGTCGAATGTGAAGGTGATGCTGACAGTTTTTTTTATGCTAAGGGTGTTGTTCACTACGAGTACCTCCCTGAAGGCTCTACAGTCAACCAGATTACCTACATTGAAGTACTGAAACGTCTGAGGGACACAGTCTGACGCAAAAGGCCAGAACTGTGGAGAAGTGATAACTGGTTTTTCCATCACGACAACGCTCCAGCTCACTCAGCCCTCAGAACTCGTGGGTTTTTGGCCAAACATTCGATCACTGTTCTTTCCCACCCCCCTACTCACCTTACCTTGCTCCTTGTGACTTTTTCTTATTCCCAAAACTCAGTAAACTAATTCGTTGCTCCTTCAGGCTGTCCATTTTACAATCAGACAAACATAAAAAACACTCTTTACTAAACTGCGTGTAACTCATCAACAAATGAAGATATCTGCGACTGAAATACGCGTTTTAATCAACTGATTTATACGAACCTAGCAACACCAAGCGGATTCTCCTGAAACTAACTAAAGCCGTGAAATTCAAACAGTCCTCGTATTTTTTGAACAGACCTCATATTCCAGATAATAATTATTTATCATATTTTTCCATCCGTGAAGGAATACATATCAGTATATATATATATATATATATATATATATATATATATATATATATATATATATATATATATATATACTCAAGCTATTTATGGGAGTAAATTTAGTTCTTATTAATGGGGGCATTATGAAACTTATTGTAAACTTGTATTATTATTATTATTAGTTTAGATTAGACTATTATTAGATATAGTAGATATAATTTTATTGTTGACATTACCCAATTTGTGGTACATAGTTATAATTAATAACTGAATAAATTAGTATTAAAATTGTCTGTTATTAACAAATATTGATATATCACCTTATTAAATTTCATACACTGTACAAAAAGGATAAAATAATACAATATTCTACACAGTTTAGCTATTTGGGTATCTTTCTTGGATTAACAATCAGGTTAACATTATTATATATATAATGTAATTAGTGAAATATTGTGAGGATCCTAAGCCTTGGTTGAAAAAAATGTGAAATGAACAATATAAATTTATTCACTTAAAAAAAATTATTTTACACTTTTGATTCATGAAATATTTTTCTTTCTTTTCCACCAGTTGAATGGTGGTCCTATGCAGTATAATCAAGCAAATGTTAATTCATACAATACCATATTTATTTTTAATTTACCAAAATTACCCCTTCAACATTCTAATTGTTTAACTTCACTGCTTATTTTATCTAAGTAACTTACAAAGACATTATACTACAGGGTGACACACGGGAGACGGACGGTTTTGAACTGCGTAGTACTGAGGGTGCGGTGGTGGGAGGTGGTTGTGGTGGGAATAGTTCTGATTCACACAAGACGTCATTTTATTTACTCAGTCACTATGGAGCAGTGGGGCTTGCAACGTCGAGTGTTTGTCTATGACAGTTTCGTGAAAAGTGGTGAGTCTATTATTGCTACGCAACGATTGTTTGCAACACATTCCTCAGATGGGCGGAAAACTTCAGATCAACTGGAAGCATACTGGCTAAGAAGCATCCTGGCCCGAGACGTAGTGTAACGACACCAGAAAATGTTGAAAGAGTAAGGAAAGCGGTAGTCAGAAGCCCAGGACGGTCAGCTAGACGTCATGCTTGTGAGTTACGAATCAATCGTGAATCGGTTAGACTAATTTTGCATAAAGAATTAAAATTCCATCCCAGCAAAATGCTCATTGTCCAACAACTTAAGGAAACTGACTTTGCTGTACGAGAAGACTTTGCTTACAGAATGCATGTGATTTTGGGATCAAATGAAAATGAAATTTTATTGATGAGCGATGAAGCTCATTTTCATTTAAACGGGACCGTGAATAAGCAAAACCTAAGTTACTGGGCTCCAGAGCATCCACATCTTATCCATCAGCGTCCTCTACACTCAGAAAAAATAACAGTCTGGTGTGCTCTTGGCTCTGTTGGAATTATTGGACCTTACTTTTTTGAAGAAAATGGGGCCGCAGTTACTCTTAATTCGGTCCGTTACATTCATATGATTGAAACATTCTTAAAACCAGAACTAAGAAGATGACAAATCCATTTAAAACGCGTTTGGTTCCAGCAGGATAGGGCAACATCTCACACCGCAAACACTTCAATGACAGTTCTTAGACGCATGTTTCCTGGACGGATTATCCAGGCAATGTTCCTTGGCCTCCCAGGTCTCCCGACTTGTCAGTATGTGACTTTTTTCTGTGGGGGTACCTTAAGAACTGTGTTTATAACCACAAACCACAAAATTTGGACGAGTTGAAGAATGCAATCATTCAAGAAATTGCTGCCGTCCCTGCAGAGATTTTAGTCCGTGTGATGGAGGATTTTGAAAAGAGACTTGAGTCCTACATTCGAAATGATGGACACCACCTTGATGACATTATTTTTCAAAAATAACTTTGTTAACTAAAATGGCAAATAATGAGCTTTGATTTTGTGTAAATAAACATGCATTTATTTTAAAGTTGGCTGAGTATTATTTCATTAAAAACCGTCCGTCTCCCACGTGTCACCCTATAAAATGTTATATTACATAAATAATAAACAAAATTTATGAAATTTAATTGTCATTATTTTAAATATCTAATACAAAGAAATTCTAACAAACATTTATTAATATATTGCAGTAATTATAATGTACATCAGAATTAATTAATTAATATAATTTTGTAGCCTCAATTTATTGTTATTTATTTTTTAAAAAATGGAAAGTAATATGGTTAATTAATATTTTATTTATTCATCATTATTATATAAATAGAGGATTGTTTATTTCACAATATTTGTAACACAAATTTAATGTGACAATGGTAAGATGCCATCTTTTAAAAATACTACAACAATGGTATGAAAAGCAGAAATAAAATGTAATATTTACTCAAGAGATATAGTTTACATGGTTTGATTCAACTTTAAACTTGTTCTATTAATATACATTTTAAAATACGGCTTATAACTTATGAGAATGACAAGAAACACAATCCCCGAAAAGATTAACATGATAAAAAACAAAGTAACTAATACATTGGACAAACGCATAATCTTATCATATAACCAATTCCACATGTAATCATGTATTATGTCTTTAGACACTCACTTCTTAGTGAATCTTCAGAGTTTTCTGCAACACTGACCTCCTCTAGTAGCTCATCTTCAGTCTTATCAGAGCAAGATTTTGGAAATAGCTTTTCTCTGGTGAAATACAATCTTGCTAAAGGTTTCATTTCAATCCCAGTAGGATCATAAAATGGTGCACGTGGATCTTCCGGGTACATGCTAGTAATGCGTTTGATGGGGTCTTGGGGCATGGTTGGTGAATTGGGGGACTGAAATATTAAAAAAACATTGTAGCACACAGTGGTAAAACATTTGGATTCTTTCAATATGATTTTTAATTTAAAAAAATAAATAAATAACTTTAGTAAAAATATACTAAAAAATTCTAATTTTTAAAAGTTTTTTGACATTGTAGACAAAAAAGTTTATAACAAGATTGTTATAAACAAGATTTCCTATAAATAATTACTTTTATAAAATAGACTCTTTTTAAATAGAAATACTAATTTATAATTAATATGAATTATTTAATATGTATGCTACCATATATGTTATTCCATTGTCTGTGCCTGCATCATATGGGTAAAGATCAACAGTTTTGTCTTCAATCCAAGTACAGTTAGGAAGACACAAATTTAGCCCAGATACTCCTACTATCCAGTCTGGAGAAGGGCCTGTAAATTTAAAAAAGTCATAAGAAAATTTAATAAAAAAAGAGTGCTTCACTGATAAAAACAAGTAGGCCTTTGTTTTTATAATATAAAAAATATTTTAAAAGTCAATTCCTACTTAGGTCAAAATAAAAAAAGTTTATTTTAGTTACTTTTTATCAAATAATTACAAATAATATAAATAAACTAACATAACCTAGTCATGTAATTCAAATTGTGTAGAAAACAGCTATTCTACCACATAACCTATAATATAAAATCAGTGTTTTTATGAAATCAAATGTTATCAGTAAGTTTAAAAAAATTATTTGAACTTGAGTGGTTAAATAAAAAGTATTTTATTAACGACTGAATGTTTGTACGATATATATATATATATATATATATATATATATATATATATATATATATATGTATATATATATATATATATATATATATATGTATATGTTATATATATATATATATATATATGTATATGTTATATATATATATATATATATATATATATATATACATATATATATATATATATATATATATATATATATATATATATATATATATATATATATATATATATATACATATATAATAATATATGAATAATAATAATATGAATGGTCAACGACCGAAAGGTACCTCATCACTCAAGGTAAAATTATTGCACTTAATGGTGGATAAAATTACTCAAAATTAGTGATTTATTAGCTTCATATATATATATATATATATACATATATATATATATATATATATATATATATATATATATATATATATATATATATATATATCAGGAGAGTATGACTTTAAATAAATTAATTGTAATTTTGAAAGCATAATTTTTTAACACTTATACCGAAACACCGATCTCACAGACACTAAGGGAAATTTATTTATATAAATGTGGCTACCCTGGGTGAGTAGCAGTGCTGACCTTTACAATAGCTACATCCCTCACCCTCCCCTTTCACTAGGTCAATGGTCATTTAGTTTAGTTTGAGTCTCTGGCCTTGAGGTGTCGACGTCAAAATCCTACCAGCTTGTAAGACCATGTGCTTCTGTTGCTGTATTTCGAATAGTGGTCTGAGGTACCAGGTGTTTCGATTACCACATATAGGGGTATATGAGACCGGCATTTCTGCTGATGTATTCTTTATTATATTTCCTTCAACTATTTATTTTTGCTATTTAAAGTGGTAAAATGGCTCGCCAGAATGTGTACGCAAAGGATCCCAACTTTAGCAACACAATTCGTGGACTGTTAAACAAAGATGAAAGTATTGTTATTGACACTCCAAGTAGTAGTGAAGTAGACAAATCAGACGCTGATCCCGATTATGTGTTGTCTGGACAGTAATGTAGTGATAGTGATCCGGGTAACTTGGATGATGATGAAGACCTTTTACAGTATGTCCATGAAAATGTTTTACTAGATACTGTACGTGACAACTTGCCTGAGTAGAAAGAAGGAAAAAAACGGAACATGGTCCTCTCAATGCTTGGGAAAGCAAGCCTACTACAAATTTAGTCAAAACCCCAGCATGCAATAATATTCGTACTGGCTTACCAGGAATATGAGGCCGTGTAGGCGATTAGGTGACAACCTTTTAAAAACAGATGTATGAAACCTTTTGTTTGAAGACAAAATTATGTCGATAATAGTAAAGAATACTAATGTAAAGTTCCAAAAAGTACGGTCACAACCTAGTGATAAAACAAAGAAAAGTAATTACAGGGATACTTGCATTGAAGAGGTAAACGCTCTTATAGATCTGCTTGTTTTATCATCGGTGTTACAATATAATGATGAAAAGATTCAGTCACTGTTTAACATTGTCTCTTGCAGCTGCCCAATATTTCCTGCTGCAATGTCTGAAAGCGTTATGAAATCCTTATGTCTTGTATGAGATTTGATGATTGCAACACAAGGGAGGAAAGAAGAAAAGATCCTTTATTTTATATTCTTTCTTTTTAACTTTTAGATTATATCATAGTATTTGTAATCTTTTTTTTACATTTAAGGTTAAAATATCCATTTTTTATATTTTAATGAACATACTTGTGATTTTTATTATTCAAGATTTTTTTATTTTGTCATTATATAAGTTTATATTAGTTATAAATGTATTTCATTTTGTGAAAAGTAAATGCAATTTACATAATAAACTATTTCTAGAGTTATCTGTCTGTTATTGCACCTTAAATTCTCAATGTAAACGCACTGAGTAAAATAGCGGTCTCAGAGACCTGGTGTTTCCGATAGTGTTATAAAAATGATGTTTCGGTGTAAGTGTTAAACGCTTATCTTTAAAATTGAAAAGTTAATAAATAATACAACATACTAAAAATTTATTATTTTAAAACTTGAAAAATACAAACCAAACATAGAGACGAGAGAAACTAAATGTTTGCTGCGGTCGACACGGAAGATTGATGAGGTGTTAGTGTTGACCCGAGGATACCAAAGACCTGCAGCTTTTATTAATGTCCTTAAATAACGTCCCTGAATGTGACAAATTATAAATATGTTAGAATTACTATTTCTATAGTCATTTATAGAATACTAAATCTATGATATAATTAATTATAAGGTTTAATAAAACAATTATAGTACATGATATATTGTTAATGAACCTTTTAAGATAATGACTAGCTGAACATATAATTAAAGTAAATTTATGAATATTTACTAAAAATTAATATTTTTGAACACTGTAACTGATTTTCATCAGTGTCTCAGATGGCCAATAGGAGCAACTGTTGCTAACCTAGAGCAACTGTTGCTACCTAGATGGCACTGGCCAGCAGTGGTTTTACAGTGAAGTGTTCTATAATGGGGGCAAAAATATATGTGATTTGTATTGGGGTTGTTAATTTTAAATGTTTTTATTTAATGTTCTGGTATCTTTCTAAATTTCGTATTGGTCTAATTCCTAGTCTTGTAAATTACATCAGAAAATAAACTATCATGAAGCAAACGATCAAGGATGACATTCATAATGAACTGGGCTTGTCTGTATCCCCATTAGCAACATTTTATTAGTAAGTGCTGAGCCACATTGGTGAAGTTTATTAGGTTAGGCTACACTATAAATTAAAGTTATTTTGGTAAAAATTTATTTGCCTCTAAAACAAATATTAAACTTATCGATAGGTTAGTTATAATAAATATTAATTTGTATAAATTTATAATAAATTCTTTAAAATTATTATACTCTAACCTGTAGCCGCAACTGTTGTTCCATTGCCCCTACTGAACCCCACTCTGCAACCTGCCTCAAAGCATCTGACGCTATTTGTCCTTCACCCCAGAAAGAAAAGTTACGCCCATGCGTCCCACCAATAACATCACTGAAATGTGTAAGCCATAAGGAGAAGGGAAAATCTTTTGGATGTGTAGCAGATGACCACAACCCTTCAAAAATTACCTGTACAAGTATAATTTAAATAAATAAATCCTCTTAAACACAAATAAAAGTTAATCATGTTTACACTCTGAGAGATTATTGTTTAAATAAATGCCGTTGATTTGAGAGTCAGGTACAAATATTTATTTACACAGGTAATGTTATATTTCAATAACGGCTGTATTATCGTCATGAGACCTACAATACATATGTACACATTAAAATTACCAACAATAATAACATTAGTTCAAAAATAAACATAGCTACAATGAAATTTCTTATAGTTTTAAAATATTACAAAAACCACTCAAATAAGTATCATTAAAATTTTTAAATATTATTAAAATAGCAATTAAGTCCTAACCACTAATACAGTTACAATCACTAACAAATCAGGAATAAAATACATTTACAGTTATAAAATACCAAAATTAAATCAAATACACATTGTAAAACAAGCTGCCGAATTTCAAATACAGTAATACCTCGACATATGCTACTCCGTCTTACGCTATTCCCAAGTTACGCGGTTTTATATCATGCTGTCCCAGTTATGCAGAAACTGTCTTGTTCTGGAAGACAATGCCTAAATAACTTTTATAGCGCATAAAGAGAAAATATTTCCAGGTTTTAAGGCCGCCAATGACCGATTAACAGTGATGGTTAGCGCAAATACGGCTGGTGACAGTAAATTGCAACCTCTCATAGTTTATCCCTCAGAAAATCCAAGGGCATTAAAACATACTTCTAAAGATAGCTTGGCTGTGATTTGGAAGTCCAATCGGAAGGCTTGGGCGACAGGTTCCCTTTTTGAGCACTGTTTTGGTCATCAATTCATACCTTAAGTCGAACATTAATGTCGGTCTAAACAAATTCCTTTTAAAGTATTTACTATTAATTGTTAAAGCACCTGCCCATTCTTCTACTACTTTAAATTATTTGACACATGCGTGAAACTGATATTTTTGCCACCAAACACAACTAGTTTGCTTCAACCGATGGATAAGGGAGTCATCAAAATATTTAGAGGTTATTACACAAGAAGATCGTTTGTGCATCTGCATGAAGATATGAGACAGAACAACAAGTCCTGTGTTGAAGGTTTTTGGAAACAATTCAATCTTTTAAATTCTTTGAGAATCATTGGACAATCTTGGAATGAAACTTCACAAAAATATTGAATGTTATTTGGAAAAAATTGTGTCTATTTTTTTCGCCAAATGAAACTCAAGCGAAATCAGTGTTAGAGTCAGATGAAATTGCTGATGTGATTGAAGAAGGTGTCGGTTTTGCCAAACAACTCAATTTACAAGTGGATAATGATGGATTCATACAATTAGATGAGCTCATAGAAATGCGAAAGCAAGAGCAAGACTTTGAAATAGCAGAATCTTTAGACATAGATTCTTTAGTTGATGTAGAAGATGAAATGACGGTTAGAAACTTGACAAAATGCCTTAGAACTGAGCAAAGCTTACAAATTTTGGAAACATAGACTCCAAAGATGAGCGTATTTCTGCCACGAAACAAAAAATCACGAGGGAATTCTGCATGAGAAGAAAAATATCTTCAATTCGTCAAACAAATTTGTTAGATTTTATGAAGTCTTTTATGTCAAAATAACTTTTTTTTACTTCCTTCTTTGCAATATGTATGTATATAATAGTTTTTAATGTATTATGTGTTTAAGATTTTAATACATATACATTTTTCTTCTAAATTATTAGTTTATCTAGTCTTTGGTCGCAATTAAACATGATTCCTATGTAATCACATAGGATTGTATGTAAAATTATACCCCAACTTACATGAATTCAACTTACACAGCTATCGCTCGGTCTCCTATTGCGTAAGTACGGGGTATTACTGTAATTAAACTGATCATAACTAGGAATTTTACAGTTTTTTAATAAGTAGTGTTTAAGTGTATGGCAATTTTTTAGTATCCTCCTTAATATTAATAGCATTTTCTATAACTTAATATGGATCATTTCAAAAAGTATAAGTTGTTACCAATTTCTTTCATAGTGCAAAACTTTAGGATTTAATAAATCTAAACTATGATTAAACTCCTTGTAATGATTCAATATGACAGACGTAGCAGGCATACCAAATTTTTTAATTATTTTTTCATGCTCACTCATACGTACATACAACTGTCTCTTAGTTTCACCAACAAACGTGGCTTCACAGCTATTACATGTGATTTTGTACGCCACATTATTAGCTAAACATTCCTTTGAAAAATAAAACTCTTTTTCTCAATTATTGAAATTTTTGCTTGTATAGAATAAAAAAACAAAAATGTATCCTCTTACTTTCTCGCAGCTGCTAATGTATTTACAAATTACCTTATATTTTGCCTGATCACAAGCACAGCACTGATCAGGTTCAGACTTCGTGGAAGCTTCTGTCAGTTCACACAAGGTTAAGCTGAGCTGCCCATCATCAGCATACCATTGATAGTCACTAATGTAAACCATAGCTCTGTAAAAATCCACACTTAGCTGTTACTTTACTATTAAATGAAGGCTTGAAAATAAACAAGAAATATAAAAAAAATCTTTAAGTAAATCCCTACTGAGGTAGCCAAACAAAAATTTTATTTTAGTTATCCTAGAGCACTATTTTGATATTGTGTGGTAACCATAGCAACAGTTTAAGGTAGTACAATAGAGGTTTCGACGACAACCAGATATATTTCTCGGTATTAGAAGGTTTGCTCAGTGCCAAAAAGCACTAGACTTCGTACATGAAGATTCTCAGTTCAAATCCTGCTGGACCCCAAAAATTTTATAATTTAATTATTGAATAAATATGTAAAAAAAACTGTATTAACATCAATTGTTATCCACTACAGGTTTTTAAAAATGTATTTGAACTTGATTGGATGAATAAAAACATATTTTATTAGAGATTGAAAATTTGTACAAGACATATATCAGGAGAGTGTGAGCTAATAGAAGGAATTTAAAAATAAAACATAATTAAAGTGAAACGAAATATTCAATAAATAAGCAGACAAATAGCAGTTATAATAATGATCCAAGAAAATAATACAATACATTTATAGTAAGTGCACTTTATCATACTTTTGTTCCAAAATTTTACAACTTAATGATTGCAGTTTCAATCAGTAGATCCATATTCAAGTCTCATTTTAATGATTTGTTTTGTGTATTCTAAAGGCAATAATCTACAGTAAATTTATATATGGTAATATCGATAGGACAATGTTTTCTTGTTTTGGTAAAATCAATTTGAAATCATTTAAAATTATGATTTTTCTTTATTTCAACATTACTTATAACTTAATATCAGCATGTCTGATAATCTAAAAAATGTTAAGTTTTATTAAAGTATGATGCTTTTTTTTAATATTGTTGATAAGATGGTAAAACAATATTGGTTAATGGGTCTCTAAAACCAATAATATTAAGCTCGCATAATGCACTTTTTCCTCTGTAAAAGGTTGATTGTCTCGGTTTTGCATTAGCTTTAGGAAAGGAATCAAACATATCTTATACATATGATTTTACTTATTTAGGGAAAAACAAAAATAATTATTTTTTTCTGAAAGTACACTAAGCTACTATTGTTTCGTACTTATTAAGTAAACGTTGTTGCGGTTATGTTAAATGCATTTGTAGTAAATACTTGTTTCTATTATAACATGGTTTTCATAAGAAAAACTCGAATAATAAGATAACTAATGAATTAACTATAATAAATTGGTGCAGCTGTGATGTAATTTTAATTATAACAAGTAATCAAAAATGTTTAAAGTCAATTCCTACATAAATCAACAACAAAAAATTTTATTTTAGTTTCTTTATTATTTTTGAATTACAATTAATGTAAATATGTATATACATATCCAGAATAACAATACTAAGTGGCAAAACAGAAAGCGAATTTCTTGGAATTTTCCATTTTCCTTTCTATGAATGAAGTTTGGCTATTATATTGTCTGATACTATTTATACGCTTTTTTTTGTTGCTTGCATTGTGTTGTAGTTTCTTTTCGCTTTCCTTTCACATTGCCCGTTTGTGAAGCAAGGTTTGACACCTTTAATCCAATTTGTTTGTTATTTTATTCTTTTTAATCCTAGATCATTATTTATTATATTTTGTGGTAACGATAGTAAAAATTTAAGGTTGTGCAATGGAGGTTTCTATGACAACCATATAGGGGCTAAAAAAATTCATATACATCTTTAGAAGTACATCACTAGCTATGGGAAAGTTGGCGCAGTGCCAAAGGGTGCTAGACTTCAAACAAAAAGATACTCAGTTTGAATCTGACCTAAACTCGTAAAATTTTTAAAATTTAATTATTGAATCAAAAATTGAAAAAACTCAGTATTTGTATGTTATCCCTCTGAGGATGGTTACTTGGTAACCAAAATGTACATAAGGGTAAAACAAAAAAAGTTTGTGGTTAAGAGTTTTTTGTGTATTTATTATTGAAAAAACCATATTAACGTCAATTGTCATCCACTATAGGTTGAAAAAAATGTATTTGAACTTGAATGGATGAATAAAAACGTGTTTCATTAACGATTGAATATTTGTACAAGATATATATCAGGAGAGTGTGATCTAATAGCATGAATTTAATAAATAAAGCCTAAACACTTTTTAAATGTTTTAAACTTGCCTATAGTAGCACTTACTTTGCTTGTTGAGGACGGCCGTTTCGGGAGATGTGTCCCTTTGTCAACTCAGACCGTAACTCAAACTTGACAAAGGGACACATCTCCCGAAACGGCCGTCCTCAACAAGCAAAGTAAGTGCTACTATACCCGGCTAGCTGGCCTGAGCAACCGGGCGGGTCCACAGGTGGCGGATAGTGGGACGGCCTACAGAAATGTAGGTTACCTGTGAATAAGGATTCCGGAAGGTTTCTGAATATGCAGGCCTGGACCAAGGCAATGGTTCAAAGGTGAGGAATTATCCCTCCTCGTCAGTCAACCGGTTGGGTGTGGTAGAAATAACTGCTCTGACTGGGGAGACTGGGGAGACTGGGGTAGTTGGGAATTAAGTCCTCACAATGCTACTCTCACCTCCCGGATGAACCAAGGGCAATGCGACACTGAAGTATGGGCGGGAAACTACCCTAACGACACAGTTGTAAAAAAGAGAGTAAAGCAGGCTGTTCGCTCCATGAGCAACAGTTAACAATGTCCTGAACTTGGGGTGTGCTTCAAGGTCAGCGACCGAATACCCAATCCAAGGAGGAAGGCATCGTGCCGAAGGATGAATGGCTGCAGGGTATAAAATGCAGTCGCACACGATCCCCTTGAGGAACCAGACAAAACCTCATTGTATGTTGTCTTGCCAGGGCAGTGGGGGCTCTGCTCTGGTCGACCGTTTATTTCCCCCATACTCGTGGGACGTTAATGGACCATAAAAATAAAACAATTGATTTGAGACTGCACAGACAGCGGGAGCCAATGAGACGGCAAACCGTGAGTCTGTAGCAGAGGTGTCAACGGCAACCATCACTGGGGGTGCGGGGGCGGCTGTCAAGCTGCCGACTGCAGAAACTGGTGAAGTGGCTGTAGAGTTGAGGGGGAGTGGAGCGGCCAAAAGGCGGCTCTGAAAAGAACAAGCGAGAGCAGCGGGAGGGCCAATAATCCTGAAAAAACGAAGGGGAGGCCAAAACCCAGCTGAGCCTGTCAAAGTCCAGGGCTTGGATGTTGAGAGGAGGGAGGTGCAACAGGGAAGCAATCAACCAAGAGCACCAAACCCCAGCACGTCCAAAAGGCCTAGGAGTGCGACGTCCAATCCCTCTCCAGTGGAGGGAGGAAAGAAGAAAGTGAAGCTGGGACAAGGGAGGGATGCTGGAGTGTCTTCGGGCACATACGGCGATACCCTCAGGCAAAAGCTAGCAATTGTCCCAGTTAGTTACCCAGAGAGACAACTCTCGGAAGAGATGGCGTTGGAGCTGGAGGAGCTGTTCTTCTCGGAACTGCTGTGCGCTGAGGCGGAGTGGGGATAGAGGATTCAGGACAGCATACGTAGAGAGGGGGGCTCTAAATGTCGTATGCTCCTCACGGGAGTGCCTGGAGTGGGTCCTTCGGGTCCTGCCTAGCTTCACCCTGAGTGAGGGGGTAAAGTTGAGGGCATCTTTTGCAAGGAGATCTTTTGCATTGCAAAGGTTTCAATGTGGGTGCCCAAACCCTACAGCGACAAGGAGCCGGAAGAGATCCTGAAGGTGGTCAAAACCCAGAACCCTGGGGTAGTTCAGGATACTTGGAAGGTGATTATTAGGAAAAAGGAGGATGCAGGTCTTACCCTGATCCTGTATATAGGAGAGGGCTCCCTCAGGGCACTGCGGAACAACAACCTGAGGGTGAACGTGGGGCTGAGACAGGCCACGTTCAAGGTGCTCTCTAGTCCTGGGGCTGCTCTGCGAACCCAGGCAACTGCGAAGTAAGCAGGAAAATGATCAAGATCCTCCAGGTGAACCTACAGCATAGTAGGGCGGCTAGTGCTGTCGTGTGTAGGATGCTGGACAGGGGAGAGGTAGACTTGATTCTCATCCAGGAACCATGGATTTCTGGAGGACGAATATGCGGGCTGGCGACATCTGGAGGTAAGTTGTTGTATGATAAGGACTCCGGTGTTATCAGGACGTGTATCCTGGTTAGGAGGGGGTTGAGTGCTTTTGTACTAACGAACTTCTGCTGCAGGGACTTGATAGCAGTGATGGTGGAGCTGCGGGCGGAGGGGAGGATGAAGAGGCTGAACCTGGCCACGGCATATTTTCCCTTTGACTACACGGGGGCTCTACCAACACAAGAGCTGAGGAGGCTGGTCAAGCACTGCGGGGCTGTGGATGAGGAGCTGCTGGTGGGGATGGATGCTAACTCCCATCACACTTCATGGGGAAGTACAGGTACCAACACTAGAGGTGAGGAACTTTTAGATTATCTTAGCTCTAAGAATTTACTAGTCTTAAATCAGGGGGAAGAGCCAACGTTTGTCACTAGGGCCAGACAGGAGGTCCTGGACATTACGGTGGCATCAAACCAGATGGCTAGGTATGTACTAAATTGGTATGTGTCGGATGAACCATCTTCTTCTGACCACAGACATATTAGGTATGATATCTCTCTAAATCCAGCCATGCTTTGGCCAACCAGGGATCCAAGAAGAACAGACTGGGACTCCTACAGGAAGGACCTGGGTGTTCGGATTGAGGAGGCTGGATTGGAGTATGGTGGGAGGAGAGAGCTAGAAGACTCTGCCATATTGGTTGGCGAGGCTATAGTAGAATCCTTTACTGATAACTGCCCTCTCAGTGAGAAGAGAAAAGTAGGGGATCCGTCATGGTGGAACAAGAAGCTAGCCAAACTTCGGAAGACCACCAGGAGACTCTTTAATAGAGCAAAAAAGAACGGGGAGTGGGACCAGTATAGGAAAACACTAACCGAATACAACAGGGCAATTAGAGAAGTACGCAGGAAGTCCTGGAAGGAGTTTTGTCATGAGATTGACAAAACTCGGGAAGGGGCACGACTGTATAAAGTGCTCTCTAAGGACCCAGTTAACCCGGTGGGGATGCTAAGAACCCCACTGGGTAATATAACAAAAACAGCAGGGGAAACTGTGGAAGAATTAATCAGAACACATTTCCCTTCCAGTACGCTGAGGAAACTTGGGGGAGCAGACACTTAACCAGTTGCCAAACTCTCCACAAGACGTGGTAAGAGGGAGGACTGGGAAGTGGCAAGGAGGATATTAACTCCAGAAAGGTTAAGATGGGCTATTGGCACATTTAAACCCTTCAAATCTTCAGGTCCAGATGGGATCTATCCTGTGCTGCTGCAGCAGGGAATGGATATGCTGGTGCTGGTACTTACTAAATTATACAGGCTAAGCATTGCTCTAGGGCATGTGCCGGCAGCCTGGAAATCTAGTAAGGTGGTCTTTATACCTAAGCCCACCGGTAACCAATTGGAAGGGAAAGGGCACAGACCTATTACACTCATGCCCTTTGTTCTTAAGGGACTTGAAAAACTGGTTGATAGGCATATTAGGGGGGGGGGTGCTTTGACTATAAAACCACTGCATTGGAACCAGTATGCTTATCAACCAGGGAAATCCTGCGAGGGAGCTCTCCATCAAGTGGTTGGTAGGATTGAACAAATGATCGCTAAGAATGGTTGTGCCATAAGTGCCTTCCTCGACATTGAAGGGGCTTTCAATAACCCCTCAGTGGAGACGATGGTAAGTGGTGCAAGACGTCATGGAGTGGATGCGACCACTTGTGGTTGGATAAGTTCCATGTTAACAAACAGAAGCATTTCTGTAGAGGTGGCAGGGGAGGTCAGAAGGGCGGAGACAAGTCTGGGCTGTGCACAGGGGGGGGGGGATCTCTCTCCTCTGTTGTGGTGCCTAGTGGTTGACAACCTGATTGAACTCCTGAATGAACAGGGGTACTTCTGTCTAGGATATGCGGACGACATAGTTGTTCTGATCCTGGGCAGATTCCCTGATACAGTCCTTCAGGTAATCAGAAATCCTCTACGACTGATTGAAGAGTGGTGTAATAAGGAGAACCTTAGGGTAAATCCAAAAAAGACTGCTCTCATTAACTTCACCAGACAGCGAAAAGATCTGACAACCAGGATGCCCCGCTTGTTTGGTGAATACCTTGAGTTTGTGGGGGAGGTGAACTACCTGGGAGTTACTCTGGACAGAAAACTCACCTGGAACTCACATCTTGAGAGGACAGTTAACAGGGCCAAAAGGGCACTGATGACTGTGAGAAGAATGGTGGGTAAGAAATGGGGACTGAAGCCATCAATGATGCACTGGATGTACCTGAGGGTGATAAGACCTATGATTACCTATGGAGCTCTGGTGTGATGAACAAAGGCCAACCAGGCACAGACAAGAGCTAAACTGAGCACTATCCAGAGATTGGCCTGTCTGTGCACACTGGGAGCGATGTCAACTACACCAGGTGCAGCAATGGAAGTAATGCTTAACCTCCCTCCCCTTGAGCTTGTCCTTAGGGGAGAGGCAAAGCTGGCGGCATGGAGATTGCGCAACTCGAGCAACTGGGCTAACCTCCCAGATGTTTTGGGACATATGAGTATCGAGTGGGTGGTCATAGAACCCGTCTTGGAAATGAGCAGCGACCACATTACTCGAATGTTTGCACCTGACCAAGTCCACCAAACTATGATGGAATGGTCAGGGACATTAACATCGGGAGCTCAGATCTGGTACACAGATGGCTCCAAGATGGACTTCGGCACTGGAGCGGGGGTGTATTGTAAAACCCAAGGGTAAAACTAGTTTTTTCCTTGGGGAGGCATACCTCTGTCTTTCAGGCCGAAATATATGCTATAAATGCCTGTCTGGGAGAGATAGCGAGAAGGGGAACACACGGGATCCGGATTGCTATTTTCTCCGACAGTCAGGCAGCAATTAAGGCACTAAACGGACATGTGGTCACCTCGGCCATAGTCAGGGAGTGCCTAAATAACCTACAAGCCCTGGCAAGGCACAATCAAATCAAGATAGGTTGGGTGCCAGGGCATAGGGGAATACTTGGAAATGAAGCCGCAGATGCGCTGGCCAGGGAGGGGTCTTCGACTCCCCTGATTGGACCGGAGCCTGCGGTAGGTATTTCCAAATCCATGGTCAAGATGGCAGTGCGAAGGTGGATGGCTGAAAGACACTGTGAGCACTGGATCAGGGCTGAAGGGATGAGACACAGTAAGCTAACCCTTAGGAAACCTTCCTTGGGGCTGCAGAAGAGTCTCATCTATCTGTCTAGGCAGGAATTGAGGATAGCCACATGTCTACTCACGGGACACGGTGGACTAAGGAAACATCTGCATAAAATGGGTATCTACAAAGATGAACCAGTGTGCAGACTATGCGGGTAGAAACTGGAGACTGCCACACACATTATTTACAGATGTGAAGTACTTGCTGAGAGGCGCTTCAACCTCTTTGGTGATGGAACGGCTCTGGTGGATGCTGAAGGTAAAACACTAGTCAGGAAACTCCTAAACCTGGTAAGAGGGAAGGGGTTATTTGACTAGATCAGGGAGGTAAGTACAATATACCTTAAAGTAGCAGTGCTTTGGGCAGTTTAAAACCCGCTCCCAAGTTTAAAAAAAAAAAAGTGCTACGATAGGCAAGTTTAAAACATTTAAAAAGTCTTTAGTGGTTACTAGTAGCTTACGCGAAGTTGGAATCAACAAATGTAAATAAAGCCTCTTAAGCCAGAAAAATGTTTTATTTAAGTCCTGATGTACATTTCTATTGCAAAGCAATCATCTTCAGAGGCCTTGTCTCAAGCAATCATCTTTATCTCAAAAGTCTTGCAGTAATTTCCTCTTGTAAGTCTTTACATATTTATATCTCTCCATATTAAGAGATTCAGCTTTTTCAACTCTTTATCAAATTACCTTGGATTACTAGAGTGTTGAACTGCAGATTTTTTGTAGAAATTAATAATTTTATACAAAAGCAAATTTAATATTTTAATAATTCCTCGAGTATTAAATGTCTTTCAAGAATTTAGGGTATCTGATTGTAGAATTTTCAAAGACAATAACTGCATGAATAAACATATATTATGTTTTAATAATTCCTTAAATGTTAAATGTCTTTCATGATTTTTTATGGTTAATATCATTACAATGTGTTTATTTTGCCCCTATCATTTACTCCTCTGTTTTTGTTCAGAAATAAATTAGATTGGGTGTCTGAGCTTCACTGTAATGATTATAAATTAAATTAAGCCTTAAATCTTGGCATATTTTTTTCAATTCATTCTATTAGTTCACACACACACACACACTCTCTCTCTCTCTCTCTCTCTCTCTCTCTCTCTCTATATATATATATATATATATATATATATATATATATATATATATATATATATATATATATATTGTTCAAATTTTCAATTGTTCACAAATTAATAAAATACTTTTTATCATCCAATCAGTTCAATTACATTTTTTAAGACTTCCAGTGGATGACAATTGATGTTAATACAGTTGTTCAAATAATATTTCATTAATTCAATTTAATGAATAAATTTTAGTTTTGTATGAGAGAAAAATTTTTCTCAAAAGCTGACAAGGTTGGCAATGTAATTATTTCATCCCATTTGACTTAAAATAAGTGATAACATATGATATCATAAAACAGCTGATTTTATGTTATAGCTTATGTGGTAGAACAGCTATTTCAAAGCATAGGCTATCTTACTTTATTTATCTTAATTGTAATTATTTAATGAAAAGCAGCTAAAATAAAATTCTTCTTTGTTGACCTAAGTAGGAATTGAGTTGAAATGAGTTTTGTTTATATTACTTGTTTTGTAATCAGTCTGGCCTTGAGATAATGAAAACATACAGAGCATAAATAAAACAAACTAACTAAAACACTTGTACATATGTAAACTAACTAAAAACACTTGTACATATGTTATAAGTTGTCCTCAACAATCAAAAAAGTAAGTGCTTCTATAGGCAAGTGTAGCATATGTACAAGATGTTTTAGTTATAAACTAGTAGCTCACTGAAGATGGCATCAACTAATATAAAACAAACTACTTAAATAGATTTGATTTACTTTTAGTTTTATAATCTCTGTTCAGTTGTAAGATTTAGCTAGTACATATTGGATATACAATAATAGATTTATTTTATTTTACTTAAAAAACTCTATACTATATTTTAAAACAATCACTTGCTTGAATTTTTGTCAATGTTATTTTTTTTTCTCTTACACACTTCAGGAAAGGCTTACAACCTGTTACATTAAAACTGATATTATAATCTTTGGGAATATTTACTGATATCAATATTATTATATTTTAATAAGTATATGGTATAGAAAATCCATATAGTGTTAAACTCAATTCCGTACTTAATACATATAACCACCGAATCTATAATCATACAATATTACACTTTTGCTACTACTTGCAACCAGACTTTTTGTTAACTAAAAGTTGGTAAATTGTTAACTTACACTTGGAGGAAACGTTTTCGTCTTACGACTTCTTCAGCCTCGTATTTTTGCCGCTGGGAATGCTGCAGTTGTGCTTCCTCGGTACCATTATTTTGAAAGTTAGAAGTGATGTGATCGAAGAGTATGTGTGATCTGTGCCGTGTTCGTTCATTTTATATGTCATTTTTATGTGTGTTGCTATGTCTATATATTTCATACTGTTCTAGTGTGTTTAATTTATGGCCTTTGTTGCATGTGTGGAGGACGCTCATGTTATTTTCCATACTTTTGCATGAGTGTTTAGTGTCCATGAGGTGATTTGCGAAGGTGGATTCAAAAGTAGTGTGCAGTGTGGTTTTGTGTTCTTTATATCTTTCGGTAAAAGATCTGCCTGTTTGTCCAATATAGAACTTATTGCAGTTGTTGCATTTTAGTTTGTATACTCCTGGGTTATTGTATGTGTTGGTATTGTTATTAATGTTGTATCTGATAGCCGTTTGGCTTTTATTTGTTGTTCTGTAAGCTACATTGTATCCCGCTTTTTTGAATTGGTGTGCTATTTTATTTGTGAATTTCTTTATGTATGGGAGGGTGAAGAATTTGTTTGTGTTTGTGTTGTTGTTACTGTTCTCGTTGAGTATTTTTCTGTGTAGTTTGTCTATTAAGTAATTGCCATATCTGTTTTTGTGAGCTAAATATTTGATTGTGTTTAGTCCCTCTGTGTAGTTAGTTGTGGTCGTAGGTATTTTTATTTAGTCTGTGTAGTCAAGTAATAGCAAAAGTCTAAAAAGAATTAACAACCAGCTTGTCATGAACAGCACCAAGATTTCGATATTCATACAATATTTTCAGCGAATGTGAAAAAATCAAGGTATTTCCTAAGTTAAAAATTTTGAGGACAATTAATAAATAAACATTTTTTTAAGCCTGTTTGGAGATTACTGCTCATTAAATCAAAATAGAATTCGACAATTAAATATACTTTATAAGAAAATTAAAGAAATCTATAATTTTGAACATTAGCTTTGCTTCTAGACTTACTTTGAAGTTATTTTATTTTTTAAATAAATTGAATCTGTTCAAAAGAGGTTTATTAAATAATATTTTTTTAAAATAATAAAAAATATTATTAAAAAAATAACACTAACACTTATAATAAAATACATTTAGAATAACAAGTAACAATTTTTTTTTTGAAGTCAGTTCCTACTGAGGTTGACAAAGAAAAATTTTATTATAGTTATTGTTATTAAATAATTAAAATGAAAATAAATATGTTTATAAATTTTGACAGAATTACAAAATTAAGTGACAAAATAGAAAGTGAAATGAATTATTAAAACTAATTAAGTTAATTTAATTAATGAATTAATATTAAAAAAAACAACTATGTTAAGAACAAGAGTCATCCACCACAAGTACAAAAAAATGTATTTAAACTTGAGTGGATTAATAAGAAGTATTTTATTAACAATTGAAAATTTTAAAAAGATATATAAATATATAAGTTATTATTGTTTATTGTAAACAATTATTCTACCGCTAAGTGCAATTATTTTTTATAAATATATATAGAGAGTGTAAACTAATAGTAGGAATTGAATAATACTTAAGAAAATCCTTTTTGACTTTAACAATATAATTGTATATATTGGACTGTATTTCAAAAATAATAAAATTGTTAATTATAGTGTGAACTAATTATTATTTGGTATAAAACATTTTTATTTAGTAAAAATAAGTTTCCCTCTTTTAAATTAAACATCTAAATAAATTCATTATTAATTTATCAATTAAAAAAGAATATTATTATTATTAAATATTATTTTCAAAATTAATATTACCAAATTAATACAATATGCAGGCTATATTTAAAAATAATAATCTATAAACTCATTAAACAAAATGTTGTAATCTATAATATTTTTCAATTCCTTCTATTAATTAGTTCACACTCTCTCCATACATATCTTGCTCAAAATTTTAATCGTTATTAAAATACTTTTTAAACATCCACTCAAGTTCAAATACATTTCTTTAAAATTGTAGTGGATGACACTTGATATTAGTACAGTTTTTTCAAATAATAATTCATGAATTAAATTTAGTGAATTAATTTTAGTTTTAAATAGGAGAAAAACTTTTCACAAAAGAGGCAAGGTATGCAGTATAATTACTTTGTCCCATTTGGAAGAAAATAAGTGATACCATATGATTTCATAAAACAAAATGTGATTTTGTGCTATAGGTAGAATAACTGCTTCAATGCATAGGTTATGTTACTTTATTTATATTAATTGTAATTAATTAATAAAAAGTAACTAACATAAAATTTTTCTTTGTTGGCCTCAGTAGGAATTGACTTTGAAAAACAATAATATGACTTGTTTCTGTGTAATCTAAGCATTTTTAAACTATTCTACTCTTGTTTCTAATAATGAAACCATTGTAAATGGTATTTGGTTTTGTAAAACACAAGCATTGCAAAAAAATATTTTTGACATAGATTTTTTAAAAAATGTTATTTTTTTCATCTTAATTTCACTTTAGTTTTATCTTACCTCAATACAACACACCCACTGCCTTCTGACGGGGCTGTCCACATTGCTTGGATTTCTTGTTTCAAATCATTTCTTCTCTCTGACACTGTGTTTATACAATCTGCTTTAAATTCAGTAGCAGTGTCATCTCCAAACAGTTGGAAACTGCCAACCCTTTGGGGAGACACCTCAGATCCATCACTGGGATATGCATCAGCTGTGAGTATGAATCTGCTGAACCTGAGATTTCCTTTTATAGAAACTGCAAACACACACAGTGAAATCTCAATAAACTGAAACAGGTTTATACAGCAGCATCATTGATCTATAAAGCTTATGAAATATTAAACAGAAAACAATTTCTTTTTTTAAAATTGTAGATATAAAAATGCATGAATGCTTTCTAATTGGGAATTAAAATTATTACGTAATTGAAAAACTAAAACAGAAAACAAGCAAAACCAAAACCAGTAAAATAAATAATAGAGAAAAAGTAAAACTATAAGCATTGTAAAACCTGAGTTTCGTAACGGGGGTTACGTTTTAGTTTATTTTTGAGCTACGAGTTGTTTTCAATAGTTTTTTAAAAACAGTATATTTATTTTATTTACCAAGCAGTATTTTTAAACATAACAGAATATTTATAGTTATAGCTAATTTTTGCTTAAAAATGGGAGTGGATATGCTACATACGCTGAAAACATTCGTATTTTTGTTGTTGCAAATTATAGGAGATGGCAAATGTGTGTAAAAATATTAAAAATAACAATAAACAGTAACATAAAGCCAATACTAAGTAATTTTAAATATTATTTTTCATTTATAAAAATTTAATCAAGAAAAAAATTAATTTTGTATTTAAAAGATAAATGATTGAATTAAAAGATTTTAAAATTATTCAATTAGTAAACATTTTGATAATTTGAAATCTAAATTTAGATCTCTATCAAAATACAAGGTTTTACTGTTTACGTAAAGCCAAAATCAATTAGCATTTTCCCTCAACAAATTATGGGCAACCAATTTTTTATACATAAGAGGGATTCACGTTTTATATCAGAATATAAAAGTAACTATGTACTGTACCTGTATAAACAGATTGTGGGACATATTTGTCTGGATTCCCAGTGACTGTTACTTTAAAACCTCCATCGCCAGCTCTTTTGTTACTTGCTCTGCGGCCTGGATCTCTTGGACAAGATGCAGTAGCTGTTGACAATAGGAATAACAAGGCACAAAGACCTAATTTCATCTAAAAAAAAATTTTTCAAGTCAATAAATTTATGTGTGTGTGTATTTGGAGTGTAGTTCAAGTGTTATTGAATATTGGTTTGTCTATAACTTAGTTACAAGAAATCAGGATTAATTTACATATAAATAAATGTTCAACACACTTTGTAACTTCAGTTAATCAGACTGTTACCTTACTAAATTCATTGCTACGGTTATCCCTAACATTGATATTTCAAGATAAATACAAATTTTAATTTTCCTAATAAGAAATATATTTCCTGAAAGGTGATTTGAAAATGGATTTCCCTCTATCAACAATACCAAATTCTTCCAATTCCATGAATAATAATTAAATAAAAGTGGTTGACTTGCGAGTCAGGTCCAACTTATTTATTTATACAGCCAACGTTTCAATAATGGCTACGTTATTGTCATCAGGCTTTATTCCTTCTGCTTTCTTGAGTTTATCGCTAGTACACATGGACAAAGGGGCTGTGAGTTAATAAATGCGTATATGAGCTGTTTTCATAAATATACTAAGGTTATGTCACAACGCTATTTTTCAATACAGTCCAGGAGAAATAAGGCCTGAAGACAATAACGTGACCGTTATTGAAATGTTGCCTGTATAAATAAATAGTTGTACCTGACTCGCAAGTCAACCGTTTTTATTAAACAATAATCTCTGTGAGTCTAAATAAGATGAATTCATGAATAATAGTTGTCTAAGTGAAATAACTTGACAACTTATTGTGTGATACCCTTTGAAACTGTTGTTGCATTTACAAAACTTATCTGCTACTGAAGGCTTTTACTAAAGGATGCAGGCTGACTTATGTGTGTAGAGAAAGTGTGGAGGGGTTAAGGAGATGGGTTGCTTACTACTTATTGGAAAAGTATGTTAGATTCAATGTGTGTGAGATATCTTACATACGTTGTTTTACTTTTATATAATGTTTAGTGGTTAGTTTCTAGCTAGATTTTAGTACATGCATAACTATGCTGGGTGTTGTGTGTGTTGAAAGCTGGATTTTAGACATATGATTCTTATGTCATTAATATGTTTCTTGAATCTTGAGTTGAATGTTTTACTGGTTTGACCAAAGTAGAAACTGTAACAGTAATTACTTGTTATTTTGTGGATTCCGGATAGATTGTATTTATCTGTTTAGATCTGTTTGTATGTGTTTTAAAAGTGTGTTTGTTGTTTTAAATAAGATGTGATGATTGAGTTCTAAAAATGGAAGCAATTTTGAGTATGTTTCTGTTGTGGTGTGTGATAGAGATATATGTTTTGTGGTTTGAAAGTGTGATTATTTGAAGGTGTTAAAATTTTCAATAGATAATCATTTATGTGAATTTCAGTTATAATTTATATTTTTTGGCATAGAGTTTTGACAAATTGCAATCAAGAACTTTTAGTGCAACCAACCAACAAAGGAGGAACCAAATAGTTATAAAGAGACATACCTTCTGTTCTCCAGCATTTTTTTCAAGAGGACCAATTTTTTAAATGACTGCAAGAAAAGACTTTGGACAGGATTTTAAAGATAACTAAGAAATGATTCAAAGGAACTGAATCAGCTACTAATAGAGGTATTGTTATATTTTTCATTGTCAATTTAGTTTACAAGTTAATTAGAGTCTATTCTGGCTTTAACTTATATAAAAATTCAAAATTTAGAGTTGCTTATTGTAATTAAGGTCTATTGTAACTAGACCTAGTCTGAGTTGACAAAGGGACACATCTCCCGAAACGGCCGTCCTCAACACAAAAAAGTAAGTGCTACTATAGGCAAGTTGAAACATTTTTTTAAAAAAGTTGTAAGTGATTACTAGTAGCTCACGCGAAGATGGAATCAACAAATGTTAATAAATTATTGTGTGAGTGAATACTTGAAAATGTACGTGCTGACACATTTCAAAACAATCGTTTCCTTCATAGTAGGCGGTTAGCTTTGTAAATGAAATGATTGTTTTTGAAACACATCAGCATGCAAGTTCTTAAGTATTCACTCAGTTATGCAATAATTAATTACAATAAAAATTTAGCTTTGAACTTAAACATAAATAAACAATTTACTGACGTTATGCAAGTTCTTGTTAATTTCGAGCTTTAATTAAATAAAAAGATAAAATTATTCCTTGATTCTTGGTTAACGTTAGTATATTGTGGCACTTGCAAAAAAAAAAATTAAGTTATTACTTTTAAAAAAAAAAAATTAAAAAAGATTATTCTTAGGAAAGATTTAATAAAATTCCCCTAATTTTTGTGTTATTTTTTTTACAATGAGTAGAAACTTTTATTATAATAAATTATAAACATCAACCAAAGCATAAAATATGTTTTTATTTAAAAACATATTGTTTCTAGAGTTTTAGAAATTATAATTAAATTAAAAAATGTTTATTTAAAAATGTAAAACAGTTTACTAGAGAAAAACAAGTTTAAGGTTAATGACTGATCACAGACCTTAGTCCATAGTAGTATTATTCTTAATTAATATTAACATTTACAAGATGTGTCTGTGATTTGTGTACATTAATTGTTATCAAAATTTGACTCGTCTAGTAGTGCAATTTGATTTGTAAATGTTAAGAGTATTGTTTATAAAAGCTAAAAACTGTAAATTATGGTTTAATAGATTGATAAATGTTATAGAAAATAGAAACGTAGTGTATTTGTAGTAGCATGAATTGGTCTGTGATCTTAAACACAACAAATAGTTATAAACAGACATTAAATAAAGTTAAAGTAATGAATAACATTAAACCCTTGAATTAAAAAAATTAATGTCATAATATCATAACTTTTAACTATGGTCTAACAATTGAATTTACATTTCAAATTCTTTCAACATAGTTTTTTCAAAACAAAGCCATGTAAAATAATTATTGCTGGCTTACCATACTCTGTGGATTGTAGTATTTGACTGAATGCATAAACCGATCAGACAAAGGAACTAAGATAAATTAACTAAGTCCATGAACTAAGATAAATGAAAGAGTCAGAGTTCATTGCAAGTGATAAACTTTAAAGGAAACAAAACTTAACTCCTGACAATTTTATTGAGAGTAAAAAGTAAAATTAACAAAAAGTGAATAATCATATTTTAAAATCAATGTCAATAAACTTGATGTGTTGAAACTTCTGTGAATAAATAAATTACATGAAAAATATCCACTGTCAATCTTTAAACAAGCTTTATCTGATCTGTCAATTACAATATAGATTAAGTCACTGATTTTGGTTTTTTTGTAATTTTATTCTATTGTATGGAAAATTTATTGATATAGAAATAGACATCTAATTAGTTTAATTAATTTTTAAAATAGTTTAAATAATTGTTATTTATGTACTAATAGGGAGCAAAAATATTTACAAGTCAATCACTAAACACTTGTAAATATTTATGTTTAATGAAAACTAGTAGCTCACTTGAAGATGGAATCAACAAATATTAAGTCAATTTGTATAAATAACTGATTTGTCTTCTATAGCAACAAAACTAGTAAAGTATTGCAGAAAAATTGTAAAAGTTTTAATAGTAAATAGCATATGCACAAAAAAAACTTTATTCAGAATTCTTGACACAGAATAAACAAGCTTCAATTTATAATTCAAGCTTAGTCCATACTACCCCATGACCAATGGGTAAATCTGGACCCCCTCCAAGGAAAAGTCCTACATGCACCACTGTCCCTTAGCGCATAGGGTAGTAAACTACTGCTTAAAAACACCTGCAAATTTGTAACGTTGACTAACATCTGTGGATTGTTGGTTTAAGAGACTTACTACTTCATCAAGGTATATTAGCACATGGCACGAATAAAAATAATTTTATGAAATAATAAAACAAAATTTTGAACATTAAGGTCATCTTTTATGAAAGAAATTGAAATATTTAAAAATGTTAATAATATATAATGTACTTTTAGAAATGAGTTGATAGTTAATGAAGAGATTATGAACTTAATTTGAGCATGTTGTTGTTGCTCTATAAATTATGTAATTCGCACAAAACAGAAAAGTAAGATAATCAAGATAAATTCCAAGGCAATATTATTAAGCTTTTTATTACCTAATATTATTATTGTAATAATTATTAATAAAACTTATCATGAAAAGAACTTTAAATGGTAAAAATTGCCTGGCTACTGCTTCACTAACAATAAGCATATAAAAAGAATGACAAAAACTTCTGGGTCTACACTTTATCTGTCCTGGTAGTCTTTACAACCATAAATGCCATCATGACCAATCCTATGGGTATTTTTTTATTATAGATACTATGGTCAACTGATAAACTTATTTTTATACAAGGATAAACTGTAAATTAAAATTCACCTTAAAATATAAGATGTAAAATTTATCTAATTGTCAGACACCTATTGGGTTGATTACCAGTTTGCCATTATAAATCAGCAAAGTTTTGCTTATAGAATTTAACATTTTCATTGTAAAAAGTTTACACTTAGAATCATTTAAGAATGCTCAAAACAATTTTTAATGTCATAATATAATGAAATTGTTATAAACGAAGCAAAAAATCTTAAAATATACAACACTGTAATTTCATTCTTACAGTTAGGGTTTTGTGGAACCTATCTGACATATGTACTTTCATAAATATAAACGTGTTTATTAAATTATGTATTGGGTCTATTTAAGTATCAGTGTGTATTTTTATGTGTATATGTATATATATATATATTTTTAGGTTAGTTTTGGTTGGTAAAGATTATTTAGATTTTTTGGATTAGGAGACTGACAAACTTACCTTGGTAAGAGTCCACTCTGTAGTCTTGAAATAGAAACACATAAAAGCACTTAAACATGATATATTTCAACCACAGTGTAAGTGCTTTTATGTGTTTCTATTTCAAGACTACAGAGTGGACTCTTACCAAGGTAAGTCTGTCAGTCTCCTAGTCCAAAAAATCTGTATATATATATATATATGTGTGTGTGTGATCAAAAAATACAGTGACTAATTTTATATTAAAAAAAGTAATAAACTTACATCAAATTCGATTTATTCTCCTTCAAAGTACTGTTCTTTGGCGGCAAACGATTTTTGCAAGGCTTTTTTCGGATGGGCATTTAAGGTCTTGCCCCACTCCTTACCCTTAGGAATAAAAATCTAGATTGAAAGGATTTTGTGGTGGTTTTATAAAGCAGAATTACTTCTTCAGCCCAGTAACCTCTTAAGTTGGGGAGCTGAGGTAATTATATGTTAAAATCTTTTCCCAACACATAATAATTTATTATATATATATATATATATATATATATATAAAACTTTGCAAGACTATTTTCTTGTATTCAATTATCAATTTATTGTACTTAAACAAGAATCTTACTTCCTATATATGAGAGTTGACTTTCAAGAATTTTAATTACGTGTCCTCATTTTCGACATCTTCTGAGACTAAGAAAACTTCTCTTTTTGAGGACTGGTTTGGTCATCATTTCATACCTCAGGTCGAACGTTATTGTCATCCTAAACAAATTCCTTTTAAAGTAATTTCTATTAATTGACAATGCACCTGGTTATCCTTCTACTATTTTAACTAATTTTGACACACGCATGAAAGTGTTATTTTGCCACCAAACACATAAGATTACTTCAACTGATGGATCAAGGAATCACCAAAATATTTAGAGCTTATTACACAAGAAGATCATTTTCGCATCTGTATGAAGCTGGAGACAGAATGAGCTCTCTGTTGAAGATTTTTAGAAACAATTTAATGTTTTAGATACTTTGAGAATCATTGGATGATGATGGAATGAAATTTCACAAAAAACTTTGACTGGAGTTTGGAAAAAGGTGTCTATTTTTTTCGCCACTGAAACTCAAGCGGAATCAGTGCTAGAGTCAGGTGAAATTGCTGATATGACTGAGAAAGGTGTCAGTTTTGCCAGACAACTCATTTTAGAAGTGGATAATGATGACGTTCAAGAGCTGCTGTATTTACACAACCAGGAGCTGAGAATTAATTGATGAGCTCATAGAAATGCATGCACAAGAGCTAGACCTTGAAAATGCAGAATCTTTAGACCCAGTTGAAATAGAAAATGAAATGATGGTTAGAAACTTGACAAAATGCCTTAGTTTAATTTAGTTAGTCTTACAAGTTTTGGAAAACATAGACTCCAACGATAAGTGTATTTCTGACATAAAACAAAAAGAAATTAGTGAGTTATGAGGAAATTCTGCGTGAGATGAAAAAATCTTCAATTTGTCAAACGAATTTATTAGATTTTATGAAGCCTTCTATGTCAAAATATCTTCTTTTTACTTACTTCTTTGCAATATGTATGTATATTTTATAATGTTTTGTTGTATTATGTATTTAATATTGTAATACATACACATTTTCCTTCTAAATTATTAGTTTATTTAGTTTTTGGTCCCAATTAAACACGATTCCTATCTGATTGTATGTGAAATTATATCCCGACTTATGCGAATTCGACTTACACTGCTATCGCTTGGTCCCACTGAGCACTGCTATTGCGTAAGTACGGGGTATTACTGTACAATAAAGTCTATATATTACTGATATGTCTATTGTTCTCTTGCACCACTAGAGGTAGTTTATGAGACAAGATTTCTCATGCAAGTGAATTTTTAGGTGAAGAGAATACAGAGTGAGTGTTAAAAAGTTTTTATTCAACAAAGGATCTGTTGACCATGCATTAATTGCCTTTTAAACTCAAAATTTTGGAGTAAAGTTCACATCTCGTATCTTGTGCTTATAAAGTCAAGAAAGCAATCAACTTCTTCTTCACCCTAAAAAATGCGCCCACTTTTAATACAAGATGTTTTGTATTTATCGGAGATAATTTTTGCCACCTATCAAAAACAAGGGTTATAGTATTTTAATTATCAGATTGTTTTGTAAAGAGTAATAGAATACACATAATGCGAATGCCATGAGTCAAACCTCTCTTGTGAAGCTTATATTTTCTAAATAAATTTGTCAGTAATAATAAAAATACCAGAACTGGTACTTTTTGGTAGTGTACATGTGTTTTTCCTCCTTTAAACTCTGAAACTGCCTTTCCTAGTTTTCAGTTATTAAATTGTAAACAAATTCAATAACCAGCTATGGATTTCAGCGCCCAAATGATCTTCATGGAGAAGATAATAAATAACATTGGATTCCACACTTTTCAGAAACTTCAGTTATTTTTTGGTACTAGAAAAGTTTTAAATAGGAAATGATCTCCACTTGGTTTACTGACATCCAAGGGAAGATTTTGTTCACCCAACATTATTCTTATGTAAAATGATTAAAAATCAAACACA
The DNA here is from genome assembly GCA_036971475.1 of Prosapia bicincta. Taxonomy (NCBI): domain Eukaryota; kingdom Metazoa; phylum Arthropoda; class Insecta; order Hemiptera; family Cercopidae; genus Prosapia; species Prosapia bicincta. Next base: position 147,180,219 of record JBAIZL010000004.1, on the reverse strand, counting down.
GATGAGTGACATGATTTAGATTGGATAAGTTCCAAGCTGCATCCGGATGTCCCCTTCCCCCAGTTGCTCAGCTCATGAGACAGCCCTAATAATCACTATTAAAACCACAGTTTAGGTGCACCTGAGTTCAGATAACACATCTGTCTTTCTAGTAATTTAAGTGGAATTGCTGAAATTATTATCTTCTCTGGCTTCCAAAGGTACAGTATTGTACCTTTACTTCCCATATATTCATCATATGACTTTTATTATATAATAATCTAAATCTTTTGATAAAATTTAAATGAGGAAGTGGGTCTTATTGGTAGTTTTGAAACATTTACTCAACTGGCAACTCATATTTTATATTTACAACATATTTTACAATAAATTCTTTTGAATATATTATGACATTTACAACATATTTTTAGAAACTACAATTAAGATTAGGAAAAATAACATTTTTAAATTGAATACTACAAATATAGCAGGATTATCAAGATTTTCTCAGAACTTGTTTTCAAAAATTGATTTAAAAAAAATTGATACAAACTTTAAGGTGTTTAAATGTTAGATTTCATTTGCGTAGTACATTCATTAGTTGATCAAGTTTGTTTACAGATTATTATATTACAAAAGTGGAAAGACTAAAGCCCTGAAAGTTATTCTTAACATCATTTTTATTTTATAAGCCTGATGTTGCAAAAGTGTATAAGTTACTTCCATTAATTTAGAAACTCAATAAAATTTGAAAACAGAGGTGCAGTACACTATATCTCTGATTGGCCAAACATTGTTGATGTAAAATTTTGACTTTTATAAAAAATTCATATTTTAAAAAATAGTACAAAAGCAATAAACTAGTCAAACATATAAATAAAATGTGTAAACAGTTTAATTTACTTTCACCTTATGTGGAATTCCACATAATTTTAAACTTAAAATTATTTAAACTTAAAATTAGTAGATGAAGATTATATTAGTACTCATAAAATACTGAAACTATACTCTATGGTCCAGTTTGTTTTTCTTTATTATATATGGTAAGGCCACAACTTATGTTTTTCAAATTAATTTTTCATATTAAAAATATATATTTCAAGTGTCTTAGTGTAAAACTAGTAGCTCAAGTTGAAGAAGGAATCAAATAAAATGAATTGTTTACTATTTACTTTGATGTAAGAGTTGATTACAGTGACAACAATTTAAACAGAGATGAGAGAATGGTGTAAGATGTGTAAAGGAGAAACAGAAGTTCGTAAATCACAAGACATGTAGAAAGATAAATTAGACAATGTAATATGAAAGGAAGAAACAACTACACATTGTTATTTACCATCCTGGATTACTATTATCATATTAGTTACTTATCTACTCATTGGTTCTATACAATAGGCATTGATAGAATTATAATAACAGAAATAATTTTGAAGAGAAACTGAAAACATCACTGTCTTTTTTAAGATCTTTTGAATTAAAATTGTATGTTTAAATAAACACGCTTAGAAAACTTCAAAAAAGCAAACATATTAAAATATTTATTTAACAAAATATAAATTGGTAAAAGTAGCCTAAATTATATTTTTAAAATTTCATCAAGACCTCATTATTTTTAACCAAAATTTCCACTTAATTTTCCAAAGGTTATTAGATTTAAGATTTTTCCAAGTAAAAGTTTTTAAAATATCCAAAGTGTTAATGAGAGAGATAAATTAAATTTCTAAGATAAACCTGTGTACTGTATTTTGTAGAAATTGTTAAAATTCACAAAATTTTGGAAATTAATCTCAAGCTTTTTCTGGAATTTTCAAACCTAAAAGCAGACTTTCAGCTCCTGATACAAACTTGCATATGTGACTCATGATCTTTAGTGAAATTCTAGACCATGGGAGCATGCAAGTTCATATATATACCGTGTGTGTGTGTGTGCATATGATATGTTAAATCACAATGCTTATCTTGTTCTTTTAATTTTATCAAATAGTATAGATTTACACTAGCCTCTAACTACTTTAATGCAACACCAGTTAAACAAACCAAAAATATGGTACTTTTTGGCCATTAGTATGACATATTAACCCTTTGATTAGCATTCATGTGCCAGCATGTGAGATCGAGCATATGTATATTCTACCATATCTCTTAGATTACCATCGCTGTATGTATATGATTTGTTTTCTTTTGTATTGTCCTGTATTCTAGGTTTAATATTTGCAACTATCTAATCAATAAATACTACACAGAGTATACAGTAACTATTATTTTGTGTCGAAAGTCTAAGGGGTTTTCCACATATTTACAGATTGTTTTGAAGTTTGAGCGGTATTTTACAATGAATAAGTGATGGAATAAATAAGTCCTTTTGTGTCCAAAGTCTATGGTTTTCCTCACGTGTTTACAGATGGTTTTGAAGTTTGTGCAGTATTTTACAATGAATAGGTATTTTTAAAAAAATAAATAAACATTAACAGATAGCAAAGAAATTGTCAGTGAGCATAAGGTAAAGTTTGGTTAGCATGATTAAATTTAAAAAATATTAACAAATATTACTATAATTTAAAAAATTAGAGAAAAACAAAGTAGAAAAAGTGTTAAAATCTTTCAAAAATATGTTGCTCCCAAGGGCCATATCAGCGCAGGCACATGTTGGTAATCAAAGGGTTAAAAAAGATTTTGCTGCAAAATAATTATCATAAATTTATTAACTTTGAACTACCAGAAAGTATTTTATTATAACTTAGGAAGTTTGTAACAAAACCTTAAGTTTAATAACATCTATTTTAACCCAAATTGAATTTTCTGTGCAGTAGTGTTGAGAAAATAGAAGGTTGTTGTACAAAGCTTAACAAAGGATTAATATACCTTGTATATTTTATCTCTTTCAGTTGTATTTTTTTGCCTACTATTGAACAAACATAATAAAACTTCTATTCCGTAGCCACAAAAAAATCTATATACTTCTTTTAGAATGAGAATCTTGAAGAGTCGCAAATGAACAATTTTTTGCCAGACGCCAAGAGTACTGCAAATACTAAAACTCATAATACCTTTGCCACAACATGAAAAAGTAAAATTTTTTTTCTTCTGGTGAAATGAACATAAAAAATTTGGATACAAAAATTAGTTTTTATGACATATCAAACTCCCGACAGAACTGAATTCAAATAATGTATGTGGCAATTTACTTAAGTTGGTTACAATCAAAATAGATACAAACACAAATTCTTTAGATTTTATTCAACACCTGCTTCCGTATTTGTTATTCAGTTCCCTCTATTAGTTAACACTCTCGCTCTATATATGCCATACAAATTTCCAATAACCAATAAAGTACTTTTTATTTATCCATTCAAGTTCAAATACATTTGTTTTAAACTAGTGGATGAGAGTTGATGTTAATACAGCTTTTTCAAATATTAATTCATTAATTGAATTTAATGAATTAATTACAGTTTTATATGATAGACAATATAAAACTTCACAAAAGGGGCAAAGTATGCAATATAGTAATTTCATTCAAATTTCCTTAAAATAAGTGATAACATATGATTTCATAAAACAGATAATTTTATGTTATAAGTTAGATAGTTAAACAGCTGTTTTAAAGCATAGATTAAGTTACTTTATATATATTAATTGTAATTATTTAATAAAAATAACTCAAATAAAATTTCTGTTTGTCAACCTAAGTAGGAATTGACGTAAACAATTTTTTGTTTATATTATTTGTTTTTTATACAAGGTGCGGTTTATCAAGCTTTAAAGGTAAAACATTTCACATTTATTTCTTAGAATAAGTATCACATTTTTATATTTACAATAGTTAATAATATATGATTACCTTTATATAACTCTTAAGATAATAATATTAAATATTTATTTATGTAGGAGCTTATAGTTATTAATATCTAATAAGGGTTGAATAATAGTTGCAAGCCTGTATTTATAAGAATTAAAAATATTTCACATAACACAAAAAAAAACTTTATGGGTGGATCCAGAAACTAGTCTTTGTTTAATAAGACATTGCAGCAAACAAGAACAGGTAGATGAGTAACAATCATGTTAGATTTCAAAAATCCTAAACTTGTTAAATAAACATTTGCTAAGCTTCAATTTTAATCAGTTATTTTTTTAAAACTGACGTTAAAATGAAAATCTTATAGCATCTTAACACATTTAATGTAGATATAGGTAAATCTAGGCTGAGTATGGCTTAATTAATTGCTAGCATTCAATGTCCCTACATAGGAGAAAAAATGTATAAAAGTATATTAACAATCAGGCTTCTATTTATAGATAAACTTGTTCACAATTTTTTTTTAAACTGAGTATTAAAATGGTATTTTCCAAAAACACAGTTCTCTAATTATGAACGTAAGCAAACAATTCTGTAATTACCCAAAGTTCAAACCTGGTGAATGTGTGGACAAGTATCAATAGCTCAAGTTGTGTGAATTAAAGTGTATTTTGCAATTTTTTTCTATAGATGGAAAGTTAGAGTATTCAACTTCCATTACAATTTATTATATAAGTCTTTAAAAAAAACATCACTGAAACTTATAACAATGGTTTAAAACCATGACACTTATTCATGACACTACCATTATATTACATATAATATCAATGGTTTGATATTAAAAAGTGAACTAGCTTATAAGTACAAGAAGAAAACCTTCCAAAAATACAACAGTGGAAAATATACAAATTAAAACTGGGTTCTAAAGTATGCATGCGAGGCCATGGAGGAAACAATTTTCCACCACTCTGTGAGGGTACTTCTGAGATGGGTAATCATCATCAGCCTACGGTTTTATAGATGTGCGCATGTGAATTGATGAGTTATTGGCTCAATAATAACTCAAAATTGTTACAAGATTTGGAATAATAAGACTTATTTCCGCATTTTATTAATATTAATATTTTACACAACTTAGTAATAAGCAATTAAAATTTAAAAAATTATCACCTATATTTCACTTTAACTATCTCTCTCTCTTTAACTGTTTTTGCTTTGTGCAATTGTATAGCTATTTCCAAATAGCGCAAATTGTTTGGTAAAATGTTTCTATATTTACTTTTGTAGATCCACCCTCAAATTTTTTAATAAATTCATAAACAATTAAAAAATTACAGATTGAATGTGGATATGAGTTAACAGCATATCAACACATGACATCATATTGACTCTGGATCAGGAGATAAAAAACAATTCAAACACATATAACTTAACTGGAGCATAACAGGAGAGTATCATAGCTTAACTTACAACTCCAATTACTGTTTAATCTCTATGCATCTTCCTCCCACACTGCAAACTACAATAGGTAAGTTTCAGGAATGGTATTTTCTTTTTACAAACAGTAAATATCATCCTCTTATATTCTACAGATAGAGTTTTTAATGCTATAATAGAAAGCAGTGTTTTGAATCTCATTAATATCTTCTATATTATAAATAGATATATTTATATGAAATCTATTTTCAGACACACACGCTAACAATCAAGTAATTGATTTTGTTTGCAATATTACTGAAAAAATATTGTTTTAGCATAAACAATTTAAAACAATTAAAGCTAGCGTTTTCTGTTAAGCTCATTCATTAAGTTAGGGTTATCAAAAATTATGAACACTTTTGTAAGCGTCCATAATCAACAGATAATTAGTATCTTTGTAAACAAACTCACAATGTAAATATAATAAAGAATAATGTAAAAGTATAAGTATTATGTCTAATATTGTAAAATAACCCTGAGGCCCATTTAAAAAGTAATAGAAAATAACTAAATTTAATAAATTCTCTTGTGATACAATTAAAAATTACATTTGGTATCTATGAAAAGCAGCCGTCTCTCATAGGTTCGGTTAATAGCTTGCCAGATTTACTATATGTAAAATTTTAGAAGATAGTATGTTTTTAAAAGTAAAAATTATAGTCACTTATAAACTAATCACAGAAATATGACAGATGAGTGTTTCCATAAACGATAGTAATCAATATTAAACCTTTTACTAAAATATCTGGAGAGTACATCCGTTCATTTAGCAGTGCATAAAATCGCAGTTCCGACGCTTCGCTAGAATCTTATGTAGCATTGATAAGGTGAACCCAACAACAGTTAAAGAGCATAATCAACTGGTGAAGACAGTTCAACTATTAAGCCAATTTCGTACTTCAACTGTTGTTGAGTTTATGCTAGTTAACTCGTTAACAACCTCCTTCATGCTAGATGAGATTCTAGTGAATTGTCATTATTTTGCACTACAAAATGAACGAATGTACCTGATAATAATTATTCATCATATTTTTCCATCCGAGAAGGAATATGTATCAACATATATATGATAAATTCAGTTTAACTAAGTTACTTAAATGTTCATTTTGTTACGACAGTCACATCAGACTAACTAAATCAAAAATAAATTTTTGTTGATCTATATATAGAATTGAACACATGATTTTTAGATGTTAAATTAATATCAATTTCAGTTTTAAGATATGAAACTAACGGCTACTGAATATTACGTACATTTCCTTGATATGTGTATTGATAGAAATGTAAAACATGTCTATTTCTTTGCAACAATTTGTTGTAGTAACTTTTGAAGTTACGACAAATTACTTGCTAATATACCAGTATACTGGCCAATATACTGGTTGATTCTATTATCTATTATGCACAAAAAAAAGTATTTTTTCATGTATAAGTTTTAATTGATAAAATAAAAATTTTGTTCCAAAATTACAAAATATGAAATTTTTTTGATAAATTCCAAGATTTCCAATTCTACAAAGGGTAACAGCTGTTGAATATACAAAAACCTATACAGAGCACAGTAGCGTGATTATAGTAATTAAACAAATATTTAAACAAACTTGATGTACATTCCGCTAACGAGGTCAGCATCACATACTGAGGTTACAAACATACTGAGATTTAAAAATTTAAGACCTAGTAACTACTCGGAATAGGCATCACTCCCACTCCTTCGACCAGTGACTGGTTTAACTAGTACTAGCACTGCACGTAAGAGGACTAACTTAATGTGACAGATCTAACTTAAAAACTAATATACAAAACAACGTACATCAAGGCTGTTTAAATATTTGTAGCAATGGTTATTATTGTTTAGTTATTATTGTATTTTAAGTGTGTTACAAATTTTTTACAATTTAATTAATGTATAATGTATGAGGCCCGAGTCAAGTCTATCACCGTAGGATTACAGCATTATCAGTTGTAGGGTTAAATAAATTTTAATATCAGTTGTAGTAAATATTCATTTTAAAACTTATTTTGTATACAGCTTCTATTCACCTTTTTCAGTTTGTACATAGGCAACTTATATTTTGGATAGTAGTAAATATTAAACAAATATGAGAAATAATAAACAGAAAGAAATTTTCCTCCATTTAGAAATTGCTTGTTCTTAGAGACATTTTCCATCATTTATGTGAACAAAAAATCATGACAGAATAGCTGTACATAAAAGCAACGTCCAGCACTTCCAAAACTTTAATACACTTAATTTCATTTTTAAAACAATATTAAATTGTAACTCTCAGTTTCATTACGTTAATAATTAAAACATATTAGATCAAAGGAAAACATGTTTCCTGAATAGCTGACGAAAATAATCATCTGATTTGGTGATTATTTAGACTTTACAGAAAAGTATACACAACATAAAAATTTGTGTAAATTTTACTAATGTTTGAAAAATTATTTTGTATTGTTTTTTGTTTACGATGAAAATAAAATATTTTTTGTGAGCTATTACAGTAGATATAGTTAAACTAGAAAAATACAAAGGAACTGTTATTGGAAGATGGAGAGGGGGTGGTTGATATTACTGAAAAGAAATACATAAGACAAAAATTAAACAGATCATGAACGGATAGTTGATGAAAAGAAATGTGGTGAGTTATAATATTACATCAAGGTGTTAAAAATAGCAAGAAACACAAAAACAGAAAGTCTTTAAACAATTATTGTTTTGTGAAGCTGAGACAAACAGAAAAAAATCAATGCTGAATTGATCATTAAAATTAACCTTTAGAAGTATACTGTAGAGTCTGAAAAATCCTAATCCCGATTTTCCGTTAAATTTAAGCCTTTTTCTACTTGAGCCTATATAATCTATTTGAAAGGAAATGAGTCCGATGTCCAAGAAATGTTTATATCAATACGTCATGCAAAAGAAATGAGTCAGTCTTCCAAGAAATGTTTATATAAATACAGTATTTTTCTTCCTCCCCATTCTGTCGTTATACATTCTGTTGTATCATTCAGTTCACTAGTGTTCTACAGATTGGTGTATAACCCAACTTCATCAGTTGTGTTTGAATGCCCTCATCAGTTATGTTTAGATGTCTGATAAAAGGACAATGGGCCATAAATATCTTTCTTTCTTTACGCTGTAAGTTTCGACAGTGGACAAAAATCCCTTAGGAAGGACAAATGTCTAGTCTTGTTTGTGCATGGCATATCAAAAAATAAACTCTCTCTAAGCAAACTAATCAACTAAACAGTAATGGCACTCATGATAAGCTGGACTGGTATGTATTCCCGATATTAATAAATCTTGATCAGGCTGTCACCACATTGATCAGATATGAGGGGTTTTACTCCTGATTGATTACTCTGTCCTGCAAACACTCTGTAACACTCTTAAAAATAAGGTGTTACATATAAATTCATTTATATATTTGATTTTTATTCAATAATTATATCTTCCCAATATAAAAGAAAATTTTTGTTTTATTCGTGCTCATTGTGAAGCTAGCATAGAGGGTAACACCCCTAGCGGGTAAAAATGTAAAATATCGTACGAGTTGGTAGCTTAACTTAAAAAAAACTCACATCACCTCATGTGACGTAACATGGTCTGATATCGCCAGATCCAATGCACCAATCGAAAAATTCGAAATAATAATCGAGGGTGGGAAAGTTCCGGTTGCTTGTCCCTTCAGAAGGCCCACTTCTCCAAAAGTCTTCGAACGAGACGGACGTATGGCACTTTCAGACTTAACTTAGAAATTTATAAGCTTCCAGTATTCAAAATTTAAGATGTCAAGGCCGGTACCGAATTTTATTAACGCAACCAAAGAAGAAGTCAGAAGCGATAATTTATGTTTTTCAAACGAGTAAATGTTTATATAATTTTTGTTTAAGTGCGCGGATTTGCAAGAGCGATGTGTTAAGTGTTTAGTGATTCCGAAAGCCATGGGCAATCTTTAATATGTTTTAAAGTGTTTTAAGTGCACAACCAGGTACGTTTTAGATAATAACAAAGAAAATGTATTTTAATGTTACTAAGTTGTTTTTTTTAAACGATAAACGGTTAACACATGAACGGTAGAAATTGTCCTTTGAATATTCATTTCTAAAAATTCAATTGAAAATATTAAGTTACTATCTTGTCGATATATATATAAATTTTAAAGTTCAATAAGTAATTCAAATGTATGGAATAACTAGCAGTAATTAAAAGATAATTACTCGACACATTGCTGTCTTTTGTTCTACTGTAATTTGTCACTGATTAATAAATTGTATAACATTGTATTGTAAAACTTTATATTTTCATTTCCCAAGTAACCTAGTCCGTTACAAATGCGCAACTCTGCTGTGTTATAATTACTGCTGGTTTAATTTTTAATTGCTAGTTTTTGTTGTTTTCTAAAATGTAAGTCTCATACTCTGCTAATTTTCGAAAAATTTATTAATTAAAAATTTAAATAATAATTACTGCTAACGAATTCCAAGGATTAATGCCATTCATGTGTTAATTATTTAAGTTGTGCAGCCCTCCTTAAAAATATTCGTCAGTGTATAGTTAAGTTATTTTCAAATAAATAAAATGTATAGTGATTTAAAAATAAATAAGTTAGTAAAAGACGAGTTAATTTTCGAACTAAAAATTACAAATGTAAAGTTTAAAACGGACAGTAAAGTATATGTAATAAGAAAGATAGCCAAAGACAAAAATTTGTAAAGCCGATCCTGTTAATTTAATGTATTGGATAAGTAAAGTTTCTCAGAGAAATTCAAAGTAAATGTTTAAAAATCATTTTAAGTTAAAGAAGGAAACAAAATTGTTATGGTACTTACAATAAAAATTGAATTAAGTAGTCAAATAAATTAATTCTTGTAAAGTCAAATAAAATTAAAATAAGTTGTAATGTTTTATTGGACACTGGAGTTTCAATAAATATAATAAAAAAGAATTGTTTTTAAACACTGTCAAAATTAAAGTAAGTTAAATAAAAAAAAATATTTATTTTTAATGTCAAGTAAAGTTTTTAATAGCAGAATAGTTAGAATGTAAAATGTTAGATGACCTAAATGATTTTTTTAAAAGGATACAAAATTTTAAAGAACATTTAATAATAGATGATTTGTAGGATTTTTAATAATGAAGTAATTTGATTAAAAATTAATAAGAAATTGAAAGAGTAAAGAATTTAAAAATTGAAAAGATATAAATTTGTATTCATAAAAGTTTATGAAACAAAATGTTGACAAGAAGTCAGATTTTAATAAAAGTAATTAAAGTATGGGATATTTTAAAAAGTTTTAAAACGTGAAATGTGTAGAATGTCTTTGCAATAGAACACTGTGAAACTGGTAGTTTTATAAAAGAGCCTATGTGTGAGAAAGCGGATACGCTTCCGTTGTAGTATTTGTCAAGCGCTAGGGAGAAATGGCAAGCATTCCATAGTGGGGAATGTAGGTAAACAAAAACATCCGTTGGCCAGTCAATGTTTATATTTTTTTCTATAGTACGTATAAAATTTTGTTCAATTGTAAAAGGGGACTGCACACACACACACTGCACATACTCATGTATAAAATGTTGAAGTAGAAATAAGATGTAATGTTGAACAAAAATTTTCTTTTCAGGTCGACAAGAGAAAATGTAACACTCTTAAAAATAAGGTGTTACATATAAATTCATTTATATATTTGATTTTTATTCAATAATTATATCTTCCCAATATAAAAGAAAATTTTTGTTTTATTCGTGCTCATTGTGAAGCTAGCATAGAGGGTAACACCCCTAGCGGGTAAAAATGTAAAATATCGTACGAGTTGGTAGCTTAACTTAAAAAAAACTCACATCACCTCATGTGACGTAACATGGTCTGATATCGCCAGATCCAATGCACCAATCGAAAAATTCGAAATAATAATCGAGGGTGGGAAAGTTCCGGTTGCTTGTCCCTTCAGAAGGCCCACTTCTCCAAAAGTCTTCGAACGAGACGGACGTATGGCACTTTCGGACTTAACTTAGAAATTTATAAGCTTCCAGTATTCAAAATTTAAGATGTCAAGGCCGGTACCGAATTTTATTAACGCAACCAAAGAAGAAGTCAGAAGCGATAATTTATGTTTTTCAAACGAGTAAATGTTTATATAATTTTTGTTTAAGTGCGCGGATTTGCAAGAGCGATGTGTTAAGTGTTTAGTGATTCCGAAAGCCATGGGCAATCTTTAATATGTTTTAAAGTGTTTTAAGTGCACAACCAGGTACGTTTTAGATAATAACAAAGAAAATGTATTTTAATGTTACTAAGTTGTTTTTTTTAAACGATAAACGGTTAACACATGAACGGTAGAAATTGTCCTTTGAATATTCATTTCTAAAAATTCAATTGAAAATATTAAGTTACTATCTTGTCGATATATATATAAATTTTAAAGTTCAATAAGTAATTCAAATGTATGGAATAACTAGCAGTAATTAAAAGATAATTACTCGACACATTGCTGTCTTTTGTTCTACTGTAATTTGTCACTGATTAATAAATTGTATAACATTGTATTGTAAAACATTATATTTTCATTTCCCAAGTAACCTAGTCCGTTACAACTCTAATAAACCAATGTGTGCCACACATAACACAATATAGTTAGCACCTAGAGGGATAGTGAAATTAAAATTCAACTTAGATAGAAAATTTTCAATGGACAAATTTTGTAAAAGCGATTTTCCTAATGTGTTTCTATGCAATATAGGTGTGTGTTTTAATAAATGATATCTCTATTCTACAATTTATCTATAATATTATTAATAAATTATACTCTTTCAATGTATATTTAAACGAAATATCTATTTCTTAGATAAAAATAATTGTTGGATTATAAAATAGTTTTAGAAATAAAATGCTGAAAATTATGTTATATGCATCATAAACATTATCTGAAAAATTGTTATACCTAATAGGGGTATATTTAAGAGGGGTTGTATTTATCTTTAAGAGGGTTTTTAAAGATCTATCACTGCCCAAATGACTTCATTTACATTTAGTATATTCCACATTATAGATAATGTTGAGTTATATTTTATTTAAAAATTACATATTTAACTACTAATACATAACATTTTGCAGAACATCTTTAGCAGAAGAAATTCACAAACTTATTTATTAATTTTTACTACCGTTTCTTGGTCACAAGGATTATTATAAAAATTTAAGCCAAACTACCAATTTGAAATGTATTACTATATTAAGGCATACACTTACAAATAATATTAAGCATATGTGAAATATTTTTAAATTATCTCCAAGTCCAGTACCTAACCTAACTAATTCAAACACAGTAGTTACAGAATGACGTAAGAGAGTATATTGGCATATTTCTGTAAACATGTTTTCTTCTTAATGATAGTATTCACAAGGTTTAATTAGCTAAATACTTATTAAATTTAAAATAAACTATGAAAACAACTCAACATACTCAAACATTTGTACTATTTGATAACAAATGGTATCTACAAAAATAAAGTATATGTTTTAATATTCATAAATGGTCTGTAATAAATTTAAAACTAAAAATACTATGATATAGGAACGAAAATTCAGTTAAAACAGAACAATGGAATAACCAAATTCATTTAATCAACTGGCAAAAATGCAGACATAACTACAAGATAGACTTGGAACTAAAAGTTACAGTAACAGTGAACGTAGAAAATTTAAACTGATTTAAATAAAACTTTTTTATAAAACGTTAATTAAAGTTGCTTGTTGTAATCATCTTGAACTCACTAATTAAATTATAAGTAATAATTGCATAAATGAGTGAATATTATTGAAATTTTTATATCTCATTTTCATTCCTGTTAGGAATATTTGTATATATTTGAATACATTTTTATGCTTTTCCTAACTTTACAAAATGTTCTTCTGTAGATGCGTTTCGGAATGACTCCATTTTCAAAACCTAAATGCTACTTCCTTAAAAAGTACGACTCAAGTTTTGAAAATGGAGTCATTCCAAAACGCCTATTTGGAATAACTGGGACTGAAGCCAATCTGGATTACCATGTATATATATATATATATATATATATATATATATATATATATATATATATATATATATATATAGTTGTTAATTATGTGCTTAAATATAGTGTTTGATTGGGAGTGTTTTTTTATGAAAACACATTCTAAATGTCAAAACACACCCCCAATCAAACACAATATTTGAGCATCTAATTAACAACTACTCTATGAACAATAACACACCACAGAACAAAAATACACTTGTTTGTATTACCTTGGCAAAAAACCACTACTTACTGATTTATTCAGCAGATGCATTTCGCGCTAGGTCAGCGCATTTTTCAATGCTGTGAATTACTGTCAAGACTATTGCTCAGGTGTATTGTGTTGGTGTGAGTCTGTGGTGTATTTTTGTTCTGTGGTGTGTTATTGTTCATAGAATAGTTGTTAATTATGTGCTCAAATATAGTGTTTGATTGGGAGTTTATATTTGAGCACATAATTAACAACTACTCTAAGAACAATAACACACCACAGAACAAAAATACACCACAGACTCACACCAACACAACACACCTGAGCAACAGTCTTGTAAGTAATTCACAGCATTGAAAAATGTGCTGACCTAGCGTGAAACATGTCTGCTGAATAAATTAGTAAGTAGTGTTTTTTTTTATTAAGATAATACAAACAAGTGTAATTTTTTTAAAATAAAAAAATACCACAAAACCAGTTCAAATTATGCGGAGATCCTGAATAAAGAGGTTCTACTATACTTAATTGCATAGTCCTGTGCCTGCGTAGCAATAAACATGCATGAATCTAACATACATAGAATAATTATATAACTAAGAAGTGTCTATAAACTGCATAGTTCAAAGAGAGTTTTAATTTATTCAAAAAAAGAAATATTGAAAATATGTGTTTAAAATGATGAACCAATTAAGGCTATAATTACTTGGTAATGTATTAAGGCGGAGACATAGGGTATTGTTGCTGTGAAACCTATATAGTGTTACTATAGTATGTAAATAAAATTATGTCAAATAGTTATTCCATTATTCTTGGATTGCTAAAAGAAAACTAAAATTAAGACTACTGCCGCCATCAAAACATAAAAGGAATGTTCCAGTATAAACTATATCTATCTATTAACCCAACGCTTCATGGCTTCCTCCCAATCGGTGGTTGCATTGTTGGGAAGTTCAGTATCTGTCCCATGATTCATCTGACCCTCATCATCTGCTACTCCTAGAGGAGCAAGTCTGCCTATCCCATTCTGGAACCATAATAGCAAAATATTTTTTTTCTGACCGTGAAGAAAATTTATCCTTATTTTTAAACAGTACTTTAAATATTCTAATTGAATTAAACTTTAAAAAAAGTAATATAAATATAAAGTTAATTTTTTTTTTCTTAGTACAATTTTAAAGAAGATAATTCTTGTCATTTTTAGGATTGTGGTTCCCAATGCCACTGTATTTTTATATTTAAACTATTCTATTAATATATTTTAATATACTTATCAAGTTGTATACATTAATCAGATTTAACACTATTACTAATACAGTCCCATTAGAAAAATACCTTAGCCAGAATTCTAACTGACACTGATATAAGGAAAACTCCAGATGTTAAAACTTTATAATTCATTACATAAAAAGTTTAGCTCCTTGAACTACAGGATTCAGAGTGAAGTAATAAAACAAAATATTAAATTCTTGAATTTTGTAGTCCATTACCTTCGGTGAATCTTAATTAATCATTTAATTAATTTACAGACACACAACAAAGTACAAACATATTAAACGAACAAACACAATACAAATCACACATACTCTTCAATACTATCGAAAACCTGCCTTTAAAAACGTCACCGCTTGACCCGTCATCTCCAAGCAAAAGACACTGACGAAGATCGCCACATAGCTATTGAAAACGTTCTGTCTCAGTAAGTTTTAACAAATTTACAAAATTTAAAGTTCGGATAGTCATAAACTATTGTTTAAATGATTATATAAAATATTAAAGTACCAAAATTTGAATTTTTTCTTACATATGGTTAGAAAAACTGTAAGCATTTTTGTAAGAAAAAAAAACGCTTACTTATATATATATTTTATAAGATATATATTATATAAATATATATATGAAGTTAATATATTACTATTGTAAGTAATTTTATCCACCATTAAGTGCAATAATTTTACCTTGAGTGATGAGGCACCTTTCGGTCAATTGACCATTGTCGAATCACTGATGTTTTTCTGTTGTAGATGTTCGGTCTGTGAAATTGGTGTTTGTTGACGTTACGCGCACTTTCTCTTGATCTGTGTGTATGATGTTTCTATATAGTATGTCTTATGTATATGTTGTTTGTAGATTCATTAGATTGTTGCGTATGTTTTTTTAAATGTGGTATTTTTCTAGTGAGTTTAGTTCTATTGGGTTGTTATTTATTTCAAGTATGGTTAGGTTTTCGTAATTTGTTATTTCGTGTTTATGGGATATTAGGTGTGCTGCAACATTTGATACTTTAGAATTTTTGTTTTTGAATGCTCTATAATGTTCTTCAAATCTTATTTTAAATGTTCTGGTTGTTTTTCCTATGTAAAAAGCGTTACAGTTGTTGCATGTGATTTTGTAAATTCCTGATAGGTTATGTTTTTCTGAATTTGTTTTGTGGTTTGTGTTATTAAGATATTTTATTATTTTGTTGTTTGGTTTGTATGTTGGAGTGTAGTATTCTTTGTTGTATATATTTGTTGTTTTTTCTATTTTGTTATTGGTGTATTTATATTTTAGGTAGATTTTTTTATTTTCATTATTTTCGTGTTCCGGTTGTAGTGTTGTGTTGAGGTTAGGTTTTTTTGTGAATTTATTGTATATATTTTTTATAATGTGTTTGTTGTATCCATTTTCAATTGCTATTTTTGTAATGTTATCTAATTCTTCATTTCTACAACAAACACATTATAAAAAATATATACAATAAATTCACAAAAAAACCTAACCTCAACACAACACTACAACCGGAACACGAAAATAATGAAAATAAAAAAATCTACCTAAAATATAAATACACCAATAACAAAATAGAAAAAACAACAAATATATACAACAAAGAATACTACACTCCAACATACAAACCAAACAACAAAATAATAAAATATCTTAATAACACAAACCACAAAACAAATTTAGAAAAACATAACCTATCAGGAATTTACAAAATCACATGCAACAACTGTAACGCTTTTTACATAGGAAAACAACCAGAACATTTAAAATAAGATTTGAAGAACATTATAGAGCATTCAAAAACAAAAATTCTAAAGTATCAAATGTTGCAGCACACCTAATATCCCATAAACACGAAATAACAAATTACGAAAATAACCTAACCATACTTGAAATAAATAACAACCCAATAGAACTAAACTCACTAGAAAAATACCACATTTATAAAAACATACACAACAATCTAATGAATCTACAAACAACATATACAGAAGACATACTATATAGAAACATCATACACACAGATCAAGAGAAAGTGCGCGTAACGTCAACAAACACCAATTTCACAGACCGAACATCTACAACAGAAAAACATCAGTGATTCGACAATGGTCAATTGACCGAAAGGTGCCTCATCACTCAAGGTAAAATTATTGCACTTAATGGTGGATAAAATTACTTACAATAGTAATATATTAACTTCATAAAGTCAGTGCAACGGAAAAACAATGGATAACGTTAAATATCAAGAAATATATATATATATATATATATATATATATATATATATATATATATATATATATATATAAAATCCTGGATTTCTTAATTTTTTAGAACTCAACTCTAAAAACAAAAAATTAAAAAATAATTTTAACTATTTTTTTAAACTATTCAAAAATAGTTTCAAAAATAATTCAAACTCTATGGTGAAATAGATGGTATATGGAGAGAACATTGTTTATAAGAGACAGGAGTTTCTCACTTTGTCTCTATATAAATGTGATAGAGAGAGAAGACGTCAGTAGAAGGTGCTGAACTGACTTCAAAACCCTTAACAAACTATAGAATAAAATCTGAAATATACTGAAATGAAAATCTTACTTGCTCATTCAATTCGGCTACATCTAGACCACCTTGGTTGTTAAAGTCATTGACCTGAAAAACGATAGAATTTATGAGAAATAAATTACTTACATTATTTCAATAACTTAATATCTATACTAACATATAAAAATCTAATGGTGACTGTCTGTGTGTGTGTGTGTTACTCAATCATGTAACAATTATTTTCCTCATTGAACTGAAATTTTACATAGACATTCTTAGGGTCCCTGGTTAACAAATAGGCCTATTTTTATTTAGACATTTTGTCACAGCCCCACGGGCCTTGAAAACCCCCTTAACACTTAATTTTCTACACTCCACTTAATACTTAACTTGACTTAATCAGCTGATAGTCACTTTTAAACAAATTTAAACAGCTGATAATATTTGTTTGTTATTTATCTTTTCAGATTAGTTTACTTTACAAATGTTATGTTACTAGCAGAGGGTTTTCCTTCCCTTGGTTTCCAAGACAATAATCAGTAAGTTATAGTTTGATATATTTATTGGGAACTAATCTATAATATTATTTAAAAATCTAATGGTGTCTGTGCGTGTATTATTTAATCACGTAAAAACTACTGGACCCATTGAGCGGAAATTTGGTATTTATTTCCTGTTCCCATGTGTTCGACAGTGTTCGATGTTTTTAGCAAAAACAATTATACCAGGAGACGAAGTAAGTCATCAGAGATACAAAAAAAATTATGAAAACTCTCGCTCATGCCCCAAAAGTTTACAGTTTTGGAAAAATATAATTCCCCCCAAACGTGGTGCTAATAGTGCTGGTGAAAATGCACATTGCCCACCCCCAATACAATGCATATAAAATGAATCAAAAACATGTCCTGAAGCTATATTGACAATTATTATTTGTTATTGCCACAGAAGGTTAATTTTATATACCTATGAAGTATCTAGCCAGGATAGATTTGGTTGTAATTTTATACATTTAACCAAATATACACATTTAAGGCTAGAATAGAAATCATGTGACGAAGTATTACTCCATGGAAGAAGACATTTAATTAGGCAATGTTGTATAAAATTACAACCAAATATCCTGACTGGACACTTTACAGGTATGTTCTAATATAGGTATATAGTATTGTATACTTTATAGGAAAGCTTATACAGTCGGCGCCGCTTATTGTGATCATATTTGTCAGAAGCATATTTGATAACAATAACCGAACGATAACAATAACCGAACGCTTAATCACGATGTAGTCTACAGCCTTACTGCATTGAACTCACTGTATTATTGCCACAACTGTTTATTCTGAACGATCCTACCTTTAAGCCTATCATTACATCAAGTAATTCTAATTCTGTAACACTATAATTAAACTGTACTTACCAAATTTTGATGCTATTCCGGACAGTTTTATGTACAGTAGTAGAATTTCTGTAATTTAGTTTTCTACTTGTTAAAATTAGTGGGCATATTTCATGTCAGTTTATTTTATTCGACTGTAGATTTTTTTAAACACTGAATCTAGCATAATTGAAAAAAAAACAGTATATAGAACTACGTAAAACACTTGATCAAAACATTTTAACACATAAAACTTCATTATAAAACACTTCAATCTTATTTACACTTCAGTTTTTTCAGAAACTTCATTCCAAGATTTTGCTATCAGATGAATAGCATCGAGTAAAGAAGTTTTTTTAGCCAATTCATTTGAGGTAAGGGTTTGAAAATCATCCATATTTTCTATAATTCTAGCACGCATCTCTCGTCGATAAAAACTTTTGAGATTTTTAATTATGCCTTGGTCACATGGCTGAATAATTGATGTAATATTGGCTGGAAGGTAAATCACTTTGATGTGTTTTAGCGTAGTGCTTATGTCATTATGTGCAGTGCAGTTGTCTAGTAGAAGGACAATGTTGCGTTTGAGGCTGGTATCCCAATTAGTCAGCCATTCATTAAAAATTTTTGATGTCATCCAAGCATTGGAGTTTGAATGATATTCAACCGGTAGCTTTTTGATACCTTGAAAACAACGTGGATTTTTAGATTTACCGATAATTAAGAGTTTTTCTTTATGACCAACCATGTTAACACAACACAAAACAGTTATTCTTTGTTTACATATTTTACAGCCATTGGCAATTTCATTTTTAAATAAGTAAGTATGTTCGGGTAAAGCACGATAATAAAGTCCTGTTTCATCTGCATTGTATATGCAGCTAGGAGAATACTCGGCCAAAATCTTTGGCCATTCGTATTGTAACCAGTCCTCAGCTCCAACAAAATCAGCATTTCTTTTTTCACCACACGCTTTCTTGTAAACAATGTTTTCCTTTTTCTTCCATCAATTGAACCATCCATCTGTGGCTTTAAAATCCTGTTTTCCTATTTTTTTGGCAAGATCCTCAGCTTTTAGACGCATTAGTGAGCCGTCAACTCGAGCATCTTTTTCGCGAATATTTTTAAACCACAATTTCAAAGCTGATTCCACTTGCGGATCCTTCCCAGAACGATGTCTTTTGTTGTCAACATTTGCATTACACTTTGATAATGACAAGATTTTTTCTTTGTTTCTTTGTTCAATATTTTACATAAGAGAGGTTGAGAAACGCCAAGTTGAGAAGCAGCATTTCTTTGACTCATTTTTGGTAATTTACTGTACCTATCTAGAATATCAAGTTTTTGTTTAAGACTTGAATCGCGTCGTTTCTTTTGAGATTCGGACATCTTGCTATACTGTCCTTTGAATCTTCAAGTAACACTAAACTCTACAAACAAACGAAAAAGATCTTTAAAAATTAAGATAAGTAAAATCACACTGAAATACTGTAATAAACGTTCATAAAAATTCACTGTTAAAAAATACAGTAGCACTGTACTGTAAATGGTTCAGTAGTAACGTCAACTAATGTTAACAAACAACTAAAGACGACTCAAGCGAGGCTAGGGTGTTTGCGTAAACAAAGAGTAAGGGAGACATTCTGAGAACTGTGCTAAGTGCTAAAACCGTTATAAAGTATTTCTGTCACTCTAAAAATAAACATTCTATGAATTGGGCGTCATTGTGTGTTGCACGTGCTGTTTACACTACTTTGTAGACATTTTTACTTGGTCCATGCTAGTATATGTTGACGCATATGATTTTGAATGGCAAATTAAATGATAATAATAAGCGAACAGATGATTACAATAAGCGGCCTAATTACAATGTATTAATATACGTCCGTGTTTGTTTTTCAATGAAACGATAACAATAACAGAATGATAACATTAACCGTGATCACAATAAGCGGCGCCGACTGTATTTAAATATATGTATACTTAGGCCTAGTAACTTGTTCTACTGGAAATTGAAATATTTTGACAGTATTAATTTGGTTTTGTGTTTCTTAACCCATTTAGTAGAAGATTTTCACTATAGCACTATATAATATTATTGGTTATGCACTGTAAAAATATTGGTATGACTGATTTTTGAAAAAAAAAAATTTTAAGTACGATGCACTAGCGAGGAGTTCAATATATATTTTGTTTTTACGTTGCATTTTACTTATCCACCCCATAGACATTTTCTGTGGTATAGTGTTAAAAAAAAACATTATTTTTTTTGACCCACCCTTCTATGCATACAGTATTGATATTGACTTTTCTTTGAAGCCAGACTCTTCCTTTGCGTATCGTATTGATATGAACATTTCTTGGAAGCCCGGATCTTTTCCTTTGCACACCATATTGATACAAGCATTTATTGGAAGCCTGACTCATTTTCTTTAGATACCATATTGATATTGACTTTTCTTTGAAGCCTGACTCTTCCTTTCCATACTGTATTGATATGAACATCTCTTGGAAGCCCGGGTCGTTTTCTTTGCATACCGTATGGCTATAAACATTTTTTGGAAGTCCAATTCATTATTTTCTTTCAAATAGGTAAAATAAGATCAAATAGAAATAGGCTCAAATTTAATGGAAGCTCGAAAAATCAGTACTCGGAATTTTGAGACTACTGTATATAAAAATAATACACTAGACATTATACTAGGTCTCTTAAAACAGGTAAAATATACAAAAGTAAAACTTCTCAACTCTTTAAAAGTAGCTTTTAATGTTTTATATTGTCAATAAATTTCTTGAAGAATATAAATTAGCAAAAAATATGTAATACTATAATCAAACCATTCAAAGTTATATTACAAGTAAAAATCCTTACTAGGTGAACAAAAAGTATTAATAACCTAGTAAATCTAATTACCATGCTAGAATTAAAATTTAAAGCATGTCTGAACATTACAAAAATTGCAAAATAAAACTAAAGTAACATGTAAATTATACAAGCTATATGATCAAACTACAGCAGATATAATTTCTTGAAAAAGAAGAAATACAGATAAAGAAGAAATGAGAATAAAGAGATACTAAATAACAAATACTTCTGTATAACTTGAGGATCTAAAGAGGTAGTAAAAATACCAAACACACCTAAATTCTTAAAAAATTAATACAATACTCCTGTTTATAATACTGTAATACTTAGATAAAACTATAAAGCAATTTAAAAAGTAGAAGAATTACTAATGGGTGCAAGTACATAATAGTAATTTGCCAGACCTGATATGTTGTAAGGAAGAGACTCGTATTCTCACTCAGTACCTAAATAGTTTATCCCTGTTTATAGGAATTACTTTATTTTTGGTTTTACATTACATTGTTTATTTTATTAAGATTATAAATTGACTTTGCAGTATAGTGTTCAGCAGACACATACATCTAGTAATTGCTGTTATTCAAGTTATACAAATAACTTATGCATAAAACTGATTAACTATACAATTTGTCCTGAATTTTATTATCAGTAGGATAGCCACTAAAACTATTTGTTAACGATAACGCTGTTAAATGACAATGTTAGTTATATTTGTTTTAATTTGTATGGTGAAGTCACAACTTTTATGGAAACATTAAATAGAACTAAACAATAAAGAAAAACATTTTTATTGAAGTTTTAACTTGACAATTAATTAAATTATATAATTCTTTTTTGTTACAAAAATTTTGAATTTATTGACAAAAATTAAAAAGCTTTTTGCATTAACATTAAGAAAACAAATATAAAAAAAGCTCTCAACAATAACTCGTTTAAAAAAATGTTAAAGCTTAGGCAATTTAAATAAATAAGTCCATGCTGAACAAAAACAGCGGCTAACAGAGGAGCACAAATGTAAGAAAATAATAGCACAATTCACACTGATAATATAAAATGTTATCCGTTTAAGAAGCACGTCTGCTGAACAAAGCTGCGACGGAATCATGCACCTGACCTTGGCAACTGACCTTGTTGTCCAACTGTGCCCTGGCCCTTAACTCTGCAACAAACTGTGATTCTTGTTCATATCGACTGCACAACTCTTCGCCCCATTCCTCGTCATCATCGTCATCATTATCACCTTCAAAATCTGTACAATATGAGATACTTCTATCCTTGCTTTGGTTTTTTATTAGTCTCTTCTTTTAGCGTAACAGTGCTTTTTACTTATTGTATGTATTTATGCGCTTGTTACTTTATAACTTGCAATAAAATAATTCCTCTTAAATACATTTGCTTATAATGATAACTATAAAAAAATTGGAGCATAAAAAAAATAATTTTTTAAAGAAGTTTTACTAAAATTATTCTTGTTTTGTAATTTATACTTGTTGGTTACGTAAGAACTTCAACTCTTACTAGTCTGAGTGTAGGCAAACTTCATGCTAGTTTTTTTCAAATATATATTTTTTAAAATGAAATAAACAGAATGGAAAAGGTAAATGTTTTTACTAAGCTATGGCAATTTTTTTTACCAACACGTTTTTCATCCAGCTAAAAGCAATAGATTAAATACGAGTAAATATTATCATACCAGTTCCTTAGTTATATAAATGTTTTAGTTTTATTATTTTAGTAGATAAACACAAAGTCAGCAAACACTTAACTGCTGATCTGGCATTCTAGAGGTTTAAAGTAGGGACATAAAATCATCTAGTTCATGAAATGGAATAGTACAGTAGAACCTCTCAGATTTGTCTCAGTAAAAACAAACGTCTGCATTGCCAGCGTAGGCACCATTAAAAAATTTAGTACAAAAGAAAATGACAAATGTTTTAAAAAACTAAAACATTTAAATTTATTTAATATACAATATTTTTCTTGCTAGTGTTATTGTTCTTACAAAATAATGTGTTTTTTGTCTTTAATGAAATAGAGTAACATACTATACTTGTAATTACGAACTATACTGAAGGCTAATAGTGCTTTTAAAGTGTTGGGTTTTTCGGATAACATAAATATTATAACAACAACATTATTCACATTTCATACCTATTTACTTATGTATGTACTATCGTTACCCACAATTACAAGTTAATTTTACGTCTTCTATAATTCGTCTTTTCTCAAATTTGTCACCTTCTCGGTCTCAAAACGTGATGAATTAGACAGGTTCTACTGCACTACTCTCCAATCAGGGTCATAGGGAGTTGCCTGTTTCATACATTCTGTGTATTATTAGAGTTAGGATATAGGATAAAAGATAAATCACCGTCATTATTAGATTGGGAAATACTTGTATAGGCAAAATCTCTTTCCTCAAATATATTTATTATCTATTAAGGCACATATAACACATTTTGTATAATACCTGCTACCCAAGATAATACAGAGTTGTTAGAGACTGAGTGGGTCAATCTTCATTTTTTCTGTGGAAAACCAGAATACGAGTGGCAACGTGTACTTTTCATTACCAGAGTGATCTGATATCAGTTGTGCTACTATCTGATAGACAGCAGCACTGAAATTTATTGGACCATATGTATTAATAACAAGGTATTTGTAAGGTAGTAGCCCACCTTATCTCTTAGCATAAGGACATATCCCCCAGGGTTCCTGCAGAGTTTGTCCTGGGAGGGTTTCTTTCTTCCTAGGTTTTTCCATTAAGTTCTTAGCATAACACTTACTGTACAATTTCATATCATTATCTCCTTATTTTTCATGAAATGAGCTTATCAGCTTGGTACAATGCTGATTCCTTCACACGCAGTAAGGATACTAACTGAATGCATATAAGATAAAGGACGCTTGCAAGGGAATGGCTAGCAAGAGGGCTGGGTGGGTTCTGGAGACTCAGTCTTGATGAGCCAAAAAACACCGCCTCTTCTCTCCCTAATATCCACTATTTAAATACATATATGGTAATATTTAGTCAAAATTTTACAATGGAAAAACTAAAACCCTTTCCATGAAGTTAAACACATAAATATACTTTTACACAAATAATTAAATGTTAAAATGAAAAACAATGGTATGTCTTAAACTGATAAATACTGTGTATTCAATTGCACAGTAATTAACAAAATTGTCAACCAATTTGTGCAAAATTTTTAAAATATAAGTTTAAATAGTAACAATGAAATATTTACCTAAAGGTTTACGGATATTTCCATCCTCTTGACTGTCCTCTTGATCTGAACCTTCTGAAACCAAATGTGAACATTAGATTTTATTCAACATAAAACATAATCAATTATAAAACACTGTGTTGAAAGTTCTTAGGAGTGTATTATATTAGGTTTTATAACATTACCTTTAAATGATTTGCTAATCAGCAGAACAGACAGGGCAAGGTAGCTTACAAGTCAAATATTGCATTATATAATCATACAGTGTTGTAGATATTTTTTATTTAACTGATGCCCTAATATTTTGTAATTAAAGCCTGTATATTAAAGACAAAATCTCCTCATCAAAAGGGTTTTTACAGTTATCTGAAAATCACAAGGTAGAGAAGTAGACTTCATGGTATTTAAAGCTTCAAGGATGGCAAAGAGTTCGACAGAGAGCATAAAAGTTCTGTCTTCATTCCTGTTCGCACCACTGAGGATTCTCAACACTTTAGCTGCCATGTCAGGCCAATTGGTCCGATGGCCCAGTACACTGATCTGAATACTGTCGGGTCACTAGGTCTAGTAACATTTTATGTTTATTAGTGTTAATCAACCGGTGTTGCTACTTTTTGAAAAATAAATGCACAGTATTAAACAACAAGCTTTACACTACTTAAATATAATTATGACGGCTTTTGTCAGATAGATAAATGCCGATGGCATTATAAACATGGTGTTATTCTAGGAGCTTTTTGCCGAGAGTTTCATACATATTGTCAGCCGACACACATATTTGTTAACAATTTTAGTGAAGTTGAGTTGATTATTCCAGCCAAAAAATAGGTTCATTGAAAGGAGTTTTATCTTTTTATACTTGAATAATGAAATTAATAATTTTTAATGACGTATTATATTGATTTTCACTATTGTTTTCAAAATTTTACAAACCCTAAAAAATAAGTCCGATATATTGACTAAATATTTAGTTGTAAAATAATTCTTAAAAAGTAAACTTGTTTGAAGTTAAGCTCAAACATTGTTACCCTTAGATAAAATCATCCGTATTAGGAAGTAAATTATAACGTAAATTCCTTAATAAGTAAATTATTAAGTTTTAAAACTTTTACTTCTTATGAATCTTGTATAATATTTATTGTATCTGAAGCAATACTTATCAGAGAGAGAGAGAGAATATGTTTACACTTTTGTTCTATGTACAAAATATTTATAAACTCACGTATCAATCACATGTGACACGTTTACACATGTCTTCATGATAAGCGCCAAAACACTTATCCTCGCCAGTCAGCTTATTATGTGGGTAACCGGAACATGAAATTGTGGTTTTGCTGGTTATTGTTTACACACAAAACATAAAAAATATTAAGACAGTGTTGCACAGATAAGAAAATATAATTACCTCAAAAACAATGCCCAGCAGAGTTTATTTAGGTATATTTACAATAAAAAAAAGCTATGTCAGTCTAATATGTATTATGATAAAAGTATTTTCGTACTTAGATATGATAGGGGAACAAAAAATAAGTACACATTAGACTGAAAAATCCAACACTATCTGTGGTTTGAAGCCAAATTTTATAAATTATGGCACCTGATATTCCCCATGAAAACTAAATGCAGTAAACTGCCCCATCAAAGCAGAAAACTTAAACCCTGTGACATGTTTGTAATCAGTTTATAACTATTTCAAGAGATTTTCCTACTTTTGCCATACTTTGGACATATAAACACAAAAATGATTCGCAAACAGAGTTCAGTACAATGGAGCCAGCCAAGACCCTATTATTGACAATTTCAAAACAGCATCACCCATAGTGCACTACCCTATGAACACAGCATTTTAGTTTATAGAGTTTAAACTGGTTTTAAAATATACTCAGAAAAAACTGTTATAAAAAATTTGCAGTTGAATGCAAGAATATTAGTTTGTGTACCACCTGATTTCATCATGTTTGAAATTCTTCTTATTCAAATGCTTGTTTAAATTTTTATAAAAGATGTAAACAAATTTATTTTTAGCTTTAGAATTTAGGTCTGTTTTGTAGAGCTTTAAGAATAATTTCTATAAAATAAAAAAGTTTATCAAGTAACAATAAATTCTTCAACATACTCAAGACCTTATATAGAAAATAATTTATTCACATACTCAAGTAAAGAGGTTAGTTAATTAATCAACTAACAGAATAATAGATTAACTAATTTGTATATTATAGGAAGAAGTGAGAGAGTAAAAGGATATTTGGATTTCCCTACAAATCACATGAATAGTACCATTAATTATTCTGCCATAACTCAACATTTACTGGCTGTTCATTGAAAGTAGTGTTTTGTTGTTAGTTATGTGAGATTGGGTTTAGAAGTCTGTTAAAAATGAATTCTCCTTTGTCTGATTTTACTATTGAAGAAATCTGAGCAGTCAATCGTCTCCTCAAGTTCAGAAGGTGTGACACTTCAAAGCGCAACAGCAATTTGGAGAGAGTTGTTTCAGTAGAAGCAAGATCTACCAATAGATCACATTAAGTGATTGCTTTAAGAGGTACGATTTTTCTGTGTAATGAATAGTAGCTTGGCAAGGCTTCCACTCCAAAGACTATTGAATAATATACAATATCAAGACCACAGTGGTACAATTTATTACAATAAAATTACTGGTAAAACCCAATGCCACAAAAACAATCAAAAATAACTAATATTACAAGTTACCTAAGATTAAACCCTTATGTAGATTTCGATGACCATGTCATCATCATCAGAGGGTCTAGTTCATGACAGGTGAGTTTAATTTGTAAATTATTGTATTCTATATTGTAATTTTGTAACAAGACCATCTGATGATGATGACATGGCCATCCAAATCCAAATGTTCATAAGGGTCTAATCTTAGGTAACTTGTAATATTAGTTATTTTTTATTATTTTTGTGGTATTGGGTTTTTTCCAATATTTTTATTGTAATATTGAATCAGTTAAATAAATAATTTTGGGAATGAACTATGACAAAGTTTGTATGGGATTTCTTTCTTAGTTCTGGTAATGTTGATCTGACATTATGGTTGTTAGATGGGAATGTTGCTTTGGAGTGTATAAATAGAAACATTTTGGTATGGGTATAAGCTTGAAGCATCTTCTTGAACCCATCTGTCAATATCTGTAAACCAGTGATAAATAACTAATAAGAAAAATTAACTGTTTTACTGATATTTTACAGTAAAAACAGTATACATTTCAATAAAATCTGTATTAAATTTCACTATACTTTAGCCTTTATGACAATTTTCAGGATATCCTTTTCTATACAAAGCAGTTGGTATTTTTTAAAATTGAAGTCTTACAATTCTATGTATTTGGGGCCAGGGTGACTGGCTGGCTGTATGTAATAGCTTATTTGATATTCCCTACATAGTTGCTGTTGAAAAATCCCAAAACTCAATGAAATCCTCATATATCCTAATTACGATACCAGTTAGGATAGTATCCTAAACTAGGTTAATAATTATTGTTCTAAAAAAATCAATGATTACTCTAAAAATATTGTTTATAAATATTTCAAAGTTTATTTATTATTAGTTTCAGGAAACACAATTTTTCTTAATAATGTAGACAAAAAAAACAATGATATCCTATCTATTGACTAAAAATAAAAATTCACGTACTTGTATATTTATAGTTTTCATATAAAGCATATAACTCTTAATAGGCAAACATGATCATAATACGAAGCTTAAATTCTAAAAACAAAAAACTAAAGAAACATACCTGAGTTTAATTCTCTAACTAATGTAGACATAGCATTTGTAACAGAATCTGCAGCAACTAATAAATCATTTCTTAAACTTCTTCCAGGACCCTGAGCATTATTGTTTGTTGAGGCATTTCCTACAGCACTAGCTAAAGATGTTGTAGATGTACCTTTAATAACAACAGAGAATTGTATTAAAATAGAACATGCTACTGCATGGTAATTGTAGGAACAGGTATACATATTTTGGAAACGTAGCTGTTATACACAAGTAGCAACTAAGAGCAAGAATAGCTTTCCTATAGAGTATATCTAGTTACTACAATAAAATCTCCCAACAATCATCGTTTGGAGGTGTTTGGAGAAGTCAACAAATAACTGACAAAAAATATTGAAACACTGAATGAAGTTACAATAATTTTTTGAAATTAAAAAACGTTTATAATAACAAAACAATAATGGAAAATTTATCAATTTGAAATTTATAAGCTCAACTATGTAAATTTAGAGTTTTATAATAGTCTGTCATTAGACTTTGATATTTTCCTTTAGCGTTGCAAGCTTCTCTATGTAAATATTTAAGAAAATTACCTCCTAATGTAAATTTTGTCTTTATTTGATGAAAGAAATTATTTCACTTCACTGAAGCTTTTAACCCTTTGGTTAGTAACATGGCCTACTCTGATATAGCCCCAGAAACAACATATTTTTGAAAGATTTTTACTTGTTTTCTAATTTTTTTCTTTATTTTTCTCTATTTTTTAAAAATTATAGTTATATTTGAATTTATTTATTAACTTATTTTCTCATGTAAACCAAACCTTATCTTACATTTACAGACATTTTCTTTGCTAAAAATTATGTGTTACAATTTTTTGGTAAAATATTTATTCAATGTAAAATACAGCACAAACTTCAAAACAATCTATAAACAAGTAGGTAAAATCATAGGCTTTGGACACAAAAAAATTTCTTCATTATTTAATTGCCTATTCATTGCAAAATAGTGCACAAACTTCGAAACTATCTGTAAATACATGAGAAAACCCAGACTTTGGATACAAAATAATTGTAACTATATAATCCGTGAAGTATTTATTGTCCACATAGTTGCAAATATTTAACCTAGAATACAGCACAATACACAGGAAAACAAATCGTAAACATACGGCAATGCTAACCTGAGAAAAATGTTAAAATGTACATATACGGGAATGCTCCCTCTGGCTGTTGTGCAATCTCACGTATTGGTACGTGAATGCTAATCAAAGGGTTAATTGAATCACTAAAATTAATTTGGTCGGGTGCAGGTTCGCAACCAATATGCATCTCATTATCTCTGAATTTATCAACTTCATTAGTTGTTATAAATGTTGTAATATCATCCTAGTTTTCTGCCATACATAGACTTCTATCTACGTTTATAGAATCCTCAACAGACACTTACCCAGGAATCATTTAATAGTCCTATTATTTCATCCTTGGTAATGGTGATTATATATTCTTTTAAAAATTTGCTTTCTGGAAGCAGTTAATTACTGTGGTTTTCTCAACTTTTTTTACTGTAGTTACAATCTATGAAACAGCGCACAACACACTTATAGATTTAATAAAATAACTGACATTTTTACAATTTTCCATACTAGATAAAATATTGCGAAGTATGATTTTTTTTGTACTGGCATTTAAAATTGGGGTTATATTCTCCTCAATTTTATTTTGCCACAAGAGATTTATGTTCCTATCTCAGTTATATATAAAATTGTCCAAAAGTATATTTAAATAACAGGACTATGAGTGTTAATCAGCTAAAATAAAGACCATTTGCTAAGACAATACATTCCAAGTTTATTTTTATAATTGTCCTCCTACCAGAAATCTTAATAAATCAAAAAGTATACCTAAACAGTTCATTCTAAGCATCTTTTTTTTACTTTGACATGTAACTAAATACTCCACTGTCAGTTTCATTAAAATTACCCTCCTTGCTTTGCTATAAATCAGCTCAACTACATCAAGTATAGTCTCAAAATTCCGAGTTCCGATTATTTTTATTTGAGCCTATTTTATCTATTTAAAAGAAAATGAGTTGGGCATCCAAGAAATGTTCATATCAATACAGTATGCAAAAAAAATGAGTCGGATTTCCAAGAAATGTTTGTATCAAAATGGTATGCAAAGGAAATGAGTAGGGCTTCAAAGAAATGTCCATATCAATACCGTATTCAATGGAAATGAGTCGGGCTTCCAAGATATGTTTATATTAATATGGTATGCAATGGAAATGTCCCGGGGTTCCAAGAAATGTTCATATAAACTTCTATAATCTGATTTTGTGTATTCTTTATTATAATACTGTATTAGAGTTCATTAAAACTCCTATTTTTTCTAATGCACAAGAACATATTTCCATGTACTCCAAGGGAGGGGAGGTCTTGGTTCTATCTACCTCGAATTATTGAAACTCTACTGTATTTAAATTTTATTATGTTCATATAATATTTAATAATTTGAAATTTTTGTTTCAGGATCAAGAAAATAACTTTTTTATTGGACTTGGTCATTTTTGTTGGAAGGTTTAACTCAAATTTTTAAATTAGTACATTTTCATGATAACTATTTGTAAATATTCGAGACAGCTTAGTCATTCTTGGTAAAATTTGTTCTAGAGTTTACAATCTGCTTCTAGAGGAGTGTTTTATGCAAATCTACAATTCAATAATTATCTTCACAGATTCGATGCTTACGGTTTTTGGATATCCAAGTACAGTATTTAATCAAGGTGATGTTATGTTTCTGTCAAGTAAATTTCTTTATATTATGTAGTGGCATTTACCTCCATGCACTACAGCTGTCTTTAACTTATATATAACAAACAAAATGATATTACGAAGTATAAAATACTTTTTGCTGCCCATTGTATCATGTAATTCTTCATGACAGAAACATACAACAACAGATAGTATGTTGCAATTACAATTTTTTAGCAAATTTTCTAAAACAACAATGCAAATTATAAATACAAAAATCCACACAGTAGCAAAATTAAAATCATTAAACAACAATAATGATTGCTACAAAAATTTAAATAACCTTGATGTACATTTTGCTAACAGAGTTACCATCATCAGTTTACAAACAACTTTATTTTTCTCACCTAAAAGAGAAGCTGAACCACCAAATGCTGAACGTACATCATTGGTGAGTGCCATTGATTCAGCACCTGCCATAGTTGTAGCACCCGGTGTGGGTGGAGCTGAGCGGGATGAAGGTGGGGGAGATTTGGTAGATCGTGGAGACGAATTGGGAGTAGACCTCGGAGAAGCTTGATGGTTCTGAAACAAAAATTATAGCATAAAATAAGGCGTAACAAGATGCCCAGTCTAACTTTCAAACAATCAGATATAGTAATCTCTTAGATGAGTGTCAAATTATTTCCACATTGAACTAATATTCATGATAGATTTGTAAATAGTTGAATTTTTGATAATTATATTGTTTACTGGCCAGAAGAAAGTTATAATTCTAAAACCATATTAATTACTAGTGTAAACAAGTAATATAAAAATAAAATTTTTCAAGTAAATTCCTACTGAGGTCAACAAAGAAAGATTTTATCATTGTTTGCTTATTTCCAGTTTGTTTCTTTACATTCATTTTTAACATTAGAGTACTATTTATGATATTGTGTGATAACCATGGGAACAGTTTAAGGTATTACATTTAATTCATATATGTCTTTGAGAAACAGATGACTAGGTCTTGCAAAATTGGTGCAGTGCCAAAGCGAGCTAACTCCGAAAACAAAAATTCGCAGTTCAAAATCCGGATAGCTCCAACAATTTTTATAATTTCATTTATTCAGTTCATATTTGAAAAAAACTTTATTAAAATCAATTATCATACCCTATAGGTTAAAAAAATGTATCTGAACTTGATTGGATAAATAAAAACGTATTTTATTCATGATTGGAAATTTGTACAAGATATATATCAAGAGAGTGTGCTAATGGAAGGAATTTAATAAAGACTAGAAGGTAGACATGCATTTAGTAGGAATATCCAGAAATAAAGTGCCAATGTTTTGTAATTTAAACTATTTATACTCTATACTAGAAATTAGTTTCGAAGTGAAAACTCCTATAGCGACACATATAAAACCTTATTGGATGGGGATAAACATACAATTTTGTGACAGTATAACATCTGTCAGGTTACACTGTGAGTCACCTCAAAATGAATTGAATGATAACATATGATTTCATGTAACAGCTGATTTTGTGTTATAGGTTATGTTGTAAAGCAGTCGTTTTTTTTAGACATAGGTTATGTTACAATTATTCATTAAGCGTTAATAAGGAAAAAGGTTATTATTAAATAGTTTTCATCAGTTATTAAATATTTAATTTATTTAAATTTTGATACATCTGAATACAAATAATAACGATAGTAATAAGCTATGTAATTTTAATCCAATTTTTGAAATAAAGACATTCTTAAGCATGTCTAATACTTTATAAGAAATGATTTCAAAGGAATTTGTTAAACAAACTGGTATTCAGTATGCATCTAATAAATGTTTTTTGTTACTTATACATTTTTAACTATGATAAATATTAGTCTCTATTAAATATATCCCTCAAACAAAGATACAATATTAAATAAAAAATGTATACATTCATATTGTTGGCGATTTTCATTGAAAATTTTGCAAAACTATTATCTCTAATTTGTTATTTGTAGTTCAAATTTTGGGGTTAAATGTAAATATTTTGTATTATTGTTTCTTATATTATAACAAATGTTTAGATAACTTCTTAATATGCAAGATTAAATTGAGATGTTTTTCTCAATTTAAAACATTTGTAGACGTGCCTATAAAAGTTTTCACTTTTGTCGCTAACATTTCAAATAATCAACCTTTTTGTTACATTTGTTTAAATTACCTTCAGCAGTTTCATAAGACCTTCGAGTTGAACCATAAGGTGCCTTCTAGAATCCTGCAGAGAAGTCAAGTGGGATTCCAACTCATCCTTCCTCTGCCTCAAAGCTCTTAATTCTGACATTAGAGCTGGATTCTCTTCTAATCCGACCTCCATTTCCTGCTGCCTCCTTTTTCAAATAATACAAAAGTTATAAATTAACATATTTGGTAGCTATCTATAATTTAGTAGCAGGAATTACTATTGTATCTCTGGCCTATGGTCTCAAATAAGGTAATAATGATTAATAATATATAAACACTTTTTTTCCAGGCGAAAAACCTATTAAGGTTATCATCGCCTAACTAAAGTTAAATTTTAAAACACATGTTACATAAATAAAACTAATCAAAATAAAACAAAATAAAATAAAATAAATGTTTAAAACTAATTTTAACTATCTAAAACTAAAGAACCTAAAATTATACAAAATTTAAATATTATTAAATAGATTAAGGTGGCGTAAGAAAGCGAGGACACAATCGATAGCCGTGACATCGTCCCTTAAAACCACCTTTAAACCACCTCAAAGATTGTAACGAATATACAAATTGGTCAACTCATCACAATCAAGCAGAATGTGCTTGATTGTGATGGTACTTTTACAAAACGGACAGAGTGGTGAATCGTCATGTCTCATCAACCATCCATGCGTTAACAAAGAGTGGCCGATGCAAAGTCTAGTTACCACCACTTCCTCCCTACGATTCGAACGAACAGACGTCCTCCATGGTCAGACGGTATTTTTGATGTCCCTCAGCTTGTTTCTATTTACATTTTGCCATTCTTCATTCCAAACAGATAATAGTGTAGTTTTAACTTTGCATACAAAATCTGATACCATCACACGTTGTGTCGATGGCACGGCACCATACCTGTAGCTAATTTTGCACCTTCATCTGCTTTAGTGTTTCCGAATATTCCACAGTGACCAGGCACCCAGAGAAATGACACCTCGTAATTGGAGCCTGTGTATAGAGCACAAGATGTCTCCAACTAAAGGGTTCTTAGTGTACATTTCCTGAATTGCCTGGAGAGCACTTTTGGAATCACAACACACAAGATATTTAGATTTTGCAAACGGAATTGATCTTAAAGCTTGGAAAATTGCATAAAGTTCTGCAGTAAAAACGCTACAGGCTGAGGGTAATCCGTAAGTGAAGGTTTGTCCTTCCATATAAAATGCACAACCCATCCCATTGTCCAGTTTTAAACCGACTGTGAATATAGTCACAGTATTTTGGTGAGTTAGTTGTATCTGCAAAAACTCCTGATGATAAATAACGTCAGGAGTATTGTGTTTTAGGTACATGGACAATGAGAAGTTACATTTTGGCTTTTGTATTATCCATGGAGGAATGTAGCATGATGTTCGTTCGAATATAGGTTGATGTCCTAAATTTAGATTGCTAAAAATGCGCAACGTTCTTATTCCGAAGGGAGCAGTTGAATGTTGACGCACATTGTAACAATCCTCGAGGTAGTTATCAAAAACTGCTTTGAATGCCGGATGTATGTTTATACTTATCAATTTAACTTAGGAAACAAGTAATATAAACAAAAACACTAGGAATACAACACTAAATTTATTATTGGAATGTATAAACACTAGGAATATGACACTAAATTTATTATTCTAATGTATACACACTAGGAATATGACATTATTTTGTAATGTATACATGCTAGGAATATGACATTATTTTGTAATGTATACACGCTAGGAATATGACATTATTTTGTAATGTATACACGCTAGGAATATGACATTATTTTGTAATGTATACACGCTAGAAATATGACATTATTTTGTAATGTATACACGCTAGGAATATGACATTATTTTGTAATGTATACACGCTAGGAATATGACATTATTTTCTAATGTATACACGCTAGGAATAAGACAATATTAAATTTATTACTGTATTGTATACACACTAGGAATATGACATTATTTTGTAATGTATACACGCTAGGAATATGACATTATTTTGTAACGTATACACGCTAGGAATATGACATTATTTTGTAATGTATACCCGCTGGGAATATGTCATTATTTTGTAATGTATACCCGCTAGGAATATGTCATTATTTTGTAATGTATACACGCTAGGAATATGACATTATTTTGTAATGTATACACGCTAGGAATAAAACAATATTAAATTTATTACTGTATTGTATACACACTAGGAATATGACATTATTTTGTAATGTATACACGCTAGTAATATGACATTATTTTGTAATGTATACACGCTAGGAATAAGACAATATTAAATTTATTACGGTATTGTATACACGCTAGGAGTATGACATTATTTTGTAATGTATAAACGCTAGGAATATGACATTATTTTGTAATGTATACACGCTAGGAATAAGAAAATATTAAATTTATTACTGTATTGTATACACACTAGGAATATAACACTATAAAATTATTATACTAATAGTTTGTTCTAATATATTTTACTTCATACTAACAAATTTGGCTTTTACCTTAAACGTGCGATTTCTCTCATGATTTCCCTATTTTTTGCTTCCAGTTGAGTTATCAATTCTCTCTGAGCTCTGGAAGTATCTAGACTTAAAGATCCTTCAGACGGAGCTCTACCTTGCTGGAACAAAGGAGGTATTAAACAAGTTATAAGTGTCTTTATGATGACTTGATAATCTCTATTTAATATAAATTTTATCTATATTTATAAACATACACAATATTTTAATGTTTAGTCATTTAAAAATAGTGTGTTTTTGTGTTGAAATATTTTAAACAGTACTAGTGAAACCATTGTTTAGAAAAGAGAGTAACCAGAATCTTACAACAAGTTGAACATATACTTGATATTTGAACACATACAAATTCTACTTGCAATTCAAATTTGAATCCATGAAAAATGCTCCTCTTTTCCACAATAAATTTTTTTTTCATGTAACGTGACTTTGTATTGTGCTGTATAGAAAAGATTTTGTAAATTGTCCCGGTTGTTATTTTTAAGTGTGTGAACCTATGTGTTGTTGTTTGAAAGATAATACAATAGATAAATAATTACTGAAAATAAATCTTTGTAAACCAATGTTTTAAAAATAACATGAGGTTGTTTCAAATTTTATTACATGTAATTGGTGTGTATATATATATATATATATATATATATATATATATATATATATATATATATATATATATATATTACGTTATCCATTGTTTTTCCGTTGCACTGACTTTATGAAGTTAATATATTACTATTGTAAGTAATTTTACTATTGTAAAAATTACTTACAATAGTAATATATTAACTTCATAAATATATATAGGAATTTTTTGACTAGATAGGAGACACCTTGTTTAGACAGACTTACCTAATGACAATAGTCCAAACTGCAATCTCTTGAAAATAAATAAATAGACATATATAAATACTTATCACACTATTGAAATATTTCGATCAAAAATGATCTTTGTCAATCAAAAAAGAGAAAAAGAAAAGACTGAAGTGAACTACAGATGTGTATAAATAACCAAATGCCACAGATTTATAGTTTATGATATAGTGCTATATGTAATTTGTATAAATATATGATTATTTGAAACTAGATATTAATAGTCTGTTAGGAGGAAGGTAAATGGAGTTGTTAAAAATGGTAGAAGTTATGGGGAAGGTAAAAGGAGTTTTATCTGATGTTGAGGTTAGAAGGCTCTCTAGATTTGGTGTACCACTGGTATGATAACTCCCATCTTCTCAATTCTAGCTTTCCAAAAAAGAGAATAACCTCAACAACTTGTTGAGGATCAAATCCGCTTAGCTCAATCATCTGATGAACCCAGACCACCTATGGAATACAACAAACTGTCTTTAGTTACAGATTACCATCCAGGCCTACAGAAGCTGAACAAAATATTAAAGGATGGCTTCAAGACTCTTCAAGCTTCCACCCACACCAAAGATCTTTTCTCAAATCCACCACATATTTGGTTCAGACATCCTTTTAACTTGAAAAATATTTTAGTTCATCCAAAATTACCAGATCCAAGTACTGAAAAACCACCTAAATCTCCACATAGCTCCTTTCCGTGCAATAGACCTAGATGCAAGACATTTCCAATACACATCCCAACAAATAGCCTAGCAACCAATGTGGACTTCAAGATTCAGGGTCATCATACTTGTACATCCAAAAATGTAATATACCAGTTGCAATGTAAATTTGGCCCTGCACAGTACACAGGCCTTACCAAGGATGGTCTGAGCATCAGAATGAATGGCCACAGACATGACGTTGGAACCATGAACATAGACAGGTCAACTGCTCAACACGCTGCTAGTCACATCATATCTTTCAATGATTGTTATACCACCAAAATAATTAAGGCACTTCCCCCTGTTTGAAACCCTTCGCAATTGAGAAGATGGGAGTTATCATACCAGTGGTACACCAAATCTAGAGAGCCTCATAACCCCAGCATCAGATAAAACTCCTTTTACCTTCCCCCTAACTTCTACCATTTTTAACAACTCTATTTATTTACCATTCTTCTGACAGACTATTAATATCTAGTTTCAAATAATCAATATTTATACAAATCACATATAATACTATATCATAAACTATAAATCTGTTAATCTGTGACATTTGGATATTTATACACATCTGTGGTTCACTTCAGCCTTTTCTTTTTCTCTTTTTTGATTGAAATATTTCAATAGTATGATAAGTTTTTATATGTGTCTATTTATTTATTTCCAAGAGATTGCAGTTTTGGACTATGGCCTAATAGGTAAGTCTGTCCGTCTCCTATCTAGTCCAAAAATTACTAAATAAGCTTTAATCTCTACTAGAACTAACCTAAAAATACATACATATACATATATTTCAAGTTAGTTTTAGTAGAATTTAAAGCTTATTTAGGGATTTTTGGACTAGATATGAGACTGACAGACTTACTTAGTGGCAATAGTCCAAAACTGCAATCTCTTGGAAATAAATAAATAGACACACATAAAAACATATTACACTATTGAAATATTTTAATAATACAATGATCTTTATTAATCAAAAAAGAAAAAGAAAAGGCTGAAGTGAACCACAGATGTGTATAAAAGATTAAATATCCAAATGTCACAGATTTTAACTTTATGGTGTAGTACTATAAGTTATTTGTATAAATATTATTAATTTAAACCAGATATTATTAGTCTGTCAGAAGGAAGGTAAATGGAGTTGTTAAAATAACATATAGTACTACATCATAACCTATAAATCTGTGCCATTTGGATATTTAATCTTTTATACACATCTTTGGTTCACTTAAGTCTTTTCTTCTTCTTTTTTGATTGAAAAAGATCAATGCATGATCGAAATATTTCAATAGTGTAATATGATTTTGTGTGTCTATTTATTTCTATGAGATTGCAGTTTTGGACTATTGCTACTAGGTAAGTCTGTCAGTCTATCATCTAATCAAAAAATTCTTATATATATAAAAAAAGAAACATTTAATTAATTCTAATCTGATGTTTAGAATACTGTTGCTAAAACAGACATTACAAGTTATTGTTATAAAAATTAACAATACTCTTCAAGTTAATAGCAGATTTGATGCGGTAGGTTTATAGGACAGAGATATATTAGTTATTTTCAGCTTGATTTAAATTATAAGTAGTTTTCTTTATAAGTTTTATTACAAAAAAATTACAATGTACTAGTCAATAAGACTAACTGAAGAAGTGAATACTTTTTGAAATTAATAGAGATTCTAACAGAATTTAGTCAATGTAGTTAACAATAAAAGAAAGTAGTCAATTGAAACCTTTCTTAGATGTTGGTAAAATTACTGAATACAAATTTTACTCAGTTCTTAAAAAGTGTTAGATGTGCTCAAGGAAGTTTCATTGAAAAAATTGGGAATAAAATTATATAACTCTTCATTATATTACGCCCCGTAGTAGGAAAAATAAAATAATATGCCAAATGTAAATACTAAAAGTGTGCACTAGTTTATTCACACAGACTAGTTTCAGTAATGATGTTGCCTTTATTAGTGATTGGCTGAAACTAAAATTTAACACTAATTTGTGTTAGCCAATTATTGATGAAGGCGGCATTGTTATTAAAATAAGTCTGTGAGAATAAAATAGTTACAAAATGACATAATTTTAAACTTTTTATAACTAATGATACTGTTCCTCAAGTCTTTAAAACAACTCATACTTAAACTGAATATAAAGGAATGAAAGACTACAATTTTAGCTTCTAAAACAACTCATACTTAAACTGAATATAAAGGAATGAAAGATTACAATTTTAGCTTCTACAATTACTACGATAACCTATGTCTTGACTGTGCGTTTTTCAGCTTTGATATTTTCTAAAGTTATTCAATTATTGCACATTTATTAAAAAAAACAGAATCCAAAAGACGGATAAAACTAAAATTAAAATATTATAAAAAGTTAAACACTTAGTTTTCATCAGTCGTTTTCTTAAACTCTATACTATCCAACACAGAATACTCACAACACTTCTTGCTTCTGCAGCCAGCCTAGCTGCGTACCTTGCAATCAATTTATGTTCATCGTCTAACCTTGTGGAATCCAAACTGCATGTATACTTGCCTGGGCTGTTAAAATTCAAAACAATTTACTGTTACTAGTAAAATGAAATTTTAAAATAAATATTTCTACATATTGATTATTAAAAACAAATAAAAACATACACAAAACTCACAAATTAATCATTAATTTACTAATACGCGTTTCAATGACAAAGTCATCATCATCAGTGAGTGTTACTACTACAAACTCTAACTTACAACAGAGTTGTACAGTTTGTAGTAGTAACACTCACTGATGATGATGATTTTGTCATTGAAACGCGTTTGAGTAAATACACGATTAATTTGTGAGTTTTGTGTATGTTTTTATTTGTTTTTAACATAACCTCACAAACTAAGTTCAAAGAATATTTGTATGTTAATTATTACATCAGTCAAACAAGTAATTTAAACAAAAATTTTTTGAGTCAATTTCTACTTAGGTCAAGAAAGAAACATACTATTTTAGTTTCTGTTATTCAATAACCACAATTATTATAAATAAAGTAATATAACCTACATTTTAAAACAATGTTCTATCTCATAAAAATAAGCTGTTTTATGAAATCATATATTATCACTTATTTTAAGCAAAATGGGACAAAATAACTATATTTCATAAATTACCCCTTTTGTGGAAGGTTTTTTTCCAATATAAAATAAAATTAACCCATAATTAAATTTAATTATTGTATTAATATTTGACAAAATTGTATTAACATCAAGTGCAATCCACTACAAGTTTAAAAACATGTATTTGAACTTGAGTGGATGAATAAAAAGTATTTTATTAACAATTGAAAATCTGTACAAGGTATGTATAAGGAGAGTGTGAACTAACAGAAGGAATTGAAAAATAGATTTTATGGTTTAAGAAATCATAAAGTAATCTTTTTAAAGCATATTTTTTCAAACATTCACAAAGTCAAGTTCAGTAAACAATATCAACCCAAAATTTATCCCCAATTAAAAAACAACAAAAACAGCAATTATTAATAAGACCATATTAATTATTAGAATAATATGAAGAACAAAAGCTTTTAGTATACAGTTTTCTCACTAACAGATCCATTATTTACAATTAAATTAATAATATGCTTACAAAACAAAAAATCTTTTACCTAGCAAATTTTATAAAAACTTAAAAGACCAACAAAAGAATTATTACTTTTGTAAAATATTTCTTAAGGATTTTACTTTATATCAGTAGTAAACTAATTATATTAGTAATGTAAGAACTTGAAAACATTATTTTTACCTTCTGGCAGTTGAACGGCTGTCCATTGAACCCACATCATACGGTGATGAAATGTATGAAGTATCTGGGAAGCCATTGTGTGACGGCAATGGGGAAGGTGGTCTGAAATTAAAACCATGTGTGTACATGTAATAAACTAGTTTGTGTATATAACTGTTTCTTTTTTCCATATAAATAAAAGTCTATTCTTAGTAATAAATTTCTTTACTATATCTTGTTTTGTAAGAAAATGATATTTAGAAGATGTTCGAGTTGTGAAAGTAATTGGTCACTGCATTCAGAACTGTTTTTGTTACAATTTTTGATGTTTGCGACTGTGTAGTAAAACCTTTCAATATTCTGAAAAAATATAACTGGAAGGCTGAACAATTTTAAAATTTAAATTCGGACCTGTCTCCCCCTCCTGTATTTCTTGTTTTATCTGTAATGAAAAAATATTAAAACTTTAATTTCGAATAGGAAGGGGCCTGGACTAGCTGTAACTGGTGAAGAGTTTGGCATCTTACAGTATTTTATTACAATGTCATAATTCAACAATAACTATAATTGTTAATAAATCAAAACATAAACATTGTCATTAACATGTATATTACTATACCTGTAGGAATTTTACTTCCACAATATTCTTTTTTTTCCTAATATTTGAACAAAGGAAAAAAGAAGCCCTTTTCTCTGAAAGTTACAGAGATCCAAAAGATCAAGAAACCAGAGTTCTGACTGTCCAAGGATCTTACAAGTGTCCCAACAAATTATAATTAACCTTAAAAAAGACGATGTGGTCTGATAACATAAACGTGAGCATTGAACTCTATGTAAATGGAGAAGAATAACAAATGCTTACTCAATTGATCCCTCTTGAATCATTAATTTAGACGAGATTTGATTTTAAGATTTTACTTGAGTAAAACTCTATCACAGAGTAACAATGTGCAGCTCTATGATAAGTAAGAGCACTAAAATATATGATATTCTCTAAATCAAGTGTAGAAGAATGGATTCTTCAATAGAACCCAGATAATAATCAATTACTGCCAACAAAAAATAGTTTTTGACTTGCAGTTTGTTGTAGGATTCAGACCATCCTAAATGTGCATGTAGTAAGGTGATTTGTCACCACAGGAGAGATGAAACACAAATTAAAGCTGATACTGAAAAATAGGCACAGAGTCAATTATCTTTTATTATTACATGTGTATCTCTCAACATTCTTAAGTGGAGGGAGCCAATTACTCAGAAATTTATGTTTGACAGTTTATGTAGAGATAATGAATTTACCAAACCCAAATATTAAAAAAAAATGTCATATTTGTCATAGGCTTTAACATGTGAACACCAGCTACAAGAAATTAAGCCTGTTAATAAATAAAGGAAGTCAGAATAACCCTACTATCTGAGTTCTGTAACTGACTATTGTCCTTTGACCTCTTACTTACATAGGTTCAACAAAAGAAAACCTTTATATCATACAAAAAAAAAAAAAATTTAAAAGGTCTTTTTCTAATACGAAGAACATTAAAGACTTTTGCAACTTTAAATGTCTAAAAAAATTATAGTGTTAAGTAACCAGTAATTTATTAACATCATCGAATAATTTAAAAAGAATACCTTTTTATCAGATTCTTATATAAAGAATATAATTACAGCTTCTTGAAGAATCTCCTTTCAGTATATCAACAGCACTAAATCTTAATGTCATTCAAAACTCAAGCTATAATAAAATTAAACGACAAAGAAGACATCAAAACAAATATATTGAGATAGTTGACATCTACAAAAAATCAAATTCTTCAATTTTTTAAAATTTTACTTTGATTTATTTCTTTTGTTCTTATATAATATATATTGTTATTTTATTTATTGATATTTCAATCTATTTGTAATTTTCATTTATTCCCCATATTTTTAAAATTATTATTTTGCTAATGCAAGTTATTTTGTATTTTACCACAATCGTACAAAATAATAATAGTCTTTTGCTACTTACACTATATGAGATAGATTTAAAGTTTTCTCAGGTTCATCTGGAAACCTTGGAATGTTGGCTTTTCCTTTTTCTGGAACACATCGGAATGATTTTCTTAAAGAATGTCCAATTTGTTTACTTGGTGATTTCTGCAAAGAATTAAAACACATTATACAACATAATTTAAAGACTCTTAATAGCTAAAGAAAAAGATTGTTTCTAGATAAGACAATAGTCCTTTATTTAAAAAAAATTACATTCCAACAGCTAATTTGCTGCTTTCTTGAAACCTATGACAACTCCTGTTTATCAGACACACACATATTACCTAAATCAATGGGTAGTACAATAGTCATCTTGCTGTTGAGATGTTTTATTTTATTGTAATTATACTACTGATCTATAAACCGCCTTTTTCTTTATATTAAAACTCATAT
This sequence comes from Prosapia bicincta, assembly GCA_036971475.1. NCBI lineage: Eukaryota > Metazoa > Arthropoda > Insecta > Hemiptera > Cercopidae > Prosapia > Prosapia bicincta. The sequence goes on along the minus strand of JBAIZL010000004.1, from coordinate 147,136,414 downwards.
TACACATAAATCAAACATAAACCTTTTTCATTTGATTTACCAATATTAAAGCTTAATAATGATTTACCTTCATAGATAAATGAAGTACATTCTTTGAAAAGAGAAGAATGTATAGATTTGTTATTAATAGAGCTATCTTGGACACACACACAATATATATATATATATATATATATATATATATATATATATATTTATAGGTTAGTTTTGGTTGGTAAAGATTATTTAGATTTTTTGGACTAGGAGACTGACAGACTTACCTTGGTAAGAGTTCACTATGTAGTCTTGAAATAGGAACACATAAAAGCACTTAAACAATGATATATTTCAACCACACAGTGGTCTTTGTCAATCGAAGAGAAAACACAAAAAGAAATATGAGAGAATGAAATAAAATAATTGTAATCACAGATTGTGTAGAGTAGAAATCAGATGTCACAGATTAAAGATATATATATATATATATATATATATATATATATATATATATATATATATAAATATATATATATATATATATATATATATATATATATATATATATATATATATATTTTAGGTTAGTTTTGGTTGGTAAAGATTATTTAGATTTTTTGGACTAGGAGACTGACAGACTTACCTTGGTAAGAGTCCACACTGTAGTCTTGAAATAGAAACACATAAAAGCACTTAAACAATGATATATTTCAACCACACAGGGGTCTTTATCAATTGAAGAGAAAACACAAAAAGAAATATGAGAGAATGAAATAAAATAAATATAAGTTGTAATCACAGATTGTGTAGAGTAGAAATCAGATGACACAGATGCACAGATTAAAGATATATATATATATATATATATATATATATATATATATATATATATATATATATAAATTGTTTCCATGAGCATATGAGTGATTATAGTTTATATAAGTCTGTCAGAGGAAAAGAGATAAGGCTATTGAAAAAAAAAAAAAAAAAAAAAAAATGGATTTATCTGATGTTGAGGTTAGGGGATTCTCTGGACTTGGTATACCCCTGGTATGATAGTTCCCACCTTCTCAGTTCTGAGGGATTGCAATCAGGGGGGAGTGATTTAATTATTTTTGTGGTATAGCAGTCATCAAAAGTTGCGATGTTGTGACTCGCAGCATGTTGAGCTGTTGGTCTATCCATATTCATAATTTTAACATCATGTCTGTGGCCATTCATTCTGATATTCAGACCATCCGTGGTCAGGCCTATGTACTGTGCTGAGCAAAGTTTACATTGTAGCTGGTATATGACATTTTTCGATGTACAATTATGATGACCCTGTATTTTGAAGACCATTTTTGTTGTTTGGCTGTTGAAACTATTTGCTGAGGGGTGTATTGGACACGTCTTGCATCTAGGTCTATTGCATGGGAAGGAGCCATGAGGAAGTTTGTGTGGTTTCTCTGCATCAGGGTCTGGTAGTTTAGGATGTACTAGGATGTTTTTCAAGTTGGGAGGTTGCTTGTACCAAATTTGCGGTGGATCGGTGAAAAGATTTTTGGTGTGGACGGAAGCTTGAAGAATTTTGAAGCCATCTCTCAATATCTTGTTGAGTTTATGTAGACCAGGATGGTAGTCTGTTATTAAAGACAGTTTATTTTGTTCTGTTTGTGGTTTGGGGCGAACCGAGGATTGTGCTGAATGAATTTGGTTTTCAATGAGTCTTTTTGGGTATCCTCTTCTCTGGAAGGCTGTTGATATCTTTCTATTAAAATCTTCCAATTCCCTATCATTCGAACAGATTCTCTTACCCCTGATTGCTTGACTGTATGGAATGGATCGTTTTATGTTTATTGGGTGGTTGCTGTCGAAATGGAGATATTGTAGGTGGTTTGTCGGTTTGATGTGAATTCCTGTGTTGATATTTCCATCCTGGAGTGTTACCTCTACATCCAAAAAGGTGATGGCTGATGTAGATTTCTCCCAGGTAAATTGAAGTGTGGAGAATTGTGTCAGGCTGTATAAAAATGCCTCAAGTGTTGAAGCACCCTGTGTCCAAATTAGAAAGATGTCATCTATATATCTATACCAACATAATGGCTGGTGTGTTTGTGTCTTTACTGCTATACCACAAAAATAATTAAATCACTCCCCGCCTTATCTCTTTTCCTCTGACAGACTTATATAAACTATAATCACTCATATGCTCATGGAAACAATTTATATATATATATATATATATATATATATATATATATATATATATATATATATATATATATATCTTTAATCTGTGCATCTGTGTCATCTGATTTCTACTCTACACAATCTGTGATTACAACTTATATTTATTTTATTTCATTCTCTCATATTTCTTTTTGTGTTTTCTCTTCGATTGATAAAGACCACTGTGTGGTTGAAATATATCATTGTTTAAGTGCTTTTATGTGTTTCTATTTCAAGACTACAGTGTGGACTCTTACCAAGGTAAGTCTGTCAGTCTCCTAGTCCAAAAAATCTATATATATATATATTGTTTCCATGAGCATATGAGTGATTATAGTTTATATAAGTCTGTCAGGGGAAAAGAGATTGGAGACGTCTAAGGCTATTAGGAAGGAGAATAAAAAAAAAAAAAAAAAAATGAATGGATTTATCTCATGTTGAGGTTAGGGGATTCTCTGGACTTGGTATAGCACTGGTATGATAGTTCCCACCTTCTCAGTTCTGAGGGATTGCAATCAGGGGGAAGTGATTTAATTATTTTTGTGGTATAGCAGTCATCAAAAGTTGTGATGTTGTGACTCGCAGCATGTTGAGCTGTTGGTCTATCCATATTCATAATTTTAACATCATGTCTGTGGCCATTCATTCTGATGTTAATTCATTGTTTAAGTGGCCATTCATTGTTTAAGTGCTTTTATGTTGTTTTATTTTTCCTTTAAGTGTTTAAGTGTCTATTTCAAGACTACAGAGTGGACTCTTATCAAGGTAAGTCTGTCAGTCTCCTAGTCCAAAAAATCTATATATATATATATATGAAGTTAATATATTACTATTGTAAGTAATTTTATCCACCATTAAGTGCAATGATTTTACCTTGTGTGATGAGGCACCTTTCGGTTACTTGACCATTAGAACAAACACCTTATAAAAAACATATACAATAAATTTACAAAAAAACCTAACCTCAACACAACACTACAACCTGAACACAAAAATAATAAAAATAAAAAAATCTACCTAAAATATAAATACACCAATAACAAAATAGAAAAACTAACAAATATATACAACAAAGAATACTACACTCCAACATACAAACCAAATAACAAAATAATAATATATCTTAATAACACAAACCGCAAAACAAATACAGAAAAACATAACCTATCAGGAGTTTACAAAATTACATGTAACGACTGCAATGAATTTTTCATAGGGAAAACGACCAGATCATTTAAAATACGATTTGAAGAACATTACAGAGCATTCAAAAATAAAAATACAAAAGTATCAAATGTTGCAGCACACCTAATATCACATAAACATGAAATAACAAACTACGAAAATAACCTAACCATACTTGAAATAAATAATAACCCAATAGAATTAAACTCACTAGAAAAATACCACATTTATTAAAACACACACAACAATTTAATGAACCTACAGACCACATATACAGAAGACATACTATATAAAAACATCATACACGCAGATCAAGAGAAAATGTGTGTAATGTAAACAAATACCAACATCACGGACCGAACATCTACACCAGAAAAATATCAGTGACGACAATGGTCACTGATATATATATATTCTTGATATTAATATATATATATATATATATATATATATATTCTTGATATTTTACGTTAAGTAAAAATTACTTACAATAGTAATATATTAACTTCATATATATATATATATATATATATATATATATATATATATATATATATATAGCTCTTATCATTTTTAATTTGTATTTAGGAGCCAACTTAGAAAGTGTGATTTGGTGACCACGTAACAACAGAATTTCATGTAGGCATTGCAGGGAACGAAAAGGTCGATGAACTAGCCAAAAAGGGAGCAGTAGCAGAACAACCTAAAATCCAATGCTCCCTAATATCAGCCCAAAACATCATTGACGCTATGGTGAGTGCCTCCATGATATAAAGCGGAACTGGCCCAAAATAAAAAATGGGAGTTCCTAGTAACCAAGGGCCAGATTTCAAGATTTTTACCCCAGATGGAGGCGGTCTCCAGATTCTACATATCAACTGGCCACGACTATCTGCAGGGCCATTTGCACTGGATCGGCATTGCTGATGATTGGACTTATTTCTTCTCCCAAATGGGCATAATGGACAGAATCACCTGCTCTTTTGCCGAGATCTCTCCGGCACTTGAGGACCCTGCTCGACGCTAATGGGAGGCGGGAGTCGAATGGCTGAAGTGTCAAGAACGGGCGTTGTCTAAATAAAAATAAACAACTTTGTTTGACATGTTCCCCAAATATGTTTCAGTTTAAAGTCACATAAGCTATATTGTTTTAAGTACAAAATAGTTTTGTTTTCATAAAGTTCATAAATTATTAAGGTGGGAAGACCAATCTGATTCAAAAATATTGATTTTTAGGTAATCTTTACTATAATTATTACATTTTTTAGTTTAAGCATGGCCATAATGCTCAGTTTGTCTTAATTTATACTTCTGTTTTTGGATTTACAGTGTTACAATTATTGCAGTGTTTTTGGATTTACTTCATTAATAAAACAAAACTTTCAAAATTACAAAATAACTCTTACAGATATTCCCACACATCTTTACGTGTGATTTCTTTCAGACATGATGAGACACTGTATGACATTCATTTGATGTTATGATAAAACATCCAACAAGGAAAAAAGCTTTTTGATGTTATAACATTGCACTATGCTAGTCCATCTAAATATAACTTATGATGCACTATAAGAACATTGTTGCACACTTTGGTACTCCGTAAAGTATTGAGAATATAATCATCTGATGTAACCTTCGAAGGAGCGGGGTGGTGAAACTTCCACAGTACTGTGGTCGTCGGATGCTGCAGAGAAGTCTTGACGGCAGTAACGTAACTAAAACCTCAATTTAAATCATGAGTAACAAGTAAAGTTTACCTTACAAGGCACTTAAGTTCTTACCGCGCGGCTAGGCACTTAGATTGCACAACCGGTGTAACCGAACGACACTTAACAAAAGCGGCGACATATAGTTCAAAATGTTCATCAACGCGGTCCGAATGTTACCCACATATTAATAAATGCTTGCGGTACGTTAAAATTGGCTACTAAACACAAAGCACATGCGGAAGAGAACAGCGCGGTTTAACAGAGGACTGACCTAGTCGAGAGACGAAATACTTCTAAGTGTTGAAGCGGAAAGTACGTAGAAAAAGGGAGGGGGTTCAGAGAGGTCACCAGGAAAAATCAATACTTGTTCCATATATCGATTAGTGGGTCAGAAATCACGTGACCAATACCGTCAGGGCACAGCTGAGCGATTTAATAAATAGCTCAAAGTAGCACGTTCAAACTTCGAGCGCTGACTCGAACAATCATCATTTTCATTTAATTGACATATTTTCACAGGAAGACATAAATATTTTATCTACTGACTTAAAACTTTAAATGTAATACTTTATTTAATAAAGTTTAGTAAAATTGTAGAATAATCTTAAAAAACTAATTATATCTCAGAACCAATCTTTTTTTTTTTAACTGCAATAGGAACAGAAAATCCAATGTACAACAGTTCTCAAAGCAATGGAATTTTTAGGATTGTCTATAAAATAGCATAAAACAAAATATAAGAGCAAAGAAAACGAGACAATATGGTGATTTAGGTTAACTATTGTATCACTATCAGGAGGACGGTTAATTTTCAACACTGTGCCCTAAATTAGAATTTAGAAATCTCCCTTCAAAAGAAATTTTAAACAATTTCTCCCCAGGCTGTGCATTTTTTTACATAGTTACAAGAAATAAAGACCTATAATTAATTTACCAATAATTAAGTTAAAACAATTATTTGGCATTGTCAGCTTGGTTTTCGCTGTTGCATTTGGTTGAATAAAATCTAGGTCTCAGGTAAAACAATTTTCACAGTTTGGCGGATAACAATTTTCACAATTATTTGATGGATATATTAAATATGTTTTTCAATGGCTTTATCTATTAGATGTCTAGGTCTTAGTACTAATTATTGGTAAAATGGCTTTAACATATGAAAATTAAAGAAAAAGGAACAGGTCTCCTACCAGTAATGGTTTTTAACACTGGCGATTTAACTAGTGTTTTTAATGCAATCTGATTCCCCCCAAAAAATTAAATAGTTCAATTTACATCTGCTTACAATTATTAAAATTACCAAGTCAAAATATTACACTAATTAAAGATTCTGAGAAATTGGAGTCATACAGATGGAATAACAAATTATAGCCTTTTATTTTAAAACTCTACTTAGATACTTGGACTAATTGTCCCAACTTGCAATATACCCCTAAACCTTTCCCTCAGATATAATGATAAAGAAAGTAACTGCCTTAATGTGCTGTAGTGCATTTTATATAAAATAATATTCACTACAATTATTATAAACATCAACATACACAAGCAATTTATAAATTGAATCTAGTGTTTCTTTAAAACAATTAAGTGAAATAATTATTTACAATTTTTCTATTATTGGAAATTGAATTACCTGAGTTCTCATAGGTGACATGTCTTATATCAAGCTGCAGATGGAAATATATATATTAATACTTTAATGATAAAAAGATTTTGTAAGAAATGGTTTCATTTTTATCCTAGCCTTCTGTTAGCTGGTTGTAATTCTGCTCGTTTCGGTATTAGTGAAAATACTGTTATAATATGATTACTTGACAGTGCTGCTCCCGTGTAGTGATAATGGAAACTATGAATGGAATTGGCTATTTCACTTGAATTATTGCCTCTTTTAAGTGAATAATTAAAAAAATGTCATACTGTTTATAAGGAAACTTAGAAATAGACTGTAAGATAATACAAAGAATGAATTCAATGAAATGTTATCAAGAAGTTGAACAGGATAAATATGGAATTGGACACATAAAAGGAAGACCTCTAGAGGGTCTGACATTAAATCTTTAAGAAGCTAACCCAATATGTAAATGCAATTAAAAACGTATTTAAGAAAAGATTATTAAATTAAACTTACATAGGACGTGTACTCTTTAACTTCGTGTTCTATAGTATGGCCAGCTGCAACACGTCCCCTCCAGAAACAATCCTGACACATCTGAAAGCTATGACACTTCTGACACCTGTATCTAAACCCTGTAAAATTTTCTCTTTGGCACGCATCGCAAACTGTTGGATGCACAACTGAAATTGATTAAATTAACAATATAATACAATTTAAATTTTATGTCTTCATTCATTAAAATATCTTCTACATAAGTCCAGGTCTTTTGTAACCATAATATTATATACGATGCATTTAAGCTATATCTTGAGTTTTTATTAAGACACTTAAATAATTCTAGTAAAAATCTATTGATAAAATTTAAAAAGAAAACCATTATAAATATATGTAAAAATGTAAATTACTTTAAAAACAAATAATATAAAAAGTATTTTCAAAGTCAATTCCTACTTAAGACAGCTAAATAAATTATTTAGTTACTTTTTATTAAATAATTACAATTAATATAAATATGTAAATACATATGACAATCAAAATATTAAGTGGCAAAATAAAAAGGGAAATTAATTATTAAAATCAACCTAGCCTATTATTAAATTAAAGGCTGTAACTTTTTTAAAGCATTATTTATGTGTGGTAACCATGGCAACAATTTTCTGATTAAGCCAAGAAAAAGGATGGGAGGGTTGTACAATAGAGGTTAGGCCAACAACCAGCAGGTGGCCAACAAAATTTCATATATCTCTAAAGAAAAAGATTTCCACCTTTCGGCAAGTTGACTCAGTTCGATTTCAAACATCTAGTCATACAGTTTGAATCCATCCTGAAGAGATCAACTTATGAAAATTTAAAATAATGAATAAATATTTGAAAAAAAAAGTACTAACATCAAGTGTCATTCACTACAAGTTCAACAAAATTTATTTGAACTTGAGCGGATGAATAAAAAGTATTTTACATCGATTGAAAATTTGAACAAGATATACATATATAGAGAAACTGAAAACTAATAGTAGGAATTGAAAATGAACATATCATAAAACAATATTTAAATATATGTGCTTTTTATTGTGAAACAGCCTAACTGTGTATGAACACGAATTTCTCACCATTTTCTACACTTGTAAGACGATGTAGTAATGGTAACCAAACAAGACAATGAGGTCCTGGATCTGACATCATAGTATCCATAAAGTCATTAACTGTAACTTTGCCATTCTGAAAATAATACAAAAAAAAGGTTACTATAATTTTTAAACAGCAAGTTGAGAATGGTACTTAACCTCTTACGACTATACAATTGAACATTCTCTGTCTACTGATGCGCTATGTCAGCTGACGTTAGTGTTAGTTTTGTCCTCTAGATTGCACTTTATCACACTTTTGTTGACCCAGATTCTCTAGTAAAGATTCTTGCTCTCATAATGCTTTCTTCTTGGTTCAGTTCTTTTCATTATAGTTGTCAAGCAACAATGTGGTTTTACAGTGTGTTCAATTTAAAGTAATAACCGCAACTCTGGTTGGGCAATTTGGATTTTTACCTGCAAGAGGTAACTCAGTAATCGCAATCCAGTTATGTTAAACCATAATTTAATGAGCAACCGCCTTCGATGAATTAAAAGTATATATTTTAAATTGAATATTTTCACTACTTTCTTGTGCAATCTTAGTTGTATATTTTGTATTAACTTTGTTATGCTAAAGTGATTAAATACCTTGTTTTAAACTATGTTATATTACTCATTCTATCTAACGCTAGTGTTAAAGTGAGCGCACAGCCTTATATAATCTATAGAACAGTGATCTAACCTATGTTTGTGGCATGTGTTCTTGAGCGCTGTCAATTTCAAACTTTATTGATTATGTTTTAATTAAACAATTACTATGTGTTTCAATGTAACTATGATTCTAAGTACAACTATGCTCGACTGCCTACTCACCTTGCCCAACATTAATTGGTAAGACAACATCAATTACTTAATAATTTATGTGTGTTAGCCACAACACAGCCAATAAGTTATTTTTAAACTTATGAGTACAAAATTATATTACTAGTCAAGTATGTATTATATAAATCTTAACAGTATCAAATATTCCAATAAATTTTATAATAAATTTTCAGAAAAAAATCAAGCGGCATTACAAAATATGGGAAATATCTTCTTAAATTCAAAGACTAAAAAAAAATTTAATTTTACAAGAAAGTTAAATTTTCTCATTTTTAAAACTCCTGATTGCAGATTGCAACTTCACACTTACCTCTTAAGTAAACACAAGATGGTGATTAAAATGTGAAGGAAGGTACAAGAACTAAATCTGGGAAGTTACTTCTGGAAAATCTCTTGATGTGTATGAGTGATATTGAAAACTGTTAAATATAGCATATTTTATTGTTCTGTAAAAATAAATTCATTCCAAAAAATCACTGTTAGATACATACCCCTGAGAATATATCAGCAGCTAGATTGTCATTAAAACTAAATGAAGGAGATTCATAAACAGCTGCAGGTAATGATAGTACTTCACGTAAATATTCAGAAAATTTCCAAGCTATCATGTGTCCATTTCCGTCACACAGTTGAGAGAATATATCTGGAAGCCATACGTGTAGTATAAAGCACTATTACATTCAACATTTTATAATTTAATACTATTAATGTTATCTGAAGAAGTTTTAATATTAAAATTAAGAACATAAGGTCTGCTTGAAATTTAAAAAATAATCATACATACATAGTCTGTTGTACAATATTTCGAAAACATACATAATATCTTTAAAGTATTTTCAAGTAAAAAAAGATTAATACAGTAGAGCCTCTCAAACTCGACACAATGTGGACTTAAAGGTTGTCGAGTTTTAGGGAACTTAAATAAAAATAACGAGGAGTTGAATAAAAATGCTTATTTAGAACATTAAAATTGTACATTTATTGATTTACAATTATATATTTATATCAACATTTAAAACTTATAATCAAAAAATAGAAAAAAAATCTGAGACAAAAGGCCTAGTAGAATCTGAAAATACAGTGTTCATTACAATTATTACTGAAGTTGTTTATGCTGCTTATAAAAAGTGCATCACAGTTAGTTATGGGAAGTTTTCTGAACATTAGAAGAAAAGTGTAAAAGTAAACTTACTGAAGTCATTTGAAAAACCCTGTGATTGAAGACTGCTTTTCTGTCTCCCACGGCGTCTAGCAGCTTGATCATAGAGTCGCCTGAGGAACAGAATCTCCATTCCTGTTGCATTTTGCTGCTCTAAGTACTGCAATGTCCCTTCAATAAATTTCACAGCCTCACTGTGGCTAACTTTTCTTTCTTGTCGATGGTCCTCTTGCACTTCTTCTTCCGAATCGTCCCCTTCTACGTCACGCTCTTTGACAGCTGTGATGATTTCATCTTCTCCTAATGGTTCTGATGCTCCGTCGAAATCCATCCATTCATTGACATCATTGCTTGAAGACTCTTCACACCCTGGGATTTTTTTCATGAGTTCAATCAAGTCGCTATTTTCAGAATTGATTCCATCGTCACGCGACAAATCATTGCCTGCATGATCTAGAAGTTTCCTCCAAGAATGAATGATGGTTATAGTCTCAAGCTCAATCCAAGATTGAGACCCCCACCCAATGACATCTAATAAATCGATCTTCTTTAGTTTAGCCGTTAGCTCCTCACCCGATTCCAAGGACAACACCAAAGATGAAAAAAGTTTACATCTGTACCTTCTCTTTAACCCTGCCAAAGCTCCTTGGTCCATCGGTTGACAGAGAAACGTGACGTTCGGTGGTAGAAACATTGCTTTAAAGTCATTGTCCTGTCAATATTGCACATCAGGGTGAGTCGTAGAATTATCGAGAATCAGTAGAGCTTTCCTGGGGCGATTTTTTTTCTTCAGAAACTTCTCAATCTCTGGGACAAACTGTTGAAAAACCACTCTTTAAAAATTGCTTCGCTCATCCATGCACTAGATTGATTTCTATACCAAACTGGGAGTTCAAAGTTCCCATCACTTGTGCATCTGGCAGTTTTAAATGCTCTTGGTTTTTTTGCTTTTCCAATTAGCGCTAATTTGGGTTTGTGCTCTCCTGTTGCATTACTGCAGGCAAGAATAGTCACACGCTCCTTACTTCTCTTAAAACCTGGTGCAGCTTTTTCATCTCTCAGAGCTAAACTTTTAGTAGGAAGCATTCGAAAGTTTAGTCCTCTATCATCTGCATTGTAGATTTGATCACCTGACAGTCCTTCTTTTTCAATAAATTCGTGTAGTTTGGTCTTGAAGTCACTCACGTTGTTAGAGTCAGCTGACAGTTTTTCCCCGCAGATACTGAGCAGCTTGATTCCATATCGTTGTTTCTACCTTGACAACCAACTATTGCTCGCTGTAAACCCAGGCTCTCCTTCATGTTTAAATTGTTCATAAAAACTGAAGAGCTTTCTCTTGCAGGATGGGTCCAGATATAGGCGTTCCCTTCTCCCTATACACACGGAACCATTGGTAAAGGGTTTCACCGACTTTTTCAAACTCTGCACTTCTCATTGTTTTTTGTTCCACAATGGATTCTGTACACTGTCTTTTCAAACACCACGATTCAATTTCAGATTTCTTTTTCTTCCAACCGAGCACTGTAGACCTACCGATGCTCAAGTCCAACACTATTTTATTTACGCTTTCACCACGCTCAAGTCTTTTTAGGGCACCAAACTTTGCTTCCATTGACACTGACACTTGTTTCCTCTTCTTCTCCGCCATACTGTCGCTCTATATTCCAGCACAAAACTCGTTTAAACAATTGTCAACCACTCTCAAACAAAAACAACTGACCACAACTGAGTCTCAACAAACACTAAACTGAACACCCAGTGACGACAATGTAGCGAGGGTAGTTTATGACCTGCCCGGGAATCCCAGGTCAACGCGCGGCCTCACGATAAAGAAAGTGGCCACAGAAATCCCCGAACGTGTGCAAACAACAGCCCGCCCCAGCTGGGCAGGTAAAGGGTGCGTTGAACGACCTTGGAAAACCCAGTAACTTAGTCTGAGTCTCTAGCGCTATCGGGCGGCCTATGTACTGATGTAAAGCTTTACGTTATGAGCGGTGTAAAAAAATTAATTCACCAGCCCTGTCAAGTTTTACGGAATGTCGAGTTTGAGAGGTTCTACTGTACTGTTAATAGTTATCTATAAAAACAAACTGCCAAACATATCTGAAAGCTTTTAAAGAGTGAAGTTTGTTTTCAAAAACATCTTGATTTTACTGATTAAATCATAAATAATTACTATTAATTTAATAGCTATTTTGACTCATATCTCAAACTTAAATCTTATTTATATGTTAACAAACTCCCTATATGTACAAGTCTTTGTTAGGCTTGAATTCTGTTACCTTTGGATTTTACTGTTGTATTTATATACATGTACCTGAATTTCTCTATATTTGAAATAGGTTTTTATTTTAGATTTGAAAGATAATTACAATTAGTAGAAATTGTAGTTATTACTATTAGTATTAGGAAATAATTAAATTTATTACAATCTTCTGCCGTTCCTAGACTTGTCAATTTCATATGAATACATTTTAATGGTTGTCGACCTGGTGGACATTAACAACCAAGTGTATGAACACCATATTAATAAAGATAACACTGTTTTTGGAGTAAAGAAGAAATAAAAAGTGAATAGATTTACCTTGTAACTACATAAAGAAATCTATAGACCTAGCTAAAGCACTTAAATCTTACTAATCTGCGAGCATACTTGTAACAAGTAATATAAAGAAAGTTTTTTTAGTTAATTCCCACTGAAGTCAACAATGAAAAATTTTATTTATTTACTTTTTAATTTATAATTACAACTAATAAAAATATCATGCATATAACAGAATCACAATATTAAGTGGAAAATAGAAAGCGAATTTTCATGAAATTTCTCATTTTCCTCACTATACAGTATATGATGTTGGACTATTATTTTTTTGTTTGTTACTATTTATTCCTTTCTTTTCTTTAGTTTCTAATTTATGAAGCTGATAGGGATCTATAATTTTTCATTCTATCTATCTCTTATAAGGCTCATTATTGCAACGAGCCTTTTTTTTATAATTCCATATACATCTTGAATAATTGATTTCTAGCAATGGGAAAATTGGTTCAGTGCCAAGTGCTGGGTAATAAACATGGAGTAATTCGGTTCAAATACAACAGACAAACCTTTTTAAATTTAATTAATGAGTACATATTTGAAATAACTGTATTAACATCAATTGTTATCTACTACAGGTTAAAAAAATGTATCTGAACATGTTTGAATGAATAAAAACGTATTTTTATTAACAACTGAAAATATGTACAAGATATAAGGAGAGTGTGAGCTATTAGAAGAAACCGAAAAAGAATTTTAAATAATATTAACAACTATAAACACTATAAATAGTTTCCACTGTACATAAAATTATAGAAATTCATGTAATGTATTAAAAACAACTGCATAAAAGCCAAAACCAGTAATACTTACACCTTAATTTGTCCATCAACTTCCCTGCACACATTGTAGCAAGTGCCACCTTGATGCTGAATACACGTATCCTTCCTAAGGTTTCCCTGTTGCAACACATAGAGTAAAACCTTTTGATATACCATATTTACTTAAATATAAACAAACTTAAGTTGAACAAAAACTCAGTTAATAAGCAAGTCAAAAAACCTTGATTTATTAAAAATTCTGCTACGTTTCGACGACTATAAAATAATATTTATATACACATAGCTAACCACATTTTGAGGATGAACTATGACTTATTAATTTTCTATTTATTTATGTGCTTTTGTGTATTGCTATTGTCATGTTGTAAGTTCTTTTATACATACTTTATTAAGAATTTGTATTTTTAATTTATTGAAATGTCTTTTGCATGAATTTCGAGAGGTTGTTGATGTTAATGATGATGAGAGGTTTAGGAATTTTTTTGACACATTTTAACTAATTCCTTCAATATTTTTATTATCATTGACCATCATGTTTTATACTATGCTTTTAATTATTTAATTTGATTATTTGTGTTGTTGTTTTGTTAATTTATTAGTATTAATAACTTTAATGTACATTGTAATGTTTTTGATTTTACATTAAATTTGTATATGAAATTTTTTAGACGTGAATGATAATTCTGTTTCTTGTACTTGTAGGCCTGAATTAAGACGATTCAGTCATCGAAACGTAGCCGATTTTTTAATAGATCAAGTTTTATTGACTAACATATCAACAGAGTTTTTGTTCAACAAAAAATTTTGTGAATGAACACCTCATCATAAATGAACTTCATTTTATAAACCTGTAGCATTTTACAATAGAACTGTATTGTTAGCTTGTCATGCATGCCCTTAAAATATATTATTTATTTAACAATTTTATAAATTTTAAATAGATTTTTAAGAATTTAAATCTATCTAAATTGGCATTTATTTGTTGATCTGTCACAGTGATTGTTTCAGAAGATGTGTACTACTATCAAATCAAACCATAACTCTTGTTATATATTTTTCTGGAAAAAAATCAAGCTTAAAGTTAAACAATGTTTTAAATAGAAGCTTTGCTTCGTAAAAGGAACGATTGTTTCAAAACGAGTCAGCAAGTAAGCCCTATGTATTCACCTAGTTAAGTATTTTTAATTATAGTTATAAAAATAGTATTATTTATACAAAGTTTATCAGTGTTTTACTTGTAATAGCAGTTGCTTTTTATTACGTTAATAAACCACACAAACATTTCATAAGTTTCTTGCACTATAAAGTGTCACTTTTTCTAATTTTATTTATATAAAATGATTGACACATATTCAAATTCTAACTACCAAAAATGTATATTCTGTTGAGGAACATATATCAGTTTAACTTTAATTACTAAACAATTTTAGGTTTAACATCTCTTATTCTGATCATATTTTTTTGCTGTTTTACAGAATGTGCTGGAAATGTAAGCAATCACAGTTTCTGTTTCTACTGATAAAAAGGTCAATTGATATACTCGTTTATTTCCCATACTTGATGTAATACAATTGAACTTTATACAAAAAATGTTACTTTTGTAAGAATTACTTCTAGTTTGTTAAAGTTTTGTAAATATAATTTTGTTACCAATTTGTGCTATATACTGTTAATATACATAATATGAACAATGGTTAATGTCATACAAAACTATCTGAATGTGATTGAAAACCAAATAATTCTTTAATTAAAAAACAGAATTTTTTTAAAAAGTAAATACATTAGCAAACAACTTGTAGAACAAGTAGACTGGTGCTTATAATTGCTTGTTAGAAAGACCATGACACTCATCTTAGTTCCACGAGCTTGCCGCAATTAAGAAATTAAACACAATACTTTTTAAAAGGATTATTCATGTAACAGAGCGAGCCATAAAAAATGCTTGAAATTATTAACAAATTGCAACTTTGCAACTTTTAACTAAACCTCATACAGATATCACTCAAATTCTGTTAAACTTAAGTTGAAAGAAAGCATGTCAAAAAAGTAACTATAACGTATATCCTAACCTAGTTAGTTTTTTCTCTGGTTTATAAAGTTAAAGATATTTGACTATAATTAAAACCAATTAACTATAGGTTATCTACAAATAAAATTGTTTTTCCTCAGTAGTTAGCATGGCAATAAAAATATCAACTCTATGACCTCACTAAATCGCTATGCAAAAATGATTATTTATAAACAGTGATTAAAATTAGATAACATTAATATAGAAAGATAAGACTTAAATAGTGGTACAAACTTGCTGTTGTCAGGTTTTAATGATTCACCTAAAACAATTTTATGTAATTTATGTTTCTGGTAATTTACAAATTTATTAATATAATATGAAGCCTATTTTGTACATTTTACCTTTAAAAAATCATTTTATTAAACGTTTTTAAACTGAAATAATAAAATTTAATGAAGTTGTCTTTTGGATACCATTTTTTTTTTTTTTTATTTAACTTTTTCTTCTGGTAAATGTGCATATATTAATGCTATTATATATTATAAAAAAAATTCTCATATTTTAGTAATATCAGATTTTTTTAAAATGAATAATAGGGTTTTATTCAAGGATTTGTAGTATTTTGGTATCTGAATTACATTTATAAAAGCTACATCTTATGGAACTGCCAATCAAAGTGTTTTATGCTCTGTGTCCACTTGCTTTACTACTTCTAACTTACGTTAATATTGCTAGTATTAAATATGGCTACTAGTGAACATAAAACTTTTGTTTTACGTTTTCGTATTAAATTTTCCAAGTGATAATAACAACTATAGATAAAATTATCAGTTTGAGAATACCGGGTGTCTTTGCAAAGGAAAGAGTACATAGCTAACAGGAGTGAGTGAAAGGTTTCTTCAACAAGCGTTCTAAAGGATTGTCGTGAATTAGCAAATTCCAGTGACTTATGTGTAGGAGGGGTAAGGAGAGACAAGTATGTCCTAATCATTTACGGACAAAGGATGCAGACTACTGTTTATATGCCAACTTTGCAAACGAAATGGAGTGCATGATAAGATTTTTTTTTTTTTTGTATCGTGTTCAGAAATGAATTCACATTTCACCTAAGTAGACATGTTAACACTCATAATGTGTGCATCTGAGGGTTGAAAATTTCCAGTTCCAACAAGACCCTCCTAATTTGAATGTCTTAGACCTATACCCCCAGCAAAACTTTTATAGACCTTTTTTTTGCTTAAGCAACTGTAAGTGGGTTTTCTTATCCCGATGCACTAAAACTATGATTATTTTCTCAATTCCAAAAACGTGAATCAGATAACTTCATTTTCCAGATATGACGCTACACCACTGGCATAACACAGTACACGTTCAGTTAAATGATGATGAACCTAATTGCTGAATTGGTTGAATGACAGAGATTGCTTCCCATTACCTCCACATTCACATGATTGAATGTCATGAAATTTTTACATTTGGAGGTTCATCAAGGATTATCATGTATGTTGGAGGTTCATCAAGGATTACAATGTAAGAAACAGGATTCAATTAGATGTGGGAAGAACTCGCCTATCAAATGGATGTACGCTGTGTGATAAAAAGTACTCATAATGAATGCTTGTATAAAATACTGTTGAATTTGCTGTTTTATTTGATGTATTACAACTGTAAGTCAAATAGTAAAAATAAGGCAGTCTTAAAACCCAGAGATTCCTTTAGAAACACTTGGAATAAATAAATATAAAAATATGCTATCTACCAAGAGAAAAAGTTAAATTGAAAGCAAAATTTATCTATAACATTTAAATCTATTAAACATTTATTCTACTTTCTACTGATTTTAATCTTTGATATCTCACACCGATTCCGATTTAAACTAAAAGGTTAACTCACTCTAGAGTAGGCTAAATAAAATAGACCTAGAATCATGAGAAAAACAGCTTACCCTTAAATATCTCTGTACAAATTTTAAACACTCCTTGTAGTTTATTATTTGTCTTGGTAAAGTATCTTTTACAGAAAATAACAAGCTGTTATACTGAAAACAATTTCTATTGCATAACGTTTTCTATTGCTATGAGTTTAAAAAACATCTCCTTTATCATCACCAGTAACAACTGTACCTTTAATTACATGTTTTAAAGCCATAACACATTAATGAGTACTATTATGTAATTTAGGCATTAAAAGGTCACTTAGTGAAATTTATTCTCCCATACTTTTAATTAAAGTCTATAGAGGTAGAAATACTGAAATTCTAGTCCCCTCATTGTACCAATGTGCCATTGGATCTATATTTCTTCACTTTCAAATTATTGTAACTGAAAGTGTTTCATATTGGCAGCAGGGTCATTTTTATTCAGTGGAATATAGCCTGTCCACAATTCTTCTTACTTGATTGTGTCATAAGTTGGCAGCAAGATAGTTTTGTAACACCCTTTCAAAGTACTTACTACAATAACAAAATCTAATATAAATTTTTAATATTTAGTTTAGACATATAAAAAAAATTGTAATTGTTTTTTTTTTGTTAATAATAATATTTTCATAAAAATCACAAGCTCTACAAATTTTAAATTGTTAAATTCAAGTAACATTTAAGAAAATTATTTTTACTTATTTTTAATTGTTGAAATCAATTTTTAAAATAAATTAACTATAACTGAAGCAAATATGATTAGTTTCTACAACTTAAAATTAACATAACTGGTGTATACTTTCTAGTAGATCTCACTGTATAATCTCATGTTTTTATGGATACATTTTATTCACAAAAGTGCGAAAACCATGGTTCAATTTTATAATTTTACACAATCTTTTCTTAGTGTTCACTTTTATTCTAAAACAAAGGTAATGACAAAATCAGATTTTTTTTCAAAATTCAAACTTTTCATAGTTTATGCTGTATGTTGATTTTTAAATTAGTCACTGAACTAATTTCTGGAACTGAATATAAAAGTGGTTTTATGTTAATATAATATAATTGTGGTAGAGGCAATGTATGTAAGCTATGTATTTTTACAGAACTTCTTTTCATATCTTTTGCCAACATTTTATTTGGCCACTCCTTAGCTATTACTATAATTCTTGAATTTTGTAGTCCATTACATGCGGTGAATCTTAATTAATAATTAATATTTCTATAAATATTTTAATATGTTACTCACACAGCATATGCAGAAAGCAACCAATTTAGCAACAGACTCGAATGAGATTCTACATGGACCTGTTGAGCAAGAGGCAAGCGTTTATTCAAATTGTGGTAAAGGCTGGACACCAGAGTTTCAAGCCTAGAAATATTTACTTCAGTTTGTGGTTCTAGAGTATTTAAACCATTTTCACGAAAAGCTTCAATTACGTTCCAAATATCCACTGCATTCACTGGAAAGTTTAGAAAGTCAATATATACAACTATCATTTAAATATTTATTTAAGTTCCGATTCCTTGAAAAAGCTTCACCCTTGGAATTGAATAAAAACTTATAACAGGTTTTAATGTGCACACACACACACATGCAAGCACACACACACACACTCACATACATGCAATACAATTGTCTTCATCAACAAGTTCATTATTAGAGAACTTTCGTTTTTTAATAAATAAATTTACAAAGTTAATTTTGCTGACTAATTTAGTGTCATCATTTTCCACTAAATATAGAATTTTAAACAATTATTGAAAATAACTAAGTTTAATATTCAGCCGTACAATAAGTATGTATTGCTATTAAATCGTCTAATACTCTGTAAACTGTATTTCTATAAGATAGTATAATCTTCTCAGATATCAATTCGGAAGTGTAAATGTATTTCAAATGATTTGGCAGAAATATTTAAAAACTTTGATCAACGAACTGTGTTCTCGTCAACTCCAAAGAAGGAGCACTCAAACAGCTGAAATGCCCACTGAGCTACAAGTCTGACTATCTCCAGTCCAACCCACTCCATAAAACATCAGTAGGTGTTTTAATGACCTAATGGAAAAAGGAAGAGATGTTCAAAATGTAGAGACATAGAGAAAAGATGTGAAATACAAATGTGAAAATGTGTTTGTTGTACAGTACAGTCTCACTAATCCGGACTTGATGGGACCGGACCCTGTCCGGATCAACGAAAGTCCGGATTAGACGGAAAAAGCCAGACAAATGCATACAATATGTGTTTTAGTCGGGGAAACATTGAAATTGTAGTTTTAGTGAAATTGAGGCCTAATTATAGCTATACAGTACAGTATTTCATAGCTTATTTAGCAAAAAATACTGTAATTGTAACAGAAAAGGTATGACATGAATAAATATCAAAGCATCTTTCTCGTTGAATAAATGTATTCACATAAAGTTATTTACACTATACTGTATAAACGCACAAAGAAACTCAAACAAAAATGAAACTGAAACAAAAATAAACTTTAAAAAACTTAGTGAAAAAAGTCTGTAAGTTCTTTTGTTTTAACGATAAATGGCGTCGTTTCACAGTAAGATCTCGTAGGCGTTTCAAGGTCAGTAGCTCCGCAGTTGACGTATCACTTTGTTTCTCAAAGTAGGCTATCAACCCCTCCAGCATTGCAGCCGCCCCATCATGAGTTGGGCTGACCGGTTCGTCTGTGTAGTCTTCCTCTTCCGAGCTGTCATTTTCTGCGTTTGCAATGCACACAGCGACAATTTCGTCCTCGTTGAGCACTTGATGACCAATGTCATTATCACTGATAATCCACTCGGAAATATCAGTGTCTTTCAACACGGCACAACCCTCCAATTGTTGAAAAATCTGAACAAATTCGGCGCCGTCATTAGTAGGTCTGCAGCCATATAAATGACATCCTTTATAGTAACTTTTTTAAGAATTTCAATAAATTGTGTAGCTGGATCTGCTTCTTGTTGTTACAAAAGCGATAAAATTAACTTTTTTTTATATGGCAGTTTTATCGCCTCTATCACACCCTGGTCCGTCTGCTGAATGAAAGCCGTGACGTTAGGAGAAAGAAATTTAACAAAAATGTCACCATGACGCAATTGTTCTTCATTTGGGTGGCATGGGGCATTATCAATTAGTAAAACCGCTTTTCAAGTGAGTTTTTTCTCTTTTAAAAACTTGTCTGTTGTTGGAACAAAGTTTTCAAAAAACCAGTCCTTAAAAATTTGACTGTTCATCCACGCTGATTTTTGGAACTTGTATTGGGCCGGTAGAACACTTAAATTTACATTTTTAAAAACCCTCGGCTTTGCGGATTTCCCTATCACCAAAAGTGGAAATTTTAGATCGCCAGAAGCATTACGGCAGGGCAACAAAGTCATACGTTCTTTCTTAACTTAATGCCCTTTTGCTACTGAATCTAATTTGGAAGCTAAAGTTTTTCTTGGTAACATTTTATAATTTAATCAGGTTTCGTCAGCGTTGAACACGTGACCAGGTTGTAAGTTTTCATCTCTGAGAAACTTGCCAAATTTGTCTTTGAAATTTTCACTGGCATCAGTGTCACCTGACAAAATTTCACCACTTATTCCGAGTTGACGGATGCCGTGTCGTTCCTTCCACCGTGATAGCCAATCCACACTGGCATTAAAATTAGGGTCTCCTTTTAACTTTTCATTCAGTTTCAGCGCGATCTTTGCAAATTTACACCCGATAATGGAACACCCTGTCCCGTTGTTGGCAAAACCATACATACAAAGCATCATCTAGGGTTTAATTTTTTTTTTGCTTCTGCCGCCTAAAATGTCTTTACTAACAATTTTTGCACAAAAATCTTCAATTTCCTGTTACTTTTTTCCGATCGGAAACAGTTTGTTTTCCCACGCCTAACTCTTTTGCAATTTTAGTATGCGATTCACCTCCATCAATACGAAACAAAGATTGGAGTTTTTGTTCCAATGTCACTGTCACTGACTTACGTTTAGTCGCCATTTTCACTGAACACTGAACGAGACGTAAATAAAAAAAAACACAGATCAATATTGCACTAGAATTAAATGACAACTAAGCAGATATCTTGCGAGAAGCAGTAACGGTGGCATCCGTCCGACAACCTAACTGACCTGACGCCAGACGGATAGACTGTCTATCCGTTTAGTCAGCGGTCCTTTATCTTTCGTTTATCGCAAGATATCTCTTGATATCACGTGCGTTGTAGTGTTGGGAGATCTAATGTGAATATATTTTTTCAAAGAAGTTTTTCCTACTTTAACAGGCAAAAGAAACAAATAATAGGGTAAATTCATATTTTAATGAATAAACATATTATTTGTCTATTAGAGTAGGAAAACCCCTTTGAAAAATAACAGATATAGTAGTATAAAAGTAAATATTTTTGTGGACGGCAGACTGATTGTGCACTGTAAAATACTATAACTAAACAAAAATTTTGGGCCGTCCGGATTAGCCGGACGTCCGGATCATCGGAGACCGGATTAGCGAGACTGTACTGTATTTTGTTAAAATTAATGTTGCATGGAGTGTGATAAAAGATACTATATATAATGTCGTCAATAATTTTCCATATGAATATGATAATAACTTTTTACTCACATTTTAATTCCTCCCTTTTTATTGTTTGAACAAAAAAGTTGAATTGTTATTCTGAATTATGTATATTTGAAAAAAAATGTTTTCCTTTTGACCTACTAAATATGTTATAATTAACTTAAACACTCCTTTTTTATTAACCCTGCATCGGTCGCACT
Organism: Prosapia bicincta; assembly: GCA_036971475.1. Classification (NCBI taxonomy): domain Eukaryota; kingdom Metazoa; phylum Arthropoda; class Insecta; order Hemiptera; family Cercopidae; genus Prosapia; species Prosapia bicincta. Next base: position 147,114,040 of record JBAIZL010000004.1, on the reverse strand, counting down.
AGCTGTGTCTGCACCGCACATCTGGGAAATCTTCTCCCAGTGGTACAAAAGTCAGCGCATTCTACCGATCGCCCCATGAATTCGTTAGTTGACATCTTCAAAGTGTAGGTGCCGAGCTACTACGGCGAGGTTTATCGCTAAAACACATAATCAGTCAGTCAGTTTAGGCACGTGCGAAAACAACTCTTCGCGGTGTTTACACAGCTGCGCGACAACAGGCAGTCACAATGTAAGTTCACCATAAAACTCATTATTTTTGGTATTTATGTCATTATATATAAAAAACAAGTCTTGTTTTTTGTTTCTTACGTATTCTAACGTTTTTTCATGGATTACTTTTTTTTTCCTTTTTCGAACCTCACTTATTTTTCGACTTTTCCTCATTTTTAAGGTCACACAAACCACGTTATTATGATCCTGAAGAAATTGCGCGCTTGATACAGGAAATGGACGATGAAGAAGAGGGGAATGCCAACTTTGAAGATGAAAACGATACCGATCTTGAACCACAGACAATTGTACAAGATGATCATGATAGTGAATCGGACCAATATCTCGTTGATGATAACGAAGATAACCTTGAAGTAGGTAACAACGAAGATTTTGAGGTTTATCTGGGTAAAGATGGGGAAACCTTTTGGTTCAACAATCCTGTGGCACTTCCAGCAAAAACTAAGCGTAAAAATATAGTAAAAGTGTTTCCCAGTCCATCACAATTTGCTAGAGATGCTATGACTGAAAAGAATTCGTTTTTCAAAATAATTTCCCCCGCTATGATTGACAAAATTGTTGGCTACACGAATAATCATATTTAAAAAGACAGTCATTGAAACAAATAAATATTTTAGACCCAGAGTTTGCAAACTAACATGCAATGTTGAAATGATAGCTTTGTTCGGTTGTTTATTTCTGATCGCCACAAAAAAGTCGCGCCATGCAGACGTTAGCGAGCTATGGGCTACAGATGGTACTGGCATGATATTGCTTCGAGCAGCTATGAGCTACCGAGATTTTTGTTTCTCTTACGATCACTTCGCTTCGATGATATTGAGACAAGGGAAGAGCGTGGAAAAGTTGACAAACTCGCTGCAATTTGTGAATTTCATGAAGACTTTGTCAATAACTGCAAAAGAAACTACCAACTTGGGAAATTCGTCACGATTGATGAGATGTTGGTACCATTTAGGGGATGTTAGTGCATTCAATACATGCCTAACAAACCTGCCAAATATGGTGTGAAAATGTATGCTATGTGTGACTCCAAAACATTTTATACGTACGATTTAGAAGTTTATTGTGGTACTCAAACAGATGGTCCGTATAAAGTGTCCAATAAACCTTTCGATATAGTGAAACGAATGGTTATATCACTTCATAAATCGAACAGAAATCTTACAGTAGATAATTATTATTGCAGCTATGATTTGGTGCAATATTTACTTGAAAATGGTCTTACTTCACTTGGCACAATGAAGTCTAATAAAAGAGAGATTCCTAGTCAATTTTTGACGGATAAATCTCGAAATCCTGGAACATCGATTTTTGGCTTCCAAGATGAATGTGCCCTGATATCATTTACGACAAAGAAAAAGAAAGCGGTAATCTTGCTCTCATCCATGCATGATGATGACCATGTTGATCCCAACACAAATAAGCCTGACATTATTCTTGATTACAATAATACGAAAGGTGGTGTGGATTCAGTAGACCAAATGTGTTCTAGACTGTCTACTGCAAGAATAACCAGGAGGTGGCCAGTAGTCGTGTTCTACAGGGACCTAGACATAGCAGGATCAATGCGCAAAAAATTTTTTTTTTCAACAAACCCGAAAAAGAATGCAAAAGATGGGTGTTCTTGAAATCCTTGGCTTTTCAATTGATGGAAAAACACCTTCAGAAGAGGGCTGAGATTAAATCGTTACCGAAAATTCTTTACGACTTTCTTGAAATATATGGACAAAAAGAAACAGAGGCACCAAGGCCATAACGTCAGGGTATTTGTTACTTATGTGGCTCGCATAAAAACATAAAGACAAATGTTAGGTGCAATCAATGTAGTAGAAACGTATGTCGAAACCACAGTGAAAGAGTCGTAAAATGCCAAACATGCTTGGAAGAAGTGGGAATGAAATGTGAAGAGGAAGATTAGTTGCTATTATGAATACACCAAATCGGTATTAGAATTTCAATAATTTTGTAGTTTTTTCTTATTTTTTTATCTTATCTATATAAAATTACCTAATACCTAATATGTTTTATTACTTCATTTTTCATTGTTTGCAATTTTGTCAATGTAAGGCTGTGTTTGATATTGATGTAAGAGGAAAAGTCATTATCCATCATAATTAAAGTGTAAGCAAACGCCGACGATTTCCCTGTTTTTTGTTTTTACTTAGGAAATATTTCTAAGTATTTCTATTACCTATACCGTTACCTATTTTGTACAACTTTTTCCATTTTGTATAACGTTAATTACATTTTTTTATAAGATAATTATTTTTCTATTGTTAATGCAATTTGTAATAAGATTGCAGTCCTAGATATTGTGATAATTTAATAATGGAAATATAATTAAGGTGTTTTTGCAATAATATTGAGTGTTTCAATCTGTTACCATGTACCTATACCTTTTTAAAACATGTAAAAATATGAATACATACCCTTTGAACACATCTAATAACAAAATTAGGTAAAATTTGAGGACTTTTACAATTGCGGTGTAAACACAGCAGCGCGACCAATTAATATTTTCAACTGGTGCGACCACCGCAGGGTTAAGTGTTATATAATAATAATAAAGTTAATAAAATTTATAGATTCTAAAAAAGTAAGTTACTTTTATATTCTTTTTTAAAATTTTAATACTATATAAATTTTCTATGTGGTTAATTCATAATTACAAAAGATATTTTAGTACAACCATTTTTAAGTAAATAATTCGGTCCGTTAATTTTTCTGAGTCCAACCAGAAATTTAATTTTTAATCTCATAGATATATAGCACCCAAACATGTAAGCATTTATAATGAACTAACCGAATACTCAGATTGATATTACCCTATTCTTAAAAAAAGACTAGTAGTCGCACACAATTCTATAATTATACACACATAATTATATCATTTTATATGTAGCCTAAACATTGATAAATAATGTTGTTTTAGATTTTTTAACAAGCACAATTTTTTAATTAATTTTCTATATATATATATATATATACAGTATATAAATTTAAATATGGTCTAAAGAAAATGAAAGTGCTTTTAAATGTTGCAAACCATAAATACAATTTAATTACTGCTGTAGACACATAACCTCAGAAACCCACATTTTTTAATGAAATAGTTATTCACAATTATAGCACTGTGTTATACAACTACACTATGCAGCTCAGTATACTTTTTTTTTACCTACCTATATTAGAAATATAATGTTTAAAACTTTTTTCAATGTAAGTATTCTCTGGGGGGTCAAACAACCCACACATACATATCACGGCTAACGAAGTCGCAGACAGTATACAATGACAAGCGGTTATCGTGGGGTGTGAGGAGTCAGGAAGGTAGAGAGGGAGGGAGGTTTGACTTACTTTTGGTATATTCAGGGCAGCAAGTATAGACACCCGCTGGTTACTACAATTTACTCCCACCACTCCCGAGTTAAGTCTTTACTTTCGATTTTATATATTTACCTTAATCATACATCCTAAACAAGAAAAAAATCATTTCCAGTATTAAAAATCTTTAATACTTGGATTAATTATCATCTTAAACACATAACCTCATTGCTAAAACAAGTGCCACTATATGCCACTTGTATTGTGGCATCAAATATTTTTTCAATATTTGCAATAAGTTATATTACATTACTATATACACGTATTGCAATATAGCTACAAAGTATCTGGTTAGGATAAGATCAGGTTATAAAAAAAAATTACTTATGGAAAGGAAGCTGTAATAACATAAAACAAGGAACCTCGGACTTACTACAACATACACCTGTTATGCAAGGAGTGACTAGATTACATTGATAAACCTTATTTTCCATATTGTTTATACCCAAATAATACCTTGTGGGAAACTTTTTAAGTACAAACTTATGCATATAGTGCTGTGTTTTATTAAGAAACTTTAATTGTATTGTACATAAAGTTATATCGTCTTATGCCAAATTCAACCATTTGCTGAATGTATTCTTAAATAAATTTGATAAGGTTTGCTTCTTTACACAAACTCTTTATAACCAATCCCATTATAACAAGACATTTTGTAGGAATTTTGTAAAATAGCTATATTTTATTGTATAATGCAAAATGAAGATAATCACCATTATAATGTAAATTTTAGAAAACTTACTGTGACAAATCGGTAAAAACATAGTCTTAATGGTGCTCGTATATTTTAATTATTTGTTTCAATGTGTAGAACACGAATATCAACTTTTTTCCATGGAAAAAACAGAGTTACTTTTTTCACACTCTAAATATTAGTCTGTAACAGCATGTAGGTCTATAGCATGAATCGGGTGCACATTAACTACAGCGCACAGCACTACGTCTAGATTTGGTTGTAATTTTATATTCCTAAATTAAATTATTATATTCTTATATTAAAATATACCTATGAAGTATCCAGTCAAGATAGATTTGGTTATAATTGTATACAACATTACTATATACCTATATTAAAATATACCTATGAAGTTTCCAGTCAGGATAGATTTGGGAGTAATTTTGGTAAATAATTAGACCCAACATCTCCAAGCAGAAGACACTGATGAGGCACTGAAGATGACACTGAAGATCGGCATATAGCGATCGAAAACATTCTGTCTCAGTAATTTTTTAAAAATGTACTAAATTTAAAGTTCGGATAGTCATAAACTATTGTTTAAGTGATTAATAAGATTCACCGAACGTAATGGACTATAAAATTCAAGAAATATTTAGACTTATTAGCGAAACAGAAAATTAACCAAATCTATCCTGACTGGATACTTCATAGGTATATTTTAATATAAGTATATAGTAATGTTCTATAAAATTATAACCAAATCTATCCTAACTGGATACTTCATATGTATACTTTAATGTAGGTATATAGTAATGTTGTATAAAATTATGGTAATTATTAAGATCAGCAATTACCACTCCGATATTTTTTTTCTGATCAATTTAACCCTGCTGAACACAAATCTGTAGTTTTTTACTGTAAACTCATATTTACATAAACAAAATAACCTAACCTAACCTGGCTTAGGTGCTTACTAACGCTCCGATGTGCAAAATTGTTTTTCCTGATCAATTTGACCTTACCGAACACAAATCTGAAGATATTTTAATGGCAAACACATATTAACCTAAGAAAACCAGGTCAGGTTAGGTTATTATTATTTTTTTAAATGTGTTTGCAAAAAAAAAACTTTAGGTTCAGATTCAGCACCAAATTGACCAGGAAAAAAAATCTCGCCGATCAGAGCGGTAGTCGCTGATCTTAATAATTACCAAAATTATAACCAAAAGTTTAATATTTACATTTTAAGTTTAGTATTAAAATAAATTCGCTTTGATGTAGCGCAGTATGCTGTAGCTAATGCGCGGCCAGTTCACACTATACTTGACATTACAGACATTACAATGTTTACATTACTTTTACAACATTTAAAATGTGAAAAAAGTAACTTTCTGTATATTCAGCAGGAAAAAGTTGATATTTGTGTTCTACACATTAAAATGGGTAATTAAAAAAAAATATATATTTTTTTAAACCGTCATTAAGATTTTATTTTTACCGACAAATCATTTTTAACTGCATTTGCTAGTCATCATCCTTTATGATCACATACAATATTTTGTGTCAAAGTAAATCATTGATTATGTCCAAATAGATTCATTCCTTGGTTACAAGATCAAATAATTATGTGAAATAAATAAGAATCCATATCAACAATCTTTTTTTTAAGCAAAATTCAAGATAGTCAAATACTTAAAATTGATTAAAATATAATAATTAAGTTTAAAAATAAAAGAAATTTATATAAATAACCTTACCAATATTCAAATAAACATTTATGAATTTGATGCTTGAAAGACATGAAATACTTTGTGTTTCATGAAGTACTTACAATTTGCTTTTTTCTGAACAAATCTCAATTTGCATGCAGTCCTATAAGATGCAAATCTTATCATATCAAAATTTTGACATCTCATTTCTTGGAGTAGTTGTAACCTCAGTTCAGCACATCTGCTAACAGTACTAACACCTTCATCACTCATGGCTGCTGTTATAAAACTCAATTAAATGTCTCCAAATAAAAAGAATAACCAAGCACTATAAATATTTAAATTTCAAGCCTTATCAAATCTTTAAACTTGAATAACGTGTGATATATACAACTAGATTTACATTCAACCATTACTCACAGATCAATAACACGAAAATAAATCTTAAATTTCTTGTGCGGTATTAGCTCTAAATATATTACACTGTAATAAACTAATCCACAAAACTATTAACTGCGTACTTTCCGGATTTAATTCATAACTAGAAATGTGAAAATAAGGCAGATACACATCTTAATACTACACAGTTGTCATCGGTCAATAAACAAATTTCATAGCTAATGCCATCTAAATCAAAGTTTCAAATATAAACAAAAACTAAAATTCACATACTGCTTTTTTAATTATAATATTGTGTTAGTACCCGACATTTGATTTTAAAGATAGAAATGAGACATAGAATATCATATCATTGGCATTCATTTGTTCTTGCCCAAATAATGCAATCCAATATAAATTGATGAGCATATGCACGTATTATATGTAGCTTATAATATACAGGTTTATACACGTAATTTGTATGGAACAAAATTCAAAAGTAAGAAGATGCGCTTGGATTGTATTGTCCTTGGGGATTAGCGAAACATTTACGTTTGAACTTAACTCATTAAAGACTTTCAGAATATATCATTTATCGGTAAGTAAATTTCTGAAAATGTTACAAGACAACTTTATGGATAGCAACATACGATCTTCATTAGTGTCTAGGCTGTCTGCTGTGAAGCTTTGTTGAACTAAGCGGGAACATTTAAAGTCATGTAATGTATAGTGTGGTCAAAATTGTATGTGATTTGTATTGTGTTCGTTCATTGTGAATTTTATATTGTTTTATTAATCTAGAACGGTAAAATGCAATCCGTTTTAGTGTTTAGTGTTATAGAGAATTTATAGATTATTGTAAAATTACATTATTTAGATAAACAAAACCTAAAGTAAGATCCCTAAAAAATTCTAAAAAACAAGGACAGGATAGAATTTAAAACTAATAATACACAATGTCCTAAACTGCAAATAAAAAACTTGAAATTGATGGGTTGTATATCTTGAAGTTTTTAAATAAACACTTAGGCCGATTTTTCAGTTCAACTTGACAAAAAACCACTACTTGCTGGTATTTCTCAGAAAAAATAAAGATAAACTCTAGGTTCGAGGTAAATACAAAATTAACTATTCATACTGTCATTTGTTGATTCCATCTTCGCGTGAGCTACTAGTAATCACTGGAATTACGGTCTGATTTGACAAAGGGACACATCTCCCGAAACGGCCGTCCTCAACAAGCAAAGTAAGTGCTACTATAGTAGTTAGTATTCATACTGTTTTAAAAATTACATATTACACAATCAAGTTACAGTTTTCAACAAAGATTCAAAGAACACACATTCTGTAAATATGACACCAATATTTTGCTAAACACATAATAAACAACCAACACTTATAAAGGCATCGAAAGTGTCTAAGAACCCACCCCCCTCCACCTATCAATAAAAATCATTACCACACTAAGCAACAAGAAATCTACAAACATACTAAACTACAAAATAAAAACTAATTACATGACTCTTTTATCCACAGTACAGGAAATCTGGCTTCAAAACTGCTTCCACATAACTCATAAAGAGCCAATACGTTTGGTTAGTTACTAATTTGATAAAAGTGTAAAAGAATTGGGCTATATTTCCTTTTCTTCACATCCTACACCCAAAAGTGTTTAGAGGACATACTATTGTAATCAGTGGGGTATATAGGCAAAAATTTTGAAGGGTGCCCCAACACTAGGGGAATCGGACATGGAAAGTCCAGTATTCCTAAGTCAGGAAAATTTTGGATATTGATATCATAAAAACACGGGTTGTAGGTATATTTTGGAATTTGTTAGAATGATAGTTTAAATATATAAAGTAATGGAATATATAAATATAGAAAGTATGGTAGCTCAGGTTATAGAAAATAATAAATGGTTTTATATCTACTATTTTTCCTTTATATGTTTGAAATTGCAAAGAGGAACTCGAGCTCCCGAGTCTCCCTTATATATGCCCTTGATGGTCATCATAATAAACTCTTCAAACCAAAGCAGGGGAATCTCCTTTTATAAATATCATAAAATCGAGGGGAAAACGTTAGTACTTCAAAAAATGTGTTGGCTTTCTTTACCTTTGTGATTGCTACCTTGTGGTATAACAAGATTTGTAAAAATGCAGAAATATATTTAGGGAAATCAAACAAAATATACTTATGTTTGATAAATTTTGCCTAGATAAATCTGTTACATAACTCACTCTTCACACTAAAGCTTTTACACTCTTCACTGCATTACAAATACTAATCTCACTTCTCGCTTAACAACACCTTTTTATATCAACTTTCCACTTACAGTAATTTATACCTGTTTACTTTTAGAAGGTTCTAGCATTTACAAGGATTGCCTTGTACATGCCTTGTACACTGGTATTGTTATGTCTTATCAAGCATGAAAGGATTTATACTTGTCAACTCATGTACCATAAATCACAAGTAGGACCTTGCCCATTACAGTTTTATAGAGTTTAATGGTATTTCTTACTAACAGCAGTATTTATGTATTATGTGTTTTAAGTAGATTTTTATAAAATAAAGTGCAAAATTATATAAAAGTTTTTTAGCGACAAGAAAATCCATGTCATACAAGAAATGTACGGAAAGAAGTAATTAATAACAATGTACCATTAACAAATTTAATCAATAATGATGACCTTAATATTTATATTTTTTTGAAAACTATACAACTTTGATATTACATATTAATACCAAATATTTTACCTTTTAAAATACTTACACCTTATATTTGTTGATTCCATCTTCACGCGAGATGCTAGTTTTTTACTAAAAACACTTGTAAATATGTTACACTTGCCTATAGTATCACTTACTTTATAATTGTTGAGGACGGCCGTTACTTTTATTTACAACACACTTACATAATATATATAGACATATGTATGTATGTATATATATATATATATGATGAATATTTATTACCTAGAGGTCCCGCACTTCAACTGTTGTTGGGTCCACCTCGTCAATGCTAGATGAGATTCTATCGAAACGACGGAACTGTGATTTTATGCACTGTAGAATAAACAGATGTACTCCAGATAATAACTATTCATCATATTTTTCCTTCCGTGAAGGAATACGTATCAGCATATACTCATTAATTTTATAGATTGATAGAGCTTTTGTTATTAAAATTATTAACCCACATTTTTTAAATCACTGATCAATAAAGTTCCACCAAGCAGAGTTTGGACCTGTCCTGGTGCTATATAATTGATATATTTCATGAAAATGATTTTTAAATAAGAATCTGATGTGTTTTACAAAAAGTAAAATGCTATAAAATATTACCTGTAAAAATAACTATAGCAATTTGAAGAAAAGTTAAATTACATACATTAGTCTTGAACTCTTTAAAATATGTGATTTAATGACGCTGTGCTATCAATCATAGATATCATTTTCTACATGAAAGTTCAAGGGCAATGCTTATTTATTTAATATATTTTAAACTATGTATGTAGGTATCTATTCTGAGTAAATACCTACATTATAAGTACCTACCTATCTAATTTAAATTGTACATCAACTTACTTTTGGGCTGAATAAAATTACATATTTTGATTCTCACAAAAATATAGGTTTAATTTAGACTGACTATGTCCACTTCTTCAATCTGAGGTGTTACAGCTTGGGAAGAGTTTTTCCACTATTTGTTTTAGTGTGTAGCTATCAAAAGGCATAATGGGACTAGCTGCTAATGGTTTTAACCTATATGAATTTGTTGCTTCTTGTAATCATCTTGAATTCACTGATTAAACTATAATTAAATAATGCTTAACTATGTGAAAACTTAAGGGCTTACTTGCTGACGTGTTTTGAAACAATCATTTGCTTTGTAAAAGGAACAATTGTTTCAAAACGCGTTAGCAAGTAAGCCCTTAAGTTTTCCCTTAGTTAAGTATTATTTAATTATAGCTACATGAGTTCTCCCTTATATTCATTCTGATGATTTGACAATCTGTGACCTATATGTTGTGTTGGGCAAACATTTCATTGCAACTGGTAGTATGACCCACTGCATACTTTCATTTTGTAATCTGAAATTATGATGACCTTATAAAAATCAATTCTTGTTGGTGCAATAGGTCCCTTTTCCAATCTCGTCGTTAAAATGAAAATAAGTATGTATATTTTGGAGGAAATAAAACTTTTTAATTTAGTGTTCAAAATAAATTATTGATTTTATATATTCTACCCCTGAGACAATTGAGTTGTGTATAATTAGCTAATAATAAATTTTCTGATAAACTTATATTAGGATGTAGAAACAGGATAGACAACACAGATTGTTTAAGATTGTTTAATATATACTCTTGTCATTTTTAAACACTGTACAACAAGGAGGTAGTGATATAGAAACTGAAAAAGGATGGACTGTTACAACCATTTGTGTTGACTTAGTAAATGCGCAAGTATTATTAATAGCGGGCAGTGGACAAACAAACTGAAGTGAAGATTGATTATAGTTTGTACGCTTGTCTTATCATTAAGTCAAAGTAAGCATCATGGTCAATAGATGCACTTATACCAGAATAATAATTCATGAATTCTTCTTCTGTAACCTGGAAAATAAATATTACATTACTGGATGTTATAAATAAGAGCATCTTTGTTATCAATAATACAGGGTTATCATATCTAATTTGACGTCTCAAACAGTTTTTTTTACATAAATAATAAATTTTAATATACGCTCTTAGCCACTCTACAAATGTCCAAATTATACTCAACTTCTCTCCAAACATTTGTTAACATTTCTTCGGTTATGGTTGTCATTGCTTCATTAATCCTGTTTTTCAAGTGGTTCATGTCGATAGCGATAGCCATGTAAGTCGAATTCGTGTAAGTAGGGGTATAATTTTACATACAATCGCATAGTAATTATGTTTAATTGGGACCAAAAACTAAATAAACTAATAATTTAGAAGAAAAATGTGAATATATTACAATATTAAATACATAATACAACAAAAAATTTAAAATATACAGACATATTGCAAAGAAGTAGGTAAAAATAACTTATTTTGACATAGAATGCTTCATAAAATCTAATGAATTCGTTTGACGATTTAAAGATTTTTTCTTCTCATACAGAATTTCCTCGTAACTCTCTAATTTTTTTTGTTTTGTGGCAGAAATACGCTCATTGTTAGAGTCTATGTTTACCAAAATTTGTAAGCCTTACTCAATTAAACTAGGGTCTTTTGTCAAGTTTCTAACCGTCAATTCATCTTTTCGTCAAGTAGGTCTAAAGAGTCTGCGTTTTTAAGGTCTTGCTTTTGTTCATGCAATTCTATGAGCTCATCAATTAGTTGTCAGCTCCTGGTTGTGTAAATCCAGCAGATCTTGAATGTCATCACTATCCACTTCTAAATTGAGTTCTCTGACAAAACCGACACCTTCATCAATCACATCACTAATTTCATCTAACTCTGGCACTGATTCCGCTTAAGTTTCAGTGGCAAAAAAAAATAGACACACTTTTTTCCAAACAGACTTCAAAGTTTTTTGTGAAATTTCATTTTAAGACTGTCCAATGATTCTCAAAGCATCTAAAACATTAAATTGTTTCCAAAAATCTTCAACAGAGAGCTCGTCCTGTCTCATAGTTTCATGCAAATGATCTTTTTGTATAATAAGCTCTTAATATTTTGATGACTTGCCGATCCTTCGGTTGAAGCAAACTAGTTGTGTTTGGTGGCAAAAATAACACTTTCACGCTTGTGTCGAAATTAATTATAAAGTTCTTTTAGACATTTTCTTTCAGAACAGGACATTTTCTCAGACAGCATGATTTAAAACCGCATAACTTGGGAATCGCGCATGACGGAGTAGCGTAAGTTGAGGTATTACTGTACCTGCAAACTTGTGCAACCGGTGGCAGTAGAGTGATAGTTTTGTAAATGAAATGATGGTTTTGAAAAGTTTAAGTAAGTTCAAAAGATTTCACTTAGTTATGCAATAATTACTCATAGTAATATATAACTACATGTTTCTACTAAGTTCAGACTGCTAAAAAATTTTAGACTAAAAGTGCTAAAGTACTGAAGGGAAGAGGAAGAGTTTTCCCTTGGTATTAATGGTAATACAGTTGTAGAATAAAACTGGTGATAGAGCTAATGTAACAAAATTAACATATTAATATCTTTGTTTTTACTCTCTCAATATTTTTAAAAATAACTTTGCTTCTAACATTGTTTGGTATTCAGAGTTTAGGATTTATCTTTAAAATCTGAAACCCTTACAGGATAGTCTTATGACTAAGGAATGTTCAAAACACACAACAATTAAAGCAAATCACAATTAAATTAATTTTGTACTATAGTATTCGATGTACATTTTAGTTATGAGATAACCGTTTTCAGAAATACGTTAAAAAGATGGTTACCTCATAATTGAAATGTGTGTTAAGTGTTATAGTAAATAAACTAATTTAACTATGACTATTGAGTTTTATTTTTTTCAGTTTGGCATTCATAGTCGTACTTGCTCAAGAGAATAATTAAGAAAAGTTCCTTGACAATCTGCTTAAAAATTATAATTATTTATTGTCTAACTGATTGAATACTTTTGAACTTACTTGCTGAAGCATTTCGAAATAACCGTTTTATTGACGAGAATCAACACACTTTAAAAATGTCCGTAAGACAAATCCTAAATGCTGCTTTTACAACTTATTGAAACATCATGGACTCTTGTAAGCTAGCAAATAGCAAACATAAAATATAGTGAAACCCTCACACTTGAGCCGAATCTGGTCAAACACTGTTAATATCTTCTACCATAAAAAAATCTATCTTAGACTGTAATAATGTTAAGCCTCAGTAAGTTTTTCATAAAATTGTCTAAATTGAAAGTTCAAAAGTTATATTTCATTCTTTTTTCACCTAAAATTTTAGTTTTTCATTAAAACGCTTGAACATATATTAGTATGTTACACTTGCCTAAAGTAACTTCCCAAAATAGGCGTCATCAACAATGAAAACTATGTACTACTATAGCTAATGTAACATGCTAATAATAGTACATTTAGTTAATTAGAGATTACCTAAAGGAGAACTATTCACAACGGTAAAAGCAAAATAGTCAACTCAAAATCTCACACAAAATTAGTTTTTAATAAAACAAACAAACTAGTTCATAACATAGACTCGTTTCGGCGACAATTTAGCCTTCCTCAGTGATTGGCTACTACTCAATAGTCTGTGTTATAAACTAGTATGTTTGTTTTTATTCATTTTTGGTGAGATTTTGAGTCAACTATTTTATTTTTACTGTTGTTGATACTAAGTTTTTCGCCGGAAAAAAAAAACCAAGTGTTTTATTGTGTCTAATTTTTTAAATTCAAATGTAAAAGTTTTGCCTAGTGAACAAACTCGAAAAGTAAAAAGTATACTTATAAATTTGGACATATAAAATATTAATTTGTGATACTTGCCTATGTGAGTACTTGCTGGTTTTGTTTAGTCAGAATGGGCTATCTCAATACTTATTATGAGTTGGCAATGGGATAAATCACCTAACATGACTGTCGTCAAACATACAAAAAAGTAAACACTATACCTATAGTTAGTAACTCTATACCTATAGAGTTAGTTGTATTTTTTAAATACCTCTGAAGATGATTGCTGGGCAATCGAAATGTACATAAGGTTTAAATAAAATGTTATTTGTGGTTTAGAGGTTTTATTTATTTAAAAATAAACATTACGCCACAGTTGCTTCATATAGTTACTATACCTATAGCTGCCCTTAGGATAGTGTCACATATTATTATATTTCTGAGTATTCAAGTATGAACTAGTAGCTCCAGTTAGAAATTCAATCAAATAATAATAAAAACTTATTTGTCTATATTATTTAAATTATAGATTATTATTTCTATTTTTAAAAATGCAGCATTGTCAAATTTAAGCATTGATTTTTTCATGTTTAGGCATACTGTTAAAAATATATATATCTATATATTTAATTCCGCAAGCGAATCGTTCCCCACGAAATTTCTCGCACAAAGAACCAAATAAGATACCTTAATTTTATAGAACTAATTAAGCTTCATTTTAAAGCTTGAGGGGTAAAGGCGGTGGAAAAACTATCAGACCTGTCAAAAATAACCTCTGGAATTGATAGATTCAATTATTTTCTAATAGAAAAATCACTAAAGTGGATTTATTAATAAATAAGCCCTATCTGTCAGGTGGTGATTAATCAGTTGATGTAAAGAGCTGATTTAAATTTCGTTGTTTATTATATAATTTTTTTGCTCCGTTTAATTGAAATGTTAAAATGTATATAATAAAGGAAATCTGCAAGTTTGTATACAAATATTGTAGAAATAATAGTTAAGGATAATTTACAAGAACTTTGAGTAATTTATTGTTAATGTTTGTTAATTTTAGTGTTTGATTTGAGTAAAACTGTTGAAATGAATAGTAATGGAGGATGACTGCGAATTTTTAGACAAATATTTAGAAATGGTAGTGGAGAGGAAGGTTAAAGGTCACTAAAAATGCACGAGGAGGGGTTGATGAACATATGTACAGTTTTAGGAGTCTTCTAAATAATGAAAAATTCTGTGATTCAGAATAGTGCTGGCTCGAATTCAATAATACCACCTGGAATGCCTCCACACAATTTAAAAATAAGGATTGGAGCTATAGTTATGTTAATCAGATATATGATTATGTCTTCTGAACTGGTAAATGGAGTAAGACTAACTGTAAAAGCTATGTTGGAAAAATCATTATACTTGAAAATAGTTACTGATATATACAAAGGCCAAGGAGTATATATATATATATATATATATATATATATATATATATATATTAAATATGTAGATATGTTTTTTTGTAATATAGTCAATAAATTAAAATATTTCAAAAACAAAAATACTTTTAATACATATATAATTCAAAGCTTTTCGCCAATAAACAGTACCAGCATCTTCAGGAAAAATAATTATCTAACCTAAGTTATAGATATAATAAATATTATAATATAATATAATGTATATATATAATATATATTTATCACTTTCACTTATGTACTTAAACAAGAATCTTACTTGGTATTTATGCGAGTTAACTTTCAATGACTGGCCTTGTCATTATCATCGGGCATACTGAACAGGGTTGTTGTAGATTGCGAGCTGAGTGGATTTCCTGTTGACCTTGGTGTACCATTATATTCTATTTTTAGATTCACTGCACTGTGCGAGTTTTCAAAGTTTGTTTTGGGGTTAATATTGTCTATTAGATTGAATAATTTATAGTTTTTTTATTTTATTTGTATTTGTTCGTTAATGATAATATTTTTATTTTTATAAATCTCTAGTTGTTCCCAGATTGTCATTTTGAGGCCTTTTTGAACTTTTTTTATTAGGTGTACGTTTTTTAATGTGGGGAATGTGTGTTTGTTTTTGATGGTGTGTGTGGCTAAGCTTGAGTTATAAATTTCGGGTTTGATGTATGCATTGAGGTGTTCTTGATATCTGTCTTTTAATTTCTTTTTTGTCTGGTCTATGTATATTTTATTTACAGTCTGGGCATTTGATTTTGTATATTCCGTTATTAAGTGTGGGACATATTTTTTCTGGTTGGTTTATTTTGTTGATTATGTTTCCTGTGTTTTTGTAGGCTATGTTAATATTATTATTTTTAGTGTTTTAGTTATTCCTTTTATGTTGTATCCTGTGTATGTGAATGTAGCACATTTTATTGTTTATGGTTCGATTTTAGGTTGTTTTAATTTTTTTAATATTTTTAATTCTAATTTATCTATAGTTTTTTTATTGTATCCATTTTTTTGGCTATTTGATATATTATTTGTTTTTCTTTGGCTTTTTCTTCATTATTTAGATGCAATTTTAGCATCCTGTATAAAAGTGAGTTGTAAGCGGCCATTTTATGTTGTGGGGGATGGTTGGAGTGGTTGGTATTGTATTAATGGTTTGTGTGGGTTTCCTTTAAATAGAGTATTCAATGTTATTTGTATTTCTGGTTATTGTTAGGTCTAGATAGTTTATTTTATATTTTATTTCTTCCCCCATGGTGAATTGTATGTTAGGGTGTAAGTTATTGATTTCATTTAGGATGATGTTATTATTTATTGCTTTATTTTGTGAGATGTATAATCCATCGTCAACATATCGTATCCAATGTCCGTTGGGGTCGTGTGTTTTTATGGTTTGTGTGATTAATTCGTCACGTTTTTGGAGGTAAATTTCTGATATTATACTTGAAAGTGAATATGAAATAGTTTTGGTTTAGTATGGTCTTTAGGCAGTTTGTGATTTGGTTTGTGTATTTGGGGTAGGTTTTAAGGTCAGTTAATTTGTTTTTTATTATTTGGATGGTTTCGTTAATTGGTATATTAGAGTACATGTTTGTGATATCAAATGATATAAATTTGGTGTTTTTGGT
Source organism: Prosapia bicincta (assembly GCA_036971475.1). Taxonomy (NCBI): domain Eukaryota; kingdom Metazoa; phylum Arthropoda; class Insecta; order Hemiptera; family Cercopidae; genus Prosapia; species Prosapia bicincta. The sequence goes on along the minus strand of JBAIZL010000004.1, from coordinate 147,097,172 downwards.
TATGTTTATTGTTTTTAGTATTTCCGTTAATTCAATTGAGTTTTTTATGGTGTATTAAAATGTGGGGAATGTGTATTTGTTTTTGATGGCGTGTGTGGCTAAGTTTGAGTTATAAATTTCGTTATATAAATGAAAAACGTTACACATTAAGAAATGTACACCTAATAAAAAAAGTTCAAAAAGGCCTCAAAATGACAATCTGGGAACAACTAGAAATTTATAAAAATAAAAATAATAACATTAACAAACAAATACAAATAAAATCAAAAAACGATATATTATTCAATCTAATAGACAATATTAACCCCAAAACAAACTTTGAAAACTCGCACAGTGCAGTGAATCTAAAAATATAACATAACGGTACACCAAGGTCAACGGGAAATCCACTTAGCTCGCAGTCTACAACAACCCTGTTCAGTATGCCCGATGATAATGACAAGGCCAGTCATTGAAAGTTAACTCTCATAAATACCAAGTAAGATTCTTGTTTAAGTACATAAGTGAAAGTGATCAGTGTATACAAGAAAACAGTGTTGCATAACTACAAATAATATATATAACCTAAGTTACATATATAATTAATAAATTACAAATATTTCAAAAACAAAAATACTTTTAATACATATATTATTCAAAGCTTTTCACCGATAAAACAGTACCAGCATCTTCAGGAAAAATAATTATCTAACCTAAGTTGTAGTACAGCCCCCGTCAGTGATGCTCGATAATAGAGATACTATCAATCTTTGAAAGTTAACTCGCATAAATACCTAGTAAGATTCTTGTTTAAATACATATAGTGAAAGTTATAAGTGAATATATATATATATATATACACACACATTGATGTGTGTGAGTGTGTGTGTGTGTATAGGAACTTTTGGACTAGATAGGAGACTGATACACTTACCTAAAGGAAGTAGTCAAAAACTCCAATCTCTTAGAAATAAATAAATAGACACACATAAAAACATATCACACTATTGAAATATTTTGACCATAAAATCATTTTTTTAATCATAAAAACTTTTCTTTTTCTTTTTTGATTGAAAAATATCATTGTATATAATCGAATTATTTCAATAGTGTGATATGTTTTTATGTGTGTCTATTTATTTATTTCTAAGAGATCGTAGTTTTGGACTGTTGCCACTTGTAAGTCTGTCAGTCTCCTATCTAGTCAAAAAATTCCTACATAAGCTTTAAGCTCTAACCTTTAACATCTAACCTAATATATATATATATATATATATATATATATATATATATATATATATATATATATATATAAATTGTTTTATATCATTGTTTTTCTTGAAGATAGTAATACTAATTTTACTGGCAAAAACCTTTGAATAATACAGTATATAAATTAAAATTATTCTTGTAGCAGTTTTCCTATTAAAGTCATAGTAATTTTTATTCCAAATAAACATTACCTTTCCATCACCATCTTTTTCAAAATTGGATAGGAACTTTTTAAGAATGGCTTCTTCAGTCTCATCTCCACTTAAGTACTTTGGATGGGATTTCACAGAATAGACGTTTTTTAAATCATCTATTGTAATAACACCATCACCAGAACGATCAAGTTTCTTAAAAGCATCATTTACACTTTTTATTCTAGCATTGCTCATTGGAGGCTGAAAACAAGAAACTGTATAAAAAACATTAACATAAATACATTATTTCTCATTGTTAAGAATAAAAATATTGTAAAATATGATGGTAAAATATGGCTGTATTTATTTACTTTTTAAAAGAAAAATTCGCCAATTCATACAGAAATTATTGAAGTGACAGAAGAGATATTTGTAAATCAGAATCAGAGTATATTATATATTTTTTGCAGAGGTCAGTTTTTGTTTTATAGAAAATTAAAAAAGACAAGTTAATAAGTGGTTAAGTAAATAACCCCATATTACTCTGGTGGTTTTAACTCTTTTTATCAGGTGTATATTCTAAAGGACCGTAGTGGTTCATCAATTTTCTTTTCACATGAATTTAGTATGCTGGTAAAATATTTTTTATCAATTTATAAATTTACTGAATGATGTTGCTAAATAATTTTTATAGAATAAAACTCCCCTTTTATAAAGACTATTCAGTAAAATGTAGTTTAATAAATAAGAAATTTTTTATAGTAAGAAATATTATATAAAAATAAGCAGATATAGAAAAATGTAAGAATTAGCATATCAAAATAGAATAATATTCAGTAGTTAATTTACAATTCAGCTCTCCATTTTATACATTACTCATTAATACTCTTTGGCGATCAGGACACACTGACTTTGCACATATGTTAGGTATATTGAACAAATTGAAAGTTTGCTCCTGGTCCTTCTATATAAATAACAGCATCTGTTTTGAAGCTCTTCCAGTGGCAGAATTTTAGAGGCAATTTTCCTCGGTTTTTTATTCTTTAAAAATTGTTTCATTGTTGAAGAGATGGTTTCACTAGCTTAAAAATCTAAAAAGCCTTTCTTACTCTGTTTTATTTATTACAAGCTTTGTTTTTCATTTTTTATTTTATTGTTGAAACTTGAAATTCCATTAATTGACTTTGATCAAATCAATTCCATTGATTAATATTGAAATGACCGAAAAGAATTCCATTGGACTAAAATCATCACAAAGAAAAAATGTCACAATTCTAAAATTGTTATTCTAACATAATATGTATAATATAAGAAAAATTCATAATAAAGAAACAAAACTTTAATGTGAGTAGTAAATGTATTGGTTCTATCTGGCCTATTTTTTTGATAACAGTCAAATTGTTACTCGAATGTTTTTCTGGAAACATTCACGTGAAATTCACTTAAAACTAATAAATATTTCATTAATATTTTAAAACCAATTTTTATCCATACCACAATTATTTACGATAATTTTTTTAAAAACATTTAATTACTAAAAAATTATAATTATAACTTCAAACATTCTAGACCACGGACAAAATCCATTTACACTCTAATATAACCCATTCCTATATTAAGCTATAATAGTTTATTGGCATGCAACCAAACAGTTGTTCAATTATTGATGTTACTAAGTGTCTGTTTGTGATGTCAAGCTATTGATTTTTTACATATCTAGGTTATGATGGCTTCATTCCTTTAAGGGTAGGAAATACGAGGGAATAATATAATCACTAGAATTGGGTTCAATTAGTTAAAAAAAACTGAAAGTATACTTGTTTTTAAGGAATATAAAAGCTGTTCAGTAGGAAAAGCACAGCTTACAATGTTGGAAAATTTATATTCTAATTGTTTTTATCTGGTAGTTAAAATGAATTTAAAATATATACATATGAAATATCTGGAACTTCTATTAAGCAGATGCTATTATGTAAAAAGGAATTTATTTTATCAGTGTGATTTTAGAATTAAAATGCCACACAGTAAAATGTCAATTGCTATGTTAAAGTGTTTTCAAATATTTTTTAATTACTATTATAATTTGTTCTCTCTAATCAGTTCAGAGACAATAACCAATGTCATATTATTGTAACAAGCATGAGTTGCTTAGTTCTATGATCTTTCTTCATCAACCTTATAAAAATTGGTTGTTGTAATCATTTTGAATTCACTGATTAAAATATCATTCAATAATTTGTAGCTATGTGAATACTTAAGAGCTTACTGGCTGACCTGTTTCAAAACAACCGTTTCTTTTACGAGTTTAAGCCTCTTAGCTTATGAAGACTTAGCTTGTAAAATTAATGAAACGCATCAGCAAGTAACCTCAAGTACTTAGTTATGAATTATTTAATTGTACCTATAAAAATGGCCACATTTTGATCTTGCATATAACATTGTCTGTATTTTTGAAGTAGTTTAAAAAATACAACAAGAAATGCCTTTTCTCTTTTATTTGTAGACATCAAAGGTTTTATAATATTTACAATGTGCATTAAAATTTTTTAAAAATTTTAACCAACTTTACTTGCAGGAAGCAGATAGTTAACAGTAATGAAGTTCCATCAAGCTGACTTGATAACACTATCAAGAACACCACCAACAAAGTATAAACTTTATTAATTAAACTAGACTGAGATATTATTTCTTGAACATTACCTTCACTGAAAATATAAAAAACCTCCTCAGTTTTTTATTGTTATTATCACAGTGCTTTCATTTGTTACGTAGAAAAATGTTTCTAAGAGGATCTACTATCAAAGCTACACTTTCTCCTACTTTGAATTCATTGAAAAGTTCAATAAATTGAATTAAAAGCCTGATTTATCTTTTTGTAATTTTAGATATTTTTAGCTTGAAAAAATTTGTAATACAAATTAAAATAGTTTATTTTACATAACTAAGAATACTCGAACATATGTTAGTCTATTACACTTGGCTATAGTAGCTCTTTTTTAATTATTGACAATGGGTCACACATTTGGAAACAGCTATCCTCAATAATCCACAAAGTAAGTGCTACTATAGGCAAGTATAACATACTAACATATGTACAAGTGCTTTAGTTAAATAATTTTTATCTTACATAATTTTATTTGAAAATAAGTAGCTCTTAACTAAAAGAAAAACACAATTGAATAGATAAAAAAATTTTAAATCCTTATGACTAAAACACAATGATGTAGTTAGAGTATGTACACATATGATGTAACAAAAACAATTTTTGTCTACTCTACAATCTATGCAACTTGAAGAGAATTCATACTTTGATATGTATTTTAACTTTTCTTCAAGTGGACGAATCTAATCCTAAGATTAGGAAAGAATAATATACTCATAGTCACTAAAAAAGTGTCAATAGATTTCTATCAACATTTTAATTTGTATCAAAATCTTGTTGCTGTTCATGACGAGCTGGTTGTGAATTACAAATTACACTTTTGTTATTACTTGCGACCAGACATTTATTAACTAAAAGTTGTTGTTAACAACTTTTAGTTAACAAATGTCTGGTCGCAAGTAATAACAAAAGTGTAATTTTAATTTGTGTTTCATTTATTTTATATTAAGAATAATTCTTTTATGTTATACTGTAGGTTAATAAAGTATTCATTTTAAGTTGTAAAGAAATGTTAAGTTTATAATACTAATTTTATAATGAAAATTATTGAGTAAAATAAAATCATGAAAAATAGTTATGGTATTTTATATAATTTAAAAATTACACTTTGATATTACTTGTGACCAGACTTTTTGTTAACTAAAGGCTGTTAAATTGTTAACTTACACTTGAAAGGAATGTTTTCGTCTTACAACTTCTTCCATTTTTGCCGCTAGGATTGCTGCAGTTGTGGTTCTTTGGTAACACTTTTTGAAAGTTAGACATGGTGTGATCGAAGAGTATGTGTGATCTGTGTCGTGTTTGTTTATTTAGGATGTCATTTTTATGTGTGTTGCTATGTCTATACATTTCATATTGTTCTAGTGTGGTTAATTTATGGCCTTTGTTGCATGTGTGGAGAATGCTCATGTTATTTTCCATAATTTAGTGTCCATGAGGTGGATTCAATAGTGGTGTACAGTGTGCTTTTGTGTAATAAATCTTTTGGGGGGAAATCTAGGAAAAGCTGGAAGAATTTATTTTAAATTGGAAGAAAATTAATTAAATTAATAGTTTATACTGACCCTCACAGCAAGTAGAAACTCGTCCATATTGATCCCACCACTGTTGTCTGTGTCAAATTTGTGAAATAGAGCTTCAATTTGTTCTGTCCCCAATCCCATGCCTGTGTCTTGCATTCCTTCAGTGAATTCTTCAAGATTTAATTGTTTATTTCCATCATCATCCATCCTTCGGAAAATCCTAAAAAAATTCACTAGAATTAAATTGTTTGAGGGAATAAAAATATATTAAACATCAGTAATTTGAATTGGAAATTAAAAGAAAGAATATCAAACAAAATTATCTCAAAATATAATCTAATTGAAGGGGCTAAAATTTTTAAGTATTAGTTCATAACGTGGCACATCTCCCGAAACAGTTGTCCCCATTTACATAGAAAATAAAAGCTACAATAGGCAATAATTTATGTATTATTATACTTGCAGTTTATGTGTTGTACAACTTCTGGTTTTTCAAATTACTACTTTTGGTATCACTTGGCAAAAAACTACTACTTACTGATATTTTTCAGCAGACACATTTAGTACTAGATGTTTTTTTTGCCAAGTGATACTAAAAGTAGTATTAATATATGTTAAAGAACATTAGTGTAAACTAGTAGCTTAAATTTAGATTTAAGAAATAATATAATATTAAAACAAACTCATGGATAAGTAGTAGCCAAGAATTGAGGAAGGCGATATCGTAGCCGAAACTAGTCTGTGTTCTGAACTAGTGTGTTTGTTTTATTAAAAACTTACAACTTTTTTTAAAAAATGTTTTAACTTGCCTATAGTAGCACTTACTTTTTTGTGTTGAGGACGGCCGTTTCGGGAGATGTGTCCCTTTTTCAACTCAGACCGTAACTGATCTGAACAGTTACGGTCTGAGTTGAAAAAGGGACACATCTCCCGAAACGGCCGTCCTCAACACAAAAAAGTAAGTGCTACTATAGGCAAGTTAAAACATTTTTTTAAAAAAGTTGTAAGTGATTACTAGTAGCTCACGCGAAGATGGAATCAACAAATGTTAATATTGCAAGCCAAGCATCAACCATCCATATCAGTTACGGTCTGAGTTGAAAAAGGGACACATCTCCCGAAACGGCCGTCCTCAACACAAAAAAGTAAGTGCTACTATAGGCAAGTTAAAACATTTTTTAAAAAAAGTTGTAAGTGATTACTAGTAGCTCACGCGAAGATGGAATCAACAAATGTTTATTAAAAACTAATTTTTGGTGAGATTTTGAATTGACAATTTTACTTTTTATGGTTGCGAATAGTTTTCAATAGCTAAGCTCTAACTAACTTAAAGCTCATGGATTTTATTGTTCATGACGGTTCAGCAAAATTTGAACATTTTTATTAAACCAACTAATAACTTTGAGTTTTCATTGCTAAAGTTATAAATTTGGTTAGTTGTGGATTAGTTAAGATGAAACAAATCTAATTCTAAGATAGATAATATTTTTTGCAGTTTTTGAGTTGTATATCTTGAAGTTTTTAAAAATTATTTCTATTATTTTCACAAATTGATATTCTTTATTTATTTTACAGTTATAATACATAATTCTACGATTGTACTCGTATTTAATTAGAAGTAGAACTGTTAGAATGCTTTATTTGATTTAAAAAAGTCAAATGTCATAACATACATTTTTGGAATCTCAAACTAAGGAAGATAACACGTGTTAGCAATTGACAGAAACTCATCTATTTCATGCTTTTTTTAAAATAAAAACAAGACGATTTTTTGGTGGTTGTATTGAGGAAATAAGAATAGACTGGATTATATAATATATACAGTAGAACCTCAATAATCCGAACTAACTGGGACCGTTGCCCATCGAGGTTATTGAAAACCTAGGTTTTCCGGACACTAAGGAAAAATTGAACTTTTATATATATATATATAAAGAACATAATTCAACATTTTGACTTATGTTCTTTATTAATACACAAGAATACATATTGTGATATTTATATATATATATATATATATATATATATATATATATATATATATATATATATATATATATATAATGTATATATATATATATATATAATGTATATATATATATATATATTTCAAACAAATAGTATTATGTACAGTATATGAACTTAAAATACAGGTAAACTCCTCTGTAATTTATTTCTCAGGAAACAAATCTGTCAATTATATTTTGGCTGTTTATATTTTGTGGCTTTCACCCTGTGCGATCCTGAAGTCTTTTCAGCATAAGAAGCACAAAACAATATTTTGTTCATCAATAAGTCTTATTGTTTATTATTGTACTTCAAAATCATTCCCGGTTATCCGGAAATTTAAATTAACAGGGTCCTACTTATGAAGGTTATACTGTATAAATATAAGTATTATTGCTATTTATATACTCAAACATACCTTCCAAGGCCTAATATTCCTGCAGTTCCTCGTGCTAAACACAGCAGCCTAAGTTTCTCCACAGGATCTGTTGTCTGACTTGCTTGTCTTTTTGCATTGTTCATCATCTCAGACTCTTGCCTGCTTGCTGCTGATTGTGGCCTCATCATTATATTCTATAATGAAGCAATATAAGACCAATACAAAATTGTAAATGAGTTCTATACTAGACTTTGATTTCAGATGACATAGAAATATCAGTAAAGAGGTACACAAAACATTTTGCACTTGAAAGATAGATGCACACAGTGGCAACTTAAGGCTTGGGAATTATTTGAAGTCACATTACCTTTATCATTTAATGCCTCCTTCCATCAGCTTTTTAAAATGTTTTAAAAAAATATGTTTTTTAAATAACACTTTTTATTAAATCTTTACATAATTATACTACATCTTTATTATATGTAGTGGATAAAAACATTGAATAGAACACCAGATAAGTGTATAATCAACGGAAAACATTAATGTGTTTTAAAGTGCAAAAGATTCTATTTCTAGAAATAACATAAACTCAATAAAATCAATATCAGTACACTTGTGGCCCAGTAAATTATTTATGGTAATTGCTTGTTTGTTCTGCTTTGCATGGCAACTCACACTTTCTACAGAGACTTTCATTATTTACAATTTTTAAGTTAGATACAAGTTGATCCTCTATGCATGTTAAAGCCTAGAATGTCTGAGAACATCCAGCCCTTTTATGTTCTCTTAATAACAAAATTTATGTCAGGTTTAAGTGATTATTTTGTGTAATTAATATGTTTGTGTAGTACAGTACTAAAGAATATGACTATACTAATATAAACTTGAAACTGATGTATAGCGTTAAACAAAGTCTATTATTCTTTTACAATTCCTATGTAGAAAATGTAACTGAAAAGAAAAATTTACATCTGTACACACAAAGAAACATATGTGTGGTTATTAATATACATTTATATATATATATATATATATATATATATATATATAGCTTTTTCTTGTTGATTGATAAAGATCATTGTATGATTGAAATATTTCCAAGAGATTGCAGTTTCGGACTATTGCCACTAGGTAAGTCTGTCAGTCTCCTATCTAGTCCAAAAATTCCTCTCTCTCTCTCTCTCTCTCTCTATATATATATATATATATATATATATATATATATATATATATGTGTGTGTGTGTGTGTGTGTGTGTGTGTGTGTGTGTGTATGTATGTATATATATGTGTGTGTGTGTGTGTATGTATGTATATATATGTGTGTGTGTGTGTGTGTGTGTGTGTGTGTGTGTGTGTGTGTGTGTGTGTGTGTGTATGTGTATGGTGTGTAATACCCTATATTTTAATAATATATATATATATACAACATAATATTATTTTTGTTATGAATTCATATTTCCTCAGTAATGTAAATTGTTACAAGAACTCTTTTAATTTTTTAATTAATTTCTGTATAAAATTTGTTTACCAAGTTAATTGAATTCAATACTATATTTACAATATCTGTCATCAAGTAGGGGGTTTTAGCACAAGCTGTAGAGCAAGACCAGTGTTAAAAATTATTATTAATTAAATGATTTAATTCGGTTCTTTTTTAATAAAAGTTAAATAATTACTTTCCAAGTATCATAAATTGAATTTTAACAAAAATTGGCTAGATTGGTGAATAGTTTGTTTTTAAGAAACAAAGCTTATGGTTTTGAAGTCTCTTCCTTTTCAGGTGGAGTGTGATGGCGAATTCTTCCCCTTTCAGTTGCTCTTGGCAAGTGGTAAATGGTGTTTTATTGAATCTATTTTAACTTGATATTTCTAATTACTCCCTAACATTCTCATACGATTATATAAAAACAAAATTAAACCCCTTCGGGTATAACGTTTCAATATGTTAAGGTTACCACATGACGAGTTGTCTCTCTCTTTGACATGAAAAATAAACGCATTGACTAATAATAAGCTATATAATCTTTAATTTTTTACTTTAATAAGCTCTTTAGATTGCACTCAACCTAACAAAATAAATTATCTCTAATTTATAACTACGAAACCTCCTTGATGAGTCTACTAACACTTTCTCTCTTTCACTTTTACACCCTTATTACAACAAGACCTAACTCATTTCCTACAAATCTTTTAACTTCTACCTTCACATGTACATTCTCATCCATTGTTTTGAGACATTTTTTTAAAAATTCAATTGAAAAAAATTGAATGTCTATTTTGCCTCTATCACAGGTTTAGTTCATCAAATGGTAAAATCCAAGGTCTTATTTTTTTATACAAACTTTCTCTAGCTTCATCTGTGACTTAATATTACTGTACTTTTAAAAAAACACATTTAGGATTTTCCCCTCCTTTGAACGGACACTCCATTAGATGGATAACGGACAGGCAATGGTGCCCTTTTTGTTTTTCCCCCTCTGATATGCAGACAAATGTACTGCAAAACGTAGCTGAAATAACTACTTATACAATCAGAATTGTATACATGGCTCCTCGCAAATGCATGATCCTACGTGAAAAAGTAGTTGTAATTCATTATGGTGACAGTGAAAAATGTGGTGTTTAGAAAATTGCAGAGTGTTTTAAAATAGGTAAAAGGAGTGCAGCAGAAATAATATGAAACAAAGATATGATTTTAAAGCAATTCAGTGAAAATGGAAACTAAAGTGTGAGCAGAAACGTTACTGGGCATAGATCGGGTACAACAGCAGATCAGGTAGTTTTTGATTGGTTTCAAAATGTTAGAGCTCAAAATATTTCAACTTCCGGGCCCATGATCCAAACAAAGGCCTTAGAAGTTTCGAGTGACCTCGGGATAAGCGATTTAAAAATTCCGTACAAGACATATGATTTCTTTTAATACAATTTCAGTTGAAAGTTCTTTGGTAGATAGAAATACAGTGAGTGAATGGGAAAACAAATTGCTAGGAATTATCAAATCATATGCACCTGAAAATGTATTCAATGCCGATGAAATAGGACATTTTTTTGTGCAGCATAATATGTAATAGATTAGAAATAAATGTGTAGTGAATAAATACTGTAATCATTTTAGAAATTCGGCTTCTCCTTAACACCGCTCCACTAAACCTCTCATAAGCAGACAAAATATCGAGAGTCGTATGTTTCTGTTTAACAGAGGTTTCACTATATATATATATATATATATATATATATATATATATATATATATATATATATATATATATATATATATATATATATATGCTGATACGTATTCCTTCACGGATGGAAAAATATGATGAACAGTTACTATCTGGAGTACATCCGTTCATTCTGCAGTCCATAAATTCGCAGTTCCGACATTTTGCTAGAATCTCATCCAGCATCCAGCAGTAATGCTGGATGAGATTCTAGCGAAACGTCGGAACTGCGAATTTACGGACTGCAGAATGAACGGATGTACTCCAGATAGTAACTATTCATTATATATATATATATATATATATATATATACACTACACACACACACACACACACACACACTAATATATTTCTTCAATTGTTCGTACTTCAACTGTTGTTGGGTTCACGTTGTTAATGGTAGAAGAGATTCTATCAAAACGAACTGCAATTTTATGCACTTCAAAATGAACAGATGTACTCTGGATGTTAACTATTCATTATATTTATTATGTGTAGGTGGTGTTCTCTTGTTAAATATTTATTTACCAATGTATATACCAAAATATTTATGAAATTATTTTTTCTCATCAATTTAACATATGATATTATTGAGAACTTCGCACTAAGTCAAAAGATAAAACAATATTCCGTCACACAGACATGGTCCAACCAGCCACTCTTTGAGACACCACCAACCAAGCTATGCATGTTGGACGGTGCTGTCTTTTATACAATTATTTTTTTGTTTTGTTCTAGTTGAGTGGTTTAATTGATCTAGATGTAAGTGTCTGGAGCATGAACACAGAGTGACCAAACGATGTAATTTATAATTTGCCTATTTCTTGTAAATTAAAATGAACCTTGATGATGGCTGTTTACTACACTGAAACACTCTAGTCAAGCCAGGTGAAAATGTTTTACTCAACTCTGCTGAACCAGGTGCATATGAAAACTGTTCTATGACTTTAATAAAGGAAATACCAATTAGTTTCATGCTAGATCCTTTTATATTTACAATTGCATTTGTTGTACGTGTTCTTTTTCCTAAATATCAGTACTTAGTAACAATGACTCTTTATATTTATGTCTAAATAATTAAATGTTAAAAATTATATTTTTAAAAAATTCTTGTTCTTTGAAGTTTATTTTAAAAATTTGACTAGTTGGAAAAATATCAAGAATTTATTACTTATATCCCAGGAAGTAATTTTTATAAAAACATTGGTTTTTCATTTCTTTAAACAATGAAAGCATAATAAATTGAAAATCTTTTGATACAAACCAAAACTGAAAATAGGTTCTAAATCACAATGGTAAAAAACAAAATAGTTGACTCAAAATCTCACAAAACAATAGTTTTTAATAATCAAACACACTAGTTCACAAGAGACTAGTTTCGGTAATAATGTCGCCTTCAGTGGCGCCAACATCGTCGCAAAACTAGTCTGTTGTGAACTGTTGTGTTTGTTTATTAAAAACAAATTTTCTGTGAGATTTTGAGTCAACTATTTTCTTTTTTACCGTTGTAAATAATTCTCTCTAGCTAAGCTCTAATTAACTGAAGGCCATAAAATGTTTATGAAATTTTAAATTTTTAAAACAATCAGAACACCATTTGTATTATCGCTATAATTAATGTCAGAATTCATTTAAAACCTCCTGTTTGCAAGTTCAGAACTGTACTAGGCTCCTATTTATATTATTTGACAATGACAAATTCCGTCGTATGCTGAATGAAACATAATTATTATTACATAACAAATACACGAAAAAATAAACATCTTACAACTAATAAAAAATACTTAACAACAATACAATATAGAAATAAAATTGCACAAAAGAACCTTTAATTGTTCCATTACCTATATTAAAACTACAAGGCTTTTTATTTTTCCTCCAGGATTTTGTAATTATTTATTTTTAAATTTCTGCACCTAAATTTATAACCTGAAATAATAATGCACAACATATTTATACACATAATTTCAAAAAAAGATTTTGTGAGAAACTGCTTGCTTGATTAGAGTGATTCTTTTATTTCAATAAATCGTTAATAGTTTATTCATATATTGTTCATTCAGCATATTTTTCAAATAGCATATTGTTCATATATTATACCATATTAACATATAGCAGAGACATATCTTGAGTTTTTACAACCCACAATGCTGAATGTATTCTTGCTGTAACATATTATACTCTGGCGAATTTAAAATTTAATAATTTACAAACAAATATTAATTTTATTTACAAATATTAAACTTCAACATAATATCTGGCCATTTAAATAAGATAAAACTAATTTCTATATTTTCTAAAATATTGTAACTCTAATAACTAAGGCCGCTGTAAATATTTTTAAATGATGTGCCTTGAATAGGGAAACAATATTTACATTTCAACTGATAACGGCTTCTGTTAACGGCTATCTAATGCGAAACAGTTGACTAGCTAACATTTAAAAACGAGTAATATAAACAGAAATATTTTAAAGTCAACTCCTACTTGGGTCAAAAAAAAAAAAAAAAAAATTAGTTACTTTCTATTAAATACTTAGAATTAATATAATAAAATCACCTATGCGTTAAAACAGCTGTTCTACCACATAACCTATAACATGATATCAGCTGTTTTATTAAATTATATGAAATCGCTTATTTTAAAACAAATGGACGAAATAACAATATATTGCATATCTTCCTCTTTTTGTGAAAAGTTTTTCTCGCATATAAAACTAAAATTAATTCATTAAATATAATTAATCAATTATTACTTGAAAAAGCTGTATTAGCATCAAGTGTGATCCACTACAAGTTTAAAAAAATATATTTGATTTTGACTAGATGAATAAAAAGTATTCTATTAATGATTGAAAATGTATTCAATATATATATATATATATATATATATATATATATATATATATATATATATATATATATATATATATATAAGGAGTGTGAACTAACAGAAGGAATTGAGTCTTTAGATACGTTTTTATAGTTTTGATGAAATTATATTTTATTTGAAATTTGGCTGTTTAAAAAACACACACACACAAACACAGAAGTGCATGTGTGTTAAATTTAATACTGGACAATATAAAAAATAGTTTTAATTGCTAATTAAAGATTACCATTAAAATGTATGATTTTGTTTTGAGGGGTTACCTTTAAAACCCCTCTATATACCCTTGTTTACTGGTTTATTTATTATTGTCCTGTTAACAGGTACAAAGATATGCTGAGTAGCCAGACTGTGTGACTCAGGGTGTAAGAGAAATGCAAATTATAACCTGTAGATTAATTTTGAAAAGGGCCTTAGCAGAAGTGAACGAAAGAATGGATAAATTAATCAAAGATTTCAAGTTATTGACGGAAAATTCAATTACAAAAATGTATTTAAAACAATGTAGAGTATCAAGTAATTTAAATAATGAATATTAAGAGCTTTGATAACGCCTACAATTGTCTGTATGCAACTTATCGAATATATCATATGGCAAATCCTATACGTTAATGTTTGTAGGGAAATCTCACCTTTGATTTAGCCAGGGAAAATACTGGACTCTGAAATGCAAAAACATTAACTGCTATCATTAACATTTAATCTGTGTGAGGCTATGAGGTCATTCTTTCTTTTAGATAAAAGAACATGTTATATGTTTAGAAGTTTAAGAAGGTGTTTTAGTATAAATAGTAAAAAATCACATGAATTGTAAATGAGAGGCAAACTCCGTAACGGCTAGATATATTGGTTGGAATGTATTTAATTTTGGCTGATTTATACATTATAATGCACGTATATATACGGGTTGAACACTGTATAATTCATGCAAGATAATGCTTTACGCTAACAGACTAAAATGACCGTCATACCTAAGAAATGGGTAAGTAATTCAGAGTCGGTTCTTTCTTAGTAATTCAGAACGATTAGTTTTAAGAATCGAATCTTTCAAATGATATACCTAAATAATCCCATTCTTTGGTTCTTCTACTCACTCGATTCTCCAGGATCGAGCGAATCGAATAAAGAAAAAAATCAAATCATGATGTTTTAGTTCTTCAATTATCTGGAAGCGAAAGACTTTTATTTTCGAAAACAAAATTATCGGAAAACATCTTTTTTAGAAAACAGCTAATTAACCGAAAAATTATTTAAAAAATCAATTAGTAGAAAAGAGAAAATAGATTTTGTTCACTTCCTCTAAAGAATGGTTTTCTAAAAATCCCAGTCTTGCCTGTATTTCTGCGCCATGTTTCCGGTTGTTATCGCTAACGGCAGGGAAATCCCATCGGCTCTATTATTGTCTTCCATACAAACCACTTACGAGTAACTCATCCAAAAAGTTTGTTATATTTACACACACCAATTTGTTTAAATAGTCTACTATGTATCTAGATACTTTTAAAAATAAGTATCAACTAAATACTCGAGTACATTTTTCAACTTTCCTAACATAACAATATTTTCCTTTGTTGACGGGTTTCGAAATGACTTCATTTTAAAAACTTAAAAAGTAAAATAGTATTATTTAAGTTTTTAAAATGGAGTCATTCCAAAACGCGCAAATAAAGGAAAATATTGTTATGTTAGAAAAGGCAGAAAAATGACTTCTAACAGAAGTGAAGATGAGTAAATTAAGAATTAACAACTATCTTTGAAAGTAAGTAAAAAATTGTGCAAAACCTATGTTGACCTTTGTACTTACAGCCTAATTTATTTAGCTGCATTGAAAGAAAAACAAACTGATTCAAAACATTTCAAAAATTTACTATAGATTATAAAAAATAACTATAAGGTCTTGTGTGTGCGTTAAGTGTTACGTATGTTGCTCAGGCTAAACCTGAGGAGCTCGTCATAAACCCAGTTTTAAACAGATGGAAAGCAAAATATGCATCAGCCGTTCCCTCCAAATATTTGGAAATCAAGTTTTTTTACAAAACACACACACATGGAGAGGTAAAGGGAGAGAGTAAGAGGGAGAGAAAATGAGGGAGAGAGTAAGAGGAAGAGACATACAGAGAGAGAAAGGGAGAGAGGAGGACGAGAGACAAACCAAGAGAGACTCAAAGCAAGAGACAGACTAAAAAAAAGAGACATTATATATATATATATATATATATATATATATATATATATATATATATATAACGAGAAACAGAGAGACACACAGACAGGCAGAAAAAGA
The DNA here is from genome assembly GCA_036971475.1 of Prosapia bicincta. Lineage (NCBI taxonomy): Eukaryota > Metazoa > Arthropoda > Insecta > Hemiptera > Cercopidae > Prosapia > Prosapia bicincta. The sequence goes on along the minus strand of JBAIZL010000004.1, from coordinate 147,080,817 downwards.
GAAAAATACAGTGAGAGAAGATGTGTGGAGAGATACAGAGAGAGACAGTGTGAGAGAAATACAGGGAGATAGAGAAAGAGAGAAGGAAAGATACATGAGAGATAGATAGATACAAAAAGAGAGTGAGAGAAAGCGTGGGAGATAAAGTAAAAGGGAGAAAGAGACAACTTGAGAGGGAAAGAGAGACAGAAATAGGGGAGAGAGAGTGACATAGAGATAGAGATAGGGGGAGAGGCAGAGAAAAAGAGCGAGAAGCAGACAGACAGTTAGAAAGAGAGAAAGAGTAAGGAGAAAAAATACTTTGTTTGTAAGAATGAAATATTCATTAGGTCAACTAGCTTTTGACATTATTATTGCCTCATTAAACCAACTGAATGAAAGTAAAAAGCTAAACTGCAGAAAGAGATATTTCCGGTAACCGCCGATTGCGGTACTTTACCGCTATGTTTCAGTAACACCTTACGTTATCAGTGTTTTGCCTGCGATAAGCTCCAAGTGATAAGAAAAATATCAGTTTGTCCTGTATCCTTATCAAAACACTGAAACTCAAATAACATGGTTATAACATACTCATTGCATAGCAATAATCACTCCCTAATGGTCATAGTTTGGGAGAAAAAATTTGTAAATATGTCTTCCTTGGGTTCGTACAGTACTAAATGTTCGTTTTATTTGTCCCAAAAAACTTAATTAAAAAACTCAATCCCAAAAAAACACACATACACAAATACACACACACACACACACACACATCCACTTCCTGCACACACGCGCGCACACACACACACACACAAACACAGACACAACTAAAAAAACACTTACAACACACACATACATGTGTGTGTATGTGTGTGTGTTTGTGTGTGTGTGTGTGTGTGTGTGTGTGTGTGTGTGTGTGTGTGTGTGTGTGTGTGTGTGTGTGTCTGTCTGTCTGTCTTGTGGGTGTATTTGCACATATGTACAGTATATTACTTGTCTGGCATCTATACCATTGTTTTGGATAAGTATTATTAAACAGCAAAACACCTTCAATCTGCAAGTCTGCAGTGTGGGCAAGACTTAAAAATACGTTTTTAGGGAAAAGAAGCTAAAATTTTGATATACTGTAATATACTGTATATGAAATATTATCCATCCAATTCTGTATCGTCTTAAATGTTTGTCTAACGTCTCATTTTAAATTATATATAATATGCTTATCAGACGATTTCTCTAGCTACGTAAATCATACGAAATACGCTTTTGTTTACTGTTAGTTTTGAAAGTATTACTTTATCTATATTAATTAAAAGCACATTTTCAGGTTATGACTGCCTGCCACCCGCATTGAAACGTCATCCAAGTCCGTTAACTTACCATAACATATGGTTTACAGTTATATACACTTCTGTGAGGTTAAACTAACATTTACCGACGCATTAACGTGTATCTACCATTAAGTTTTGATCGTACTAAACTCAAGACTTTTGTTACATATTGTGACAAAAATATTTTCCTTAATCAGACAAGATGAGATATATTACAAAATGTAATCGTCTACTGGAAAATGTTGATGTATTTATTGCATATAGATGTTAACATTAACCGCAGCTATTTTTGTCAAACTATTTTCCTAATAATTTATAAATATAATTCAAGAGTAGAAATTTACGTTATTTTTTAAAATCATATAAATAAATAGTATAAATTTTTTTTAAAAATAAATCTCTACTTTCAACAAAGAAAAATTCTATTCTAGTTACTTTTTATTAAATAATAAACATTTCATCTAAATAAAGTATCATAATCTATGCGTTAAAACACCTGCTACACCATGTAACCTATAACATATAATCAGCTGTTTGATGAAATCATATGTTACCACTAATTTTAAGCCTGTTGGGACGAATTAACTGTATACATCTCGCTTCTTTTGTGAAAAGTTTTTCTCCAATATAAAATTAAAATTAATTTATTTATTAATTTTTTGAGAAAACTTTTTAACATCAAGTCAACACTCATCACAAGGTTTAAAATATTTATTTGAACTTGAATGGATTAATAAAAAGTATATCGTTAACGATTGAAAATTTGTACAAGATATATAAGGAGAGTGTGAACTAATAGAAGTGACTGAAAAATAAACAAAATTAAATGCTATTTGTAAGGTAAACTTATTTTTATATTTCTAATGGAATCCATTTCTACAGCGTTACTCACTTCAGTGATTCGGTAAATCCTGTAATAATATAAGCACAGAACACACAGAGACGGCGAGATCAGAACATCCTCCGTGCTCTAGAGTGCGACTGGAGATGGAGACGGGCAAAGCGTCGCAATACGACGTTTTCCGGCGCCGGCAGCGCCTCCCCCCTCCTCGCCGCTTCTCCAGTGCCGTTATTCAATAGTATCACAGGATAAATCGGTTAGTGTCAATTTTCTTTTATTATTACAAAATAATTATTAATGGCTGTAGACTACGTGATATACCTATATCTCAATTGGCCTTGTTACAGCCCGATGCTTACTCGTCTTATATATTTATTCTTCCATTATTTCGTATTGTTTTGTTGCTTATTTAAATTCTAGATTTTTCTAGAATGTTTTATCGTTATTATTGAATTTAAAAAAATGGATTAATGTGAGTTGAAGATGCGGAACTAAAAAGAAGTACAAATATATAATTTTTAAACCACTCACAAAATGAATACACATCTAATAGACGATCGCCGTGGAATGAAATGAAAAGAAAAAATTAGTACAAGCCGCTGATTGTGAAATGCATTTCCTCTTGAATTGCCATTTCAATCCTTACTTTAAGGCCCGGTACTAGCGTTCATGATCGTGAACATTCGTCCGCCTCTCATTATTATATATGAAGCACCATTTTCAAACAAATGCGTCATTCATCACATTAATTTAAACCTCGGTAATCTGTCTATAAATTTTGATGGGTCGACAACATTTACCGCATTAAAAAAGCAAATAATGCTGCACACCTCACACATGGCATGCGGCATCAATTTTGATACACATTTTTAAGTGCACAGATCAGTAGAGGCGAGAGTAGACGATCACTCAAGAAATGAAAATAAAGTTTAGATTGATGTGCTTTTCTTAGATAATGAAAGAAATAAATACTTCCAAAAACAAACCAACCCGATAAATATAGACAAATATTTTAAAATGTGTATTTTAAAGGGAACATATATATATATATATTATGTGTGTGTGTGTGTGTGTGTGTGTGTGTGTGTGTGTGTGGTGTGTGTTTGTGTGTGTGTCTGGTGTGTGTGTGTGTGTGTGTGTGTCTGGTGTGTGTGTGTGTGTGTGTGTGTGTGTGTGTGTGTGTGTGTGTGTGTGTGTGTGTGTGTGTGTGTGTGTGTGTGTGTGTGTGTGTGTGTGTGTGTGTGTGGTGTGTGTTTGTGTGTGTGTCTGGTGTGTGTGTGTGTGTGTGTGTGTGTCTGGTGTGTGTGTGTGTGTGTGTGTGTGTGTGTCTGGTGTGTGTGTGTGTGTGTGTGTGTGTGTGTGTGTGTGTCTGGTGTGTATAGGTGTGTGTGTGTGTGTGTGTGTCTGTGTCTGTGTCTGGTGTGTGTGTGTGTGTGTGTGTGTGTGTGTGTGTGTGTGTGTGTGTGTGTGTGTGTGTGTGTGTGTGTGTGTCTGGTGTGTATGTGTGTGTGTGTGTGTGTGTGTGTGTGTGTGTGTGTGTGTGTGTGTGTGTGTGTGTGTGTGTGTGTGTGTGTGTGTGTGTGTGTGTGTGTGTGTGTGTGTGTGTGTGTGTGTGTGTGTGTGTGTGTGTGTGTGTGTGTGTGTGTGTCTGTGTCTGGTGTGTATGTGTGTGTGTGTGTGTGTGTGTGTGTGTGTGTGTGTGTGTGTGTGTGTGTGTGTGTGTGTGTGTGTGTGTGTGTGTGTGTGTGTGTGTGTGTGTGTGTGTGTGTGTGTGTGTGTGTGTCTGTGTCTGTGTCTGGTGTGTGTGTGTGTGTGTGTGTGTGTGTGTGTGTGTGTGTGTGTGTGTGTAGTATTTTATTGCTATTTGAACAATAAACAATTATTGAATTTCAAATTATGTAGCACTCACAATTTACTTAATAACCTGAACTCGCATTTATTATCGCTAGAAAAATATCTTTTTATTATCTTCCAATCTTTATTCAGGCATTTACACACTGCGCCTTCCGAATTTTTAATAACCTTTAATACCCGTAGATCATTATAATGTTGGTAAAATCGTAAATTGAACTTTTCGTGTATCTGTATCACTAAGATATAACCTACAACGTATTTAAGTAAATACAATATGTATTACATTGTTCTTCAAACAGTGTATGGTTTAGGGGAGCAGCTTTTGTACCCGGATTGGATAGGTCTGACCATTTGAAGGATGTACGTAGGTGCAGAAGTGACATCAGTAAATACAGTTGTCGAGTAAATGATCTCCAACCTTCGGTTTTTAAACCGTCGATTTCTGTTTAAAACGACGAACACATTTAGTTTATCATTGCGTGAAAGATGGACTAAAAGATATGGCTGTCAAATGAATAATAGATATATTACCTCGATCCGTAAAAGTCACGGACCTGGGTACAACTACACACGCTGTTGTAGAGCATAACGTGTAAGGATTAAACATGGCGTCGTAATGCAAGTTTAATAAACGTATTTTGTTGACATTCCCGCCAACATCAGTGTATTAATTTCAGAAAACATTAACCCAAATTTCAATTCTTCTTAAATAAGTAATATAATCAAAATATATTTTATAGTCAATTCCTACTTAGGTCAACAAAAAAAACTTCTATTCTTGTTACGTTTTATTAAATAATTCCATTTAATATAAAGTAACATTACCTATGGGTTAAAACAGCTGTTATACTAAATAAACTATAACATATGTAGGCTGTTTTATGAAATCGTATGTTATCATTTATTTAAGGTCAAATGGGACAAAACAACTTTAGTCTGATGCATAACTTGCGCCTTTGGTGAAAAGTTTTACTCCCATATAAAACTAAAATTAATTCATTAATAAATTTAATAATTAAATTGTTTAATTTAAATATAAACAGTTTAAATTTATTATTATTGGATTAATGTTTGAAAAAACTTTAATAATATCAATTGTCATCTACTATAAGTTTAAAAAATATTTTATTAACGATTGAAAGTTTCAACAACATATACCTATTTATAAGAAAATTGTGAACTAATAGAACGAATTTAAAAAAACCTCCTCGATTTATATATATATATATATATATATATATATATATATATATATATATATATATATATAATTTTAAACAAATAATATGTAATTGGCCTATCTGGTAATTAATAATCGATTTTCAGTCAGTCAGAGAAGGAGGGGGTTTGGTGGCACCCGAGGTCATGCTGCGTCTATCACCAACAATGGCTGCGGCTAGGAATATGGGATCAGGTGTTTTGGTAAGGGCTGGATGTAGGAGGAGTATCTGCAAACCAGGAGGTTTTTTGGGTGGGACGATAAGAAGGATTTTATTCTGGGGGACTACGATTATTTTAAACATTCATCTGGCTGACTGACTCTCCTTTTTTTCTGTTTTTTGGGTGACATTTTTCGTTTTGAATGTATCAATACATGCGTGTAGTAAGGTTGTTTGTGACACATAAGATAGTGTAAAAATGTGTAATAAAACATAGAGCTAGAATGGAATAACAAAGTGGTGATGGATGACCTTAAACTAACTTAACTTGTCTAACAGAAATTTCAGAACGTACTAAACTTAAACTTAATTTTACTTAAAGCTAGAATGAGTGTTACAAATGTTGTAGGGTGAGCTAAACACTAAACTAAACTTTTTAACCCAACTAACATATTACATGATAAAACTTGACCTAACCGATACATAATAAAATGGGATTATCGATTTTTCTCTTTCCTTACCTAAATTACGAATAGGCCTAAATGTATTGATGCGATGATCAGGTTTGGTATCATTTTTCAAATAACTAGAGGTTACAAATAACTAGAGGTTACAAATAACTAGAGGTTACAAATAACTAAAAAAGTATTCATATTATATTTTATACAAAGATATATATACTCGTAGTCGGTTAACTGTTATTTGTAACCTGGTTTTAACGTAGTTATTTGCTGAAATAAATTAAATGGTTTTTTAAATCTATAATATACTCGTATATAAGAATTATATATTTATAATTCTGTTATATATATATTACTTCAGTAAGCCTTTATATATATATATATATATATATATATATATATATATATATATATATATATATATATATATATATATATAGGTTTATTAAAGTTTTGTAAGGTCTAAAAAACAAAGTTAATTTATAGTATACAGTAGTTCTAATTTGTTTTTACAGTTATAACTAAGAGCAGCTCCGCTTGTAACGCACTAAGTCGTTGCATCGGCTTTGCTTTATTGAAGAAACATCACAATGGTTGTTCCATGGCGGTGGAAAGTTGTTCAGTATTTAACCTGAATGTGGTGTGTATTGAACCTGCAACAGGTGGCGCATAAGGGCACACGCAATCTTCCACTTCTTCGTTAAACTTTCTAAATATTACTACTTCTATATTTACGAGAAACGAGTCAACACACATTGTGAAAGATTTATTTTTAAAGAAAAGTACAAAATTTAATTACATGCAGATGTGAATTATAACAAACGAAGTAAAAGCACGAGAGTATAACCAATTTGCTCATTGAAGTATAGCAGACGTATAGAAAGGACAAAAGTATAGCCCCTTTGATCACTGAAGTATGGCAGACGAATAAAAAGCACAAGAGTATAACCCCTTTGCTCAATGAAGTATGGCAGACGAATACTAGGACAAAAGTATATCAACTTTGCTCACTGAAGTATGGCAGACAAATAAAAAGGACAAAAGTATATCAACTTTGCTCACTGAAGTATAGCAGACGTATAAAAAGGACAAAAGTATAACCCCTTTGCTCACTGAAGTATGGCAGACGAATACAAAGGACAAAAGTATATCAACTTTGCTCACTGAAGTATGGAAGACGAATAAAAAGGACAAAAGTATATCAACTTTGCTCACTGAAGTATAGCAGACGTATAGCAAGGGCAAAAGTATAACCCCCTTGCTCACTGAAGTATGGAAGACGTATAGAAACGACAAAAGTATATCAACTTTGCTCACTGAAGTATGGCAGACGTATAGAAAGGTCAAAAGTATATCAACTTTGCTCACTGAAGTATGGAAGACGTATAGAAACGACAAAAGTATATCAACTTTGCTCACTGAAGTATGGCAGACGTATAGAAAGGTCAAAAGTATATCAACTTTGGTCACTGAAGTATGGCAGACGTATAGAAAGGTCAAAAGTATATCAACTTTGCTCACTGAAGTATGGCAGACGTATAGAAAGGTCAAAAGTATATCAACTTTGCTCACTGAAGTATGGCAGACGTATAGAAAGGTCAAAAGTATATCAACTTTGCTCACTGAAGTATGGCAGACGTATAGAAAGGTCAAAAGTATATCAACTTTGCTCACTGAAGTATGGCAGACGAATAAAAAGGACAAAAGTATATCAACTTTGCTCACTGAAGTATGGCAAACGAATAAAAAGGACAAAAGTATATCAACTTTGCTCACTGAAGTATGGCAGACGAATAAAAAGGACAAAAGTATATCAACTTTACTCACTGAAGTATGGCAGACGAATAAAAAGGACAAAAGTATATCAACTTTGCTCACTGAAGTATGGCAGACGAATAAAAAGGACAAAAGTATATCAACTTTGCTCACTGAAGTATGGCAGACGAATAAAAAGGACAAAAGTATATCAACTTTGCTCACTGAAGTATGGCAGACGAATAAAAAGGACAAAAGTATATCAACTTTGCTCACTGAAGTATAGCAGACGTATAGAAAGGTCAAAAGTATATCAACTTTGCTCACTGAAGTATGGAAGACGAATAAAAAGGACAAAAGTATATCAACTTTGCTCACTGAAGTATAGCAGACGTATAGAAAGGTCAAAAGTATATCAACTTTGCTCACTGAAGTATGGCAGACGAATAAAAAGGACAAAAGTATATCAACTTTGCTTACTGAAGTATAGCAGACGTATAGAAAGGTCAAAAGTATATCAACTTTGCTCACTGAAGTATGGCAGACGAATAAAAAGGACAAAAGTATATCAACTATGCTTACTGAAGTATAGCAGACGTATAGAAAGGACAAAGGTATAACCCCATTGCTCACTGAAGTATGGCAGACGAATAAAAAGGACAAAAGTATCTCAACTGTGCTCACTGAAGTATAGCAAACGAAGTAAATGGACAAAAGTATAACCACTTACCGCAGTAAAGTATTGCAGATGAAGGTAGAGGACACGAGTATAACCACTTACCTCACTGATGTATGACAGACGAAGGAAAAGGACAAGAGTATAACCACTTATCTTACTGACGTATGGGAGACGACGGGAAAGACAAGTGTATAATCATTAACCCCACTGATGTATGGCAGACGAAGTAAAAGGACATGCGTATAACCACTTACTTCACCGAAGTATGGGATACGAATGAAAATGACTGGAGTATAACCACTTACCGCAGTGAAGTATGGCAGACGAAGTTATAGGAGAAGAGTATATGTATAAATACTTACAGCAGTGATGTATGGCAGACGAAGAAAAAGGACAAAGATGTACTACTTTGCTTACTGAAGTATGTTACACCAAGTAAAAGGATAAACCACTTACCTCAGTGAAGTATGGCAGACGAAGGAAAAGGACAAGAGTATAACCACTCACCTCACTGAAGAATGGCAGACGAAGGAAAAGGACAAGAGTATAACCACTCACCTCACTGAAGAATGGCAGACGAAGGGAAAAGACAAGAATATAACCACTTACCGCAGTGAAGTATGGCAGGCGAAGTAAAAGGACACGAGTATAACCACTTACTTCATTGAAGTATAGCAGACGAAGTAAAAAAACAAATGTATAACCAGTTACTGCGATGATTATATATATATATATATATATATATATATATATATATATATATATATATATATATATATATATATATATATACACGAGAATATGCTTTGTAATATACTGGTTATAGAAAGTACAATTATATAAAAAAATATTTAAAAAAATTCCTAAACTCCCTAACTCTAGTGGTAATAACCCAAGACACCATTAATTATGGCAAATTTTTTGGCTTTTACAGTAAGACTTGTTACTCTGCTTTACTTTCAAACATTGATGTGTCATAAATTATTACCTAAAACTTGAGATGTCTCAAAATAGTTTTTCGAAGAAAATCATGTGATAAGTATTAAGTTTGTTAGACGTGGACCTAAAGCGTATTGTTACACGTAATTACTAACGTAAATTTTAGTGCCAGGATGTGTAAACAAGGCAATTATATCACTAATGCCTAATGTAGTCTTTATAAATAGTTTTCCACGTCAAGGTTTAAGTTTCAAAACAGAATTTGCCGCCCTTTATTATCTTTTAGTCCGTAGTGCAAGGGTTTTAAAATATAATATCCACTTTTGAGCTGAAATTATCGTTATTCACTCCTGTCCAAAATTAAACTCAACTGACCAATATTATTGTTTATCATTTTTCACTGGAGAGGATTAGGTAAAAATCAAATGTTGCAAGTTTAATTGCATGATTTTGTACAATATCAAGATCACAGTGGTACAATATATTACAATTAAAATATTGGAAACAACCCCAATACCACATGAATAATTTTAAAAAATCTAATAATACAAGTTACCTAAAATTAAACCCTTTTGTACATTTTGATGACCATGTCATTATCATCAGAGGGTCTTGTGATGTTAATAAAACCCTCTAATGAAGATGACATGGTCACCGAAAAGAAGACATAAGGGTTTAATCTTCGGTAATTCGGTAAAAAAATTTTTTGTTTTTGTGATATTGGGGTTGTAGCCAATATTTTTATTGCATAATTTTGCTAAAGATAAACCATCTATACTCATTAATATATAGCAATAAAAACACTTGTCTATAATAGAGCTTTGTTTTTGTCTAAATGAGGTGGCCGTCCTTTTTAAGGTGTCTTTTTCCAGCTCAGACTTTAACTGCGTTGCTACTTGGTGTAAAACTAAGTAGATAAAGGCACACATCTACCGAAACAGCTGAACACATTTGTACAAAAATAAATTTCTCTAAACAAAATTTGGTAAACTATACTATAAGCATGTGTTTTCAAACAAGTATGTAGGCTAATAAATGTATAGCAGTGTTTCAAGCAGGGTCAAACAAGAAAAATATTAAAAACTTATATTTACGTACATGCTGTTTTGAAAAACAACTAATACAAACTAATTTTTTTTAAAGTAAATTCTTACTTAGGTCAACAAAGGAAAATTTTATTTGAGTTACTTTTTATTGAATAACTACAATTAATAGCCTATAAGCAAAGTAACAATAACTATGCATTATTGGCAGCTGTTCTACCACATAACCTATAACATAAAATCAGCTGTTATATCAAATAATTTACTATAATTTATTTTAAGCTAAATAGGACGAAATAACTATATTGCATACCTTGCTGCTTTTGTAAAAAGTTTTTCTTCCATATAAAACTAAAATTGATTCATTAAATTTAAGTAATTCAAAAAACTGTATTAACACCACATGTATCATCCACTACAAGTTTTAAAAAAGTATTTGAATTCGAGTGGATGAATAAAAGGTATTTCGTTAACGATTTAATATAACTGAACTATATGTATATGAAGAGTGTGAACTAATAGTAGGATTTGATGAAAGTAATAAAATACCCCGCTATTCAGGTTCTGGAGAGATTCTCATACACATAGCTCTGAAGGGAAATCCACCTCAGTCTTCTCCAGATATCAATTTGATTTGCAAAACAAAAACTACTATTGTCCCTGGAATATAGGCCTAGATTATTAAAGAATCGACTTATGATCGATTTACCTCTTGAGTGCCCCCAAACAATGGCTCACCCCGCCTCTTATTGTCTCGCGGCAAGTCAGGAAATGAGAAGTAGGCCTACCCAGGAATTACTTGAGAGTCGAAATCGTAATAATATAAAGTATAGGTTGATTCAGTAAAGAGTAAATTAAAATGATTTAGCAGAGGCTGTTTTGAAATCAGAGGCCATGGAGCATTCCTAGAAAGTATGATCGAATTAAATTTTAGCCAAAAAAGACTTATAATTTCGTAAAAAGGTTATAGATTAACTCGGTAAACCAACAGTGTTAACAGTTCTAAAATAATATGCCAATGGTCTTTGTAAATTCATAATTTTATAGAAATATACAACAAACCCAGTATAACAGAAAATAGAATTATAAAAGTGACAGCGCAATTGAATTAAAAGAATCAATGATTGAATTTAGTTCAATCACTAGATTCTAGGGACGTTGCTGTCGCGTCATCAAATACACAGATATATTTTGCACTCCCGCAACGAGAGAAGGGGATTCACTCGGTTAGCGGCTTAGCTTGGGAACAATTATTGGTTCGAGTGATGTATCGACAGTAGCAACCCTATGAGCTAGTTTTTGAATTAGCGTACAAACGATTGCTTTACAATACCATTGTGCTCTATTACGTTTGTATTATCGGTGGTATTAGGAACCAATAATCACAAATAATATAAACATCAAACCTTGTCAGAACAATAGTGTGCAGCAATCTTTTTTTTAACGCTGCGCTGGTTCAATTACTAGATCCTAGGGGCGTTACTGTTGAAGCATCACTCAAATCCTTTGCCAAGTTGAACTATTTCTTTTTATATTTATTTTTATTCTGTTCTCTCTGATAAAATGAAATAATTAATGCGTAGGCTAGTCATATTTTGGGGGCTGAAAGGTTAAAAGTTTACCTAGTTTGTTAAATAAGAAACCCCGAATGATTAAGTTCCAAATTTTATGCAATTCTTTCTATTAGCGCAAAGTCTTCTTAATATATCTTGTACAAATGTTCAATCGTTAATAAAATAAGTTTTTATTCATCCAATCAAGTTTAAATACATTTCTTTTAATCTACAATTGATGTTAATACGTTTTTTCAAATATTTATTTAATAAAAATTAGATTATAAAAATGTGGCCGTCTAGGTAGGAATCGATCTGAGTACCTTCATGTTCGAAGTCTAGCGATTTGGCACTGAGCCAACTTTCCAATAGCTAACAATGTACTTCTCAAAGATGTATATAAATTTTTTTTTACCCCCATCTGGTTGTCGTCGAAACCTCCATTGCACAACTTAAAATTATTGCCATGGTTACCACGCAATATCATAAATATTGCTCTAGGATTACAGATGAATGAAAAAAAATAAAATAAGCAAAACGAATTAATGGTATCGAACCTTTCTTCACAAATGACATTGATAAAGGAAAGGGGAAAGAAACTGCAACACAATGCAAGCGACAAAAAAGCGTAAAAATAGTAACAAACAAAAATAATAGTCCAACACCATAGTACATAGAAAGGGAAATGGAAAATTGAAAGGAAATTCTCTTTCAATTTTGTCACTTAATATTGTTGTTCTGTATGTATATATATATATATATATATATATATATATATATATATATATATATATATATATATATATATATAATTACATTAATTGTAATTATAAAATAGAAAGAAACTAACATTTGTTTTAAATATTTAAGTAGGAATTTACTTTTAAAAAAATTATTTGACTTATTTATATTATTAAATTCCTTTCATCAGCTCACACTCTCCTGATATATATATCTTGTACAAATTTTCAGTCGTTGATAAATACATTTCTATTCATCCAATCATGTTCAAATACATTTTTTTCCTGTAGTGGATGACAATCGATGTTAATACAATTTTTGCAAATATTTATTTCATAATTAAATTATACAAACTTAGGGGTCTGGTTCGGAATCGAACTGAGTATCTTCAAAGTTTAACGCCTTGGCACTAAGCCAACTTTCCCATAGCTAGGAACGTGCTTCTCAAAGATGTACATGCATTGTTTTGCTCCCATTTGGTTGTCGAAACCTCCAATTCACAACCTTACATTGTTGCCATGGTAACCACACAATATCATAAATATTGCCCTAGGATTAAACATGAATGAAAGGAATAAAATAAATAATATGAAGTAACGGTATCGAACCTTGGTTCACAAACGAACAGTGCAAAAGCATAGCGAAAAGAAACTACAAAACTATGCAAACGACAAAAAGAAAGAAAACACATAAATAGTAACAAACAAAAATAATAGTTCCACGCCATACATAGAAAGGAAAGTGGAGAATTGCACGGATATTCGCTCTCTATTTTGCCACTTAATATTGTTATTTTGACATATTTATATTAGTTGTAATTATAGAATAAAAAGAAACTAAAATATTTTTTTTATTCAAGTAGGAAGTTACTTTAAAAAATAAATATTGCTTGTTCTGCATATGCAGTAGTCGTGCTCATCTTAATATTTGGAAATGAATAACTAAAGTATCGATTACACCTTTACTTTAGTACAGTGATATTTGTTACTTTAAAATCAGACGTTTATGAAAGACGATTTCAAAAACATGTCCAGGGGTTTAAAGTAGTATTTTGACTCATTTATAGACATTTTTAGCCTTGTTTTGCAAATGTTAACTTTCAAAAGAATTATACCAATACAAATGTGGTTTATTCCCGTGTGTAACCTGTTCAGCTAATGGAAAGAGATTAATTAAGCTTTATGCAATCGAAATCAATAAAACTGTTTCGTATATTAAACCCAGAGACGGGCGAAGATAATTTAAAAAATCTTTATGCCTGGCAATACCAGTGGGTCCATACGCTCTCTCTATAATCCCACTTACTTTCCTACTTTACTTTCTCTATCTCTATTCCTACAGGAACGGGATTAAAGAAGATATATACGTCACCGCAGGGGCAAATAGAAAACGACCTTGCCCAACCTTATTAGTTACCATGGCAACTCTAATAGACACAGCTGGATGGCCTATTGCATTGATTTCGTTGACAGCTAAACGTTTCGTCCTGTCGTGCGGTTTGATCATTTATTATTTATCTTGGTCCGATATCAAATAATTAAACTGCATATCTGTTAAATGTATGTGTACGGTTAGCATGACCGATGCAATCGCGCTCTGGCGTGACAAATAAAAACAAGCATATTCGTTACGAAAATTGCTTTTGTCAGTTACGTGGCATAAATATGTTGCGGATTGGATAGTAGGCTACTCAAATAAGGCGATGTTACCGTGTTTTCCTCATGTAGTTTAGGATATTTAACTTTGAAATTACTATGGCTAATATGACTATAGTTCCGTGTTATGGCTAATGAGGGATAATATGTGGCTCCGAAATGAGCTCACTCCCAGTAAGTGGAGGGACATAAAGCCCATCCGGTTCCCACGAGGAAATTCGAAAAACTATACTGTTTTCAATGTTTGTACTTTTTAATAAAAAAAACATCCAAATTTAAAAAACAAGTAACTTAAACAAAAAAATAAAAAATCAATTCCTACTTAGCAAAAAAAAAATTATTTTAGGTACTTTTTATTAAATAATTACAGTTAATTTTAATATAAATAAATAAACAGCTGTTCTACCACATAACCTATAACACGAATCGGCTGTTTTATGAAGTCATGTTATTTTAAGCCAAATGAGAAGAAATAGCTATATTGCATACCTTGCTCCTTTTGTGAAAAGCTTTTCTCCCAAATAAAACTGAAATTAATTAATTAAATTTAACTAATGAATTAATATTTGAAAAAACTACACTAATATCAAGTGTCATCAGCTACAGGTTAAAAAAAAAAGTTGTGTGGATGAATAAAGAGTATTTTACTAACGATTAAAAATTTGAGTGTATATAAGTCAAGTGTGAAATGATAGAGCGAATTGGGAAAAAACAACAATTCTAGCAAGTAGATATTTTTAAATAATATTTACTTCACAGCAAATAAAACATAGATTCTATCTACAGATACTGTTTTTAGATTCTCTATTGTATTACAAAAGTAGCCAAAAAGGTAGTATTTCCAGAGCTTGGATAAGATAGACTGATTCTGAATTTTCTAAGTTTTACGTAACTTTCAGCTGGAGTTGAGATGTAGACTCTACAATTATAACTATACAATATAACAATTTATATAAAAAGACTTACTATAAATTTTCCCTTTTAAAATTAATTCCCCACACATTTAAACATTTATATGCTAAGTAATCGTCTGCAGTACTGTACTTATGAGTAGACATCGTTACCTTTAGTAAAAAAAATTCAAGTCTTATGAAGTGTTATAAAGAGTGTAAAGAATGTTTTGTTTTGTGTGATTTTAAACTCAAACCTGGTTAGAAATCTTAGCTGATTCAATACGCCTCTACAAGAACAATGGAGACTTAAATCCCTAAATACTTTTACGTATAATTAAATAATTTAACATTATAATAATTTTTCAATTCCTTCTATTAGTTCGCACTCTCTTTGTATATCTTTTGTTCAAATTTTCAATCATTAATAAAGTACCTTTTGTTCATTCATTCAAGTTTAATCATTTTTTTTCAACTAGTGAATGACACTAGAAGTTAATACAGTTTTTAAAAATAATAATTCATTAATTAAATACAATGAATCAGTTTTAAAAACATACACAAAACTCACAAATTAATCATTTATTTACTCATACGCGTTTCAATGTCCAAGTCATCATCATCAGTGAGTTTTACTACTACAAATGATGATGACTTGGTCATTGAAACGCGTATGAGTAAATAAATGATTAATTTGTGAGTTTTGTGTATGTTTTTATTTGTTTTTAACATAACCTGACAAACTAAGCTCAAAGAATGTTTGTTTAATTAATTTTAGTTTTTTATTCGGGAGAAATCTTTTTATAAAAGGGACAAAATATGCAATATAGTTATTTCGTCCCATTTGGCTTGAAATAAGTGATAATATTTGATTTCATAAAACAGCTGATATAGGTAATGTGGTAGAACAGTTGTTTTAACGCATAGGTTATTTACTTTGTATTTGTATTTATTTAATAAAAATTAACTAAAATAAAATTTTCTTTGTTGGCCTAAATAGGAATTTACTTTAATAATTTTTGTTTACATAACTTGTTTTCAATTAAATTTGTGAGGTGAAGTTTATAATGCAATCAATTAATAATCTATTGACTCAAGCGCGTTTCGATGCAATGAAATCATCGTAGGTGAGTTTTAGTTACTACAAATTCTAAATTACAAATAAAGTGAAAGCACGGTTATATTCCAATATGTGTGATGATGATATCACTCAATAAATTATTGATTGTGAGTAATTATTATTATTAATTATTGATTGTTCATTAATAATTAATTATTAATTGAACATTTACTAAGCTACTTTTCATGTTGCATTTGGTTGGCGGATTAAACTCTTTAATTTCAACAAATAATTATCTCCGTGTAACAGGCATTGAAGTGTGTGTGTGTGTGCACGCGCGCTCGCGTGTGTGATTCTGTTTTCTACTACAACTCGCCGTATTTGCATAAACCGACCGTTACTGGTCATTGGTAATGAAATAGCTCTGTAGAATATCCATAATAAAGTTCCTTATTGCACGAGTGGTGGCGTTGAACCAAACTATCGATTTAAAGGCGTGGCTTCATTATGGTGAGTGCTACAGGTTGTTGTCTAGGTCCAAGGCACGTGTTTACAAAGATAACTTAAATATCGTTATGCACTGTCACAGGAATGGATTTTCAAATATATTGAGAGATTAAAAATGTTTAGACAATTTTGTTTAATATTTCAAATGAAGCAGGAGAAATTAAAAAAAAAAAACTGCACTAGTCTATAAGTACTAATTGAACTGGCTGGTGAGTTGAAATTATAAATAAATAAATAACTGCTCACTAACTCACAAAACAACATACTTTATTATTATACGCGTTTCAATGACTTATGTTATCATCATCATAGTGACACTACTAAAATTACTTCCAGTTGTAAATTTTATTAGTGTCACTGGTGATGATGACATCAGCCATTAAAACGCGTATGACAATGAACTACTGTATATTGTTTTTTGAGTTCGTGTGCAGTTATTTATTTATTTATACTAAGCCACTAATGTATATATATATATATATATATATATATATATATATATATATATATATATATACATATATTTGTAGTTATGCAACACTGTTTTCTTGTATACATTATCACTTTCACTTTGTACTTAAACAAGAATCTTACTTGGTATTTATGCCCGAGGATGATGGCACGACCAGTCATTGAAAGTTAGCTCGTATAAATATCAAGTAAGATTCTTGTTTAAGTACATAAGTGAAAGTGATATATATATATATATATATATATATATATATATATATATATATATATATATATATATATACTTTTTTTTAAGCTCTATAGTTATGGTGGATGTACAGTACCTACTTTATTGTTCATTTTATTGGTTTACTGTTCATATTTAACTCATATTGGTGTTTATTATTACAAAACAATTTATTACTTGTGAACCACTCCAAAGCTAAAAATACAGCAGCAACGCACCACTGCTTCGCTGTAGTATGTAACATTTTGCAGGGGCTCACTACGTCTTTGAATTGCTATTTTTAATTGCCTCTCGATCGTCCGGTTTTTCTCTACATCCGGCTTATCGGTCGCCCCATTAAGCCGAACTGGTAAGTGTTTAAATTTATTAGAAAACGTAAGAAAAATTACAAATAATTAAATCGGAGTTAAATGCAAGTAAAATGAGAACCAAGTTTCTTTTGGACACGTAAATGTCGGCAATACATGAAATAAAATCAATAAAACTGTATATAACTCATAGTAACGGAAAATAAACAGTCTCATTGCTTAGCAACAATTGTTGAGTACATTTCGTCACTTCTTTGTTTTGAACTTAATAGTATAATTTACCGGCCTATTCAAATATATTTTGTCAAGTCGAAGTTACAAGTGGTCAGTAGTAAATTATTTCTAATCCATTAATATCCAAAACGTTTTGGGCAAACAGCTGGATAAAGATGTTTAAGCATACATTTTTTACAAACAATATTAGAGCTGGCTGTGAGTTAAGGCTATAAAGAAAAATAAATATACACAACTTACAAGTATATTTATTTAATTTAACAACTCACATCTTTAATTACAACTGTGTTTCGAAACCATATGTCATCATCATCAGTGATGCTACTACAATCAAAACTACTTCAGTAGCTACTGCTACTTCAGTTAAACTTCAACTCCAGAGTGAAATTATTTGTAGTAGCATTAATGATGATGATTAAATAAGTAATCGAAATGAAATTAAAAATTTTATAATTGTTAGTTGTGTATATTTATTGTGTTTATCTATTTTTTTTTTTTTTTTAAGATTATTCTGAAGCAAAATATTGAAATAATTTCTACATTATATGCATTCCTTTATAATAATTAACTCCATATAAAGCATTTGAACAACAAAAAGCATTCGTACTAGTTACAAAGGTGTGTATTATTATAAGTAAAGTAACATAACCTATGCATTAAAACGGTTAAATAATCTACTTAATAACCTATAACATAAGATCAGCTGTTTAGTGTAATCATATGTTATCACTTATTTTAATTCAAATGGATTGAAATAAAACTAGATTGCATTCATTAACCCTTTTGTGATTTTTTCTTCCATGTAAACTGAAATTAATTTATTAATTTTAATTAATGAATTAATATTTGAAAAAACTGTATTAACAACAAGTGCCATCTATTACAAGTTTTGTAAACTGTATTACAGGCATGTGTTTGCAAACATAAGTTAGTATGTAGGCTAATAAATATATAGCAGTGTTTTAAGCAGGGTCAAACAAGAAAATATTAAAATTTCACATGTACGTACATGCTGTCTTGAAAAAACAACTAATACAAACTAAAATTTTTTAAAGTCAGTTTTTACTTAGGTCAACAAAGGGAAATTTTATTTGAGTTACATTTTATTGAATAATTACAATTATTATAAATAAAGTAACATTAACTACACATTAAAACAGCTGTTCTACCACACAACCTATAGCATAAATACTGTTTTATGAAATCATAAGTTATAATTTATTTTAGCCAAATGGACAAATAAATATATTGCATACCTTGCCTTTTTTGTAAAAAGTTTTTCTCCCATAAAAAACTAAAATTAATTCATTAAATTTAATTAATGGATTAATATTTGAAAAAACTGTATTAACAACAAGTGTCATCCACTAAAAGTTTAAAAAAATGTATTTGAACTTGATTGGATGAATAAAAATTATTTGATTAACAATTGAAAATTTGAACAAGATATGTATATATGGAAGAAGAGTGTAAACTAATAGAAGGAGTTGAAAAATTACTTTGAAAGTACTCAGGTTCATACTTCTAAACAAATGCTCTTTTATCTTGTTTTCATGTTAAAAGGAGCAAGAACAATATCAAGCGCCTTCAATAGTTACAATTGTTAAAACCTATTTCTTGGATAAACTTAAAAATTGTACAACCAAAATCATCAACATAAACGTTGAATTGTTGTTGTATGTTCTTTGACCTACATGCAGGTAATTTCAGTTTTGAGTATAAAATATCCTGATCCACCTCCGGCATTAAACAAGGATAGATAAACATGCAAGGGAATTAATTATTTAGACGGTGTTTTAACATTATGGTAGCAAGCTTATGAATAATATTGTAATACTCTGCAATGCAGTTCAGAATATGACACTCTAAAGCAAACCTTATCTTTGTACATTTTGCCACAATAAAGGTTGTTATATATATATGTGGGTGTGTGTGTTTGTTTATTTAAATTTTAAATCACTTGAAAAAATTAATAATTTTTTGTGAAGATCTTAGACACATTTCTCAAGAAATAATCAATCATCCTAAAACTGGTCAAAAGTAATTAACCTATAACTAACAGATAAACTCCATTATATATGGAATGGAGGAAATTCTTTCATGAATTAAGAAACATGCACTGGTCTAGTAATGGGATGATATAAATAGAAGTAATGTTATCTATATTGGAAAGAAGGCGTTTTAAAGTGTATAGATTAGTAAAATTTTAAGTGCACGTATGGCTTGAAGATGTGGGAGCATAGGCACTATTTGTCAATAATAGTAACTACAACCGCCAGTAACAATATAACAACCATAATAATAACACTCTAAGAGCAAAATTAATTAAAAATATAATTAAATGACACTGCTAGATACCCCGCTAGGACGCCGCCAGTATAGGCTTTGTTTCGTAAAAGGAACGATTGTTTCGAAAGGCGTCAGCAAGTAAGCCCTTACTTATTCACCTAGTTAAGTAGCATTTAATTATAGTTTAATCAGTGAATTCAAGATGATTACAACAAGCAAATTAAAAATAATTCTAGTCAAGGAATGTTATTAGTAATACTTAACTACAAGCTGTACATGGAAACACAAGGGGCTACTAACAATGTTTGATTGTGATGATCTGAGTAAAAACTTATCTGCGAAGACAAAATAGATTGAGCAGAGGGT
Source organism: Prosapia bicincta (assembly GCA_036971475.1). NCBI lineage: Eukaryota > Metazoa > Arthropoda > Insecta > Hemiptera > Cercopidae > Prosapia > Prosapia bicincta. The sequence goes on along the minus strand of JBAIZL010000004.1, from coordinate 147,060,259 downwards.
GAAAATAATAGTGAGCTCTGCTCACCCCTTACCTTTCCTGATGATCACTGAGTTGCATGAAATTATCTTTGAAGAAATATTTTGAGATCATAATGAGAAGAATAAAAAAAAATTAAATAATTTGAGCACAATACCAAAAGAAATATCCTAAATTTGTCAACCCTATTTCTTGCAGAGTTAAAGTCTGAGTTGACAAAACACTCTTGAAACGGCTGTCCTCAAAAATTGTTACTACAGGTTAGTGTCACAAATAAATATATGTTCGAGTGCTTAGGTTTGTAATCCACAGAAAATTTCATGACAGATTTTTGTGTAATATATATTCTAATGTATAATAATAAGTACTTTTGTAGTAAGACTTCTTAAGCCACAATAAAAGGAAATGGACACTAAAAACTCCACTAAAAGTCAACTCACTTCATTACTCAGGGTTTTAGGATGATGACTATATCCTAAATAGGCCACATTCTTCAAATTGCGTTTTTTTTCATTTGTGAATTTTAACTGCAGGTAGTACTGGGAATATACTTAAAGGTAAAGCTTTAAAAATGAGGAACACTAAGATATGAAGGGTATAAAGAACAGGAGGCTGATCCTATACCTCTAATCTAAATGGTAGAAACCCCTACACTTTAAACAGGGAAAAAATAAAAAATACCTGAATGTTTTGTTTTATTGTTTCTTATATAATATCCAGAATGCAACAAGCCATCCTGGATTAATGAATATATTAGATTCATTTTTATAATTGATTCATTTTTATAGTTACAATAAAATGTGTATTTAAAAAAAAATGTTCAAATGGATACATTTTAAAAACAAACCATAAAAGTCATGCTTATAACAAACTTATATGAGTTATCAATTTTCAACCATCAAAGTTTTAGAAAGATCAATTTTTTATATTGGTTTCTGATTTTTAAAGGGTTGTTTGAGAATGTTTCTTCTTAAAGGAGAAATCTCTAAGAGCTACATTTCAAAATGTGACTTTCTATGATTGATTGTTCAACATTTTAAAAATTATTATAATTTATTTGCATATTTCAAAGTACTGTATTATTGACATAAAAATCAACCGAAACAAAAATTATGGAAGGATTTACAAAGTTAATACTGGTGTCATTAAATCATTCAACAACTCAGAAAGTGTTTAGCAGATAAATTTTAATCCATAACCTTTTAACTTAATAAATAATTGTCTTAATTTTTACACAATTGATACTAATTAGGCCTATTTTCATAACAGCCTATCTCTTCCATTTGACTAAGTATAATATCATTCATTTAACTATAATTACATAATTTATTATATTGTTTAAATTAAAATATCTACAATTTATTATTTTAGTATCTGAAAATTAAAAACTATTCTAAAGAGCTAGAAGTCTTTGGTCCTTTATAATTTAATTTTTATTTGTAAAAAAGTAAAGAAACATTAGAGGAAAAATCAACTTGTTTATCACTTATATGATGTTATGTATACACTCCCTTTATTGAAGCATATTTTTTACATTAGCCTACAGGTAACAAAATGCATTCTGCTCTCTTTTTTAATTATGGATTAGAGAATATAATGAAATATATTAAACAGTTATTTAAAAAATATATATTATTTGGTTTCATCTTCACTTGAGCCACTACTTTTTAACTAAAAATACTTGTATATTTGTTATGGGTAAGATATGCTCACAACCATCCTCAATAATCAAAAAAGTAATTGCTACTATAGGCAAGTATAAGATATTAACATATGTACAAGTGTTTTGCTATTATAAATTATAGGTTTGCAATTTAATTCAATACAGAACACACATTAAACTGTAGCTAAAAACTCAGGCTTTGGAAACTGCAACACAAGGTAAAGTAGTTCAATAGCCACCATCTTGATTTTAGTGCTTTCTAATGGAAGATATAAGAAACCAGACATTTGATTGTACTACAATGGTAACAAAACTGAAAGAGTTGCTCTTTCATTTGATGAATAGTTTATAATTGTAAGTCAAAATTGAAATAAATTCTATAAGCCATCACTGCCCCTATTAATTTTGAAACAACCTTTAGATGAGTTTTTAAGAATGTTGGTTTTGATGTACTAAGTGTTTTTAGTTTACTAAAAATTGTACTTGAACCATGAGGAAGTTGTCATCAAGTTTTAATAAGCTAATATTTATATTTTTTATCCATTATATTCAAAAAAATATTGAATACCAAGTTCTATTTAAATCTGATTTTAAAATTTGTAGAAATTATGTCATTGGATTACTGTATTCTGTACATCTGGATACATCAGTTAATTTGCATTATGAATAAACCTAATAGGTGGTCTCATAATTTTCTCTTACTTACTGTACCTACTATTTGAAGGATTTTAAACGGTTAAATTAAGACATTGACATTTACTAACAAAATATTCATAAAGATTGGTCATAAAGAGGGTTTAATTTCCTACTGTAATATTGAAACAACTCTATTGAGCCTAATGTAAGTTTTCCCACTTACTTTACCAGACCAACTAACAAGTTTTTAGTTTGTTTGGAGTGTAGATGTTTAATTCACTTCACTTTATTTTATCTACAAGGCAGATCAAGCATCTTGTACAACACTGATATACTTTGATCTCCATCAGATACATCTTTTGGAACTAATTTGTGTGCCACTTATCATAGTTTTATATTATTCCTTATCGATAGGATTACAGGCAATACATACTGTTACTAAGTAAGCTTTCACTTAGTTGATTTTAATACTATCACAGATATCTGTCTGTCAGACCATACACTTTCTATACATTTGTTACTCTAAGATGATAAACATTGATAATAAATATTAAAAAACCTCTTAACCCTGATACAAACACATAAAATACTTTTTTATTTTACCCTTATATACATTTCAGTTACCAAATAACCATCCTTAGAGGAATAACATACACAGACTGTCTTTGTAGGAGGTCTGTTACAAAAAAACGCGGACTGTTTGAAATTCGCGGTTCTAGTTAGTTTCAGGAGAATCCGCTTGGTGTTGCTAGGTTCGTATAAATCAGCTGATTAAAACGCGGTATTTCAGTTGCAGATATCTTCATTTGTTCATGAGTTACACACAGTTTAGTAAAGAGTGTATTTTTTCGTTTGTCGGATTTTAAAATGGACAGGCTGAAGGAGCAACGAACTGCTGTGAAATTTTGTGTAAAACTAGGGATATCTGCAACAGAAACATTTGCCATGCTTAACACGGCTTATGGCGATGTTGCTATGAAGCGTACTGCATGTTTCAAGTCGCATGCACGTTTCAAGGGTGGGCGACAGTCGATTGATGACGATGAGCGTCCTGGACGTCCTTCAACGTCAACTGAGTCAAGTTGACGTCCTTCAACAAGCTCGCCAAGTTCGGTCGAATGTGAAGGTGATGCTGACAGTTTTTTTTTTATGCTAAGGGTGTTGTTCACTACGAGTACCTCCCTGAAGGCTCTACAGTCAACCAGATTACCTACATTGAAGTACTGAAACGTCTGAGGGACGATGTCCAACGCAAAAGGCCAGAAGTGTGGGGAAGTGATAACTGGTTTTTCCATCGCGACAACGCTCCAGATCACTCAGCACTCAGAACTCGTGAGTTTTTAGCCAAACATTCGACCACTGTTCTCCCCCCCCCCCCTACTCACCCGACCTTGCTCCTTGTGACTTTTTCTTATTCCCAAAACTTAAAAAACCAATTTGTTGCACCTTCAGGCTGTCCATTTTACAATCCGACAAACGAAAAAACACTCTTTACTAAACTGCGTGTAACTCATCAACAAATGAAGATATCTGCGACTGAAATACCGCTTTTTAATCAGCTGATTTATATGAACCTAGCGACACCAAGCGAATTCTCCTGAAACTAACTAGAGCCGCGAAATTAAAAACGTCTGCGTATTTTTTGAACCGACCTAGTATGTTATCCCTCTGAGGATGGTTACTTGGTAACTGCGATGTAGATAAGAGCAAAATAAGAAAGTATTGTGGTTAAGAGGTTTTTGAGTATTTACTATTAATATTCAACCACAGTGTGTTCCTAATAAATATTAATGATAAACATTGCTGTCTCAAATACTATTCTTTTAAAGTGAAATATGATAACCTACTACTATATCATGGGGGAGCTTATAGATATTTGTAGGGGAGCTGGACATGAAGGCATTGCATACTAAAATATTAAGAAGCTGAAATATTCAAGTTTAAACCTTCTTTAACCTATTACTATTTATAAAGTACTAGGCCACGGTACTTAATGTATAAAGAAAATACATTCATTTATACATTATACATTTATACATAATGCATTCATTTAATTATTTGTACTTTTTATTTTTAAAAAATAATATGTAAATATCCACAGAAAACACAAATTTTGTTATATAAAAATATTTTAGCTCCAAGTCATGTCCTAAAATTCACAAATTTTTAAAATAGCTTTTTTGATAAAATCCATTGTTCTACTTATGATCCTTGAATACTTATTTTGTTTTTTAAATCTGGGGATAAGCTAGAGATGGGAGAACTCGGCTCTTCTTTGCCCCTAGGTATGTGCCCCCATGACTGAATCACAACTATGAGACCATACCAGTAGTTTAAAATTTAAAAAAGCTATTTCACAAATTAGAAAAAAAAATTTAGCTGAAAATTTTTTAATATGATTAGGAAAAAATTGGGTAGATTTTATTAGTTTTATACCTCATGATAGTTTAATTTAGCCAATGTGGGAAGGTTAAATCTATTTGAATGTTAAAAAATTTAACTTTATATCTTTAAAATTTATATTATGAATAGTTTTTAGATAAAAACACGTTTCATAACTTAATGTATAAAACCCGATGTTTTAAAAGTTAAGAACTAATAGTTTAAAATGTGGCATATTGAATCATAAATTTTTATTAATAAATATTATTATTATAATTTTAAAAAAATAATTATAAAATATATTACCATAAATTATTAATATAAGAAAATTTATTGAAATTAATGTTCCAAAACTGTGACTATAAATTATTATATCAATTCACTTTTATTACACATATAATGTGCATCAATGTTTTTATAGACATAGAGCATATTAAAATTTCATAGTTTTTTAAATTTGAAAGAAAGCTTAGCAATACGGTCAAACACCAAATTTTTGATATAAAGAGCACTTTTTTAAAAGTATTTTTAAATTCAAATTTTAAATTTAAGATTATTGATTGAATGGTGGTCTTGATTGTAAAAGGTTTTACTCAATATGAAAAAAAATGTTTACAGATAAAATTGGTTTTATTCTTTCTATAAAGATCAGTGATTCTTGTCAGAAATAGATATAAAAACTGTAATATTCAACACCAGTAAAAGATAATTATCCAGAATGCATTTTGACTGTGTATTTTATTTTAAACTCCTTATAAACTGTGTTCACAAACTTTTGATTTATCGATATAGCAGTAGATGTAATAAACCTGTATTTCTGGTGTTATTAACAGGTTTTATAATGTATATTAACCTTTAGCATGCTGCATTTGAAATAGACTATTTACTGCTAAAGCTTAATTAGTGTCATAAAATGAATTGTCAATTTGTTTAAAGTTCTATTTAAATTAAAATTCTTACACCTAACTTAATATAAAAAAAGTAAAACAAGGTTTTTCGTTAGCACTATATATATTATTTACAGACTGAAAAATTCAAAATGTGTTTTGGGTATGATAAAATTGAAAACATTCCTCTGGCCGTGACATAGGTTGGATACAAAAATTTTAAAACTGGAACAATGTTGTAACAAATGTCTAAATTGAATAGGTAACGGATCGCACAGAGTGTAAAAGCAAAGTTACAGCATGCTCGACCAGTAGAGAGTGTCTAATGGGCTCTGAGAATCCATGTCAAATATGTATTACAATTGCTATGGTAATGAATTACTGACCAAAAAATAATTCTGAATATTATAAATCCAGTGTAATTGTCAGTTTGTATAAAGCCAAGGGTATCTAATACTGATATTTTTCAAAATTCATTAGGATACAGATTTAGAAACTTGTAACTATAAGATCCCGGCAAGCTGGCCTGAGCAACCGGGCGGGTCCACAGGTGGCGGATAGTGGGACGGCCTACAGAAATGTAGGTTACCTGTGAATAAGGATTCCGGAAGGTTTCTGAATATGCAGGCCTGGACCAAGGCTATGGTTCAAAGGTGAGGAATTATCCCTCCTCGTCAGTCAACCGGTTGGGCTTGGTAGAAATAACCGAGTGCTCTGATCGGGGTGACTGGGGTAGTTGGGAATTAAGTCCTCACAATGCTACTCTCACCTCCCGGGTGAACCAAGGGCAATGCGACAGTGAAGTAGGGGCGGGAAACTGCCCAAACGACACAGTTGTAAAAAAGAGAGTAAAGCAGGCTGTTCATCTGAGCAGTTAATAATGTCCTGAACTTGGGGTGTACTTCAAGGTCAGTGACTGAATACCCAATCCAAGGTGGAAGGCATCGTGCCGAAGGATGAATGGCTGCAGGGTATAAAATGCAGTCCCAAACGATCCCCTTGAGGAACCAGACAAAACCTCATTGTATGTTGTCTTGCCAGGGCAATGGGGGCTCTGCTCTGGTCGACCTTTTATTTCCCCCATACTCGTGGGACGTTTATGGACCAGACAAGTACAAAAGATAATTTTGAGACTGCACAGACGGCGGGAGCCAATGAGTTGGCAAACCGTGGGTCTGTAGCAGAGATGCCAACGGCAACCATCACTGGGGGTGCGGGGGCGGCTGTCAAGCTGCCGACTGCAGAAACCGGTGAAGTGGCTGCAGAGTTGAGTACGCTCTCTTTACGGAGAAAGCGAATGAGTGGAGCGGCCAGAAGGAGGCTCCGAAAAGAACAGGCGAGAGCAGCGGGAGGGCCAACAACTCTGAAAAAACGGAGGGGAGGCCAAAACCGAGCTGAGTCTGCCAAAGTCCAGGGCTTGGATGTTGTGAGGAGGGAGGTGCAACAGGGAAGAAAGCAACCTAGAGCGCCAAACCCCAGCACGTCAAAAAGGCCTAGGAGTGAGACATCCAACCCCTCTCCAGTGAAGGGAGGAATGAAGAAGGTGAAACTGGGACAAGGGGGGGACGCTGGAGTGTCTTCGGGCACATACGGCGATACCCTCAGGCAAAAACTAGCAATTGTCCCAGTTAGTTACCCTGAGAGACAACTCTCGGAAGAGATGGCGTTGGAGCTGGAGGAGCTGTTCTTCTCGGAACTGCTGTCCGCTGAGGCGGAGAGTGGGGATAGAGGTTTTAGGACAGCATACTTAGAGAGGGGAGCTCTAAATGTCGTATGCTCCTCACGGGAGAGCCTGGAGTGGGTCCTTCGGGTCCTGCCAAGCTTCACCCTGAGCGAGGGGGTAAAGTTGAGGGCAGGGCCACCCAAGGAGATCTTTTGCGTCGCAAAGGTGTCAATGTGGGTGCCCAAACCCTACAATGACAAGGAGCCGGAAGAGATTCTGAAGGTGGTCAAAACCCAGAACCCTGGGGTTGTTCAGGATACTTGGAAGGTGATTGCCAGGAAAAGGGAGGATGCAGGTCTTACCCTGATCTTGTACATAGGAGAGGGCTCCCTCAGGGCACTGCGAAACAACAACCTGAGGGTGAACGTGGGGCTGAGACAGGCCACGTTCAAGGTGCTCTCTAGTCCTGGGGCTGCTCTGCGAACCCAGGCAACTGCAGAGTAAGCAGGAAAAAAAATGATCAAGATCCTCCAAGTGAACCTACAGCATAGCAGGGCGGCCAGTGCTGTCGTGTGTAGGATGCTGGACAGGGGAGAGGTGGACTTGGTGCTCATCCAGGAACCATGGATTTCTGGAGGAAAAATATGCGGGCTGGCGACATCTGGAGGTAAGTTGTTGTATGATAAGGACTCCGGTGTTCCCAGGACGTGTATCCTGGTTAGGAGGGGGTTGTGTGCTTTTGTACTAACGAACTTCTGTTGCAGGGATTTGTTAGCAGTGTCAGTGGAGCTGCGGGCGGAGGGGGGGATGAAGAGGCTGAACCTGGCCACGGCATATCTCCCCTTTGACTGCGCGGGGGCTCTACCAACACAAGAGCTGAGGAGCCTGGTCGAGCACTGCGGGGCTGTGGATGAGGAGCTGCTGGTGGGGATGGATGCTAACTCCCATCACACTTCGTGGGGTAGTACAGGTACAAACACTAGAGGTGAGGAACTTTTAGCTTATCTTAGCTCTAAGAACTTACTAGTCTTAAATCAGGGGGAAGAGCCGACGTTTGTCACTAGGGCCAGAAAGGAGGTCCTGGACATTACGGTGGCATCGAACCAGATGGCTAGGTATGTACTAAATTGGCATGTGTCGGATGAACCATCTTCTTCTGATCACAGACATATTAGGTATGATATCTCTCTAAATCCAGCCATGCTTCGCCCAACCAGGGATCCAAGAAGAACAGACTGGGACTCCTACAGGAGGGACCTGGGTGTTCGGATTGAGGAGGCTGGATTGGAGTATGGTGGGAGGAGAGAGCTAGAAGACTCTGCCACATTGGTTGGCGAGGCTATAATAGAATCCTTTACCGATAACTGCCCTCTCAGTGAGGGGAGGAAAGTAGGGGATCCGTCATGGTGGAACAAGAAGCTAGCTAAACTTCGGAAGACCACCAGGAGACTCTTTAATAGAGCAAAAAAGAACGGGGAGTGGGACCTGTATAGGAAAACACTAACCGAATACAACAGGGCAATTAGAGAAGCGCGCAGGAAGTCCTGGAAGGAGTTCTGTCATGAGATTGACGAAACTCGGGAAGGGGCACGACTGTATAAAGTGCTCTCTAAGGATCCAGTTAACCCGGTGGGGATGCTAAGAACCCCACTGGGAAATTTAACAAAAACGGCAGGGGAAACTGTGGAAGAATTAATCAGGACACATTTCCCTTCCAGTACCCTGAGGAAACTTGGGGGAGCAGACACTGAACCGGTTACCAAACTCTCCACAAGACGTGGTAAGAGGGAGGACTGGGAAGTGGCAAGGAGGATAGTAACTCCACAAAGGGTAAGATGGGCTGTTGGCACTTTTAAACCCTACAAATCTCCAGGTCCAGATGGGATCTATCCTGTGCTGCTGCAGCAGGGAATGGATATGCTGGTGCTGGTACTTACTAAATTATACAGGCTAAGCATTGCTCTAGGGCATGTGCCGGCAGCCTGGAAATCTAGTAAGGTGGTCTTTATACCTAAGCCCACCGGTAACCAATCGGAAGGGAAAGGATACAGACCTATCACACTCATGTCCTTTGTTCTCAAGGGACTTGAAAAACTGGTTGATAGGCATATTAGGGGGGGTGCTTTGGCTATCAAACCACTGCATTGGAACCAGTATGCTTACCAACCGGGGAAATCTTGCGAGGGAGCTCTCCATCAAGTGGTTGGTAGGATTGAGCAAATGATCGCTAAGAAAGGTTGTGCCATAGGTGCCTTCCTCGACATTGAAGGGGCTTTCAATAACCCCTCAGTGGAGACGATGGTAAGTGGTGCAAGACGTCATGGAGTGGATGTGACCACTTGTGGTTGGATAAGTTCCATGTTAACAAACAGAAGCATTTCTGTAGAGGTGGCAGGGGAGGTCAGAAGGGCGGAGACAAGTCTGGGCTGTGCACAGGGGGGGGTTCTCTCTCCTCTGTTGTGGTGCCTAGTGGTTGACAACCTTATTGAACTCCTGAATGAACAGGGGTACTTCTGTCTAGGATATGCGGACGACATAGTTGTCCTGATCCTGGGCAGATTCCCTGATACAGTCCTTGAGGTAATCAGAAATCCTCTACGACTGATTGAAGAGTGGTGTAAAAAGGAGAACCTTAGGGTAAATCCAAAAAAGACTGCTCTCATTAACTTCACCAGACAGCGAAAAGATCTGACGACCAGGATGCCCCGCTTGTTTGGTGAATACCTTGAGTTTGTGGGGGAGGTGAAGTACCTGGGAGTTATTCTGGACAGGAAACTCACCTGGAATCCACATCTTGAGAGGACAGTTAACAGGGCCAAAAGGGCACTGATGACTGTGAGAAGAATGGTGGGTAAGAAATGGGGACTGAAGCCATCAATGATGCACTGGATGTATCTGAGGGTGATAAGACCTATGATTACCTATGGAGCTCTGGTGTGGTGGACAAAGGCCAACCAGGCACAGACAAGAGCTAAACTGAGCTCTATCCAGAGATTGGCCTGTCTGTGCACACTGGGAGCGATGTCAACTACACCAGGCGCAGCAATGGAAGTAATGCTTAACCTCCCTCCCCTTGAGCTTGTCCTTAGGGGAGAGGCGAGGCTAGCGGCATGGAGATTGCGCAACTCGAGCAACTGGGCTAACCTCCCAGATGTCTCGGGACATATGAGTATCGAGGGTGTGGTCAAAGAACCCGTCTTGGAAATGGGCAGCGACCACATTACTCGAATGTTTGCACCTGATCAGGTCCACCAAACTATGATGGAATGGTCGGGGACATTAACATCGGGAGCTCAGATCTGGTACACAGATGGCTCCAAGATGGACCTCGGCACTGGAGCGGGGGTGTATTGTAAAAACCCAAGGGTAGAACAAGCTTTTTCCTTGGGGAGGCATACCTCTGTCTTTCAGGCCGAAGTATATGCTATAAATGCCTGTCTGGGAGAGATAGCAAGAAGGGAAACACATGGGGCCCGGATTGCTATTTTCTCCGACAGTCAGGCAGCAATTAAGGCACTAAACGGACACGTGGTCACCTCGGCCATAGTCAGGGAGTGCCTAATTAACCTACAAGCTCTGGCAAGGCACAATCAAGTCAAGATTGGTTGGGTGCCAGGGCATAGGGGAATACTTGGAAATGAAGCCGCAGATGCGCTGGCCAGGGAGGGGTCCTCGACTCCCCTGATTGGACCGGAACCTGCGGTGGGTATTTCCAAATCCATGGTCAGGATGACAGTGCGAAGGTGGATGGCTGAAAGACACTGTGAGCACTGGATCAGGGCCGAAGGGATGAGACACAGTAAGCTAACCCTTAGGAGACCTTCCTTGGGGCTGCAGAAGAGTCTCATCTATCTGTCTAGGCAGGAATTAAGGATAGCCACAGGACTACTCACGGGACACTGTGGACTAAGGAAACATTTGCATAAAATGGGTATCTACAAGGATGAACCAGTGTGCAGATTGTGCGGGCAGGAACAGGAGACTGCCACACACATTATTTACAGATGTGGAGTACTTGCTGAGAGGCGCTTCAACCTCTTTGGTGATGGAACGGCTTTGGTGGATGCTGAAGGTAAAACTCTAGTCAGGAAACTCCTAAACCTGGTAAGAGGGAAGGGGTTATTTGACTAGATCAGGGAGGTAAGTACAATATACCTTAAGGTAGCAGTGCTTCGGGCAATTCAAACCCGCTCCCAAGGTAAAAAAAAAAAAAAAAAAAAAACTATAAGATATCGAATGATACTTATATGCTGAAAATCTAACTTAACTGAGATATCCTGTAATACAGTTGCTAGTGGTTAAATTTGACTTTAATCTAACAAATTTATACTATAAATCTGTAACTTCTATCTAGAATATCTTTATAAAACGCCAATGATCTGATTCAATGAATTTTTCCCCATTATCTCTAATATGCTGTTAGCCAATAAAATGAGTGATAGACATTTAATAATTTTAACAATATAAGTGTAATAGATAAAATAATTTATTTCGTTTTAGGAATTATAAAATAAACTTCAGTTATTATGTTACAGGTTTGTCTTTCAGTTAACTAGCCACAATATGAAACACAAGGACCTGCTTCACTCTTGTAACATTAATATAAAAAATTGCCTAATAGGGTTAAACATTTTCATATACAGACATTAAACTTTACCACTGGACTACTATTATAAACTCATTAAATACATTATACTTGCCTCGAACAACTACCTTGCACCAAGATTATAAAACAGAAAATGAAAATGATTACAGTGAAAAAATGCAGGTCTGGAAACATCCCTAATAAACAGAAATCGACTACCGAATTTAATGAATAAAGAGTGATGAATGGTGTTTATACTGCTGTTCCTTAACAAGTAAAATAGACTATCAGTTAGTTCAATGACAAGACACAATTCAGCACTTTGTGGACTGGCTTTATATACATTTTTTAAAAACTTACTTCCAACTTTACAATGGCTTTTTGTTGTCCAAGGTAATATCTCTTCACAAGTATTCCATTACCAGAATATTTTCCAGAAAGTTGTTTACTTGCTTAAATTTTTTTTTAGGCTGTGTCAAACTATAATTAAATAATGCTTAACTAAGTGAACACTGAAGGGCTTACTTGATGACGCATTTCGAAACAATCATTCCTTTTACAAAACAATTGTTTTGAAACGCGTCAACAAGTAAACCCTTAAGTATTTACTTTGTTAAGTATTATTTAATTATAATTTAATCAGTGAATTCATGATGATAACACCAAACAATTTTAATAGCGACCAACAATCATCAGTAATCAACTGAGTACAGGCTTTGCTTGGTAAAAGGAACGACTGTTTCAAAACACGTCAGCAAGTAAGCCTTCAAGTATTCACTTAGTTAAGTATCATTTAATTATAGTTTAATCAGTGAATTCAAGATGATTACAACAAGCAATTTTATGTCAAACTATTTATTTTAGGAAAAGGTCAAAGCTAAAACCAACAAAGAAAAAAATGTGCAAAAAGAGAAACTTTTTCCCAAAACTAATTGTATTATAAAACAGTGTGCAAGTGAAATGCTTTTACCCTCTAGATTTGGGACTTTTGGATCATTTTTCCCTAAAAATATAACTGACCAAACGATCATATGGATTGAATGAATTATTCATCTTCAGTACAATTCCAAACACTACTTTATTTCTTTTACCGAAATAAAACCGCAGGCTTGCCGTTTAAAACCTTTGTTTTTGATGATTCATCAAATGTTTCTTGAATCACTGGGTTTTTTAAAGATAAAAAACAAAATTTAATAATTTTCTATTGATTACAAATTATAAAACCAATACACCTTGAAAACTTGAAGAACAGTGTCAGATGTTCACACTTCTTTTTATATTTTCATCAAGCATGTGACAAAGATTCACTTTTAGCTAACAGTCTGGGAACTTATACATTAGACATCTTTCATATATGTGAAAAGTCCAAAAAGGGATGAACAGTTCAATGTTACTCATTTAAAACTGAGTTAATAATAACAATTTGATTTTTCCTGTTTTAAAAATATATTTACTAATAGAACAACAATGGCACATACACTCTTGATTTACACACTGTAATTTATATCTAAGGTAGAGACATCAAAAACAGTTAATGCCACTAAAATACCATAAACAGTTAATAAGACATACTTTCAATCAATTTTCTCAAATCTTTTCAATTCAGATAAGGAATTATTTTATATGAAAGTTAAGTAATATGTATAAAGCTAATAACATGAAGACATCCATCTGATTAAAACTGTGTTAACTTAATATTTATTTAAAATTATTCTAATAAAAACCGTATTTTGGAAGACTCAAATTCAAAGCGTATATTTAGAATTTTAAGGGAGATTTACTATATAAAATTAACTTGAACAAAAAAAATTAACATAATTGGTATTTTTTTCTGTTTTGCAAGCAATCCATATTGGTAAAAAAAATATACTTCGGTATGCAGAAAATCTTTAAGAAAAAATAATAAAATTTGAACATTTGTTGATTCCATCTTCGCATGAGCTACTAGTAATCACTAACACTTTTAAATGTTTTAAACTTGCCTATAGTAGCACTTACTTTGCTTGTTGAGGACGGCCGTTTCGGGAGATGTGTCCCTTTGTCAACTCTGACCAGAGTTATGGTAGATAGATTTGGTTATAAGATAGATTTGGTTAAAAAATAATGGGTGCTAGGAGACCAACTTGTTGATAAAGGAAGTAACCCCCATTTTAGTATAAGTTTTTGGATTGCTACAATGAACAAGGTTGTGTATCACTTAAACACTGTACAATAAATAATATTTAACACCTTGTACAATTAAAGATATTATTTTTCAAACCAATACAATCGTAAATATATACTTTGGGGTATATTCTAATGTAGTATAAAATGGTACTCTTGATCTATAAATTGTGGTTTTAAAGTCTTTTTGCGTACTGTGAAATGGAATATTTTCCTTATACAAAAATTTAAAATTTCTGGAATGTCCTCACCAAGTTTTATTATTTATTGATTACTTTATTATTTCTTTAATACGTTCTGATTCACCAGGTATAATTTTTTTGCCAATATTGATTATATGTAGAATATATATAACTGTCTCATAGTTAATATTAATTATACTTGTTTCAGATTAGATAGTTTCAGTTAAATTTTGATTAAATACATTGTAATTTATTGCTTTCCAAATATAATCCATGATTAATACATTTGCTGTGATTATATTAAATTTGAAAATATAATTAATATAGAAACCACAACAAAAACACTGTGTTGCCACACATGTCAATTCTTTACTTCATATTTTCCATATGTTCAGAAAAATTGGTTCATATCACTACAGCAATTGTTCAATGGTTTGCTCAATTATGTACTACTAGATCTTGTTGATTTTATCATAATCAGCGTATCATTTTAAGTTAAAGAAATTTAACAGAAAAGTACTGAGACAGAATGGTTTTGACTGTATTAGCCTCTAATTATCATTGTCTAGTTTCGTCACTAGGTTTCTTTTGTAGTAAGAGAAGCACAGGTTTTCAATAATGTGGTCAAACTGAAAACAAGATTTGTAATGCATCTGTTAATTTTGTTGGTGTTTATTTCTTGTTTTTAACAGACTATATTTCAATTGTTATAATTTAGTAACATACTGCACTAGTGATGAGTCACACCCCTTTGGTTTAGGCAGTTCAAATCAAGCTATTTTCATCAAAATGCACTTTTGTGTGTCAATATTTAATTAAAACGTAGTCATCCTAATTATTATTTTTCTTTCTAATAGTAGGATTCGTAGCTACTATTATATTTTGTCAAAGAGCTAAAGAAGTGAGAGATACTACACTGATCAACACAATAATAAAAAAACATTATTTTGGCAAATAAAAAAAAGAAATTGAAGTAGTTGAATTTACGATACATAAGTAATCATGTGACAAGATTTAGACTTACGTAATTTAGGATTGATTTTGATAAATATTTGGCTGGTCTAGAAGTGCAATTTGACTTGTAAATGTCAAAAATACCCTTGTAAAGGGAAAAATGAAATATTTGATTTTAATGATGTTAAAAGTATTGTTTATGAATGTAAAAACTGTAAATTATGATTACACTTTTTGTGTGAACTTGGCAAATAACCACTACCTACTGATATGTTTCAACAGACGCATTTCACACTACGTCAGCATATTGTTGTAGTGCAGCATGTAGTGCTGTATGCAGCATCTTCTGAATAAATCAGTAAGTAGTGTTTTTTTTGCCAAGTTAATTCCAAAAGTGTAACTAAGAAAAACCTCAAGATGTACAACACAAAAACTGCAAGTTGTAAAATAAGGCTTAATATTAAATTAATAAACTTTTAGCTCTTGAAAAGGGTTTTTGAATAAATAATGGAAATGTAGAGTGTATTTGTATTAGAATGAATTGTATTGTGATCTGTCAATAACCTTTAACATATTAAATATGTTTTAGATTATATTTAAACTTGGGGAACAAATAGGCCTACATATTTTAATATTCAACTTCAAAATCCCTCTAAACTTTAGAAAATTTGCAAAAACTTTGTTACAGGGAATGTGAATGCCTATCTATTAATAAATATCAATTTATCGCTTAAATTTGTTCTTTCATATGCAAACCTAAACATAAAAGACAATTTAAATTGTTCCCAAACTTTTTCGGAAATGAAGCCTGGAACATTTTCTCAATTGGTATATGGATTTTTATCAAAATTCAAAATGTATTTCATTAAAAGGCCAACGGGGTGTCAATACAAGGATTATGACTACATTCATAAAATCCTCCCATCCCTTTTTGTTGCAATACCTAAAAACAATTTACAACATTAAATTTTAAGACATATCAGTTTTAGAAGAGAGGATTTCATATGCTTTTTGATATTGTATGAAGTTTCTCTAACTACGAGTATATTTCTAAAGTATAGGTGGTGTAGAGGTGGTCTATATCCTATATAGACAGGACAGGAGTTTTTCACATAGATGGGAATTGCCATTTTATGTGATACCCTGCCAGTCTATTGCACCTTTTGATAGAGAATCAAACTTTAGTCCCCTGCATAGCAAACAGATTACAATGTTTATTACTATGTACTAGGAGGAACGCAGTGGCAGACTTTGCCATGGTGCCGTCCCTTAGCACAATTCGGCTGGCCACCCCTTTTCGCCACGTTCGCGAATTTATTGGAAACGTCCCAAGGTAATATAATGCTTTTAATTTTTCACCATACGAATCCATTTTCATGCCTGTTCAAAGAAATGCATAATAAAAAAATAATTAACTTTTAATAATGATGCGCTTTGAGATTAAAAAATATGTTGGTATTCATGCAATAATGCATTTTACGTTTAAATTAATTACCGATTACCGTGCCGACCATAGTTTACTGTCCTAATGCAATATTAATAAACGTAAAGTATATATTAAATAATAGTGTATAATAATATACTATATATTGGCCACTATATTTTAATGAAATATATTTTGAAAATATATATACATTACTTCACTTTCATATTTGTTGGTGAAGACAAATGAAAATAATTTTTAAATTTTCCGTCAGGTGCATGCATGACGTCACACATGCACACTCAGACATTACACATACTGACATTACAGTAAATACTGTAAGTACTGAAGTATAAATCTTTAAACATTTTTGGTGATATTTTCAATTTATTAAAAAAATTCCAAGATAAGATATTATTTTAGACTATTTTTATAAAAATAAATGTAAAAAATTTATTTTGGTTCCATCGAAAAAATAAAAGGAAGTTTTCTGTTCTCAGGGGGGGGGGGGGCGCCCAGCTGGATCCGCCACTGATTTAACTGAGGTTCACATTATGACATTCACCAAATTTAACTAGGTACTATTACTATTGTCACTAAAACTCATCGGTACAAAAAAAACGGCTGCCGCCTGCCGCCCCATCGAGGCTGCGCCCATAGGCACGTGCCTAGTGTGCCTAATGGGAAGTCCACCACTGGAGGAACGGATAACATTTTTTTATTTGTACAGAAGCCGTAAAATTCATTAAATCTCATAAGTTTTTGCAGACCATAAGGATTATTTCAAACTAATTCTAATTGGGTTAACTATTGCAATTCTATACCATATAAGGAAAGCAATGTTAATAAAATTAACAGAGAATCTGTTGTTAAAAAAGTTCTTTCTCAAAAATACTACTGAATACCATAATCTATTAAAACTGTACCTCATACTTTTCTAAATCTTATCAACTGTTTGTTATATAAAAATCTATAAACATTTACCATAAACATAGTAAAATAAATGAATGTGAAAAACATAATATGGTTAACTTTTCAAACATGCAGAACAGGAAAATAATTAGTTTAAAATAGCATTACAGAAATCACTACTATAGAATAATGCTTAGTTCTAAAAAAAATACAAATAATATCAACAATTATAACAGAAGTAATAACACTTAAAATATGAATTAATTTAACCATCAAGATGAAGTTTACATTATAGACAGTTATTATATTACAGAAAAATATTAGGTTACACCCAAATATTCATTGTTCAGTTTATTTAAACATTTTAACTTCCACAATTTAAAACATTTTTCTAATATGTATAGATAATAGTTGTTTTTTAACTAAATAAAATTTTATGTATACGCTTATTTTTCATTTTAATGATAATTTGAAAACTTTTAATTTGTAAAATTAATTAATAACTAAACACTGGTAATAATAAATACACAAAAACCTCTTAACCACAAACTTTCTTTAATTTACCCTAATGTACATTTCAGTTACAAAGTAACCATCCTCAGAGGGATAACATACAAAGACTGATTAACGCTAGAAAAAACCCTTATTTATAATCTACAGAACTAGTCACTCCCACTCCGACCGCCGCGGCCCCACCTGTTAAACAAGGCGTAGCCACGCCCATCGAGTGAAAGCAAGATATCTAACGTCAACTTACTAAAATATAAATAAAAATACAATAAAAACATAATTAAAATTGTTTTTTGAAATTATAACCAACACAAAAATTTAATATAAAAATCATAATCTTATTTAACAAATGAATATAAAATTGAATTAGGAATAGGACCTCTATCAGAATTTAATAAATTCTCTGGTTTATGTTTACTAATTTTTAAACTTTCAAAACTATTTAATAACTTATTAGTTCTAACATTCTTAATTAACTTGACATCATTAACATCTAGATTGTGATTGGTCTCTAAAATATGGGCAGCAATACTAGACTTATCAGACCTTTGGTATTTAATATCCCTAATATGTTCCTTAAATCTAGTTATTACTTTTCGTCTTGTCTGCCCAATATACATTTTATCACAATCCTTACAATTAACTTGGTAAATCCCTGATTTATCAAGTGTTTCTACTTTATCTTTTGCATTACCTAATAAATTTTTTTTTACAGGTATCTGAGGTTATTCTATATTACATTTTAAAATAATCTATTTTAACGCTTAAATAAACATAATCTATTACTTAAAATGAGTTTTTTTTTACATTGGTCAATGGATAAGAAATACGAGAATAGTATGCACCTGCTGCAAAGATTCTTTGAGGAGTGTAATTCATTATTGACTGACTCTGAAATCCATGTAAATACCAATTAGAAAACAAATCCTAAATTAAAATTATTTCATGTGAACAGCATCAAATAACTTGAAAATATCAATAATTGATTTGTAAAGAAACAAGTTGACCAAACAGGTTTGCAAAGGGAGCATAATTAGCAAGACAGATCAGCTGGTGATATGTTTACATCAATATGACCTTTAAACAAAGTGCTAGAAAACGCAATAAAGGTTACAACAAATAACCAAGAGAGTTCTATTCTTTTAAATTAAGAGTGAATTGATTTTAGAAATATTTTATTATATCAAAGGACTGGAACATTGTACCTTAACAAGAATTTTAAACAACTGGAAACAGTGACCAAATTTTAAAGACATCTCTTTGTAAAAGTCAGCTATATGTTTCTATCTATGCACAAATAATTAATTCGACTTTGCAGAAAACTTGAATAAACATTTACAAAAACTGAAAACTGGGAATTTTTTAAGATAACCTAACACATACAGTAAAACTTTGTTTAACCGTCATTCTTTAAACCGTCAGTTTCAGTTAACCTTCAGTTTCTGTTTACTGTCATTGCTGTAGTAGCATAATAATACTGTAATAACAAAGTGCGTTAATGCAATGATGTGATTACTTTGTTTGTTAAGCTACATCAACAAGCATAGTAAGTTGATTTCCTGTAAGTTTATATTATTGTGCATTATTTATAGCTACTGTACTGTGTACAGTAGATACTGTTGTTATATTTATAGCTACTCTGAGAATGTTTTTATAATGTAATAAACAGTTTCATTCGCTATTACAATTGTGTTTATTTTCTTTTTCCGAAATATATTACATTACTCTGAAAGTGATGTCTGTCTATAATATAATTGATTGAGGTTATGTCTTGGAGCAATAATGGTGTTGCTATGATCCATCTATCCGCTCAACCCTCACGACCAAGGTTCCGACGATGATTGTTAATCGAGTTTTTGCTGTACTATTATCAGTGCCATGCAGTGCATTTTCCGAACCTCCAAAATACTACCTCAAATTTGTAATAATAATTGTTAATAATATGTGCAAAAAATTATGCATTAGCGAATTCAAATCGAAATATTAACCTGAATCCTGGCTGGAACCGAATAAGTGTGTATATCGGCAGAAAAAAAATAATGCGTACCCTATTTACGCACACGATTCTACAAATCCCTCAAATTTCATTATATACGTATCACTTGTATTCTGGCACTACCTGCAAAAAAATTATTGTGGCTGGAGGCTCCTATTATGCCCTCACAGTGCAACCATCTTTCTGCATCATAGCCTTGATAATATTGGCTAAAATATAGTAAAATAACTGATAAGATTACTGACAAATAGGATTTTAAAATCATAAAAATATCCTTATATCAATAATTTCAAAATATATTTTTTAAACATCTAAATATAAAAGAGATTTATATTTTATAACTGTTGTAAATAACGGGATATTTCAAATATAACTGTATGCTAAAGATAACTTGGTTTTATCATTAAAAATTACAACTTAAAAATTGGGTGTAACCTCATTACAATTATGGTATCTATACATTAAGAATATATTCATGACTAGACCTTTAGCTGTGCAGTAATGTAGTGTAAAATAATTTCACATTTTAAAAAATTAATAATTTAAATAATGTAATAATTTTCTACTTTTTAAAAAAGTTCACATAAAACAAATATGTCAGTTATTCAATTATATACTTTAAATATTTCTGGTATTTTACATTTAGACAACTGTTATATATTAAATACAGTTTGGCACTTTAATAAAGAGATATAAAATAACTCCACTATTTTTAATTAACTCATTGTTTTACTTACATTAAACACATCAACAATAAAGTTTATTTTACCCCACTTTAGGTTATTTAATTCAAGAATGCTAATATAAAACCATTGATCTATTGTTAATTTAACTGGAGAAATTTCTAATTTCTTGACAGGTCTACAAAAACATTTTGTAGATATCAATATTTTAATAAATAATTACTTTAAATATACTTATAGACGGGACCGTCTAACTGTGCACTTGGACTTGAGGTATCATAATAGGATTTGGAGGGCTGAGTTCAGTCAGTATAAATACTTTTTTGAAAAAATTAAAAGGTCTGTCAAAACACTAACTTCTATATTAATAAAGTAACTTCATAATTACATATATTCTATGATAAATTAGCTTCAGTATGAAATAGCAAACAATCTTGAAAAATGAATAGTCATATTGGATGCAGAAGCTGTTAATTAATAGAACATTCTGAAATGTAACTGTTTTCAAAATTGATAGTACACGAGGACGCAGGTGTGAGCACTTGCATGGTTAGCTGGACACAACTGTAATTGAATACTACTTGCTTCAATAAAAATATTGGGGTGTTAATTGTTTGCTATCGATAGTTATATCAGGTATACAGCAATGATATAATGCTCGAATAAAAGAATAAAGAACCAGTTTAATGGAGTACATGCTCACAAGTTATACCTAAACCCAATTGTAAAAGCTTGAACACTAAAGACAGCAAATCGAAACAAATAGAAAGCAAAACCTTCAAATACAAAGAAAAAAACATCTGTATTATACAGTTTGCAATCAGTAAATCCATAACAATAACTTTTATTCCACATTCAATTTTACTGAAATTCACTAACTAATAGTAATTTCAGAAGTGAAGAAATGCTTATCTACATTTCCAACAGACAGTAATTCTAGACAACCATTTGTATCTTGAAAATAATGAAGTAAACCAGTTTGTCCTAAAAAATTTGTTAGAAAATCTAATTAGCAGTTCAATAAACATCTGTAAAGTTTTAAGGAAATTCATTCACATTGCTTAGGGTTTTTACAATCTCTAAACCAATTTTACCAGGAGTCGGCTACCTGCACCTCGGAAGCCACATGTGGCTCTTTATTTCTATATCATTATACTCAGAGTAGTAGCCAAGCGCTGAGGAAGGCAACATCATTGCAGAAACTAGTTAGTTGTGTGTGTGTTTATTTAAAAACTATTTTTTTGTGAGATTTTGAGTTCACTCTTTTGACTTTTACCTTTGTTACAAGTTGTATTGTTTAGTAAACTTTAAATTTTCTACTTGAACAAACATGTCCCACTGAATTTGTTTGCTCAATTTTTTGTTATTGAAGTACAAGTTAATGTTGTAAATAAATGTTTAATTGTTTAAATTTTTTACTTAAATTATTAATAATTATCTAATGTCATATATCTACCTAATTTGTTGTGAAAAACACTACTTATATATGAATAAATAGATATTTTTCCTATGAATAAATAGATAAGTTTTTTTTATCAAAAAACTTAATATATTTGAGTAATATTTATTGTTATTAAAAAAAAGTGCTTCATTAACAACTTTGAAATTTTGTAAATTGTTAGTTTTGACTCTTCCGACTCAAAAGGTTGCCGCCTCTGAACTATACTATAGTTTGCATGTCAACTTTACAAAGGAAATGTTTCTGCATGCAGATACAGTTTTTCTTGATGTTGTGACCAGTAATGTTATACTAATAATTACTATATCAAAGAGGTTGGGTAATAACCTTGTGATATTGCAGTCAGAACAACACTCTCCCATTTCAAGATTCCTTTTGAAAGAATTTATTCTTATGGTTGCATAGAATAATTTGACCTCTCAGTTTAAACCAACATCTCTTTGCTTTCAAGTGAAAAAGGTAATTTTGTTTTTATCTTTATATTTGTTGATTCAATCTTCACACGAGGTACTAGCTTTCACTATAAACACTTGCAAATATGTTAAAACTTGCTTATAGTCGCATTTACTTATATTTGTTGAGGGTGGCCATTTTGGGAGATATATTCAGTTATCAGCTCAGACCATAACTGATCTCAAAGTTTTTGTTTGGACAAAACATCAGTTACAGTCTGAGTTGACAATGGGACACATCTCCCGAAACGGCTATCCTCAACAAATATAACTAAGTGCTACTATAGAGAAGTTGTAACATATTTACAAGTGCTTTTAGTTATATCTTTAATTAAGATTGATTCTGTTGTTTTCTTAATTGTAATTGGTACTAACCTTTGAAGAATATAAACATTATACAATTTTAGCCAAAAATTGTAAAAAATAACAATCGTCCATTGTATTTATGATTTAAATGAAGTTTTAATCAAAAGAAACAAACCCTGTTTTGTGGTATCAGTAGAAACTAACTTCCAAATAAAATACATAGTTGTTTTTACAAATTTTGGATTATTTTAATGTAAATATAACTCATGTTGCTACTATACTTGGGTATAACAAATAATTATTCGAAAGTATTATACTCAGTTATTTTTAAAGATGAACTGCACTGTTTACAGTTTAATGTTATTTCTACATTTACAAATTTTTGTGATTAAAAACATATTATTTTACTAATCATAACAACAAACTAGATTTTTCAATACAATTAATCTTGTCTTTTAAAAGCACAAAACGTTTATTAAAACTATGCTACAAAACTGGAATCGTATAATAAAATAAAATTATAAAAAGTACAAGCTAAAGGTCTACACTTACAAAACAAGAACACATTGAGCTATTTATTCATTTGACGATAAGTAAAAACAGATACACTCTTACTCATTCACTCGAATCTTTGGCAGTAATTTTTTTTTTACACATTATTTCTAAGAAAAATTATGATTGTGCATAATAATCTATTAATACACTCACTCAAGTCTTACTCACAGCTAAAAGTTCTTTGTGCCTCCTTATTCTTAAATACCGTTGTATTGACAGTCTTCAATTTATGAACAATTTTTTTATAAAAGTACCGATATATTTTTTCAAATAAATCGGCTATTATATAATTGGTCAAGACGCTTAAATTTAAAGAATACAAATAGCTTAGTTTTTAAATTTAATTTAATCTGTTTAAACTAAAAACGATTCATTTTAAAATTAAACTGTAACATTTGGTAAATGGAGCTGTGTGAAATTATAATCACATTATTTTTTTGATAGAAAAAATATATTTTTATTGACAAAATGAATACTGATTTATTTCTCATATTGGATTAACATTAAATGAGAAGGTATATTATATACAAGTTTTAAAAAAATAGAGTTGAACAGTCTTGACAAAAGCAACTCTAGGTATAAGCTATGCAAAAATATAAAGTATTAAAACATACCCATTCTACTTGGAAACTGTGAATACAAAAGACAGTATCCACCTACTATTCTGGCACTTTAGGACTTTGACTTATTGTGCATGATATATCTTCAAAAGATATTCATGTTCTAAACCATTATAAAAACCTTTTTACCAGGGCAGTAATCAGGTAGATGTAAAAGTTACTAAATAAAAAAAACATTACAATATTATTTATTTATTTATCTATTTTCTAAAATTAGGAATGTTACGGAGTTTTTAAAACATTTTTTATTTTCTAAGGACACTCTAAATTTCAATAATTATTTCAAAAGCCATCATTTAAAAGGCAACAAACTGGACAAGTTTTGAGTGCTTCAATATACATTGGAAAGGTTGTTGTTGATCAGAAAATCTCTGTTCCTTGATGTATGATCGATCATCTCTTTATCAAAACTCCAAAAAAAATTCATAAATATTTGTCTATTTTCCTACTTTCTAAAAACACACTCAAAAAATACGTGTTCAAGGTGTAAAATGGAAGTGACAAAAAACTATCGACGACATAACTTAGCCTGGAAATCAGGATATTTTATCCCGCTATGGGATTTTTGGATGTTGTTCTATTGATAGTGTATTATGCCTGGACTCAAAGGGGAAGAATATAGATTTATTTCAAAAGTTACAAATAAGTTTTAATTTAAATTTTAGGTTATAATTATGAAGCTCTAGATATTTACTGAAACTAGTCAAAATGGTAGGCAGTCATACCCTTGAAAATGCTAACCCCTGAGCTCTGTCAATCGCTAACCTTCATTTGTATACAGTGTTAACAGAGGTTTATTTTTATTAGCCTTAAGATGAATTATTGAAAATTGCAAACTATAGCATGTCGAACTAACTGGTGTTTACTGGAAAGGTTATTTGTAATATTTTACAAGTTTGAAATTTATTGCCTCTGACATGTAGAAAATGTTTTATTAACATTTAAATTAAACAATTTCTAACCTACTGACTTTGGGATAATGATACCGTAATGTTTTCATTTTACTGCAGAGTACTTCAACAATTTTTTCAAATTACAAAATGATTTTATAAAGTTAATTTACTTCCTTATAGAATAATATATGATGAACATTTTCTTTAACAAAATTTGTTACACCTCTCTTATTAGAAAATATTTAGAGGGAAAGCGATTTTCAAGTTTTTGTCAGAAAGACAACCAATTATATGGAATTGATTACCCTGAAAAATGTATCCTCTGTTAAATAATAGTTTAGGATTCAGGATCTTTAAATATAAATGATGTAACTAAAAAATGTAAGAAAAAAATTAAATGTTTAATAATAAAACAGCAATGAAATGCTACTGGAATTAAATTTAGTTTCTATTTGGATAATAAACATTGCTTCTAACACATTCATAACTATCTAAAATAGTTTCATTTAATTACAAACACAAAATACCTGTTATTTTGAGAGTTTTTAGATTTTCAAAACAAATATGTAGTATCTCGTACTATTTGAGATAAATTTATTGAACGCCTTTTATTAAAAATTACTTTAGATTGCCCTAGTTTTTACTAGGAGCAATGTCAACTACATAAATAATAGCAAGCAGTAGCCACAAGTAGTTGCATTTTGGAGAACTTGAAATTTATATAAACTTATGAGAATAAAGTATAAAGAATAGACAATGTATTAATAAAATGTTAAAAACCCCTAAATAATACCATCTGAAATCCTATTTGGTTTTTGTGAAATTCCTTTAGTGTAAGGTACACTAATTAACCACATAAAAATGCAATAGGCTATGGAATAGATAGGAGGATTGAGTTTTTTTGTGAAATATAAAACTGTAAACAGAATTAAATACAATGAACTACAGGATTCATATTAATTAAGTTTTACTTAATAAGTAATTTAAAATCATTTATGCTTGAAGAATACTGTCATGAGGTTTATTTATGTTACTGCATTTAAACTGTAAATTACTGCATTTACTTGACTAAACCTAGAAAATTGCTTTAATATTCTGGCAGAGAAAAATCTGTAAAAAATTGTAAATGTCTTTTAGATAAAAATACACATTAAAAAAAATTATTTTCAATTGGTAACAATTTACTTTGGGCGGTTTTTAACAATTTACTTTGGGCAAGCGAAGTATTTATTTAAATGGTGTTAACTGTAAAGATTGTAAGTGAAATAAATCTTTAAATTCTAATTCTTTCATTGGTACTTGGCTGTTATATTAACTACAATGGTTGGGTAAGTTGTGATATATTAAGTAATACTATAGAGAAAAAAACTACTGTAAACAATAAAAATAGACATAAATGTTAAATTAAAGTTTTGGTTAAAATATAATTGTTTTATGTTGTAATAAGAAATTTTTACATGATATAAACTCTATAGCACATTTTAAAACCATTGTGAGAAAACAGAGTAGATAGGATGAAAAACCGATAAAGAAGAACTAACAATGTTAGTTATCATACTTTTGAAATTTGATATTAAAAATGTTAACCTATTTTTATATGAGTATTTTTTGCAATCTTTTATTATAAGAAAACCTTTATTAAATTAAAATTATTTTTAAAAATAAAATCAGTATTCATTTTGTTCCACATAGTTAAAATTTAATAATGCCTGAACACTCAAGGAAAATGTTAAAAACAATATACTTTTGTACACCAAAACTTTTAAAATTTCAAAAACAATTTTGCATAAAAATGGAATCAGCTCATTGGTTCTGATTTATATAAAAAACAATTTACAGTTTTATTATTACAGTATAATCTAGAATACAAAATATTAATTCTTTTCGATTTTATTAAGTTTAAAAAAAATTATTTTATCTAGATCTAACGCCTTTAATAATCTAACATTCGTTATTACATTCGCTTCGGTTTTATATTAGTTAATTCTCTAATGGAGTGTTCATGCAAAATTAAAACAACAAATATATATGAAAAGCAAGAAAATTTCAAAGAGCAGAACTTGCTTCAGGGACTACTATCCCTGCAGATGTAGCGTTTTCTTTGTCTTTCTGTCTCTCTTTTTTACTCTTTTTCCTTCTCTTGGAACCTTGATTACTCTTTGGTGATCTTTCTAAAAGGAATAATGCTTCATGGAAATCATCTGAACTTAAATTACTTTCTTGTATATGTAAAACCGAACTCAGAGCACCATCTGTCGATGATTTAGGGAAACGAAACATTTCTCTTTCACGCTCAGGCTCGCTTGCTGATTTCGATTTAGGATTATCACTTTGCTTTTGGCTATTTGGAGGAGAACCGTTGTGTGAGCTATCGCCATTTTTATTATTTTTAATAGGTTCTTGTGATTTTCGACATAAAAATGACAAGCCTAAAGCGTTTAACATATTTAATGAACCCTGTAAGTGAGCGTCAGATGAAGATAGTGGTGAAGGAAGTAAAGGAGATGGAGGAGGAGGTAAGGGTACGGTTAAACTAGAAGATCTAGACTGACGACCAGCCAGTGCAGGTGACTTAGGTTCTGGTGTTCTACTGATGGACACACCTGAAATAAAAAGTGTTGGGGATTTAGGAATACCGGTTTCTGATTCA
This sequence comes from Prosapia bicincta, assembly GCA_036971475.1. Lineage (NCBI taxonomy): Eukaryota > Metazoa > Arthropoda > Insecta > Hemiptera > Cercopidae > Prosapia > Prosapia bicincta. The sequence continues at coordinate 147,032,708 of JBAIZL010000004.1, read as the reverse complement.
TACTCATTTGAGCTATCTGTTTCCAAAGGACGCTTTTCCTTTTCTTCAACATTATTACCTATTTTTGGAGGTGACTTACTACAAATTCTTATCCTCAAATTTGATGTTGGCGTTTTACCCCCAGCTGCTTTGAAAGCTTTTCTATGAGCATCTGTAAGTGGATTTATATTCCTCAGTGGTAATGTATTTTCTAATTCGTCATTAAATTTCTTTTTTACGTCAATTTTATCAGAACTTTTGTAGGATACATCATTCAAGTTGACTTCAATTATTAATTTATGATGAGATACACTACTCGGTAAAGAATGGGAAGTAAACTCTAGAGGGCTGTCGATATTATCCTTAATGTCTATAATTGGATCGGGAAGAAAATCTAGAGGCGTTTTATTTACAGTTGCCAAATCTGAAATATCATTTTCGCAAATCTGTTCCGAGGATTCACTACTTAAAGATAATGACGCTTTATCAAGCCCATGATGTATTTCACTATCACCTAAGTCTAAAGCACATTTTTTACCAATCGTTGCTAAATTACGTGGAAGAGTAGATGCTCCTCTAATATCATGACCTTCATTTGTTGAGCCAAGAATTCCACATACCTATAAAAAAATAGATAACGTTTATATATACAAATTATACAAATTTTGTTTTATAGATTATGAAATAAAAAGAAACATTTATAGCAATATGAAAAATATTGAAAAAACATTTATAACAATATGATGCTGTAATAAATCTTTTTCTTATATGCAGATGACAAAATATGCAAATTTTAGGACAAATAAAAGTTTTAGTAACATAGCTCTAAGAATGTCATATTACACACATTAAAAACTTTAATTTCATTAAATTAAAGTTACAAAATACGTTTTTTCAAAAAGTATTAGTGAGGGAAGGAAAAATCAATCTGGGGTATATGAGATACTACAATAAATAATAAACAATATAATATTTATATTGAATAAAATGTAAGTCATACAGTATCAATATATAATATGTTTCAAAGTATTATATCATTCAGAACTATGTTTGCATCTATCTGTGAGTAAATAAAACTTTCAGCTGCTCTCATTATTGCAACAAATTCGGTCTGTCCTAAAACATATCAAATAACTTGACTAGAATACTCCCAGATTTCTCATAAATTTTTTTTTAAGGCTAGTCTTTTTACCCGCTAGTAATAAATTGTCATGACTAGCTGACCTAGACCGTAAGCTGCAACAGATTGATAAAAACATTAATCGAATGTTTATTTATCTGAAAATATATAGTTTTTCATTTTTTAAATTTGATTCATTTTCTTGGCCACAAAAATGGTATTTTACATTTTTAATAAGTTAACTGTTGTTTCAAGAAATAAGTTTAACCTTTTGGACACCAATTATTTGGTCGCCGGCCGCTCTCCAGATCCAACTAGTTAGCATGTGTTTTGCACATGTATGTTTAATTATTCACTAAGAAATTAAGACTTCAAGTAAATATATAATATTATATACCACTGTGTTCAGAATAAAATGAAGAACAGTAACATTAGGTATGTATGTTGAAAATATGAAGTTTGAATTCAGTAGGCCTGATAAAATGCAGTTTTTTTTTATAGAAAAAAAATATAGCTTGTTGATTTGAAATTTAGCTTTGTTGATAAAATAGCACTTTCCTTATGATGAATTATAGTAATTTTAAGCCCATCAGTGTACCTACTATAAAGCTCAGCTACAACCAGGTTTGAATGTGACATGACAGTTCACTTTGATGTAAGTATTTTAAGACAAAAGCAAATTGCACTAAACACCATATTTACAAGCACAAAATATATTTACAAAAGTAGGTACCACAAAAATATATGGGTCTAAATATAAAATATTGAAAAATGTCATTTAGGCATATTAAAAATTGTTTAATTTGTTTAGGCTGAGTTTATCTACAAATACTCCTTTATTTGGCCACTTGAAAAACACTTTAATTTATTGTTTATAGTTTTTGACAGTGTGAAACTTTCAAAGTAAATGTTTGTTTGTAATTCCGGGTTAATTGAGCAAGTCGTGAAGTAGGTCTTGGCCCACATATGGTAAGCCTATTAGAACGCACTATATGTATATAGCAATATATATCAAAACTAAAATAAAAGCAAAACAATAAATAAATAAAGGAGATCATGAATAAGGATAAGTTCACATAAACAGCGATCTATCAACTAAGCCAGATGTCTGCTGCTTACTGTGCTGTACATTGTTAACAACTGTCTGGGACCAATTATTTATTTACAGAAAAAATAATGATAAATATGGCCGAGTTATGAACATAAACATTGATTTCTCATAACACAGCAAATGAACATAGTACACAATATCATTACGTAAGACCTTCTAAAGTATGTAATAGTTGCGTCTCAAAATATGTTGGACTGAGTCCGACAGTGGAGTGGAACAGGATTTTTAGTGATGTTGGATTCAGTTCACCTATGTAGCACAAAAGGTTAAGAATAGTGGACTATGTTGATTATTGTAAGAAAATATCTTTGAACTTCATACCTCTAGATCAGCATTCAAGGAGTCTGAAGTATCTTCCAGTGAGCTCTGGCAGTACACCGTACTCCCACCACTTGTCTGCACTAGCAAAGAGTGTCTGTTCGATGCTGGTAATGCAAGAATACGTCGAGCCAACTCTTCTGGCCGCTCTTCATGCTGACTCGAATGATCCGAGTCTAAATGATACCTAAATAAAAGAAAAATTCACTTGCTTAATTTTATACGAAATATTTATTCATGAATTGCATACATGTAAATTTTGAATTCATAATGTGCAAATTAAAAAGGAAATTATCAAAAAATATTGAGTTACTCAAAGATCTCTGAAAATAGTTTAACTTCTCAAAATTACCACTTGACAATCCTATTTGGATAAAAAATTAAATTAATATTAAGTAGACCTACTCAACAAAATTATATCAAATGACATTTTACATATTATTTCATTAGCAGTCATCCATGGTTTGACATTGGTTAGAGATCATAAGTAAATTACTGAGTAGTTTAGAATAATTACTCAATTCTCATAATTGCCATGAATTCGAATGTTGGGAAAATGCAGCATAGGGTGGTGAACCATATTTACTAGCATATAGGATGACTTTACCATAATTGTTTTAAATATATAACATTTCTCAAAGAATTTTGTCAATTCTTTATGGATTAAAAGGAAAAAATAACAGAAATGTATTTGATGATAAATTCATCAATAAGGTTGACTCGTCATTTTGTTACCTATAAATACTTTTTAATGTAGAGTAAAAATAACAACAAATGAACACAGGGCGCTCACGAAAGCATGCTAATATGATTACCTAAGGGTTGGGACTGGTAGGCCATGATTTACGGCCTCGATGAGGAATGACAACAGTGCCTGATGTTTTATAGATGATGAATACACAATTTCTACCCAAGAGCCAAGTGCCAGCTTATAAAATTTGACTTAGACACAAGACTACAACATCCCTTACAGAAGGTTAGAGAAATGAAATAATATACATATTTACAAAAAACCCGCATGTTAAAACACATTTACCTTGGCTCATCACCCCTTGTAGATAGACGACCTCTTCGCATAACAAGATCCCCTGTTGAATGTGATCTCTTCAACAATCTTGCATCAACTTCACTGTTAAATTCATCAGAATCATTGTACAAGCCTGTCTCATGGATATCTCCAATCTCAAAATGTCCATCCTCAGCCACGTAAGGAGCCTTCCACCTAGAAATGTAATATAAACTTTAAATAGTAAGATTTAATCCAATGTTTGTTATGTTTTGAGTTTTCTTTACCAAGTCTATTAATTAGAATTAATTTTTTTTTACATGATAAATTCCTAGAATATAAAAAAAATACAGTAGAACCTCTGTAATTCGTTACTCTTCAATTTGTCACCGTATTCATCATAGTAATAACAAACACCCGCTGCACTGTCTTGTAGTATAGGCACCATCAGAAAAAAATTCTTTAGTAGAAAAAAATGACAAACTTTTAAAAATTAAAATGTAAATAGATTTATTATACCACATTTTTGTGCACTCTTGTTGTTCTTACAAGTTACTGTATTACGTTTTTTTTAATGTTTTTTATGAAAATAGAATAACATACTGTATTTGTAATTATGAACTATACTGCAAGCTACTAGGGTTTGTATAGTCTTGCGTAATAGTATTGTTGAGTTTTTGGGCGACATAAATAATGTAAGTACAACATTAACTACATTACATAATCTATTTATGTACTATGTTTACCCATAATGACATGTTATTTTCTTGACTTCCATAATTCATCTTCTTTTCGAATTCATCACCCTCTCGGCTCCGATTGTGATGAATTAAAGAGGTTCTACTGTATAATAGTTTTGAAGGTGTGAGCTACTATCGAAATGACCTTACTAGAAATGACAAACTACAGAATATGTCTAAATATGTTACTACTTACTTACAATTTCATCATAAAACTGTTTTTTTATATGTTAGTATGAAAGTGTATTACATCACTTAGTACCATGGCAGCTATATATCAATATCACACTTGTGCCACTAAATTGCTCAAGCCATACTTCGAATTGAGTACAATAACCCAATTCTTTGTTAAGAAACAATAAACCATTAAATTATTTTCCAAATTACTTCTAGTCAAAGCTAGTCCAGATAAATGAGTAGGTTTTACTATCATAAAATTGACCATATCAGGAAATTGACCACTACTAATAAATTATAGAATTAAAAACAATGGACTTTCCCTTAATAGGATTTAGAGAGTCAGATTGAATACAATTAATAAATAATGAACCTTTTGTATCTCAAATTGGAATATTCAGGTTTAGTTATTCAACCTAGGATATAAAACATCCTTAGCAATGTTAAATTCCTTCCCCCTCAAAGAGACTTAACACATGTCTGTTTGCTTCAGGCAAGAGTGTAACACTTACAACTTACCCAGTCAGTGACTCCTTATCACATGCTTTTGAGCTCCAGATAGAATCAGTAGGAGGAGAAATTACTGTTGAGCAATCTACTGCACCATTGCTTGTGTTTAAATTGTTTATGTCTATGTTTCTTCCTATTTAAATATAACAAAATATATATAAAAATATTGTACAAGAAATTAAACAGATCTGTCTATAGAACAAGTAATATAAAAACAAATTTTTTTTTAAAGTCAGTTCCTACTTAAGTTAATTTTAGTTACTTTTTATTTTATAATTACAATTAATATAAATATGTATGTAATATGTATAATGTATATACATATGACAGACAACAATATAAATTAGCAAAATAGAAAGTTATTTTCCTTGCAATTTTCCATTTTCCTTTCTATGTATGGTGATAGACTATTATTTTTGTTTGTTACGATTTATTCTTTTTTTTCCACTTGCATTGTGTTGTAGTTTCTTTCCACTTTCCTTTCGCATTGCCAGTTTGTGAAGCAAGGTTTGATACAGTTAATCCAGTTTGTTTGTTTATTTTATTCTTTGCATTCATTTTTTAATCCTAGAGCATTATTTATGATATTGTGAGATAACCATGGCAACAATTTAAGGTTGTGCAATGGAGGTTTCGACAACAACCAGAGGGGGGCAAAAGAAAAACTCATAAACATCTTTGAGAAATACAACACTAGCTATTCATATACACACTAGAATTATTCATATACTTCTTTTAGAAACTGTCTAGCCATGGGACAGTTGGTTTAGTACCAAGAACACCTGACTTTGAATATGAAGATACACAGTTTAAATCTGAGTAAGACCACAAAATTTTTATAATTTATTATTGAATAAATATTTGAAAAAACTGTATTAACATCAATTGTCAACCACTATAGATTTAAAAAAATGTATATGAACTTAACTGGATTAATAAAAACATATTTTATGAACAGTTGAAAATTTGTATAAGATATATATTGTAAGTTATTCTTTTATTATGATATTATGAATGAAGTTTTTAAAAATGTAATTTTTCTAATAATATTTCAATCAAGGTAGGTTAGCGACTTTTCTAATTTATTTTAAGATAAATAAATTTTCTAGAGCTTTCCTTTTTTTATAACAAGTTTAATGTATCATAAAAAAACACTTTCTTAACAATTATAAGTTTTATTAATAAATTACAAATTTTTTTTTCTTTTTTAAAGTTTTACAAATTTTCCATAAGTTTCCTCTTTTATTACAAGTCTTATTATTCTAAATTGTATTTCTCTTTTGGGCAGCAACAGTTTTTATTTAATTTAGCCTAAATTGATTTTGATTTTGATTTAGCACAAGCTCTCTTAATCTCGGGTTATCTGGTGGGTTTTAAATTTTGAATACTGAAATCTTATTTGACACTCTAAAGTAAAAGAACAAAAAAATCTAATCTATAAATGTTATAAACTAGGTTACAAATCAATCTATTTCTAAGTAAAATTGTTCCTTAATATTTTCTCTAAATGTTTTCTTTTATAGTTTAATTTTATAATAAATTCCTCTAATTTCTTTTCTTTTATGAATGTCTGATTGCAAAATTTCAAAATGTATTAATGGATCTAGCCTAGATACTTAAGTGTTTTAGATTGCAGATTCCACTTTTCAGCCTTTTATCAAGTATTTAATAATATCTTTTTTCTAAATAAATAGTTTTAATTTATTTTCTTGTAAGTATTCCGTAGTGTTAATTCAATTCCAGACTAACACTCCCGCACTAAGTTGAATTCGTTAAATTTTGCTGGCCAACTCTAAAACACGTCCGTCTTACTTGAATAGGTGTGTAGGACTGAAAACGACGCTAAGCCACGCTTTTAAAATGGCTAGAACAAACTATTTCCTTTTTTAATCGTTGTTACCGGCTTCACTGATGCTGTATTCACTGCCTTTTGTACATTTCATGTTCTTAATAACTAGATTTTAATTTCTTTGCAGGTGACTGCATTTAAATATTATATCTCCGGCTGTGTTCAAATTATTAGCTGTTGCCTTCAAAATGCGCGTGCATCTTATTTAATACGCTAGTCATAGTTCAACTTTTGTGCTTCTTAAATTGGTTTCACTTTTCTTAACACTTAAAGGCTTTTATTTTTATTTACATTGTTTTAGTGTTCTTTTTAAACTGTTACACATTAAATTGTTTCTATTATATTGTTTGTTTTACAGTGGTTATTGTTCTAAACTTGATTAAATATTGCGATTTTGCCAATTTAGGTTATGTTTACATTTTTCTCTTTTTTTCATAATTGGTTATTTTATGGTTTGAATTTACTTACATATTTATATTATATTATATATAGTGCCTTTCTTACTTGCTATTTTCAAAATGTTACAATATATATATATATATATATATTCCTGATATTTAATATTATCCATTGTTTTTCCGTTGCACTGACTTTATGAAGTTAATAAATTACCAATTTTGAGTAATTTTATCCACCATTTGGTGGATAAAATTACTCAAAATTGGTAATTTATTAACTTCATATATATATATATATATATATATATATATATATATATATATATATATATATATAGGGAGAGTATGAGCTAATAGAAGGAATTTAATGAAAATACATATAAACATTACTTATCATTAAAATAATAATTAGATACAACATTAGGTTTTAAAAGTTACTATTTCATACACAAGACCTGAAAATGATAATTATGAAGTTAATTTGTGTTGCTGCTATTGGCAACACTGCTGAAAAAAAACATATGTGTTTTGAAGGATGATAGCAAGCTCTACATAAGAATATTGCAATATTTCACTGAGTTTTGTTTCAAACTGTTTTCAATGTTTAGTCTCTAGCAAGCTATCTGTATCTTTTTCCACTCTTATTTCAAATAAACAAAAATAAATCATATTTTGATGCTGACATGTAAGATGTTTTATACTCTTTTCAGCATTTTGGAATACCACATAACTAAAAAAAACATATTTGTATTAATTATTTTAAGTAAAGTATAAAATGTTTAAATGATGAATATTAAATACTTTAAATATTAAATCACTTACATTATATCTTAAATATTAACTTCAAATCTTATTAACTGACTATATCAACATTCAGTTACAACAGAAGGAAAAGTAATATTTTACTGAACATTTATAAAATTAGAGATGGGTCAATTCTAATGGTATCGAGTAACTATCGATACTTGATTCTCCATTGATTAAAGTGCCGATTCCGATCCTTTATTCCAGGGGGGGGGGAACAGACTAAGATTGTAGTAAACAATGTCAGCTAATCCCGGCTATAAATAGTCTAGGACATGACATATGCATTATCTATATCTGCGTTTACATTATAGATCTCTATTGCTTTGTGAAACATATGACACAAGCAGAAACAAACATTCCGAGTAAAACGTTGAGTGGCTAATTTTAGTATATTTTAGATTTTTATATAAATTATCTTTTTCTCTGTCTTTTTTATAAAGTTTTATTTTGGTCATACAGTATTTTATCATTTGTATTAGTTGATTTTTTATGTAAATTTCCTTTTTTTTATTGTGTCTCGATAAATAAAACAATATTTTTATGTCTAATACACTGTTTTGATTTTCCGAATAAACCTGTATATGGTAGAAATAAAATTATTGAAATGAAAACAACGGGCACGATAACTAGATACGACTAGATATGCAACTCGCATAGCATTTCAATGATTCCACTGCCAGGGACGGCAAACGCACCGGCACGCTCTCGATTTTTACAATTAAATAGAGTGTTAAAATGTTGTTTACTATTTTTATTCCTGTTTATAACTAAGCATTTAAGTATAGATTTTGAGATAAAACAATGCCATCAAATGCACAGTTAACGAAAAAAAGTCAGTAGTTTGATGAGATCTCCAATATTGCCACTGAGCTGAATGTGTTAAATATAGAATAATGAGAAGTAAGAAATAATTACAAAATATAAATTGTTCAATAGAAAAATAGAAATCATAATGATGCATAGAAATTTTTTTAAGCCTGTTTTAAACAGCTATCAGTCCAAAGTCAAATACTTGACAATTACCACTACAAATATTTTTCAAAAGATTGACTGTTACAAAAAGTCTAAATCAACTTACAACAATTAAAATTTATTATGTAATGATTAAGGTATATTTTTGAATTTACAACACACTTTAAAGGGTGAACATTATTGGTTGTTTCAAGTGTGTGTGTGTATTCTGGGCTGATTCAGGTATATGCTTAATAGCAGTTAAACTTTAATATTTAGCAACTTGAGTAACAATTAAATAATTGAAGACATACCTGCTAAACTTTTAAGGAAATAGTCAACTGTGAGATCAGCACTAGTCTTCTGGTACTCAGATGTTTCAGGCAGGGGCGAAGAGGTATTGAAAGCTTCCTGCAAAGACAACTTTATTGCAAGGTTCATTTGTTGTTCGTCTCTTGCTTTTTGGACCTCTACACAGAAATAAGTCATATATAAAAATATGTTTAAAGTCAATGCCTACTTAGGTCAACAGAGACAATTTTAATTTTAGTTACTTTTTATTAAATTGTTTCAAATAATATAAATAAAGTAACATAACCTATGTGTTGAAACAGCTGTTCTACCACATAACCTATAACATAAAATCAACTGTTTTATGAAATCATATGTTATCACTTATTTCAAGCCAAGTGAGGCGGTTTACTATATTGCACAACTTGCCCATTTTTAAAAAGTTTTTCTCCCATATAAAAACTAAACTTAATTAATTAAATTTAATTAATAAATTAATTTTTTGAAAAACAGTATCAACATCAAGTGTTATCCACTGCAAGTGTAAAAAAATGTATTTGAACTTGAGTGGATAAATAAGAAGTATTTTATTAATGATTTTATATAAAGAAAGTTTGAACTAATAGAAGGAATTGAAAAATGGAATAAAAGTATATATTTTTCTATTACTTTAGTATAAAAGGACTAATACATATTTTTTATCTAATGTATATCCTACTAAATATTTAGGAATATTCTACTAAATAGGAAATATTTAGCAAAAAACATTCAATGTAGATGAACTTTTTTACAGAAACTGAAGCATTGAAATATTACTCTAAGTAGAAGCCCATGTGTTTTTTTACTTGATCAATTTACTTTTGAAACAGAGCACAAATTATATGTAATTATTGCATATTGAGTGAAAACTTATAAACTTACTTGCTGACGCATTTGAAAACAATTGTTTCGCAACGGGTCAGGAAGTAAGTTCATAAGTATTTACTCAGTTACACAATAATTACTTATAATTTAAGCAGTGAATTCAAGATAATTACAACAGGCAACTTTAGTTCACACATACTTTTTCTTGATGCTCCAGTTGCATAATCTATTGACTCTTGAAACACTTAAAGCATTCATTATCTGTTTTTGGGGATTCAGAGTGCCCTTAACTTAGTTTCCTGAAATTCTTTCAGGGCAACTGGAATCATTTCACAAAGGATGCCCTCAGTTCCCAACTTCAGGTGGCACTGTAAAGTTGAAGCTCAAAGTATTTCTTGAAACCATGGAAGCATGAGTCTTTTTCACTGATTTCCTTTGTTTTGAAACTATGTTATACGGACAAATTACGGAGTTAACTAACACGACATTAATTATCCCTTTAAAAAAACATAGTGGCTATCTTTTTGTTTTTCGACTTCAATTCATTTCACAAGTCATTTTTAAAACTTTAATCAGCTCAAATAAGACTATTTACAGCACAGATAAGAAATTGAAAATGGGTTAGAATTCATTAAATTATTAACAGAAATTATATGAAATTAAAAACTTGTTATTTCAAATATAACCAAATAAACCAATAATGAAAAACAAAGGAACAAAGGTCATAATAAACAAATATAGTATGTGGTACCAGGAAAAAAAACAACTAAGCAATACTGAAAGGAACATGTGATTCAGGATTAGACAGAATATGAATTCTTGGCTGGTTAGGCAAGACCATATAAATTTAAACTTTCCAAAACTCTTGTCTTGGAGGCAAATGCTTATAAATCTAGAGTTAAAACACATTTTCATGATATATCAATAAAATTATTGAGAAAATTGCAAGTTGAGATAGTTCGTTCGATCTCTGTAAAAATGGTAGACATATTTAAGATCATAGTAATTACTGCGATTTAATACATATAAAGTCTTGTTTTTGAAGAAAATTGATTTATTGGCAATTAACATTTGTAAGTAATATTTGGTTTACTTTTATTAAATAAAACTAATCGATGGAAATAACTAAAAACACATGTATTTTGTTAGTATGTTACACTTCCCTATAGTAGAACTTACTTTTTTGATTATTGAGGACATCCGTCTCAAGAGATATGACCCATTGTCAATTCAGACTGTCTATGGGCTGACAATTGGAAACTTCTACCGAAACGGCCGTCCTTATAGGAAAAAAAGTATTACTATAGGCAAGTGTAACATATGTACAAGTGTATTTAGTTAAAAACTAGTAGCTCAAGTAAAGATAGAATCAAATAATATAGATGGAAATGAAGTTGTTTCAATTAATGAAACTTTAAGTCTTACCTCTGTCGCTATTGGTCCCAACAGAAGTCCCGACAGTAGGAGGTTCTGAAGTACTAGCAGATGTATCTTCTTCCCTATAAAATACAAGAATTATTAAATTGTAAGTATTAATGCAACGTAATTTTACATTATATTAGAATTGTAGGTTTAATATACATAACCTAATTTTGTTTACTGAACTTCTACAAACAGTTGAAACAATGAAAAATTGGAAAGAACCCCAATACCACAAAAAATAATAATAAAATATCAAATAACACTAGTTACTTAAGATTAAACCCTTATGTACATTTTGATGACCATGTCATCATCATCAGAGGGTCTTATTGCAAAATTACAATGTAGTAATTGCTAATTAATTTTGTAATAAGCCCTTCTGATGATGATGATGACATGATCATTGAAATGTACATAAGGGTTTAATCTTAAGTAACTAGTATTATATTTTAATTTTGTAGTCCATTACGTTCGGTGAAACTTATTAATCACTTTTATATTAGTTTATGACTATCCAAACTTTAAATTTTGTAAACTTATAAAAAACTTACTGAGACAGAATGTTTTCAATCGCTCCGTGGCGATCTTCATCAGTGTCTTCACTGATCTGATGAAGACACTGACGAAGATTATCTGATGAAGACACTGACGAAGATTGCCACGAAGCGATTAAGAACGCTCTATCTCAGTAAGTTTTAATAAAGTGATTAATTAGTATTATTTGTTATTTTTTGTGGTATTGAGGTTCTTTCCAATATTTACATTGTAACATATTATACCACTGTGCTCTTGATATTGTATAAATAGTTGGAAAACTAAAACATGTTTTAAGTGAAAAACATTGTTCTCTTAGTCAAATGTGTATTTGGAAGGTTTCAGATTTTGATCCTATGAACAGGGGGTATCCAAAAGTTCTAAAAATTTTGTGTGGTGAACAAAATTATTAAAAAAATGTACTCTCATCTATAACTTTTATAAAAACAGTTAAAAATGTGATCTCCCTTTTATATATACATGAATATATATATTAACCATGAATTTAGCCCTGAATACAAATGTTTGTTCTCAGTATAATTTGTTGGGCCTCCTATGTTTGAAACAGTTTTGATTAGAAAAAATTTGAATTGATTTGTTTCAAATTGGGCAAAGCTGTAACTGGAAATACTTCTAATATTAATATCGAATTTAGAGGAAAATTCAAAAGAAAGAAAGAATCAATTCTAAAAAATAACAGAATTTGTAACTTACTTGTTACTATTTTCTAACCGTTGTCTTTGTTTCATCTCATCTTCAATCATTTGTAGTCTTGACATTTCCAATGCAATTACTAAATCCATGTTGTAGTCTGCAGTCACATTTGCCTGATATGCTGCAGGTCAAAATAAATGTTAAGTATAGATACATTTTAAAAAAATCAGAATAAAACATTTAATGAGAATGTCTGAGTAAACATTTAATTTTAACATGAATGTTTTGATTTAAAACGAGTTTTTATTGTAAAAAAGGAAATAATTACAAAAATTTAGTTATATATAAATGGACATTTTTATAGCACAAATTACAATAAAAATATCTTTAAAATCTTAGTGTTTTAACAATGAATAACAATTTGTTCAAAATAAAATTAAAAAATGTTCTTCTCATCAAAATGAGTTCAAAATAAATGAGTTAAGTACCACTTATTAGATCAAAATTATTATATATTCGATATATTTATCTGCATAATTTCTGTTGTTAGGCCTAAATACAAATCACATAATATAGTGCCTATAATAATAATAATAATTTTCAAGTAACTATTTATCTAAATTAGTGGCTACCTGTAATATAAAATAGTGGTTAACTGTTATCAGAAAGAGCAGGAAATAAATAGAAAGAGATAAAAGGTTACCTACGTCATGTGTAAACAATAACTCTTAATCATGTTTAGATTGGCAATGGTTCAGAAAAACTCTATTTCGTAAAAAGATATGAAAATACTAGGGATGATCAAAAAATACGGTGAATGAATTTTTATAGTGGCAATTGCTGACGCTACATCCATATGATGTAATTTGTCTAGTAGCTTGATCTGTTAAGACACGCAGCAACAAGTTTCAACACACTGGGGCTTGTCTGTCAACTGCCAGAGCCGCTAGAGTGAGGTTGTGTTTATCTTGTCTGTCGTGCATCATGGATTTAAAACAACACATTAACATTAAGTTTTGTTTTAAGTTGCAAAAGAATGCCAAAGAAGCTTACGAAGTGTTAAAATCTGTATATGGCTATAATGTGGTAACTCTGAAGACTGTGTACAGGTGGTATGACCGATTTTAAAGCGGGAATGAGTGGGTTGAAGACGAGCAGCGCTCGGGACATACATTAACTTCAAAAACAGATTATAATGTGCAAAAAGTAGAAACAATTATTTTTTCGAACAGGCCAGTGACTATTTGAGAGCTACCGGGAGATCTTAACATCTTGTACAGTTTTGTTCAAAAAATTTTAACCGATAATTTGCAAATGAGATGAGTGAGTGCACAATTTGTTTCTAGACTTTTGAGTGATGAACAGAAGGAAAATCATGCGTCAGTCTGAACAGAGTTGAAGGATCGTCTTCAAGCAGATCCGCCAAAATTGTAACGAGAGATGAATGTTGGGTCTATGGATTCAAAAATAAAGAGTTCCCAATGGAAAACCAGTGTATCTCCTTGCCCTAAAACAGCATGTAAGTCAAAATCGAACATCAAGCTCATGCTCATTTTTTTTCGATAGTGAGGGCGTAGTGCGATCAGAGTATGTTTCAAGGAGAACAACTGTGAACTCTGAATTTTATAACATTGTACTGCAACGATTGTGAAACAACATACGTAGAAAGAGACTAGAAAGATGGGCAAATGGCTTTCTTCCTCATCTCGACAATGTGCCGTGTCACACCTCGCTTCCCATTTGTTTTTAGCCAAAAAGTTTTCCTGTTTGTCCACATCCGCCATACTCACCCGATTTAGCACCATGCAACTTCTGGCTCTTACCAAAAATTAAAATTGAGCTTAAAGAAAAACATTTGGATACCATTCCTGACATGAGAGAGCCATGACAGATCAGCTAAACGCCCTGAAAGAAGCCTTCTAGAAATGTTTCCTACATTGGGCTAAGTGCATTGCCAGCCAAGGACAGTACTTTGATGCAGATTTAATCAAATTCGATCTACGTTTATTATTTTTTGAAATACAAAATTATTCACTGTATTTTTTTAATCAGAGTAGTATATTTTTCAGTATAACAAGACAACTTAGAATATACATGTAAATCCCATGGAAATGAATACAATATATGTAACTTCAGTTTCAATATACACATTGATTTTACAAGTTCTAAGGGGATAACAACATTTCGAATAATAATACACACAAACAAAATTTCAAAACGTAATATTCAGCACTTTTTCTAGTACTTACAATCAACCTTGTCCAACTGGCTGCATTGTAGGCTGCAATAATTATGTAAGGCACGAGTCCTGGGGTTTCGAGCTCTTGGCTTTGTGCAATCTCTTCGTACACATTGACCTAAAACACTCACAGCGAGGGCATGGTTCATTTCCTGTAAAAAAAAACATTGCTTTGTATAAAGCTATAAAGTATAAAACAAAAAATAGAAAGTTATAAAAATGAATTAGCTACATAATTAAATTAGGAATAAAAAATTCAAATGCTATTTTATTTTATTTAAAATTAATGTTTTAATTAATTTCTGCTAAGTGGTAAAATTTAATTTGAAAATAGGACAGATAAATAATCCAAAAATATTTTAAAGTTTTTTTAATAAAAAGTTACAATTTTGACCAAGCATTGTAATTGAATGGCCACAGGCAGATCCAGGATTTGTCCTTTGAGGGACAACAATCATGTAACAAACCTACCAGAGGAGGGCGTCTAGCACTGCACACAAGTAGAGAGGCAGTTGTTTATCAGAAGAATGATTTAAGGTAATAAAAAATTGCAAAGTTTAGAGTACAAAACTGTCTTTAAACAATTATCTCCTATTTCACAAGAAAATATAAACTTTTAAATATTCATTTTTTTAAAATAATGAAATTGTACTAATGTACATTAAATTTCGACTGTCTGGGGGGCATGTACCCCTTATGCCCCCTAGATCATCCAGTGAGAATGGTAAAAAAGATATGGAATGTGTAACATCCAAGAATGTTTTTATCCTACATTTCATTTTCTAGGTAAGTTTTAGATATAAAAGTTTCTTACTAGGTTATAAAAACATGATTTCCATTAAAGGTTCAAGACTTCAAAACTTAAGAACATCTTTATAACCCTTCTATTGACTGTAGAACTCGTGTGATCTTGTTCTTATATATTACGGATTATTAATTAACAATTCTGTCATCGATTCTAGTTCTAAAAAAGATTTTGGTTGACATTAAAACCTACCTTTCACGTCTAAAACTTTTGCTTTGTAAAACAACCATTGAAATAATATTTCTATTCACATTAAAAATATCTCTACAAATTAAAAATTAATTTTTTCAACACAACCAGTTATTGCCTATATTGTTGTAATAGGCAAATCGAAAACTTAGCAAGTATTTACTTTATTTTCTCAGTACTTAAAAACTGAAATTCAGCATTTTAGTCTGCTAATCAGTAAAACTTTTCTCACTGAGATTTAAACGTGCATTAAGTGATTAGATTTTTGTTGGGAAATAACTAAAAACTAACTGAAATCCGTAGCCAACTTTGTGAAGTTTACAGGTGGAATAATGAGTGAAAGCAAAGAAAGGCTTCGGCGTATGATATTAAAAATGACCATACGACTAGGAACTTAGTAACAACCTACTGAAGGTTTCCTTGATTACTGAAGACTTTTTAATGGAAATCAATGAAAGAAATTGCGAAAATTGTTGTTACTGAACTTTTAAATCATTTCCTCAAATTTCACGAAGTTTAGTTCATGAAATCACTGTGGTAAAGCTTGTTTATCACAAATTGTATGCAAGGTGGGTTCCAAAAATCCACACAGAAGACTACAAAAGATAAAGGCTTGTTGCATCATTGACTTTCTTTGAAGGCTACAATAATCATAGGAATAAACTTCTCGATCGTATTGTAACTGATGATGGAACATGGGCAAAGCATGTGAATTGTGGGACAAAAAGGGGGATCGGGACATATGAATCATCTACAAATATTAAGAAAATATCTCCAAACTCTGTCAGCAAGAAAGATCATGCCAACTGTTTTCTGGGACAATGAGAGTGTGATTCTGGTTGATTTCCTTTGCCGAAGCTCGACAATTAATGCAGAAAGGTATTGTGAAACAATCCAGAAACTATGGTTGGCAAAACAAAACAAATGTTGGGAAAAACTTTTATTTTATTCATGACAATGTACGTCTACACACAGCCAATCGTACCCAACAGTTCTTGGATGATTTGGATGAGAAGTGTTCATTTGTCCTCTGTACACCCCAGATCTATCATCAAACCACTATCACAAGTGATGAAGACCTGGCAAAGCATTTCTACAGTGATTCTGAACATCACCCCAGGATATACCAGTAGTTGGCAGGATATACCAAGATCTCAGACAACAGGTGTCTTCAAAAAACTTCTGTCACACTGCCATAAGTGTCTAAATTTGATTGGGGAATTTGTTGAAAACAGCCTAGATTGTAGCTTTAAAATGTTTATAATAAGAGTGTTTTCTTTCCCTTTGTTAATTTTTAAAAAAATGTTAACAGGTGTTACTTCCTGGATTGTAAATTCAAGAACTCATCAAGTATTTAACCAATTTTTGAATTAATTTTTCATTATTGCAAAAAAAACAATAGACAAGAAAATTTAGTTAGAATATACTAACGAAACAAGAGGTTGTAATCAGTAGAAAATATCAAACAGTTATATGTCAAAGAAAGTGTGACTAGGCATATCGAAGATGCAAATTCGGACATGTTAAATGTTTGTTTATTATTTCTATTATTTTGTATGCTCATTTTAAAATAATATATTGTTATTAATATATAATTTTCTACAGGGGAAACAACTTGAATTGTTGGTGTAATTAAATAGTTGTTAATAGGAGAAAGAAATTGGCAATATATTAGAACTTAGTGTTGAGATAGACAACAAAAACAATAGAATGTTATTGATAAGATTGTATTGCTTTGTACTCTCAAGTAACAAGTCATTTCAACTGCTTATTTACTTCAGACTAACAGATAATATCTGAGGTGTTATATTTATCTACATTTAAACAGGCCAACAGAACAAAAATTATGAATTCAATGAAATTATCAAGTTATAATATAGCTAAATAATAAGTTAACCACCAGGGTTTATGGAGATGTACAATTAAATCGTAAAAATAATAAGATAATGAAGTACTTAATCAGGTTTGTTCTTTATTGAAACTATGAATTAATGTAGTTTAAGACAGATACCTAAATAATATAGATATGAGGCAAAATATTCACTGAAAAAGACTTCAATATTACGAGATACACTATAATAGGGAAGGTTGCCATATAATGGAGGAAGAAATAATGTCTTGTCTGTTTTTATAGACTTCAATTTTACAAAATTCTACTACCTTACAGTCACATTCTTGCTAAAATGTCCTGTACTTCATTTGTAATTAAATGAATAATGATATTTTTTATCATTTAATGATCATTATTGCTTGTAGTTTTGTAAAGATGTTAAAAAATATTAAAGTTTATTCAAAATAAGTATTAAATAAATGATAAACCGGTAGAATATCGAGTGAAAAATATTTATTTTAATAGTGCAACGTTTCAACAACTAGTTTGTTGCCCTTAATAAGCCTGTTGTGTTAAAAAAACCAAGACCTTAGATTTAATACTCAAATATGTAATATGAGGCAGAACATCAAACCCTCTACACTTCACCAAGAGCTTTCATTGAGCTACAGCTAAACTCACTTTTCTTTCAGCATTATTGTCAGATTTACTGAAACGTTAGTAGAGCTATAGTTCATAGGAAGATCTTGGTGATGTGTAGGGGGCTTGATGTTCAGCCTCCTCACAGTTTACATTTGAACGTTAAATGTTAGGACTTTGTATTTTACAGTATAACCGACTTGATAAGGGTAACAAACTAGTTTCTGTAACATTGCACAAAAAAATTAATATTTTTTTACCCGATATTCAACCGGTTTGTCATTTATTTAATGACTGAAATGTGCTATGCAAACATTATGATGCTTACGAAAATTCGGAGATGCAAGAGTTAAAATTATGAACAAAAGAAGAAATTATACAACGGTTGGAAAACCCTAAAAATAATGTTCACAAACTTCTAAATACAGTAGAGTCTCGTAAATCCGAGCCAGGATATTTCGAGCACCTGTATAATTTGAGCATATTTCTATTTGAGCCTATTTTATCTATTTTAAAAAAATGATGAGTCAGGCTTCCAAAATATATATATTACTACGTATTATAAATATTAATACGGTATGCAAAGGAAATGAGTCAGGCTTCCAAGAAATGTTTATATCAATACGGTATGCAAAGAAAATGAGCCGGGCTTCCAAGATATGTTTATATCAGTACGGCATGCAAAGGAAATGAGCCAGGCTTCCAAGAAATGTTCATATAAAGTTCTCCTATTTTTTCTAATGCACAGGAATGTACTTCTGTGTAATCTGAGGGTGTCTCTGCCCCATCTACCTTCTACCTCAAATTATGGAGACTACTGTAAAATATTGTACTCTGTAAACAAACTACAAGAGGCAAACACAAAAAGCTAGTTATAATTCCATTAGCTTTAATTTATTACTCAAAATAGTTACCAATACTCAGTAATTAAAGTAGAAAAAAATTGCCTGATTTATAAGAAAATAATGAAGACAGTTCATCATGGCAGCAGATTTTTCGATTCTTTAAACTATGCCTAACTTTTTCTGGTGAAACAAAATTCCATCCAACATACTAATCAGTTTTTTTAAATTTTTGCTATTTTTTTACTTTAGACTATTTCTCAAAATGAAATTTCTTTAAGAAGTAAATGATTTGAAGAAGTTGTTACAAAATAAAATACAATGTGAGACCGATTGGCTTCTGAGAGAAGAAATTTAAGTGTTTTTTATCACAAAATTCATATCGAACCTCGAGTAGGTTTTTTATTGAGAATACTTTGAAGAAACAAGATTTCTATTGATGAAGAATAACTACCCTCAACGTCCCTTTCATTTTGGATAATTTGTAGACAAATTATATACAATGAAATACTAAAAAAAGAATTTCTTTTACCTCATCATCAGAGTCAAAATCGGGCCATTCATAGATAGCAGTAAGGTTGTTATGTCTGCCTTGTGCATCTTTCACCCATGGATTGTTGGAATCTAAATCTTTCAGCGAATCTTCTAAAGCTTGGATTTGCTCCTATCCAACAATAAAACAAACTAAACCTCAATCTACAAGCAACAGTCATCAAGTGATGGAGACTTACTTATTCTCATTGTGTATTTAAAAAATCTTGTTTGTCTTTAATTTAAAACATTGGGGTGATTGATAGCATACTAATTAAAAAGACAATTAAATGTTCAGTAGAGTCCCGATAAACTGAACTTCAATAATCCGAAAGCCCGGTTACTCCGAAACTGAAATTAGAATATTTTTAGGAATGATAAAACAAAGAAGGAACAGTGAATAAGTGTATTATGTACTCAAAATTACAGTAACTTTCAAAGATAGACAGTGTAATGAACAAAACATCAATGTTCTTACGTAGTTCTAAACTATATAGGTTTAAAAAAGTATGTTACATTTTACTATCAAGACAAGAAGACTTCTCTTTTGAAGTAAAATTACGCCAATGGATCAGAAACAAAGTATCTGCTAGGTTCTAAGTAGGGCAGCGTTGCATCAAAGGCAACTGCAGCATCGAAGTGGGATAAAATTTGCTCGCTGTTGTCTCCCTCACTTCACTCTCGTCTGAGATGTTGTCCGGACCTTTCAAAACAATTTCTTACTTGTTGAAGAAATACACGTTTCAATTTTTTTGGTTTTTCTTCCATTTAGTGTTTGTAGAATTTCCCACTACAAATTCAACAGCTAATTTTGATGCAATTTCACCACTGTTTAAGTATTTTAACACTTCAAGTTTGTCTTGTAGTGTAACTGAAGTAGGTTTCTGTTTCAAAGCCATTTCACTAAATTCACAATAGAAACCAAGGAATAAACAACAAAGATTGTAGATGCTATTGCAGGAAATAGCGCTCTAGCAAAAACAAAAAGTTGTTAAATTACATGATTACTCCTACAACTAATTAGGGTTGCCAAAAATATGAACAGTTGAGTAGCGCAATCATTCTAGCTAGCGGTGAACTGTGTTACCTCCACCTACAATGAAGTACGAATTTAAGTACGCTCCCGCTCAAAGTGTTAATTATCGTAGTTATACTGTACTATACCATATTTTTAGCATTTTAGGGTACTCGGTAGCTTTTTAGTACTGTTTAGTATGTTGTATGTAATAACTATGTTTACTTTGGTAATCATTTCCCTTAATCCCAAGTATTCGTTAATCCAAAACGGGTCTGGTTCCGTTCATTTCAGACTATCGGAACACCATTGTGTTAGCAAAATACAAATATTTTACTACTATTGGTATCACTTGGCAAAAAAACCACTACTTACTGATATTTTTCAATAGATGCTTTTCAAACCAGATCAGTGCATTGTTCAATCCTGCGAGTTACGGACAAGACTCTTGCTAGAATGTGTTATATTAGTGTGAGTCTGAGGGGTATTGTTCTGCGGTATATTATTGTTCATAGAGTAGTTGTTAATTATATTTTCATATATAGGGTTTTACTGTGAGTGTGTTTTATCATTTATAATGTATTGTGGGTGATTATTGTGGTGATTGTATATCTCGTAGTTTTCTGATGTGTTACTTAGTTGGTTTTTTTTTATGCAACGATCGATTCAATGCTAAGGGTTACCAACTATTTTTAGTATGGCCAAAATAGTGTTAGAGTCCGCTATTAGTGTATTGTGTCTTGATTAAGTAAGCATACTTTATATTTTGCAGCATGAACCATTTCGTGTTCATTGACTTTACTTCTAGTCAGCACTATAGTTTTGCATCTTGTTTCCATATTTTGCTTGAAGCTTCAAGTAAAGGGTGTGGAGGTGAGTTGTTCTTTGATAAGCATTGTGTTATTTAATTCTGGCAACTTCGTAAATTTTACACTTTTCCAAAGTGTGCATGTAAGGATATATGAAAAAGTTGGATTCTTATACAGGTTATTATATTTACCATAGTTATTTGTAAACAGATGGACTTCAAAATTTTTAATAAATTTATTGAGCACTGTGTGCTAATTTTAACTAAATAAATAAAATTCACTAACCACAATATAAAAATCTTTTATTTTATTACAATTACTTGATGTACATTTCGATTACATGGCGATCATCTTCTGAAGTACTATTTAGAATGAATTTACGTTTCTTAACCTTTAAACTTTTTTTATTCCTACTTAAGTCAATTCCTATTTACGTAAAAAAAAATTATTTTAGTTTCTTTCTATTTGATAATTACAATGTCAGAATAACAATATTAAATGGCAAAATAGAAAGAGAATTTCCTTGCAATTTTCCATTTTTTTTCTATGTAGATGTTGGACTATTATTTTTGTTTGTTACTATTTATACGCTTCCTTTTTTTCGTCGCTTGCATTGTGTTATAGTTTCTTTTCGCTTTCCTTTCGCATTGTCCGTTTGTGAAGCAAGGTTCGATACCGTTAATTGTTTGTTTATTTTATTCTTTTCATTTATTTTTAATCCTAGAGCATTATTTATGATAATGTGTGGGTGTTATACAATGAAGGTTTTTCATATATGAAGTTCATTTCTAGCTATGAAAAGTTGCCTCAGTGCCCAAAAGCGCTAAACTTTGAACACGAAGAACCACAACAAAACAATTATAGAAATATAATATAAAGAAAATTAAGAGCAAGATATATTCAAACAGGAAGAAAGATAAGAGTACAGGGGAAATCACAAAAAATTACTGAAAAAATAATATAAAGAAAATCACAAAAAATATAGACAAAATAATATAAAGAAAATCACAAAAAATATAGACAAAATAGAAAGAAAAAAAATTTTTGAAAGAGTACATCATAGACATATACAGGATGACCGAAAAAAAACAGGTGTTTTAAATTAACATTACTCATTTATTATATTGTTAATTAGAACTTGTATTACATTAAAATATTTATCTACACTTCCCATTCCCCCCCCCCCCCAAAGAATCCCAACAGCTCGAATCTGGCAACCCTGAATGCCACAGGATATCACCGAAACGCGAAATGAGCCTTCCTGGAAACATGCGATTCAGCACAGCCATTGCATCGCAAGAATTGTGTGCAGTGACACTATATTGCTGGAAATAAACATTTTTTGTTGTGTAGACTGAACTATTAAAATGAAAATGAACTCATCACTCTTGATGATTATTGCAGTATCTTGTTCTAAGACTTGGGCTGCGAAACAAAGCTTGCCTAGCCATTTCAATGTTTTGCGGCATCCTTGTAGACTTATTTTGATCAGGAGACTTCCTATTTAGGATACTTCCTGTTGTTCTCAAGTTGTTAACCCACCTGAGAATCAAATTCCAACTAAAAATGATATCATGGCATCCAAGTTCAAAGTGAACTTGAAAAATCGTAGCTGTCATAGACTTACTATTTTGTACAAACGCATTATAAGCAAACATACGATGTTGTACCGTCCACTGCTCCATGGATAATGAATTGGCATCATGTGCAGAAATCTGCGACCACAATTACTTCTTCAAACAAAGACTACCGTGTTTGTACTAGCCATTTCAAAAATGTCCGATTTTTTTCTGGTCACTCTGTATATTCAAAAAATACATCTAAACTAGACATGAACAAAAATAAACTGAACAACATGAAAGATTCTACTAATCTAAGAAGTGATCACTCAATTCAACTTACCGCATCATTATTAGTTTCTAAAGGCAAAACTCTAAAGTTGCGTCTACTCAATTTCCTTAGAGCTGGAGGTGTCTCAGGAGGCACAAGGCCTTTTGAGACAGCTCTAGCAAACTCATGCCTCTTTCGACGAGCCAACGCAGTTGTCTGCACAATCACAGAGCGAGGTGTCCGTAAGTATGGCCTAGCCACCATTTCTGATAACTTTTCAGTCACTTCTTCCAATTCATTCTGTAACAAATAGTTACAACTAAGTAGACATTTACAATCTTTTTTACCAAAACTGAAAAGGCAAAAATATACCCTATACACATACTCAACACCCAATTACATTATAACTCACATACACTTTTCTACATCATATCTCCTAATACTTACCAAAATAAATGTACATGCCCATCCTAATATTCAAATCTAACCTTCAAAAACCTTGAGGTCAGTAATAGTCTGAGTTGACAGTGGGATACATCTCCTGAAATGGCCGACCTCAACAATTATAAAATTAAATGCTACTATAGGCGAGTAACATTTTTACAAGTGTTTTTAGTAATATATAATAACTTTGCAACACGGTTTTCTTGTGTTCACTCATCACTTACACTTTAATCTACTTAAACAAACATATATACCAAGTAAGATTCTTGTTTAATTAGATTAAGTGTAAGTGATAAATATATATAATTGGACATTTTTTCCAATAAGGGGTAGATCTTACCCTTAACACATAAGAAGCACCTTCTGAGTTGATTTAAAGTAGAGGGTAGGTAGAGCTCAAACCCATATTTTCATGAAAATTTATTGCTTACAATATTTATAAGGTAATATTGTATATTTATCTTTATTACTTAATATTTACAATCTAAGACTAGATCCTTCATATATTCAGTTTTAGAACTGTTCTCAGCCTAAGGTTTCAGGATATCCCATTGTTTGTCTGGTATTACATATCTGGGCTACTCCCTTTCCATTTCAAATCTTTATTAACACTCGAGAGGGCGCATGCGGAGTTTTTCTCCGCACATATAATTATTTGTTAAGAAAACATCTTTTCAGTTGTTAGATGTTTATTTCCAGCTTGTTACTCCACAACCTGCATTATAGGAAACAGCCCAACCTATTTTTGTTAATTTTTTCCAAGTAGCATTAGTGTGAATTTAATCATTGTCAATCGCGGTCAGATTGCGTAGGTTTCGTCCACAAGCGTCCTTATGTGTAAGTTATTTTGCGGAGTTCCTCTTGCAGTTATTTACATTAAAAAAGGCTTTGTGGAGATAAATTATTACTGTTTTTGTTGTTATTATTATTTTAGTGTTGTACGTCTTTTTAGTATCTAAGGTTCACATTTTACTGTTGTTCCATTTGAAGAGGAGAGATTTCGTAAAATGCTATTTGCTGTTGAAAAAGAAGAAAATAAATCAATACTTTCTACCGGATACTTTGTTAGACAGCTCTTTGATGATTCAGATGAAAACGAGTTATCTTTGCCAGATGATAAACCTGACGAAGAAGTCAATGAAATTGTAAATGAAAAAAATGAACACATAATAGGTGAAACTGAAAATGACGAAAATGACCAATTTGTTGAAATGTTGTCAGATTTTAATGTCATACATCAGGAAGCTGTTACTGTGCTGTTTTGGATTAGAAGAGAAGCTTTTTTTAATAAAAAAACGAAAATTTCTGTGGTATACTAAACCAGGAAGCCAAGGGAGAGCAGCAAAAAGAAACATAATTCTCATGAGAGTGGTCAAGTTCACGATACATTAGTAGTGACTAGTAAGCTTAGAAGTGAACAATTATGAATATTTTTTCAACAAAGACTGTAAGATTCTGCTAGAACCTGTTGTGTTATAAAGCAAATATTTTTTTCATCCACTAATTTTTAGGGTTATATATTTTAATTAAAATATTCTTTATTATCACTAAATATTATAATTAATTTCATATTCTCATATGTAGTGCCTATCATTACGATAATATATTTTATATGTTTAGACGTTGAATTACTTCATTACAGAAAAATAACCCGCAAACACCTCAGCCGTTATGAAAACAGTGGTCTAGTATACATTCTTTACAAGTTTTAACAATTCAAAATATTTTTAGAAATATGACGTTTAGAAAATTAAAATTGTACAATAATGATGTCTAAAATTATTTATAATGTATTTATATAGTATTTAATTGTAAAGTCGCCAAAATATAAAATCGTAAACCATTTAAATTTTAAAGGGTATTTGTACAGAATAAATCTCCGCAAGCGCCCTTTCCCGTTTTAAACTCTATGCACCTTCTTGAAGGTTAAACAAAAGGTTGTCAAATCTATCATCTATGAACACATTCAGTCGCAAGAATTCACTTTAAGATTTCCAATACGTTTATTCATTTTAGTAAAAATGTAAAAATATATGAACTTGTTTATTTTCCTGATATCAAACCATTATGTTATATTTATAATGTACTGATTACGTTCATAACTACATAGAAGTAAATATTATTCATAACACTTTAATAACAAGTTTAATATAAAATTTACTAACTTGCATGAATTCAAAGATAGTTCTGTTGTACCCATTGTCTTCCAGGTAATAACCATAGACATACGACCCACACAGAACCCTTCTTGCTTTGAGGAGTTCCCGAACACCTTCCTCTACGAATTTGGCACAATTAGCTTCTGCAAGAACTGTGAACACAACATTACAGGTTACGCTATTGACTTACTTCTTGTATAATAATATTACATTATATTCATATAATTTAAAATAAGATTATTATATATTTTTTGAGGTATTTACTGGTGTCACTAATACAAACTAAAACTTAGAAAAACATTGTTCAAACATTTTTTTTAATGTGAAAAATTAAACCTACATTTAATTATTATTTTAATTAATTCATTTATTATTTAATAAAAGTTAGTAAATAAGTGCAAAATGCTTTGAAAATGGAGGTAATGATAAACATTTAGGAGAAATTTAGGAAAAGTAGGAGAGATACAGTCCTTGTACACAGCTCAATGTGTACTGATGGTAGAAATACTTTTACTCCTAGATGGCTTATACTCATTGCTGTGCTAGTTGAAAATTTCAGTGTATGTGTGTGTATATATATATATATATATATATATATATATATATATATATATATATATATATGAAGTTGATATATTACTATTGTAAATACTTTTATCCACCACTAAGTGCAATAATTTTACCTTGTTGTGTATTTACAATATTAATATTTCAACTTCATATAGTCAGTGCAACGGAAAAATAATGGACAATGTAAAATATCAAGATATATATATATATATATATATATATATATATATATATATGTGTGTGTGTCTGTGTGTCTGTGTGTGTATATATATGAAGTTAATATATTACTATTGTAAGTAATTTTTCCACCATTAAGTGCAATGATTTTACCTTGTGTGATGAGGCGCCTTTCGGTCACTTGACCATTGTCGTATCACTCTTGTGATTGACAATGGTCAAGTGACCAAAAGGCGCATCATCACACAAGGTAAAATCGTTGCACTTAATGGTGGAAAAATTACTTACAATAGTAATATATTAACTTCATAAAGTCAGTGCAACGGAAAAACAATGGATAACGTAGAATATCAAGAATATATATATATATATATATATATATATATATATATATATATATATATATATATATATGTATGTATGTATATATACTATAATATGTATTCTTGTGTATCTATAGAGAAATAAGAAAATTTACAAATACAAGAATAATTTATTGACTATACAATACAAAGCTTTTCGTTGGCAAACATTACCAACATCATCAGGAACACTAAAGACTTAAAATCAATCGTATATTTCCAAACTAGATCACAACAAACAGCGTTGCCAAATTTATTACAATGCTGTCAAACTATTACTTTGCTGCCCTAACATTACAAACACCAAATATAGCATCGAATTTAGATTTACTTGTATTTGTTCATTTATTAACTTATTATTAGTACTATTTATGTATTTTTAAAGCCTCATAAATATTCATTCTTAGGCCTTTGTTAATTTCTTTTATAAGTATCATATTATCTATGTTAGGAAATATGTGATTATTATTAATACAATGATTAGTTGTATTCCATTTATAAATTTCTGGCTTTTTATATGCATTGAAATGATTTTTATATCTATCTTTAAGTTTTTTCTTAGTTTGTCCTATATAAACTTTATTACAATAATCACATTCCAATTTATATACACCGTTTTTTTCATGCATATTAATAATTTTATTATTATTATTTATTATATTTATTAATTTATTATTTGTACTATATGCGAATTTGATATTGCTACCTTTAAACAATTTTGTGATATTTTTTATTTCAGTCCATTAGACATTATCATCATTATTTTTGTAAATTAAATTACTATGATGTTTTTTTAAAATATTATAATTAAGTTTCTCAACAGTTTTCTTTTTATAGCCTTGCTCAATTGCAGTTTGATAAATAATGTTTTTCTCTCTAATTTTATTTTCATTACCTACTCATAGTTATTTTATGAAATCTATAAAATAAATTGTATAATGCAGCCATTTTTTGATTATATGTAGCAATCCACCGGTTATTCTGGGTGAATAGAAATATTAGGTATCATTTGGTTAGTTTGTGTCACTTTACGATATATGTTATATTCAAATTCAATATTATGTCTTATTATTGTTGTATATAGAAAGTTGATCTTATTATTTTTTTCTATTTCATAAGTAAAATTAATATTTTTATTTATCCCATTTATTTTATCTAAAATAGTTATTAAGTTTACACCATTATTATTAGATATATATAAACCATCCTCTACATATCAACAGCCTGTTTTAGGTTATTTGCGATTATTTGTGATATTTTATGTGCAGGTGCATTTTTAATATTTATTAGGAGTCTTATGGGATTGTTGATTTTATGTATTTTGATGAGGGCATTCATTTTGGAGGGCTTTGGATTGTCTATTGTGTATTGGTAAGGGTTTTTTTTGGCTGAATAAATTGTCATTGTTTTTTGCTAATTGTATGATTTCGTTTTGGTATTTTATATATATATATTATTGTTAATCTTAAACAATTGTTCCACCACTTGACAAAAGTGCGATTAACTTTTTATTATTAAAGAATAAAAATATGGTACAACTCACAAATATACAATTTTTTATATCATACACGTTTCAACGACTAATTTGTCGTCATCTTCAGTGAAGATACACAAATCAAATGAACTAATATATATATATATATATATATATATATATATATATATATATATATATATATATATTAAACATAACCTATAAAGTTTTAACAAAAGTAGAAACAAAAGTTATAATTCTTTAATTATAACTTTCACTCACAATCCAGCTCGAATATTATTTATAACTTTTTATTGTTTGTTTTTTCTTTTACCTTGTGTGATGAGGCACCTTTAGGTCACTTGACCATTTTTGAAAAAAAGGATTCGACAATGGTCAAGTGACCAAAACGTGCCTCATCACACAAGGTAAAAATTAATCGCACTTAGTTTTGGAACAATTGTTTACAATTAACAATAATAACTTTATACAGTAAGTTCAACGGAAAAATAATAGAACGTTAAATATCACATATATATTGTATAACTGTAGACACACAATTTTCTTGCAATCACATTCACTTACTTTATTATTTAAATTATGTGTAAATATAATAAAATGGAATTCTTCAAAACCCATGGTGTGTGAGTAGAACTTGTTACTTGTTTTAACTGGAATGTTTTTTTTTTTTTTAATTTTCACTTCTCTTATTGTTGTAAAGGTTGTTCTTTATCAACTTAAACAATTTATTTTTTTATTTGATTTAGACTTGTTCATTGATTACATTATCATTATATCTATAAATTTCTAACAATCCCAAGGTCTGTTTGTACATTTTTATGTCTTCTTGTACTTTTTTATTAATAGTATGTTTCCTATTTGTAGGAAAAGTATGATTATTTTTAAATGTTTGTGTAGTTATATTTGAAATCTAAATGTTTGGTTTAATATATAAACTTGTATATCTGTCTTTCATTTTTTTTTTTTTTATTTGACCAATGAAAAATTTTACAGGACATTCTATTTTATTATTTCAATTAAAAGGTGTGTCACAAATGTTTATCATCTGGCTAAATTTTGTATTATATTTCCAGTATTTTTCTATATTATATAATTATTATTAGATTTTAAACTAGTTTCAAAACATATGGCTCCATAACCTAAAGTTTTAGAAACTTTCTTATGTTTTCTGAGTTCCTATTTCATGTCAGCAATGTAGTGGGAAATAGATTTTTTAAATAGTATAGATAGAGCATATATGTTTTGAGTACAGTTTTCTGCCATTTCTAACGTTTCAATATTCTCCTCTGTTGACACGTTTCGGAGTAACTCCACTTTCAAAATTCAATCATACTATCACACAAGAGTACGATTGAAGTTTTGTAAATGGAGTTACTCCGAAATGTGTCAACAGAGGAGAATATTGAAACATTAGGAATGTCAGAAAACTGTACTCAAACATATAGAAATATTCCTATCAGAAATGAAGATGAGAATATTAATAATAGATAGAACAATTGGTTTTTATCTATCTTAACAATAGTTTTGAAACTTTTAATAACCGAAACAAATTAACTATTACACTATTATTTCTCTCTTTAAATAATTTTACTTTCTGTATTGCCTCAATCAGTTTTATAATTTTTTATAATTTCATGAACAGCATCAGTAGTTCTTTAGTTATCCTTGAGTTTAATCTCTTGCTTTTGTCTACAGACTCCACTTCAAAATATCAGGTCAAATTTATACTGTAGTTTCAAAT
The DNA here is from genome assembly GCA_036971475.1 of Prosapia bicincta. Taxonomy (NCBI): domain Eukaryota; kingdom Metazoa; phylum Arthropoda; class Insecta; order Hemiptera; family Cercopidae; genus Prosapia; species Prosapia bicincta. Next base: position 147,002,299 of record JBAIZL010000004.1, on the reverse strand, counting down.
ACTTACCTTCACCTTTCTTTAGTGACAAAGTGAGATTTTCCATTTTTTTACGCACTCCTGCCAGCAAAGTCTCTTCCAGTTTACGGCTGTTTTCATGGTTACGGAACCTTGTATAATAGTGGAGAAATCTGGTCAGCTGGGCAGCCTGTTGTCTCTTTACTAAAGCCTAGAACAGGAAATAGAATATTAGTTGATTTCATCTTCACGTAAGCTTTTAACTAAAAACACTTGAATATATGTTGCACTTACCTGTAGTAGCACTTACTTTCACGACTGCTGAGGACAACCACTGAAGAAATGTGTCCCAATGTCAGCTCAGACCGTAACTCATAAAAGTAAGTGCTACTATAAACAATTGTAAAACATATCCAAGTGTTTTTAGGAAATGGAATATAAAACACTGTTTATATTGTCTTTTTTAACCTTTTGATTAGCATTCACGTACCCAAGATCGCGCAACGGCCAGCGGGAGCATTCCCTTATATGTACGTTCTTCCATTTTTCTCAGATTATCAGTGTTGTACGTTTACAATTGCAAAGTAATACTACACAGAGTAGATAGTTACCATTTGTTTACAAAGTCTATGGGTTTTCCCATGTATTTACAAAAAAAATTATTAAAAGATAATCTTTAGCAAAGGAATTGTCGGTAAATGTAAGGTAAAGTTTGGGTAACATGAGAAAAAAAGTAAATACAAAAATATTAACAAATATTACTATAATTTAAAAAAATTAGAGAAAAATAAAGAGACAAATTACAAAACAAAGGTTTAAAAATCTTTCAAAAATATGTTGCTCCTAGGGGCCATATCAGGGCAGGCACATGTTGCTAATCAAGGGGTTAAGTAAACAATCAAAGTAAGTTCTTTTAAGCCTAAAATAACTTTTTTTACCTTTTTAGATTCCCCAAGTTTCTAATAATAAAAACTAGAACCCTTCTATTAAAACTTACTGGTATTTACCTGAAAAATAATTTGAGTTGTGAGTGATTTAGATTTGATATCAGGGTAAAAGTTTTACCCTTTCAAAGAAGTTAAAATACTGAATCAATTTTTATAGAATTTGAATGAAAAAAAAACTAAAAATTATTTTCTCAAAATGCAATGTTAAAAATATTTGTACTATTTATTCATGAAGTTCCACTAAGAACAAACTGTCTTTACTGTAAATAAATCATTTATTATTGTAAAGATATCATTTATGGTGATACTTAGCCAGGGTTATCACTTACAGTTCTTTAAAAAATGTCCAAGAGTAGATAAATTCTTCAAAATTTTGAATGTGTCTGTTCATAAAAATTTTTATTTCCTAATGGAAGTTCATAAAATGAACTTTCATGAGAAATTAAATGGGGTACAAGTTGCATTACTAGTATTCTTTTAGCCCAAATTTAATTTGGAAACAAGAAACATGAACTACGTTCTATCACAATTACCATGATTTTTATAATTTATTTTAATTAAAATAATAATCAATATAGAATATATAAATAATAACAATTCGTGTGTAACTTTGCTTGAAGAAATGTAGAATTTAACTGCAAAAGAGGTCAGAGAATCTAGTGGCTTCACTTGATGTGATAGAAACAATTACTGTTTATTCATGCTACACTTTCGGAAAAGGATTTAGAGAGAAAAAAGGAAGTAATGACAACATGTTTTCATTCGCTCAGTGAAATGGGTTTGCAATGATGAAATGTAGTTTTGTCACTTGCAGTCAATATTGCAACTCACAAGGAGCACATCTAAAAATAAAATAGATGTCATTTCCGGTTTTAATATTGTAAGCAAATTTAATTAATATCACAACTTTTGTTTGTTTTCTACTGTTGTTAAAACACAAATTGAGAAATAGTTTTACAATAACACCATATATGACAACATTACTTGGTTATTAGCTCTCAGAAACACAATACTATCTTATAACATTCGGCTGAAGACAGGTTTTAAATGTTTATATGCTATTATAAAATTCATGGGTCCAATATTGTTAACTTAAATTTAATTTCAAAATGAAAAAATTGTAATATCCTTATTTTTCAAAGGAATTTAAATTTTTCAATTCCCTTAAAAATTTTGACTACCTTATAATGTTTAACAAACATACATTCTAGAACAGAATTTTGAAGGATCAAATTGATACTTTTTTATTACTAATAGCTATTATTATGGTAAAAATGTTTAATAACTGGTAATTAAAATTGTACCTAAATTTACATTAAAAGTACACAGCTAAGTTCAGTATTTCAAATAAAGTACATAAACTATATTCTCTTTCATGAACATTAAAAACTAATATTTTAAACCTAAAGTAAAATAGATATTTGTAAAGCCATACATCACTTATAAGAGCGCCTTGTTTTTCATCAGCTTTAATAAATGCCTCAAAACGATTACATCTAAAATATCCACCTGTTGCAGAACCATGTTTCTTCCAGCTCTCCAAACAAACCCAGCAAAAGTCAAACTTGCACTGTAAAAAAAACTTTGGTTAGAAGTTTAATTATACAATATCAAGAGCACAGCGGGACAATATTCAGTAGAGTATCAATAATTCGAGGTGAATGGGGCCGAGATCCCCTCGGATTACTGAAAACTCAGATTACAAGGAAAAAGTTCCTGAGCATTAAAAAAAAATAGAACTTCAAATGAGCCCTAATACAGTAAAACCCCTCATATCAAGATGAATGTGGCTACAGCTCGAACCGTATTTATTAATAGTGGAAATACAGACCACTCTAGTTAATCATGAGTGTCATCATTGTTTGATTGATTTGCTTCAAGAGAGTTTATTTTCTGATATGTCAGGCAAAAGACTAGACATTTGTGCAGGGATATTTATTAACTGTCAAAACTTACAGCGTAAATAAAGAAAGATATTTATGGCCCATTGACCTTTTGTCACCTAAGCATAACTGATACCGATATTCAAATACAACATAACAGCGAGCAAGAGTGACAGCATAGCAATAGGAACAACAGAGTGGGGAGAAAAATACCTTATTGATATAAACATTTCTTCAAAGCCTGACTCATTTCCTTTGCATGACGTATTGATATAAATATTTATTGAATGCCTGATTCATTTTCTCTATGCTATAAACATATCTTGGATGCCTGACTCATTTCCTTTCAAATACATAAAATAGGCTCAAATAGAAATAGGCTCGAATTATACAAAACTCGAAATATTGGGAATTGGATTTTCGAGACTTTAGTGTATTACAATGAAAATATTGGAAATATTTGTGAGATTATACAAATAGAGTGACACTCTAGTTTGTAACTTCTTGTTTGCTAGATTGTATTTTGTTTGCTATACCCTCTGATGATGATGACATGGTCATCAAAATGTACATAAGGGTTTAATCTTAAGTAACTTTTATTATTTGTTATTTTTTATTATTTTTGAGGTATTGCCAATATTATTTCCAATGTTTTCATAGTAATAGAAGGTTTAAGCTAAAATAATGTTTTATACCTTTTTCTATGTTTAAATATTTTTATATAAAAAAATATATACATTATACAATCCTTCTGTTAATGCCACTCTAGGAAAAATTAATATATCAAGGCATAAAAATCAGTAGCTTTTTAATGTAAATTGTGAAATTACAATTCTAAAGGATATTATTCATGGTTAAATGCACAGAGTTATGTAACATAAATCTAGTTACTAGTCAAATATACATTGATTACTGTAAAAAAAACCTAAATTGATTTTGTAAACTATACTAAACATAAATTAAAACAGCGGCCTCAACAAATTTTTTTTTCACTTAGTTTTACCAGTTTTGTTTTATAATTCATGACACCTTTAGCCAATGCCCGCAGTTAACATTGAGTTACATTTTTCTACAAAACTATTCTCACTTATAAAGCACTAGATATTATATATTTATACAGGTGCAAAATTTTTATTAATTATTTTTTACCTTAGTATATTATAGTTAATTGATTATTGTGTGTAATCATAATTAAAAGTAAAAACAAATGTAAAACAAATATTAGTATACATGTAAATGTATACAAATATGTAAATGTAAAAACAAATTAAAAGTTACTTTATAGTTTGAAGTTTGATTCTCCTACTATTATTGTTCATTTTGTATGTACACAATACACTAATTATAAAAATATTTACACTACTGACCAACACCTAGTAAAATCTATACTGAGCTTCTCACTCCAGTTGACATTAAAACTGTTGAAGCATTCTATTATGATTAGATGTCTTAACAAAAGGTCAATGGACCATAAATATCTTTCTTTATTTATGCTATAAGCATCAAGAGTCGATAAATATCCCTTACAAAGCACAAAAATCTAGTCTTGTGCATAACAAAATAGAAAATAAACTCTCTTTAATCAATCAAACAATGACGACATTCAATACTAGCTGGGCTAGCTTTTATACCTGCTGCTAATAAATTGTTGTAACTAGCTGACCTAGTCCGTAAACTGCAATGGCTTAACTCACATGCCAGCTCGTTTGTTACTTACTATTTATATATATGAACTATTAAAAAATTGATGGCCCTTAGAAGTTACAGAACATTATGGAATAGAATTGTATATGATCTGAACAAGAGTTTAACTACCTTTGAGCACTTCATATGGTTACAACCTTCATTCTTTTGTATAGGAGATTTGCAGTTAGGACAAGGCTTACAGTGAGTAACCAACCACAAGCAATTAGCCGATTCTTCAGGAACTTTTGAGCAGGTATTCTTGAGTTCTTCCAATTTCACTTGGCCTATTTTAGTCTGCCATTGCTGCCACTGCTGGCAGCCACTAGGAGCATGAGCCTCTCCTAAACACTCCCTGTGAAAAGATTTATAAGTAGGTAAATGAAAACAACAGAAAAACTAAAATTTTCCTCATGATGTTCATTATTGTTACTATCATTATCAACAAAAACAAAAATTCTTTATTTTAGCAAGCTATGTATCAAAAATAACTCCTTCCTAAGCTGTTTATTGTAGTCACTATTTAGACTATAGTCAGGTATTGGGTAAACAACACTCTTCTCCTTAGTTGAGAGCTGAAGTAATCCTGCCTACTCTGTGTCATAACTTTCCAATCTTTAGTCCTAAGTGATAATTATGATCTTTTCTTAACCATACTTCCATCTACCCCTCCTTATCTTTTTTTAAGAAAACCAGGCCTAATGTGTTGACAACCCTCTATGATCCTAACAGAGAGATCATAGTCTACTTCAGAGAGATTATGTTCTCTACTAACAGAAAGATCAAATGGTTTACTTCAGGAATTCCATTTGAAGTAGCGCCATAAGTTGTATTGAATCATTAGTGTCAAATTCCTCCGGTTTGGGAGGAAGTTTGGTTAACCAGAGTTTCACTGTAATAGTAATGAATTTTGTGTAAACATTAAAATTGCCCTTATAAACATACAGAACAGTATACAAAGTTACATTTTATTCATTCTTATAACTAAAAAAAAAAATTATTTTTAATGTAAAACTGATTAAAAACATTTTTTTATCTGATTTTTATTCATTAAAACAAGAAGACAGTTAGTTTTAAAAATTCTTACCAGCAAAAGAAATGCCCATTTCCACAGTCAACAGCATGAGATGTGCACACTTGTACGTATGGCTTGTTGACCTGCTCTTTTTCTGGCAATCGAACAGCTCGTCCACATCCCGCCATTGGACACCATTTTATGCTACGATTGGTCTCCACAAAAGCCTGTACAAACAACATAATCATTTGTTATTACATTATTATAACAGAAAAATTATATAAAAACATTGAATAATAATAATAGCTTTCAGCCATCTTGAGTTTATTCTTCAGCATTCATTTAGCCAGATGTCAACTATATTACAATAGTTTTTCCTTAGTTACTTTAAATAATTTTTAAAAGTTTGCAAAAACTTTTTCTTTTAACAATTACTTTTACTTTTATTTGCAAAAAAAACAATAACTTGAAGAGCAAAAGTTTAAATTGGATATTAGACAATCTGTTTCAATATTTTATTTAGAAAAATCTTTTATACATAAAGATTGTTACATTAAACTTATTCAAGTAAACTCATAACATAAATTGAGAAAAGGCTATGTTTAAAATACAGTGCAATATAACATTCAAAACTAACAACAAACTACAATAATAACTTTACATCAGTTTATGACTATCTAAACTTTAATTATTTGTAAATTTGTTAAAACTGAGACAGAACGTTTTCAATCAAGCCATGACGATCTGCATCAGTGTCTAAACTTTCCACTTGGAGTTGTTGTTAGGTTAAGCGGTAACTGTTTTAAAGGCAAGTTTTCAATAGTGTCAAGAGTATATGTGATTTGTATTGGGTTTGTTCGTTTAATATGTTTGTATTTTGTGTCTTTGTAAATTTTATACTGTTCTAGTGTGTTGAGATGTGGTCCTTTTTTATAATGTGTCAGATTTTTAGGCTGTGGTTAATGTCTGTGTATGTGTGCCCTGTTTTATTTAGGTGATTGGCGAATGCTGAGTCGGTGTTATGTTTGAGTGATGATATGTTCAAGAGAACAAACTTTAATACAACACATTTCATATACAGTATAGATTACAAACTAATCTAAGCAGACAGTAATATGTGGCTAGGTGTGCAGTCATTTAAATATGCTGATGACTAACAAATTTTTTTAAATTAAAAAATATTTTTTAAGAAATGAAAATAAACTTATAAGAGATGCAAAATTGTCCACAAGTTGTCGAAAGAACAACAAGAAGTGATAAGAGTAAGCAGTGGATTTTCTGTTAGTCAGCACATATAACTCAGTCTGCTGTCGTCTTAATAAACTACCCCACTCCCTTTCTCATGGTAAAACATCTCTTTCTTTGTGTCGCATCTATTGACACTCAGCTCTTTTCGATATTCCTTGGCAGTCGACACCGATTTAGTAACAGCTAGTAAAAGACTATTACAAATTTATTGACAATCTTTAAGGTCACTTTAAAAGTCTTATTATTTTGTTTTCATTTTCACCCTCATCTCAGAACATTTTATAAATTAAAGTTTATATTTAATATTTAAAGCTTTCTATACATTAATCTTTTTTCCTTTCATTATTTTTTTTAAAAAATGGTATAATATTCTAATATTATGTATAAATAAGTCATATACACCACCAAAGTTTGTGTCACCTTGATATCAAACTGAAGATACCTCCTAGCTATCTCAGGACTAACAAGCTTTTCTATGAACTCAGGAGGCACCAAAATGTGGCAGTGTGTAGCAGGGCACATAATATGATGTGCGTCACCTTCTTGTATCTTGACAGTAAGGTAGCGCTCCCAACATGCTGAGCAGAAACGATGACAGCATGACATGAGAGCAGGTACGTCCCATACAGAAACATCCAGTAGGCAAATATCACACTGCAAAATAAACAACTAATATAAACAAGTAAGACACCAGTAATATAAACAAAAGTATTTAAAGTCAATTCCTACTTAGGTCATCAAAAAAAAATTTAATTTAATTACTTCTTATTAAAAAGATACAATTAATATAAATAAAGTAACAAACCTAGGTGTTGAAACAGCTGTTCTACTACAGCCTATAACATAAAATCAGCTGTTTTATGAAACCATATGTTATCACTTATTTTAAGCCAAATGGGACAAATTAGCTATATTGCATACCTGGCTCATTTTGTAAAAAGATTTTCTCCCATATAACACTAAAATTAATTCATTAAATTTAATGAATTAATATTTGAAAAAACTGTATTAACATCAGTTGTCATACACTACAATTTTAAACTAATGTATTTAAACTTGAATGGATGATTAAAAAGTATTTCATTACTGACTGAAAATTTGAACAAGATATATATATATATATATATATATATATATATATATATATATATATATATATATATATATATTTGTAGATTATGCAACACTGTTTTCTTGTATACACTTATCACTTTCACTTATGTACTTAAACAATACTAAGTAAGATTCTTGTTTAAGTACATAAGTGAAAGTGATATATATATATATATATATATATATATATATATATATATATATATATATATATATATATATATATATATACATATAAATATATATATATATATATATATATGAAGTTAATATATTACTATTGTAAGTAATTTTTACTTACAATAGTAATATATTAACTTCATAAAGTCAGTGCAACGGAAAAACAATGGATAACATAATATATATATAAGTTAGTTCTAGTAGAGCTTAAAGCTTATTTAGGAATTTTTGGACTAGATAGGAGACTGACAGACTTACCTAATGGCAATAGTTCAAAACTGCAATCTCTTGGAAATAAACACATATAAAAACTTAACATACTATTGAAATATTTCGATCAAAAATGATCTTCATCAGTCAAGAAAGAGAAAAACAAAAGTCTATACAATGAGAAATGTTATTTTAGTTACTTTTTGTATTATAATTACAATTAATATAAATATGCAGACTATATATTGTACATATGACAGAATCACAATTATTAGTGGCAAAATAGAAAGCAAATTTTCTAGCAATTTTCCATTTCCCTCTCTATACAGTATATGGTGTTGGACTATAATTTTTGTTTGTTACTATTTATTAGCTTTCTTTTTTTTGTTTCAAATTTATGAAGATGTTAGTTGGTGGTCTATAATTTCTCATTCTATTCATCTCTTGAAATGCTTCATTATTGGAAGAAACATTTCTCTTATATACATCTTTAGGTAATAGGATTTCTAGTTATGGGAAAGTTGGCTCAGTGCCAAAGTGGTGGATTTCAAACATGAAGTCATTCCTTTCGAATATGACCGAGACATCAACTTTTTTATAATTAATTAATAAATACATATTTGAAAAAACTATATTAACATCTATTTTCATCCACTACAGGTTAAAAAAAATGTATTTGAACTTCTTAGTTTTTAGTTATATTAAATTAACAAATAAATAATAATAAAAGTTCAAAAAGAAAAAAATCAAATGTAACAAATTAAAAGATAAAATTAGACATGTGATATAAAACGGTGAAAAATTATCTTGAACTTCAATTAAGAGATAGGAAGTGCTGGACAATTAATCTTGGTTATGAATAATTGGATGGCATAATGCATCACTAAACCAAGTGACATTTCTTTAAAATGGAGAAAACTGCAAGTTCTGGTAGAGAAACATTGAAACTACAGTACAAAATTCCTCACACTATTCTAGCATCAGGTTCTTATAAAAATAAATAGAAATATATATACCGATTTTAAACTTAGAAGGTCAATATCCTAAAAGTCCTTTTTGGTTCTTGATCTAGTGATGCAGAATGCTGTCCAATTTATCATTTGTAAAAGATATCAATTTACAATAAAATAGGAACAATAATAAAGAATTTTGCAAGATTAAACTTAATGAAACTTATATACCATAAATGTGTTGTAAAAATTAAAACTGATGTGCTAAATAAAAAAAAAACAATGTATTTGTAAAATGTAAATATTTTTGTTTACATGTAATGAGACTAGTTATAACATATTATTAGATTCGATCTTTAACTTGAGATATTAGTTTTACACTAAAACACTTGAACAAATATTGATATGTCACACTTTCCTATAGTACCACATATTTATTTTGTTTAGTGAGATTATATGTGGGCTAACTATTAATAATTTTTAGTTAGATAATTTACCCTAATTATTCAGGACACGTGTTTAGCCAGACACCATGTAAATTTCCATAAAGTGTATGATCTCCTAAACCAAATGGTGAGTCATAACTTTCAAGAATTATTCAATGATAGAAATTATTGAAGGTATTATTATTAAATTTTTGTAGCATTATTCAAGTTCAGATTATTAAAGTTATTCAATTACAATAGACATTAAATTAAAAAAATAATTTTTACAATTTCCTTGCAAATATTCAATATGAACACCATTTGTCTCACAAAACACACATCCGTTAATAGGTATATTCTTCCCATACCATGATCAGTGTTTCTGGAGTAACTATTGCAACAACTGCTTTAATCCTGTTTCTCATACCAAGTAAGTTAGCTGGTAGCATAGATATTTTATAAACCCTGAAAGGCTCAGATCAGATGAATGTGAGAGCAATGTAGAGCAAGCCATGTCTTTCATTACAAAGCAACCGAGCCAACTGTTGTGTACATCATTTAACTATATCGTATGTCTTTATGCTAATCTGGCAGTCCACTATCTTTGCCAAATGAAATTCTCTGCTACATCTTCATCAGGTTGAGGAAAGAGCTATAGTCGTAGTACTTCAAAAACAAGAAGCCCCAGTTACAGTTGTTCCCCTGTAAGAGCGAACGGCCTTAAAGCTTTCCACTGGTATATGGCACAAAAACACTCCAACTTTCAAGACTTTCTGAAGCAAATTGCTGACTGTCAAATGCGCACATTATCAGTGTTCACATTTCCGTTTTGGTGATGTCAATTCACTGAATACGATATTATCATGAATTGATGATGTTATCTATGGATTTTAATATAGATATTATTTGATTCCATCTTCATATGAGCCACTAGTTTTTAACTAAAACATTTGAACATATGTTAGTATGTTACACTTGGTTATAGTAGCACTTACTTTTATGATTATTGAGGACGGCTATTTTGCCTGTTTTGAGGTCCAAATGTTCCTACAAATTCTTCAAAAATAAATCAAAAACAACCAACAATACACAACTGAACAATATGAAATATAAGAATATTTCAAACTACACCCTACACAAATACTACACCCAAATTACATTATAACTCACATACACTTTTTGACATTAATACCCTCCAAAACCCTTTACAAAATATGCCTACATCCCTACCCTAACATCCCACCCCCACCTTAACCTAAAACGACCAAGAGGTCAGTTACTGTCTGAGTTGACAACAGAAAATGTCTCCCAAAACCACCGTCCCCAATAATCAAAAAAGTAAGTAAAGATAAGTATAACATATTAACATATGTACAAGTGTTTTTGTTATTATATCTTATAGGCTAGCAATTTGACTTAATACAGAACACAAATTAAACTGTAACTAAAAATTCAGGCTTTGCAAACTGTAACATAAGTAAAGCTGTTCAATAGCTACCATCTTAAATTTAGTGCTTTCTAATGGAAAATATGAGAAACAATGCATTTGATTGTACTACAATGATAACAAAACTGATAGAGTTGCTCTTTCATTTGATGAATAGTTTATAATTATAAGTTAAATGAAATAAATTCTATAAAGCATTACTGCCCCTAATAATTTTGAAACACCCTGTGCATAAGTTTTTAAGAATGTTGGTGTTAAGTAAATTTTGGCAAAGCTTTGCGACAGCTAAGATAAATAGAATTATTAAATGGTTCAAATATAATAAAAATTATACTACTTTTACGTTTTTATCAGGAATTTAAAAATATTTCTGTTTATTTCTAGATAGATTTTAACATTTCCATATAAAAATTAATATCACTTTAAATTGATTATTTCCATGAGAAACAAAAGTAATTCTACACTAAGAATGTATAAAGCTTCCTTTGCGGTGAAATTAAGTGCTAACCATTCCTCAATTTTTTACACAATAATGCCAAAATTCTTCTATGGTAGCATGCTGTAAGAAATAGTAAATCTCATAATTTAAAAAAAAATACTACCAATTACTGTGTTATAATTTTTAGATTTGGCATCTCTTTAATAAACTATCTGAAATTAATTATTTATCCCTGACAGGATTGTATCCATATATATCTACTTATTAACACATTCCCTACTGCGGCCATATTGGAAACCTCATCAAACTACTGACTGTTTTTTCATTAACTTCCACATATGACATCATTGTCTTATATCCAAATCTATACTTAAATACTTAATTATTTATAAACTGTAAAAATAGTAAAAAAAAAATTTAACACTATTTAATTGTAAAAATCATGCTGGTGCACATACCGTCCCTGGCAGTGGAATCATTGAAATGCTATGCGGGTTGCATAGCTTGTCATTACATCTAATTATCGTGTATGTTGTTTTCATCTCAATAATTTTATCTCTACCATATATATGATAATTGGGGACATCAAAACAGTGTATTAGACATTAAAATATGGTTTTATTTCTCAGGTCACAATAAAAAAGATAGGAAATTTACATAAAATATTTACTAATAAAATGGATAAAATACTATATGACAAATATTAAAACTCAATAAAAAAATCAGAGAAAAAATATAATTTACATAAAAACTTGAAGTACCTACTACTAAAGGTAATTTGACCTACGTACAAAAATTAACCACTCAACTTTTAACTTAGAATGTTTGTTACTGCTAGTGTCATGTGTTTCACAAACCGGTAGATATCGATAATGTAAACGCTGACATGGATAATGCTAGTCACGTCCTAGACTATTTATAGCCGAGATTAGCTGACACTTGTTTACTAAAATCTTATGATGACACACTAGGATTTTGGGTGTCCAAGCATTTTGTAATTGCCTCTTATTTACAGTAGTCGTTTCCCACCTCGAAGGGTTTATTCACTCTAATAGACAGTTATTGTTTATTATTGTGTTTGTTCAGAAAACTTAGTTGCCATTGTTTTTACCGGATATTGAGCCACGTTAAGTGGTTAAAACTAAACAAACATTAAATTTTTTTTAAAATTAAATCTGTTTATGAAACTCCCTGTCCTCCTCTAAATGCAAAGCAGAGGCTCCTCGGGACAAGAGGGACAGTAAAAAGATGTTTCAATTCTTTTGTTTTTATGAAAACAAACCCTGCACCTCTTCCGAGTTTTCCTATTTATCCTTCAGGTGCTGGAAAAATTGCAGGAAAATGTTCAGTTACGTATGTCTGTCAGGGTCTCTTAAAAGGTCGCCTAGAAGAAGGGGACCAATATTCGAATCTCAAAAAGTTAACTTGGGATGGTAGGATTTCAAAACGACTAAGGCACAATGTTTTCCAAACTGTTCTGAAGCACTGACGAAACTAAAGGAGTTTCAACTGGACTAGGAGTGAGCGTGCTGGTGTGCTTGCCATATCTCAGAAGGGATGAGGGGAGGGAATCAGTGCCTTCAAGGGAACCCAGAGCATCCCAGTACGCTAGCCGTGCTGAACGTATTAAGAAAAAAAGGTAAATTTTCCATTAACATAGTTATGGTGAAACCAAGTTATATACTGAGATATCTTGACTAAGTACAATGAATTAATTAGGAAAGTAATTCTATTTCAGAACCTCTTTAATGATTAAGAACTGCATAAACTCTATAAATAAAAACAATACTTACGATAATTTCTTCAGTCTGATCTTTGTCTTTATTTACGTCATCACCTTCTGGAATGTCTGTCAGTCTTTGTAAAGCACTCTCGCCTCCGCAGTGTTGCCAAGCTGATGTTGGTGGCGGCACACCAGCAAGTTGGCAACAGTATACAGGATTAGTCATCCATTTCTCTAAGAGCGATTCTCTCGACCATTCTGTAAAAGTGAGATAAAATTAAAAGACACACATGTAGGGAGGGGGTGATTCCGATTCTCGATTTCAGCAATCATCAATTCTAATGGTATTGAGTAGTTGCTGATACTCGATTCTCCATAGATTAAAGTGTCGATTCTAAATCATGTTTTTTTAAATGTTAAAACATTTATTAGAAAAATAATTAATTATCAATTATGTCTTATTTATGTATGAGTTGCTTTGAATGATAACGAAAATATTATTATTATTAATGACTCAGAAATAAAGATGATCAGAAGCATTTCTGATCCGTTTGTTATTGAAGTTGTGAACTGAAGATCACATAAATCATTTAAAATAAATCATTATCTCTATCCGATAAGTATGCCATGCTTTCAGTAATTTGTATTCATAAATGAAAGTTTAAGGTAACAACAACTCCAAACAGAACATTTACACACTGATGAAGAGCGTCACGAGCGATTGAAAACGTTATCTTAGATATCTTAAAAATGGTATGTCTTAGTAAGTTTTTACAAATTTTCAAAACAATATTTAAGTTTGGATAGTTGTAAACTAGTATAAAGTTATTAATTAAATTTCACCAAACGTAATGAACTAAAAAATTCAAGAGATTGTTTTGACACGTGTTAGCAAGTAAGTTTAAAAGTTTTACTTAGTTACGTAATAATTACTTATAAGACTCAAGTTGAAAAGTAAAACTTATAAAATATTATTTTAATAAAGGACAAATATTTACAGAAAACATTCAGGTAATTGAATCTAATGGTAATTGAATTTTCTATCCAGATTTTCATCTAAAAATATAAAACTCTTTTACTAAACTTCAAATTGGTTTTTTATGCCTTCAAAATTAACCAAATCATAATTTATAATTAGACTTTTCAATAAAACTGTTATGAATAATTTACTATGATACTTATTTAAAGCACAATATTTTAAATATATAGTGTCAGAAAAACAATAGTCTAAAATGATATCAAACAATTCCAAAATGATGTCTACTTTAAATAATAAGAACCAGTGGTGACATTTAGAATATTAAAATCATGTATATTAAAATACATAGTGTCTTAAAAATGCTTATTTCAAGAAAAAATTTTTTTACAGATAATAAATATTTAGAAAAATACTGTATGTTTATAATTCATTAAAGTAACTTATATTTCAAAAACAAAACACTTGAAATAGAATAAATTTATAGCAATATAATTATAATATTATTTATTGAAATAAAATCATGAAATCTAAATCCGTGGTAAATTAATCATTGAAAAAAAAGAAAGCTTGGAATTTCTAGGATGTGCTTTATATATAAAACTACAGAAAGTGAAAATATAAAAAATCATTAAAAAAGTACTAAATTAAAAAATATTTTCTGATGACTTTTGAAAAAAGAAACTTGTCAAAAGAGACTACAGTGCAATCTTGGCAATCAAAATAATTGCTGCAGGGGGCTGTTCGTATTACTGTAAAGTTCAGATTACAGAAAATACCTATACATAAAGTTTTAAAAAATGATGAAAAACAGATTCACCAGCGACAAACATTCCTATAAAAACCACTCATAAGTGGAGTGGAAAACTACTTGTATCCATTGTCTGTATCTTATGTGTACTTTCCACAAAAGCTGATGCATATGAAAGAATTTTCATACGATTTTTTTTCAGATCAGTGTCTTACCAACATTAAACCCGCTGGCTAGATTGGAAGAAGTATCTCCGTTGTCGAGACATAATGAGATTGTGCACTTTCCACTCAAAGACAGTGTTTTACGTTTTTTTTCACTCATTATAACACACCACTAAATACTTGAAAAGCAAAAATAATACTGACTAAATTTACTGTTGGGTATCTTCCCCTACTTATCTGAAAACAATGAAAGAGAACAACAGAAACAACTCCGGGAAATCCAATTGCACAGTTGCATATTTTTCATAGAACTCCTTTCTCCCTGTGTTCTCAGTAACCTCAGGCACTAAGGCTTTTATTCAAAAGATAGCATTATTTTGCCTGTTCTGTTCGGATTACTGGAGTGTTTGGAATATTGAAGTTCGGATTACCGAGATTGCAATGTGTTGCAATGGGCTGTGTAGAGGGTAGCAATAGATTGGTGTTTCAATCTGTTTATTACTATAAACTATAACAGTAACAATGTGTCTGAAAAGTGAAAATACAAAAGTATAGAGTTGGTGAAGAATCCAATGAACAAGAGCTTTCAAAGTAAAATACGGAGACTAGGCAAGTTTAAAACACAGTGAAAGAACATTATTAATTAACTATTGAAGGGATGACTTTACTAATTATACTACAGTCAATTATTATTAATATTATAATTAAATGATACTTAACAAAGTAAATATGTAAGGGCTTACTTGCTGACTTGTTTCAAAACAATTGTTCCTTTTACGAAGCAAAGCCTCATCTTTGACAAGATCTAGCTTCTTTGTAGTATAAGATGTGTTATAATATAAATAAAAACCTATTAAATATGGATAGCAATTTTTTTCAAAAGTCATATCCAGGGACCCTGGGGCTTCTATACTGCCCATATTAAATTTACTGAATTTGAGATAATTTTTCTCAAGAACTATTAAAAACACCAAAATCAAATGTTTACCACAATTTTTTACCTTCCATTTGTACACTCTATGACAAGGATTTTATTTTAGTCTTTCTTTTTTTAAATATCTTTATATTAAAAAATCTAAAAAGGTAATTTCTTTGTCAATTAAAAAACTTTTATGTTAAAGTATGCATCTAATATCAAGTTGCTACACTTGGTAAACGTTTGGGTTTGGTATCTGTCATAATTTCTAAGAAAAGTGGTCCCAAAGCTTAAAAAATGTAATTTTTAGGAAATTGCAAAAAAAAAATTTTAATGAACCGTTGAGGGATATTTTTATTTATTTTCGCATCTTAAAACATTCCATCTCCTTAGTTTGGATTATCTGGCCCCTCTTCATAGTCATCTAGCCTTCTTTTTGTCTGATTTTTCTTCTGTCTGAGACTTTTTTCTTTATTTCTGCAGTGGTTTAGATAGAATTCCAAATTCAGTTTTCATTCAGTTCTATTATTACTGCCACTTTACTTTCCCAACACTTACACCAAGTTTTTCTAGTACTTTGCAATTGACAATCTGTCCACTATTAAATGTTACAACAGTATCATGAACAACCAAAATGAAGGGTATTTTGTTCCAACAAACTCAGTTTTTAGAAATCCTATCCAGATTAAATTATTTACCCTCTCATTAGGGTTTTGAGTTTTACCATGTAGGTACTTATTTGGGAATTTTGTTTCAAACAAATTTTTAAAACCAGGTTTTTTTAAATTTCACTATGACATATGGTTTCTATTCATAAAAGGAATGATTGTTTTGAAATGTGTCAGCAAGTAAGCCCTTACGTATTCACTTAGTCAAGTATCATTTAATTATAATTTAATCAGTGAATTGAAGATGATTACAACCAGCAACATTAATATTAATAACTTACATTTTTTAAAACAGTTAATAATTTCAATAATTTGTATTTGTATGTAAATGCTAAAACTATTTATAAAAATCACATTTAAAGATCAAGTTAAATACAGTTCCGCATGTTGCTAAATACTAAGATTAGTTTGAATTACCATTATCTCTAAGCAAAGCTTCGGCAGTGAACAGAGGTATATTGAGCATATCTGACGTTTCTACAAGAAGCTGATCCTTTGCTTCTTGAAGATCTTGAGTCCTTAGACCAGAATATACTTCTTCACCAATTCCATAGATCTGTGCTTCGTTTATTGTGTCGTTGCTATCAGCCTTTAACAAAATAGATAATAAACAAATCAATACTAAGCAAAACAACAATAAATCTGATTATCTGTAATATAAATTGTTATTTAGCAATACAATTCGATATATAAACAAATTTTGTATTATTATTATTATTTATACATCAGTAACTAAAGTAAAATGTATAAATGTACATAACATTTAAAGATGAGTGTTGACCATGAACAGTAGCTTCAAACTGAATAAATGAGAGAATTTAAGTGAAACTCTTATAACCACAAAGTATATTTGTATTATTGTACAAAACTATTGCATTTTAACCCACTGAGGCTGACACTCAGACTCGATGCACCCACTCTAGACTGGATGCCAAGTCATGATGACTTGTGGTCAATGGATAACAGATATTTGATAATGAAATTCTTTACTTTTTGCTAGATAAAGTTGGTATGTACTCCTCACACATTTTAATTTGAATGGTACATTTTATTTGACTTATTTAGCCAACCTTTATGTCACCTGATCACATCATCTGATCATATATTTTTCTTATTTCTCTGTACAGACAGATAAAATTTTATTTCTGTGTGGGTTTTAGTTTTAATTTTATGACAAATTTATAACAAATAACTTTACATGAAAAATGTAAAATAAAAAAAACCATTTATATAAGTTCACTAGATAAAAAATAATAATTAAATTTATTACATATTGAAATTACTTACAACCAGACATTCTGTTAACTATAAGTTGTTAAATTTTTAGCTTACACTTGGAGGAAACGTTTTTGTCTTACGACTTCTTCAGCCTTGTATCTCATACATCGTATCTCGTACCTAGTGATACGAGGCTGAAGAAGTTGTAAGACGAAAACATTTCCTCCAATTGTAAGTTAACAATTTAACAACTTATAGTTAACAGAATGTCACGTCGCAAGTAATTTCAAAGTGTAATAAGTGATTAACAACCAGCTCGTCATGAACAACAACAAGATTTCAAAGTAGTTAAATGTGAATAGATTTAAATGGAATACATTTACAAAACAAAAACTGTAAACAGTAATTTACAAGAACAAAAAAAAACAATTATAAATTTAACCTTAGCAAATAAAGATTTAAGATCATTTTTAAAAAATGTCTACGAAATTCCCAAAAAGCGCTGCCAACTGTCTTATATATGCTGAAATAATAACTACCTACATGAGTTACTAGAAATTGAAAATGATAACTATCTACATGAAAAACTAGATATTAGCCCAGGCATCTTCAGAGGACAATAAAAATACTTAGCGAGGAAGAATACTCCATTACCAAGGACAGTTGTTGGAATGATTAAAATGTAGTTTTTCATCTTAAGTATTTATACCATATTATGAAAGTTAAAATTCCCAACATTATCAATTTGTTTTAAAAACATAAAATTATAAAAACAGTGCTAAAATGAAAAATATAGGACACATTATTGTTCTAATGTGTAGTAACAATAATAAAAATGATAATTTAAATAATAATGAAATGATTATAAAGAATATATATTAAATATGTACATCTTTTATAAATATCAATCTGATTAATTCAGTTTTGTTTGTTGTAATTATAATACTGACAAATCTTTGACAAGCTCTAGATCTTCTTTGTAGTATAAGATATCTTATAATATAAATACAGACATAATAAATATGGATGTGAATTTTTTTCACATTCCAGGGACTTTGTGGCTTCTATAATGCCAGTGTTAAATTGGCTAAATTTGAGATAATGTTTCTCAAGAACTATTAAAAATACCAGAATCAAATGTTTACCACAATTTATTACCTTCCACTTGGACACTCTGTGACAGGGATTTAATTTTAATATACTCTAGAATTTTGTAGTCCTTTTACATTCAGTAAAACTTAATAAATCACTTTTACGTTACTTTATGACTACCCGACCTTTAATTTTTTTTGTAAATTTGTAAAATCTTACTGAGACAGAACGTTTTTGATCGCTCCTTGGCAATCTTCATCAGTATCTAAATTTTCCACTTGGAGTTGTTAGGTTTAAAGGCAGGTTTTCAATAGTATCAAAGAGTAAGTGTGATTTGTATTGGGTCTGTTTGTTTAATATGTTTGTATTTTGTGTTTTTGTGTATTTGTAAATTTCATATTGTTCTAGTGTGTTGAGATGTCCTTTGTTGACGTGTAAGATTTCTAGGTTGTGGTTAATATCTGTGTATGTTTGTTCTGTTTCTTTTAGGTGATTAGCGATTGCTTGGTCGGTTTGGGTGATTTTATGTGTTCATTGACTCTTTGTTGGAAACTGCAACCTGTTTGCCCAATATAGAATTTGTTGTTTTCAAAGAGTATATGTGATTTATATTGGGTCTGTTCATTTAATATTATTGTATTTTGTGATTTTAAATTTCATACTGTTCTAGTATGTTGAGATGTAGTTATTTTTGTTGATGTGTAAAATTACTAGGTTACGGTTAATGTCTGCCTTTGTCTACCCTGTTTCATTTAGATGATTAGCTGAGTCGGTGTTATGTTTGAGTGACCTGTTTACCCGATTTGGAATTTGTTACAGTTTGCACAGTTTAATTTGTATACTCTTGGTGCTTGTAGTTTATCTTTGTTCTTGCTGTTGTGTTGTATTTTGTTTTGTAGTTTGTTATTAGTTTCAATTGCTATTTAGTATCCTGTTTTCTGAAATTTGTAGGCTATTTTATTTGATGTTCTGTTTATGTACGATATTGTGATGTATTTGTTTCCCTCCCTGTAGTGTTTTTTTTTTTGTATTTTGTTCCATAGTTTGTCTATTATTGTTGTGTATCCATTTTTTAATGCGAAATATTTAATGGTATCTATTTCTTTGTTTATGTTTTCTGTGGTCATTGGTACTTCTTTGAGTCTGTGGAGCATGGATCTAAAGGCAGCATGTTTGTGTTGGATAGGGTGGTTTGAGGTGATGTGGATAAGTGTGTCTGTTGTCAGAAATTAATATTTTATATTAAAAAATTTAAAAAAAGGTAATTTCTTCACCAATTAACAAAACTCTTATGTTAAAGCGTGCATTTAATATCAGGTTGCAATACTTTGTAAACGTTTGGGTTTATCTGTTATAATTATTCAGAAAAGTGGCCTCAAAGTTTAAAAATTGTAATTTTTAGGATATCGCAAAAAAATTAAAAAATGAAGTCTTGGGGCATATTTTTATTTATGATCTTACCTTAAAACATTCAGCACCTTAGTTTGGGTTATCTGGGTTCACTTCATAGTCTTCTAGCCTTCTTTTGGCCTACTTTATCTTCTGTCTGGGTATTTTCTTTTTATTTCTTCAGTGGTTCAGATATAATTACGAATTCAGTTTTCATACAGTTCGATCATTGCTGCCACTCTACTTTTCCCAACACTTATGCCAGGTTTTTCTACTTTGCAATTGACAATCTGTCCACTAATTAATATTGCAACAGTAACATGAACAACCACAGTGAAGGGTTGTTTTTTCCAACAGACTCAGTTTTAGGAAATCCTCTCCAGATCAAATTATTTAAACTCTCATTAGGGTTTTGAGTTTTATGGGAATCCCGTTTCAAACAAACTTTTAAAGGGAGGTTTTATAAATTTCATTATGACATATGATTTCTATATTTATAGAGGTGTTTTTCATTTTTTGCATACACTACCTGCTACTTACACCAACTGTCTTTCCCTTGTAAGCACAGTCCATTCTGAAGGTCATCATCTGTTGATATTTTATGAAACGACAGTAGAATATCGATATGAGTTCGTAAATGGGACTGAGCCCCCCTCGAATTACTAAAAACTCGGATTACACGGAAATACATTCCTGTGCATTAGAAAAAAAAAAGTTTCAATGAATCCTAACACTGTACTATAATTAAAAATGCACTAAATAAGTTTATAGAACTTTATATGAACATTTCTTGGAAGCCTGATTAATTTCCTTTGCATACTGTATTGATATAAACATTTTTCAGAAGCCAGACTCATTTCCTTTGCATATCGAATTAATATAAACATATCTTGGAAGACCAACTCATTTCCTTTATATATCATATTAATATAAACATTTCTTGGAAACCCAACTTATTCCCTTTGCATACTGTACGGCTATAAACATTTCTTAAAAGCCTGACTCATTTCATTTCCATACCGAATTAATATAAACATTTCTTGGAAGCACGACTCATTTCCTTTTGCATACTGTATGGCTATAAACATTTCTTGGAAGCCGGACACATCATTTCCTTTCAAATAGATAAAATAGGCTCCAATTTAACAGAGGCTCGAAA
Organism: Prosapia bicincta; assembly: GCA_036971475.1. NCBI lineage: Eukaryota > Metazoa > Arthropoda > Insecta > Hemiptera > Cercopidae > Prosapia > Prosapia bicincta. The sequence continues at coordinate 146,980,748 of JBAIZL010000004.1, read as the reverse complement.
TATTGGAACTCGGAATTTTGAAACTCTACTGTATATTAGCTTAACCATAGTAGGTCTGCAATTCTTCGATAACCTGCCCCTGATAACCTACTCTGTCCTACCAAACCTTTTTTGTTGCTAAGTTTTAGGCCCTTATTATCGGACTTTAATCTTCGCAATCTTAGCCACATTATTTTTTTAACAAGTCCAATATTCTAATGTCTTTATTGGACAGTCATTACCATATGGTTTCTGAGCTACAAGACCCTTAAAGTCTCCATCTCCCAAATATTTAGTGTAGTGCCCTTTATAGTTGATCAATAACCTGCTGAATATTTCCATGGCACCCTGAGCCTCCATTCCACCACTTGCTCTATGGTAGTTGGCTAATACCAATTACGATATGAGATTGTCACCAGTATCTTTATGAGGATATACCCAATATTTGGACATAATTCAACATCAATTACTTCCTCAGAGTTAAAACTGATTGTTGAAATTACATTGTTGCTCTAATTTTTTTTTTGAAGCAATGACAAAATTTAATGTCAAAAAAAGGTTGTCTTTATGCCTTCTAGCAACATTTTGTTAGGATGAGATAATCCTGTCGGTGGGCTGTAATGGATTAGACAACCATTATAAGTTTGTATTAACGAATAAAGATTATAACATATGTAAAAATATCCTAGTCTTTTTAAATCTGTGTTTTAAGATTATTATGTACTAAATAATTATCAATTACTTTACTGTTTAATACTTTGTGTGTGAATGTATCTGATGTAAAGCTTTGTTGTTCTAGCATCAGGAGTATATGCATCAGTCCTGATTCATTTTGCAGTAACAAGCACAATTTCAGTGTGAGCTTAGCTTCCATTGAGAGTAGTTTGTGCTTATTATCAGATTGTAGTGTTAGTTTTTCACTTTACATTAGTGATAGTCATTTTTCACAAATGAGTTTTTACAAATTCTATAAAGGTTTTTATCTTTCTTATTATTTTACTAGTTGCCTTCTTAATTTGTGTCATGATTTTCTTTTGCCTGCAAAGGTAAAACAACACAAACCACAATTACATGTTAAGCTACATAAAATGGTGACTGTTTTAAAAAATGCTTTGACATTTATCGCAGAAAATGTAAATGTGTCAAAAAAGGGTAGATGACGGAAAGGTTTGTAAATATTTTGCATAACTAAAGGGTAACATATTCTAACTTTGATACAGCAATATTCATAGTGTAAATAGGCACTACATTGGCTGTAATCATGACATTCTCAATAAACATCCTTTGGTTCCAATAAACAAATCCATTACAAGGGCGACTAGTCTCAGATGCTAATACCTCCGATCCAAAGCAAAATTTATGACAAAATAAATGGCAGCCATTACAGATGGAAACTAACTTTATTTATCATATTTGGGTTATCGTTGATTAATGTTAATTAGGTTTATAAATGATATAACTTAGTTACTAGAGGTAGAACGGATCCAAGTCACAACTGACATGTTAACAACTCCACATTATGAGGGGAAATTTGATGGTATCTATTGCATAAAGTAAGAAATTAAAAATATATTAGTTAATGTTAAGTTGATTGTATAATAATTAGACATTCTTAAATTCAACCAATATTTTAGCCCTGTGTAACATCGAACAACACCTGGGTTTATCAGATTTAAACTAAAAGAAGAGGCGTAAGCATGACACTACATTTTTTTGTGGTAATTATAAGAAATAAGGTATGATAATTACACATAAAACCTTCAAAGGGTGAACCCAATAAAACTACTGGTACCAAAAGGTTTACTATTTGAGTAAGTTTCAATCATAATGAAAACAAAGATAATAAATCAATATAATACTAGACAAACAATTTAACTTAAACAAGTTAAAGTGCTTAGATAAGAGTGATAAGTAAATAACTATTTTGGTTTGTTTAACCTTATCATGTCTAAACTACAAAGGTCTAAAGTATATTTAATTTTCCAATGCCATGATATTTTTTTAAATTTCATTAGAAACAAGAACAAATACAAATATTGTATATTAATTTATACAAAGTAGATAAAAATAATAGTGATAGCTTTCTTTATAAAAGGTCAGAGAAACTAATGGTTTTCATGACTACATAACTTTTACTATAAATTTTATTATCGTATTTATAGAAGTATATTCAACTGTTGTAATAAACACGATTTATTACTATTAACTCATAAAAGAAGCCAAGGTCTAGAAAAGTAACAAAACAGAAATAATGTAAATTTTTATGCCGATGATTGAAAAACTATAATGCTTGAACATAAAAAATTATAGACTTGCCAAACTTATAATTTAGGTAAATTTATGAAAAACGTACTGAAATATAACGATTACGATCATATTGAGCAAACTACATCAGTGTCTAGGTTAGCCACTGGAAAGCATTATTGAGCTACAAAATAGCTGTATTCAAAGCAGATGATCTATAATATGGTTCAAAAGTATATGATATAAATTCAAATATAACAAATCATAAAATAAGACCATGTTAAATGAAAAAACCTCAACGTAAATGGGTTCAACCCAATATAGCTACAACTCCATAACACTTCTTAGCAGCCAACCTAGTCATTTAAGAACGTTGTTTAGTGTGATCAAAAACATGTCTCTATAAGTTTTACAAAAATTTACTTCAGTTATAAGTTTAGAAAGTCATTCATTTTTAACTTCGAATGTAAAAATTATTTATAAATATTTAAAATAATAATACAGAATTTTTAGAAAAACATTCTAACAATAATAGCAGTGCAGATAAAATTATACAAATAGATAAAGAAATATATATGGACAGTAAGAAAAATATTTGGTTATAGATAAATTTTATCAATGAAAAATGCACAAAGTTTGTCTAAAGGGTGGGCCCAAAGTACACCTTCTAGGAATGTTTTAGCTTATCTGCTTAACGTTCTTAATTTTTATTACAGTGGACATATTGTGTTTGACTTCTCAAGTGGACTTTCTCCCCTTTGAGCAAATAGACACTAACAATATGTAGAACAAAATTGATAGCATTTAATAACATTGATAACATTAAGAACCTAAATGAAGAAAATATACATGTTTAAACTATAAAATTGCTAAGTCCAATAAAATGATAAGATTAATAAATATAATTAAGTTTTCAGAACAAGTAATAAAATGGCAAAGTTTAATCACAATAATTACAAATTACAATAATCACAACAATTACAGTAATTACAAATTTACTTAATATTGTAAATTTGAATGTAACAAAATAAAGGCTTGACAAGTTACACAAGTGATTAATTTATAATGTTCAAGCGTAAAAGTTTCCCTGAATATCATGGACTATAAAATCTAAAAGTTTAATTTTGTAATCAACCAAGTTCCTAATACATTATAGCCAATCAGTTAACACAATATAAAACTTCTATGGAGGATATTTCAGAATGTTTAAAGTTTTATACAAACTTTCTGCTTGTTTTTAACATTAAAAAAATTTACTATCCATAGGCGCTTAAGCTAATTATACTGTGATGTATATGAACATTGAATTTTTTAAAAACATTTCACTATTAATATTTCAGTTCAATATTTTAAACACACAACTAATCCATTCAAAGTTACTTTATTCTATACACATAAAAATTCCCAAATTACACTTATTTGTATTAACTTGGCAAAAAAACCACTACCTACTGATTTATTCAGCACTTACTTATTGCTGAATAAATTAGTAAGTAGTGGTTTTTTGCCAAGTTAATACAAATAAGTGTAATTTATACAAGAAACCTCAAGATTTATAACACAAAAACTGCAAAAATTACCTATAAAAATGAAAATTTTATGTATATTTTCTATATAACTTGGGCAAAAACTATTGTTCTTTAGCTAAATATTAAAAACTATCAAATTTCATATTAAATAATAAAAAACAATGGATTTCATATATTTCATTTCTGAACTAAAAACAATATTACATTCTTCAAGAATAATCAACAAAAAAAACCAGAACAACAATAAATAAAAAGAGGGAAATGACTTATGGAAAACACAAAAATGTAAGATCTTAAGGTTTCAAGAAAACTTTATTCCTCTGCACAGTGAAATTAATTAATTTCAAGATACTGAGCTTGTATCTGTCCAACATATAAGTCAGTATTTCAGTTATGACTCTTCCAATGTTAATTAATCTTTCAAGTTATAGTTTAATGTCTCTTTAATTATTTCCTTAGAATTAATAAATTATTAATTTATTATTTTTATTTATTGGTTTAGATTATAAATTGCTTATTTGTTATGGAATGAATAATTAACTTTTTTAAATATTCTACTAATAGGCCTACTTACAAACACCATCCTAGATTCCAAAAGTCTTGCAACGGCATGATGATCCGCTCGCATTGCCAAGTCACAAGGGGTTAATTTATCGTTATTTTCAGCAAATAATGGAGATCCATGTGCTAAGAGAAGTTCAACACAACGCTGTAGCCCAGCCTGTGCTGCACAATGTAACGCAGTGTTGCCATTCTGTAATAAAATTAATTTCTAATTTACATTGTTTGATTCCATTTCTACTCGAGCTTCTAATTATTCACTAAAACACTTGAACAAATGTTGTTATGTTACACTTGGCTATAGTGGCAGTTACTATTTTAATTATTGAAGAGAGCCACTTCATAAGATCTGTCCCTTTGTCAACTCAGACCTTAACTCACAACATTCTTATTACATTACAATTTACCAATAAAATTCCCCATTTTTTAAACATTTCACCACAAGGAAATTAATAAAATGAAAATTAATTCAAGTCTAATTAGAGGCTTCAAATATTATTTTATTTAAGATCCGAAAATTTAATTTTTAAACATTTATAACTAATGCTAAATTACGACCTTCATTAAGTTTTTACCAAATCACATGTTTTATTTGTTATATTATTCAATAAATGTTATATAAATTATAATAATTTAAAAAAATATAAAAAGCACAACGGTAGTTTACAAATAAATACTTAATTTAAAGTGGCCATTCCTGGTTTTCAATAGTTTCCTTAACTACAAATCCCAAAACTCATTATTCCGTTTAACCCAGTGATCATAATTCAGTTAGACTCAGTCTTCTAGGTCTTTATCCTTAGCTGTGGGACTACTGTACCATGTAGAAATTTCCCTGCCAATTCCAAATGCCTCGCATTTCCATGATACATGGAATTAGAGGCTCAGTAATATCTACTTTCTCAGGTTTAATTATTTACCCTTAACACTAAAAACAACACTATAGGGAGGGAAAACGAATTTATCACAATACCATATATAAACAGAACATCAAATAAAATAGCCCACAAATTCCAAAAAACTTAATACAAAAAAATAGCAATTAAAACTAACAACAAACTGCAAAACAAAATACATCGCAGCACCAACAACAAAGATAAACTACAAACACCAGGCATACACAAATTAAACTGTAACAAATTCTACATCGGGTAAACAGGTTGCAGCTTCCAACATAGAACACATAAAATCACTCAAACATACCACCGACTCAGCATTTGCTAATCACCTAAATGAATCAGGGTAAACATACACAGACATTAACCGTAACCTAGAAATTTTACACATCAACAAAAATAGCTACATCTCAACATACTAGAACAGTATGAAATTTAAAAACACAAAATACAATCATATTAAATGAACAAACCCAATATAAATCACATATACTCTTTGAAAACTTGCTTTAAAACCGTTACCACATATCCCAACAACAATTCCAAGCAGAAAATTTAGACACTGATGAAGATCGCCACAAGCAATTGAAAACGTTCTGTCTCAGTAAGTTTTTACAAATTTACAAAAAAAATTAAAGTTCGGATAGTCATAAGCTAATGTAAAAGTTATAAACTAATTTTACCTCGAGTTAATATTAAATATTTTGCAATTAGTTATTTTTAAGTAAGTATTTAATTGTTAATATACATGTTTCATTATTATTTTCTTTCTTAATATTTTTTATTTATTTTCACTGTAATAGCCTTAGTGTTCATAAGAAATAGTTAAGACCTATCATTGTAATCATGTTACTGTCATAATTTATTATTTAAAAAACTAAGTGAAAACTATTAACTTCTATGGTAATGGTTTGTAACATTTTGAAGTAGTATATATATAAAAGGCACTTACAAAATAAGATAAATATATAAATAAATTCAGTATGTAAAAAAATTACTAAAATATACCAGGAACGAAATGTAAACATAACCTAATTTCACTTGTGTAGAAAAATGCACATGGCCACATTTTAGATCTAATCACAAGATTTTATATAAAAAGAAAAAAAACACACAAATCACTATTTATAAGAAAATGTATTAGAAGTAATTGATAGATAACAATTTAAATAGAACAATAGAACGATATAAATACACTTAAAACTTTCAAACAGCAAGCTAGTGAATGTTCTGTAGTAAACAAGATGGGGAACGGATTTGTAGAGTTGCGTGCGCATGACCGGCAAAAGATATTCGTTTTAAATATTTCTCGTGGATATATAATCTAAAACAGTTTGGGAAATAAGATTTAAATGCAATTGTTTTGCAAAGAAATTTAAGTGCAGTTGTTAAGAAGAAGAAGTGTATCAAAGGCGGTGAACATGACATCCGTAAAGCTGTTACTTACAAGGAATAAACGAGAAAATAGCGGAAATTCACGACTTGGCCATTTTATTGCTAAAAAAGGTAGCGTCAGGGGGAGTTGGAACAGAGCACTTGAACGAGGAAGACGTGTTCAGAATTGGCTGTAGAAATTTTATTTTTTTAACTGGTGCGGAAAGTGTAGTATCGTATTCAATCCTAATTACAGAATAACATTAAGCCAAATCATTGAACTGATCGATTAAGAAGACATTATTCAGGAAATTATTTAATTAGAAACCAAATAACTTGTAAAAAATTTTAGCTTGTAAGAATTGTAACTTAGATATTTTTTTGAAAGTGCCAACTCAAATTTTATTATTCAAAATTTAGAAAACCCACCTATTAACCCGAGATAAAGAGAGCTCAAGCTCAAATTGAAGTAATTAAATCAAATTCACTTAATATTAAAATTTATAACTAAACTTCTTGCTGCCATAAACAAATTTTAGACTTAGGCTAATAAAGCTTAATTTTTGTAATTCTTTGTGGAGGAAATAAGAATTTGTAATTAGTAAGTGACTTTGTAAAAGAAAATAAGGAATGTAATATTAAGATATTAAAAATTTATTATAACAAAAGCAGCATTGAATCGTTATTTCTTTTAACTTATTAACTTTTATTAAGACTTATAAAAAGATTTACCAATTATTACAGGTTTTAAATTAATTAATCAATGGTTTAATAATTACTTCCATCTCCAAGTGAGCTACTAGTTTTCAACTAAAACGCTCATACATATGTTAAACCAATTGTCAAGGTATAAGTTGAGAATCTCCCAAAACCATCGTCCCAACAATCATTAAACTATGTGATACTATAGGAAAGTGTGACATACTAACATATGTAAAAGAAATTTTTTAAGTTGTCATTTTAATTCTAAATAAAGTTCAGCTTCATGGAATCGTTTCCTTTTAAATGGTTATTGCTGAACAATTTCCTTAAAACCCTTATTATAAATTTGTAAAAACTTACTGCGACAGAACATTTTCGATCGCTATGTGTCTTCATCAGTGTCATTGCTTTTACTATTAAATATTTATTTGAATGATGATATCAAATTTCTATTTAATACAAAAAACTACTCAGGAACAATTCATAATTCTTTATTATAACAATTTTTATTTCAACATTTAAACAATAAACAATAAACAGAACAAAAATAAACTTAACAAATTTTAATACAATATACTAAACTCAATTTCATTGATTTTTAGTTACAAGGTTTTTATACCCTAGGCTATTTCTGAGATCTCTTAATATCTCGGGGTTTATACGCATGGGCTATATTTTTAACTCTTTTGTTAATTAAATAAATTTTGAAAAACAAGATTAAATTTAGAAAACAGTTTTAATAAATAACTTCCTGATGGAAAAACTTAAATTTGGAATAAGCAAAAAGGCGAAACTATTTGAACTGGATTATGTTTCTTATTACTAACTATTAATTAATTACAAGATATTCTAATAATGTACAATTCTACTTCCTTATAATCTTAAAAGTCCATTAAAGTTTATTTCTATAGCGCTAATATACTCAACTTAATAAATATCGGCAAATGGCTGCTTGCTCACACGTAGGATTCCGTTCTCTTTAAATTTTATATTTTACACACTTAAATTCGTTTTAGTTCCTTCAAATTATATTAACACTGTATTATATCTTTAAATTCACTTATCCTTATTTAAAATTGCCAAGTATTTTCACAAATCTGTATAATTTTGACGACTTTCTTCAAATGGAATTTTGACTGATCATGGCAGGTCCGATCTCGTAGCGTCCCCACACTATACTACTAACGCGTCCTATTTCTTTTAAAAATTGTTTAAAATATGGCGGCCTCTCCTTCTTCTAAAACACATGTTGCCTGTAATTTAGTTCGATTTTTTCCCACTAGAGTCGACTGTAACTGACCTACTTTCTTGTTTTACAGCTGTTGTAAACAACGAGACTGTTTACAATGGCGTTTTAATTTGGTTAAACTTACTGTTTCAACTTTCCGATCCTTAACAAACCTTCCAGTGTTTATTTAATTATTATTATTTGTGTGTGAAGTGTCTTTTCGTTTTACTCTTGTAATAATTCCGAAATATGTGTGTTTTTGAGCTGAATTCATACAAACATAACCTTTATCTCATTGTTTACAATCGTATTTCACTTTCTCCTTCAAGTAATTACTTATGCCCTATGTTACTAATATTTACAATTTTGTTTAAATATAATTATTATTATTAGATTATCTGGTTTTTAATTTTATTTGATACAACAAATTTCCTTATGCATTTACAGTTCAAATATCTTGTTTATATGTTACAACCGTTTTATAACCTTTCTAGGCTTTTACCTAAAATTAGTTTCAATTTAACCTAGCCAATTTCTTATTTGCTATTTTCAAAATGTTACATAGTCCCCAAATTTAGATAAAAAACATTTTAATTTAAAATTCCTTTTTTTCTCAATGTCCACATTTTGGAAATCACCTCTTAATAATTTTGTTTGTTTGCTGCCCTTCAATTACATATTACTTAACTTATCTTCTAACAATACAATATACTTATAACTAACATTCAATCAACAATTCTTTAACAATTCTAACATATAGTAACAATAAATCATGTTCTGGTATTTACAATTCCTTCTATAATTATATATTTTTTTACATTTATTATATTGGAATCCTTCCAATCATAAGTCTGATTCAATATTTATTTAACCTATATTCTCTGATACCGTGTCCTTAAATTCCAGCCTATCCAGCTCATAGTATGTCTAGATTTGGTCAAATTGGTTATAACATTTCTCTTTCCCTTATTTCTGTTTATTCCTTGTTTATTATTTCTCTCATATCTCATATTTTGCTTTTAGCTTCATCTAACTCCCAGTTCTAAATTAGTATTTTATCTCCCCTTCCAATCTCACATCCAGTTCAATTATTTTCTTATATCATTTCAGTTTATTTTGTATGAAGTTTAACATCTAATATTTTTAAAGGTTGCAGTCTTATATCCTCTATTTGATCATATCCATAGCTCCTTCGATTACACTGTCCCTATATCAACGAATATAAATTTTGTTTTAATATTTATTTATCATAGATTCCATTATTTATCAACGCAGATTCTCCCTTACAATACGACGAAGTTTAAATACACAATTACCATATTTTTATTACAACAATGCTTTAATATTTATTATCATAGATTCATATTTCTTTTATAATATATAATATATACGACGAAGTTTCATTATTTATCAACGCAGATTCTCCCTTACAATACGACGAAGTTTAAATACACAATTACCATATTTTATTTATTACAACGCTGCTTCAATATTTATTAACATAGATTCATATTTATCTTTATTCATTATTCGACGAAGTTTCTAATAAATTATCGTAGATATAGTTACCATCCCTTAAACTTATCTCCTGCTAACGTTTTCTTATACACATAGTCACCTAGAGTTTATTCATATTGCTTCCTTTACCTATATTTAATATCTCCCTTCCTATTTTATTTTTATTTTTCAATATCCAGTTCTCCTGGATACATGTCATATTACTGCCTGTGTCTATTAATGCCTGTAAACTTGTTTCCTCTATTTAATTTCTATTCCTGGGTTTCCTAATTTCTTAGTTTTCCGACTGACTGTGGGCACCATGCTCTTTTCTTGTCCCCACGCCTGTCCTTGCCTCAACACCGTTTACATCTCCATTGTATCTCTCATCTGCTTCATAGTTTCTATTTTCTCTATTACTCTCATATTTAAATTTCATCTCCCATTTTCCAAACTCGAGTTGTGCCTCCACATTCATTAACATATCCGTACCTCTGATAAATTTTCTCAGTAAGCCTTGTACCACTAAGCATTGAGACGGATATTTAACTCCTCCTATTTCTCCTATTACCATTTTCATTTTATCAAGCTTTTCAATCTTCTTATTTGTTGTGGTTTGAATGGTTAAATTTTTTATTGGCCATATCTCTATTTTTCCTACTTTATTTCTATCTCCTAACCTTCCTTGCTCTCCTAATATTTTCTTCCTTACATCTTTGACTTTCCTAAGACGCTCATCTGTTATTTTTCTTTCTCCTACCACCTTTAATTTCAACTCTCCTAACTCTTCTGTGTTTTTCTTTGTTATATTTTCTACTTTCTCTACCTCTTTCTTATTAATTTCTATTACATCAGCTATTATTTCTTTTGTCTCCTCAAAATTTGTTTTAATCTTCTCCTCTAATTCTCTATCTTTCTCCTCTATGTCTTTTCTCATATCCTCTATTACAGCATTATTCTCTGTCCTCAACTGTCGCCTCATATCCTCTATCATTTGCCTATTTTCCTCCCGTATTTCATCTTTTATTACTTTTAGATCCTCCTTCATCTCTCTTATTTCGTCTCTATTCTCATTTAATTCTTTTTTTATTTCGTCCATTATATCTAATTGTCTACTTATTTTTTCATTATTTATATCTAATTTTCTATCTAGATCCTCTCTCATATCCTTCATCTCCTCTTTTATTTTCTCACTCCCTTTATTTATTTCTTTTAGTAAGTTTTGGTTGCTTTCGAACAATTTTTTTATCCAGTCACCATTATTTCTACTTCCACTTTCACTACCCCTTCGTTCCTGTTCAATTTCTACAAGTGGTAGTCCCCTAGCTTCATCTACCTCCATGTTTGGTATTGGCATATCTGTGCCTTCCATTTCTATTTCCCTCAATTCATAACTAGTCCCTTTTTCCAGGTCCCCTACAACTACCAGCTCGCCTATAATATTTTCCTCCCTGTTTTCGATCCCCTCCTGAAAACTAACAAATCTCCCCTGAGCAGCCCCTTCTGTTTCTATCACCCTTTTCCGCCTACCCTTTTCCAATTGTTACCCTTTTTCTGTTTTTTTAGCTTTTTCTCCCCGCAAATTGTACGATTCCCTTTCATCAGACATATTTTTTCTTTTTTTAAGCTATTAGTAAACTTATTTTACAAAACAACCTAGCCTTGACTATTCAACTCAGTGTTTAATTTTACAAAATTTTTTCTAAATCTATTTCCAGTTCAAATGTTTTTCATATAAAAAGTTCTAAATTAATTTTATTTCAAAATCTCTCTAAATAAACCTTATCTCTTATTATATCGAGCTCCCACGTTAGAGTGTCGCGCCAATTATAACTTAATTTCCGAGACACTCTACAACGATGTTTTACTATTAAATATTTATTTGAATAATGATATCAAATTTCTATTTAATACAAAAAACTACTCAGGAACAATTCATAATTCTTTATTATAACAATTTTTATTTCAACTTTTAAACAATAAACAATAAACAGAACAAAAACAAACTTAACAAATTTTAATACAATATACTAAACTCAATTTCTTTGATTTTTAGTTACAAGGTTTTTATACCCTAGGCTATTTCTGAGATCTCTTTATATCTCGGGGTTTATACGCATGGGCTATATTTTTAACTCTTTTGTTAATTAAATAAATTTTGAAAAACAAGATTAAATTTAGAAAACCGTTTTAATAAATAACTTCCTGATGGAAAAACTTAAATTTGGAATAAGCAAAAAGGCGAAACTATTTAAACTGGATTATGTTTCTTATTACTAACTATTAATTAATTACAAGATATTCTAATAATGTACAATTCTACTTCCTTATAATCTTAAAAGTCCATTAAAGTTTATTTCTATAGCGCTAATATACTCAACTTAATAAATATCGGCGAATGGCTGCTTGCTCACACGTAGGATTCCGTTCTCTTTAAATTTTATATTTTACACACTTAAATTCGTTTTAGTTCCTTCAAATTATATTAACACTGTATTATATCTTTAAATTCACTTATCCTTATTTAAAATTGTCAAGTTTCTTCACAAATCTGTATAATTTTGACGACTTTCTTCAAATGGAATTTTGACTGGTCATGGCAGGTTCGATCTCGTAGCGTCCCCACGCTATACTACTAACGCGTCCTATTTCTTTTAAAAATTGTTTAAAATATGGCGACCTCTCCTTCTTCTAAAACACATGTTGCCTGTAATTTAGTTCGATTTTTTCCCACTAGAGTCGACTGTAACTGACCTACTTTCTTGTTTTACAGCTGTTGTAAACAACGAGACTGTTTACAATGGCGTTTTAATTTGGTTAAACTTACTGTTTCAACTTTCCGATCCTTAACAAACCTTCCAGTGTTTATTTAATTATTATTATTTGTGTGTGAAGTGTCTTTTCGTTTTACTCTTGTAATAATTCCGAAATATGTGTGTTTTTGAGCTGAATTCATACAAACATAACCTTTATCTCATTGTTTACAATCGTATTTCACTTTCTCCTTCAAGTAATTACTTATGCCCTATGTTACTAATATTTACAATTTTGTTTAAATATAATTATTATTATTATTAGATTATCTTGTTTTCAATTTTATTTGATACAACAAATTTCCTTATGCATTTACAGTTCAAATATCTTGTTTATATGTTACAACCGTTTTATAACCTTTCTAGGCTTTTACCTAAAATTAGTTTCAATTTAACCTAGCCAATTTCTTATTTGCTATTTTCAAAATGTTACAATATATATATGTTATAATTTATATTTCCGAGACGCAATACAAATGATGTTTATTATTATTATTTATTTGAATGATGATATCAAATTTCTATTTAAAACCAAAAAAAACTACTGAGGAACAATTCATAATTCTTTATTATAATAATTTTTTTATTTCAACATTTAAACAATAAACAGAACAAAAATAAACTTAACAAATTTTAACACAATATACTAAACTCACTTTTTTGATTTTTAGTTACAAATTTTTATACCCTAGGCTATTTTTAAGATCTCTTAATATCTCAGGGTTTATACACATGGGCTATATTCTTTACTCTTTTGTTAATTAATTAAATTTTGAAAAAACAAGATTAAATTTAGAAAACAGTTTTAATAAATAACTTCCTGATGGAAAAACTTACAAATTTGGAATAAGCAAAAAGGCGAAACTATTTGAACTGGATTATGTTCTTATTACTAACTATTAATTAATCACAAGATATTCTAATAATGTACAAGTTTAAACTTCCCTATTATCTTAAGAGTCCACTAAAGTTTATTTCTATAGCGCTATATACTCAACTTAATAAATATCGGCGAATGGCTGCTTGCTCACACGTAGAATTCCGTTCTCTTTAAATTTTATATTTTACACACTTAAATTCGTTTGAGTTCCTTCAAATTATTTTAACACTGTATTATTCTTTAAATTCACTTATCCTTATTTAAAATTGCCAAGTTTCTTCACAAAACTGTATAATTTTGACGAATTTCTTCAAAAGGAATTTTGACTGGTCATAGCAGGTCCCATCTCGTAGCGTCCCCACGCCAGACTAAACTCACGCGTCCTTAGATTTTTTAAAAATTGTTTAAAAGAATGGCGTCCTCCTTCTTCAACAAAACCATATGGCTTATAATTTAGTTTGATTCCTTCCCACTAGAGTCGACTGTCTCTGACCTACTTTCTTCTGTTTTTACAGCTGATGCAATAACGCGATTGTTTTCACCAGTTTTAATTTTGTTAACATACTGTTTCAATTTTCCGATCCTTAACAAACCTTCCAGTGTTTATTTAATTATTATTATTTGTGTGTGAAGTGTCTTTGTGTTTTATTTATGTAATAATTCCGAATTGTGTGTGTTTTTGAGCTGGATTTTTACAAACATAACCTTTCAATTTGTTTACAACCGTTTTTCATCTCCTATCTCTCAAGTAATTATTTATGCCCTATATTCCTACAGTTTACAAATTTGTTTACATATAATTATTATTATTAGATTATCTTGTTTTAATTTATTAGTTAGGTTATTTGATATAACAAATTTCCTCATGGATTTTACAGTTCAAATATCTTGTTTATATGTTACAACCGTTTTATAACCTTTCTAGGCTTTTACCTAAAATTAGTTTCTATTTAATCTAATCAATCTTTTAATGAATTTCTTTTTAAATTTTGTGTGAGTTATTTCTAATTTATTTTTCCAATTCTTAAAGAACATTATATATCCCATTCTATAAATGTTACAATGTCCCCTAATTTAATTTAAATAAAAAAAAATATTCCTACTATCTACATTACACATTCTTTACATTTTACAAGCTTGATTAAATATACATATTTTTTTTTTTTAATTAAATTTAAATTAACATTTATTTCCTAATTGTACATTTTATTTAATAACTAATTGAACACATTTTTTATTGAGTAAGTACCTCAACACTTTGGCTAACTTATCGTCCATTGTCTTTACTACTTTTATAACTGTCCATTTTAAAAGTCATTTATACATTCATCTGTCCACCTTCGTCCATTTATACTTAATTCCTACGACACAATTTTATCTTAATTCTTTAACAATCAAATACTGAGCTGAAAACTTCAAGCTACTTGTCTTACATGGTTTATACTAGTTTAAAACTCGCATAATACTATTTCATTAATTTTATATGTTGTTATTTATTATTCTATTTACTATCCCTTTTTTCGCGTCCTCCCAACTATTCATCATAAATTTTTTCAATTAAAAATAATTTTTTCTTAACCTTGCCTCAACCTCACTTCAGTTATAAATCTATCAACTCTATCTGAACACAACTATAATAAATTTAACCCCAATTTCATATTACTATAATTTTTTATTTGTAAACTCTTTATTATATTTATACACTTTGTTACATATATATGACAGTAATTCACCTTACCTACCCTTATTCACGTAGACATTTATTTTATTTTAACATATTATCGACGACATCAACACCTTAACACCCTTATTCACTTAGACATTTATTTTATTTCAACATAATATCGACGACATCAACACATTAACACCCTTATTCACGTAGACATTTATTTTATATTACTTGATTACTTTATAGCTATATTTCTCGACGTTATTTATATATTTTATTTTATTCAAACTTCCCCTTTTTCCAAATTATATTTCCCCTTTTTTTATATTGATATGCTCATCCAGAATATACATATCTTTATCTTTGCAGTGCACCCTACTTGTACTCATTCCGTTTTATTTCTGCTATCTATTTTTAATTTTTCTTACTTTTGGTATTTGCTATATTCCTGTTTATTATTTATCTCATATTTATTTTGCTTTTAGCTTCATCTAACTCTCAGTTCTAAGTTAGTATTTTATCTCCCCTTCCAATCTCACATCCAGTTCAATTATTTTCTTATATCATTTCAGTTTATTTTGTATGAAGTTTAACATCTAATATTTTTAATGGTTGCAATCTTATATCCTCTATTTGATCATATCTATAGCTCCTTCGATTACACTGTCCCTATATCAACGAATATAAATTTTGTTTTAATACTTATATATATCAACACAGATTTTCCCTTACAATACGACGAAGTTTAAATACACAATTACCATATTTTTATTACAACGATGCTTTAATATTTATTATCATAGATTCATATTTCTTTTATAATATATAATATATACGACGAAGTTCCATTATTTATCAACGCAGATTCTCCCTTACAATATGACGAAGTTTAAATACACAATTACCATATTTTATTTATTACAACGATGCTTCAATATTTATTAACATAGATTCATATTTATCTTTATTCATTATTCGACGAAGTTTCTAATAAATTATCGTAGATATAGTTACCATCCCTTAAAACTTATCTCCTGCTAACGTTTTCTTATACACATAGTCACCTAGAGTTTATTCATATTGCTTCCTTTACCTATATTTAATATCTCTGAGATTAGCTGACATTTGTTAACAATCTTATGATACACATTAGGTTTTCGGGCGTCCAAGCATTTTATCATTGTCTCTTATATACAGTAGTCTGCTCGCCCCTTTTATTTGCTTCCCTTTCAATGTAAAAATTAGTACGTACATATCTATTCCCTTCATCTTAACTTCTATTAGGCCTTATATGTATTTACGTCGTAATTCACCGTTTGGAAATTTAAACACATGAACCTGATTGGAATAAAAATTGGATATTTGTAAAACAATGGCAGACCCCGGATAATCCACAAACCGGTTAATCCGCCCATGGATAATCGGGAGTTTACTGTATATATATATATATATATATATATATATATATATATATTTATAGGTTAGTTTTGGTTGGTAAAGATTATTTAGATTTTTTGGACTAGGAGACTGACAGACTTACCTTGGTAAGAGTCCACTCTGTAGTCTTGAAATAGAAACACATAAAAGCACTTAAACTATGTGTTTATTTTATTTCATTCTCTCATATTTCTTTTTGTGTTTTCTCTTCGATTGACAAAGACCACTGTGTGGTTGAAATATATCATTGTTTAAGTGCTTTTATGTGTTTCTATTTCAAGACTACAGTGTGGACTCTTACCAAGGTAAGTCTGTCAGTCTCCTAGTCCAAAAAATCTAAATAATCTTTACCAACCAAAACTAACCTATATATATATATATATATATATATATATATATATATATATATATATATATATATATATATATATATAAGGAGAGTGTAAGCTAGTAGAAAGAATTTAATTATAAATATTTATAAGCATAAAAGTAGAAGGGACTTATTTTAAAAACTCTGCAGATAAAAATTAAAATATTTCTAAATTTTCCTTTACTTTTTAACTTATCATTGTAAACCGTAAAGTAAAATAAATATTACATGTTATACTACTTACAGTGTCCTGTGCAGTTAGGTCTACTCTTTCTTTTTCTCCTTCACTTAGTTCAACTCCTCTCCACTGCAGTAGTAGAGTTACACACGCTGCTCTCCGCTCCTGTGCTGAAAAAGTCTTGTGTGCACCTAGCTGACAAGCTGCCAGTAATACAGTTTCATTACAGCCATTTTTTTTATTAGGATTTCCCCCCAAGTCATTTAGAAATGTCCTAAAATAACAACAGAGACAAAACTAATGTTACAAAAATTGATATACCTTATACATCTTATAACAAATACGATTTACATAGAGATTATATAAATTAAGGTTATACAAAATATCTCATTATTGATAAACTTCCCATTAAAAACAAAACAAAATCATTAATAAACTTTGGCTAATATTACTAAAGACCTTGTTAATACTGTTGTTGCAAAAGCTTTATGGTGCTGCCAGGACCATATTTACAGTTTAAAAACCCCTAGGCCAATTAGTTTTAATACCTAGACGATATCTTTTCATACGATTGACAGGAAGGGACAATCGGAAGTGCAATTCCCATAAAACACTTGTGATGCTTGTAATTAGAAATAATATATTAATTTATTACATTATTTGATGATAAGCTTATCACCTGGTAAAATAATTTGAGCATCTTACTTTTGTGTTTAAAGTGCATTAAGTAAATTAAATAACCCAACAAGATGTTTTAAATAGGTTTTTTTTAATCCGTTCAATAGCTATCAACATATAACTACATACATATGTCCCTAATATATTATACATTTTATATACATATTTAAATATTCACTATCCTTTAGTCAATGAATTCTCTAAAGAACTTACACTTCAATATACTTAAAAAAGAACCTTACTTAGTATATTTACGAGTAGACTTTTGAGAACTAATTATTACGAGCTCTCATTTTCAAGCTTTGAGACTGGCAGCTGCAAGTAGTTGCGGGTGTGTGGGAATTTCATTGTCATCTGATATAATGGTACTGTTATAATTTCGGTTTCACTGCACTGTGTGTTAGTTTTGATCTGTCTAGGGTTTAATTTTGTCTATTAAGTTGAATAATTTTTCATTTTAAAAATTTTATTTGTTCTTTTTTGTTTATTGTACTATTTTTGTGAGTAAAAATTTGCATTTGTTCCTAGATCGTAATTTTTAGACCTTTTTGTACTTTTTTTTTATTTGATGTATGTTTTCTAATGTGGGAAAATAAGGTTATTTTTGTTGAAGTTGAAATTACAGTAAACTCCCGATTATCCGTGGAATAGGGTGGCCCGGCAATGTCGGATAACGAATTCCCCGGATAATCCGCTATGAACAAAGAATACGCAAAACGATCGATAATCGATTATTATACCTTAAGTTACACAAATAATTACCCCGGTTAATGCAATTCACAAATAATCTTCAGAGGACAAAATAAAAACAAAAAAATTTTTAAAATGTCGATGTATTTGACAGCTTATAACATGTACATTTATATGTCTAACTATTTACAATACGTACATAAGTATACGTCAAAAGTAAGTATGTATGTACATATGTAATTTCCTTTACACATAATACTTTCAATTTTTAACAAAAAAATCTCATTTTCGTCTGTTTTTTGTGAGCATTGATTTAGCTTTAATGTGCGTTCTAAGTTTCTTGAGAACCATTTTGTCGCACAGTGTCTACTTGTGTCACAAAGCCACTCAAATCGGTAATGTATATGACAGACATGGATAATGCATATGTCACATCCTAGACTATTTATAGCCGAGATTAGCTGACATTTGTTTACAATCTTACGATATACATTAGGTTTTTGGGCGTCCAAGCATTTTGTCATTATCTCTTATATACAGTAGTCTGCTCGCCCCTTTTATTTCGCTGGCCCGCGTCGGGATGCTACCCTTTTTAATGTAAAAATTAGTACGTACATATTTACATATCTATTCCCTTCATCTTAACTTCTATTAAGCCTTATATGTATTTACGTCATAATTCACCGTTTGGAAATTTAAACACATGAATCTGATTGGAATAAAAATTGGATATTTGTAAAACAATGGCAGACCCCGGATAATCCGCAAACTGGTTAATCCACCCACGGATAATCGGGAGTTTACTGTATTTTGAACTCATTGATTAAACTATAAGTAATTATTGAGCAACTAACTGAATACTTTATAAATTACTTGCTGGCGCGTTTCGAAACAATTATTTCAAGTAGAGGTCAACTCAAGTAGAGGGTCTGCTTTGTGAAGGAAACGATTGTTTTGAAACACGTTAGTAAGTAAGATCTAAAGGATTCACTTATTAATAACTTTACGTCAGTGTACGACTAACCAAAATAAATTTTTTTGTAAATTTATAAAAACTCACTGAGACACACTGATGAAGATTGCCACGAGTGATTGAAAACGTATGGCTCAGTAAGTATTTATAAATTTACAAAAAAATATAAGTTCGGATAGTCGCAAATTAATGTAAAGTTATTAATTAAGTTTTACTAAACGTAATAGGCTACAAAATTCAAGAGTATTCACCTAGTTTTGCAAAATTACTTATTTATGACGTGTGTGGTTAAGTTTGAATTGTATTTGGTTTGATGTATGCTTTAAGGTGTTATTTATATCTGTCTTTTAATTTCTTTAGCCAATGTATAATTTATTACAATCTGGGCCTTCAATTTTATAAATTCTGTTATTAAGTCTACGTCATATTTTTTTCGGTTCATTTATTTTATTGATTATGCTTACTGTATTTTTGTATGTTATGTTAATATTGTTATTTTTTAGTATTTTAGTTATTCTTTTTTATACCGTATCCTGTGTATTCGAATGTGGACCATTTTTTGTTCTTTGTAGTTCCTGTTTTGGTTGTTTTAATTTAGTTAATATTTCTAATTCTAGTTTAGCTATTGTTTTTTATTGTAACCGTTTTTTTGGGCTATTTGATATGTTATTTATTTTTCTTCATTTTTTAGTGGGATTTTTAGCATTATATATAAAAGTGAATTGTAAGTAGCCATTTTATGTTATAGGGGATGGTTAGAGTGGTTTGGTATTGTGTTTATGGTTTGTGTTGGTTTCCTAAAAATCAAGTATTCAGTGTTATTTGTATTTGTATTTCTTGTTATTGTTAGGTCTAAGTAGTTTATTTTATTGTTCAATAAATAAAATGTTTTAGTACATTCTTATAGCTATTTGGTTTACAAAATATATTGTAGAAAAGGCCTATAATATGATTTATAATATGTTGTTCATGTAAAGTAGGCTGTTTGTTTAGGTATTATATCTTTCATTATGATAAAGTAGTTAATTGAAGTCTACTTAATAAAATCTCTACTTACCTTTATCTTAAGACAGTAGCATAACCAGAAATTCATTCTGAGGGTGGTTGGTATTTGGGGGTAGGGCACTCTGGAGTACTGGGAACTACCAATGTATAATCCCAAAGCCAAATTTTTAAAACTAATACTATTTTAAGCCAACTTGGTGCTTAAAATTAAACACAATTTCACAAAATAATTAATTAGATAGACTTTTTCTAAGCTTAAATGCATTCCATAATTACAAAATCTATAATAAACTTTAAATTTGACTACATTACCATAGCAGTGATTATTTGGGAAATTTTATTAAAGAATTGCAAGGAATAAGATGAATTTAAAAGCTCACTCTGAATTTTCATTTTTACAGATTACAATTCTGTAATGAACGAATGACTTTATAAACTTTACAAGTTTGTTAACAAAATTCCTCTCCTCTTATAGCAAATTTCTCATGGATCTAAGCCATAGCTGGTCTCTTTAGACACACTTTGTAAGTTTTATTTCTCAAATATCCGTTATGTGTAAAATAAAGCTACACTCACGGAAGTCTTTTATGGACATTGTATACGCATATTTACTAGCAGCTCCCAATTTAGTTGCCAACTCATTTTAAACAAAACTTGAAGTTGTAATATTTAAAATTCCTCAAGAGAGTTTAAAATTTATATAAAACTTATTACAAAACTAGCAAATTTAAAAGAATTTTTAGCTAATAAAAGATTAAAAAGAAACTGTATAATCTTTGTCACAAAAATAACGGAGACTAACAATAAAAACAAACCTGAGGAGATGTTTCATTCCATGTTTCGCTGCATAATGCAAAGCTGTGTTATGGTGATGGCTGTCTCCATAACTCAGATTAGGGTCAAGATTTTTACGTAATTCCGGTGAACTTTGATAAACCTGGAATTATTGCTGTTACATTATTGCATTTATTTTATATCAAATAAATATATTTACAGACTTATAAATGAAACAATCTATGAACTATTTCCTGAAGAGAGGACCAGGAAAATCAACCTGTCAAGATAAAACATGACAAAAAACACTTGTAAATATTTTACAACTTTCCAGTAGTAGCACTTACTTATATTTGTTGAAGATGGCCGTTTCGAGACATGTTTCTATTGTCAACTCATACCATAACTTATCTCAAAGTTTTCATAGGTTAGGGTATTCTACAAAAACCTTGAGATCAGTTACGGTCTGAGTTGCCAATGGGACATATCTTCCAAAAAAGCCCTCCCTAACAAATATAAGTAAGTGCTACTATATGCAAGTTGTAAAATATTTACAAGTGTTTTTAGTGAATACTAGTAGCTCACGTGAAAATGGAATCAACAAATATAAAACCTGACTTTTGTTAACATAAACAGTAAATAACATAAAATCAACACACTTGCATTTAAATTTAAAAAATTAATCTTTGGTTTTAATAAAAAATTAATGTATTTTGATAACATTGGCATAAAAATCAGCTATAAAAACTATTTCCCAGTTACAATAATAATTATATGTTGCATGAAAATGAGAATTTTAATTTTTTTCTTTACTGCATAAGAAATGCATAAATAATATAATTAATGACCTTTGTTTATTTACAATTTTAAATCTAATCTCAACACTCACAATGCAGCAATTAATCTAGTACTTGTGTCTAATGTGTTTTATAAAACACAAAGCCAGAATGATGTCAACAAGTTTAGCATTTCTAAATCACCTATTGTGTAATAAATCTTTATCATTCTTACTGAACATTGACATTTTACAACAACTGTCATACAGATTTGTAAAGGAAAACAAGGACAGAAATTTTAGAATCTACATAAACATAAATATTTTAATTAGTTTAAACAAATTAATTTAAAAACATTTTATCTAAAGTAATTATATACTTAAACAAAACAAATGAACTAACAATATATTTAGTGTTTGAACATTTTTTAAAAGAAGTGGAAAATATGTAATACACTAGTGTACCTTTAAATTTATCATTCTTACATCTTTAACTTCTCTCTATCATTTCAAACAAGTCAGATATTTAGGTCATTTCTGGCAATAATAATCTAAATTAAAGTTAACCCTAATCCTGGTTGCTCAGAGGAAGTTTGTATATATGTAGTTATTAAAAAGACTGCAGGAATTGCCATTAGTTTGATTTCATATTACTTGTAAGTCTGTAAACCTATGTCAATGAAACATATACAAATATTTCTGCACTCATTCTCCTTATCATTGCAAGTCAAGTTAACATTACATTCTATTATCAATGGTTGTATACAAAATCAGCAAGTGTGACTGGCTCATGTAGGACTTTAGTCAAGGTGAAAGTTCTATTGAGCAAAGTGTACAAAAGAATAATTTTATTATTATATATATATATATATATATATATATATATATATATATAATAATAATAAAATTATTATATATATATATTCTAACATTTTGAAAATAGCAAAAAAGAAATTGGCTAGGTTAAATTGAAACTAATTTTAGGTAAAAGCCTAGAAAGGTTATAAAACGGTTGTAACATATAAACAAGATATTTGAACTGTAAATGCATAAGGAAATTTGTTGTATCAAATAAAATTAAAAACAAGATAATCTAATAATAATAATTATATTTAAACAAAATTGTAAATATTAGTAACAAAGGGCATAAGTAATTACTTGAAGGAGAGAGTGAAATACGATTGTAAACAATGAGATAAAGGTTATGTTTGTATGAATTCAGCTCAAAAACACACACAATTCGGAATTATTACAGAAGTAAAAAGTAAAGACATTTCACACACAAATAATAGTAAATAAATAAACACTGGAAGGTTTGTTAAGGATCGGAAAGTTGAAACAGTAAGTTTGACCAAATTAAAACGCCATTGTAAACAACCTCGTTGTTGCATCAGCTGTAAACCCAAAGAAAGTAGGTCAGTTACAGTCGACCCTAGTGGGAAAAAATCGAACTAAATTACAGGCAACATGTGTTTTAGAAGAAGGAGAGGCCGCCATATTTTAAACAATTTTTAAAAGAAATAGGACGCGTTAGTAGTATAGCATGGGGGCGCTACGAGATCGGACCTGCCATGACCAGTCAAAATTCCATTTGAAGAAAGTCGTCAAAATTATACAGATTTGTGAAGAAATTTGGCAATTTTAAATAAGGATAAGTGAATTTAAAGATATAATACAGTGTTAATATAATTTGAAGGAACTAAAACGAATTTAAGTGTGTAAAATATAAAATTTAAAGAGAACGGAATCCTACGTGTGAGCAAGCAGCCATTCGCCGACATTTATTAAGTTGAGTATATTAGCGCTATAGAAATAAACTTTAATGGACTTTTAAGATTATAAGGAAGTAGAATTGTACATTATTAGAATATCTTGTAATTAATTAATAGTTAGTAATAAGAAACATAATCCAGTTCAAATAGTTTCGCCTTTTTGCTTATTCCAAATTTAAGTTTTTCCATCAGGAAGTTATTTATTAAAACCGTTTTCTAAATTTAATCTTGTTTTTCAAAATTTATTTAATTAACAAAAGAGTTAAAAATATAGCCCATGCATATAAACCCCGAGATATTAAGAGATCTCAGAAATAGCCTAGGGTATAAAAACCTTGTAACTAAAAATCGAAGAAATTGAGTTTAGTATATTGCATTAAAATTTGTTAAGTTTATTTTTGTTCTGTTTATTGTTTATTGTTTAAATGTTGAAATAAAAATTGTTATAATAAAGAATTATGAATTGCTCCTGAGTAGTTTTTTGTATTAAACAGAAATTTGATATCATCATTCAAATAAATATTTAATAGTAAAACATCGTTGTATTGCGTCACGGAAATTATGTTATAATATATATATATATATATATATATATATATATATATATATATATATATATATATATTTAGCTACTATAGTTTTATTGTGTGTGTGCGTGTGCGTGTGCGTGTGCGTGTGCGTGTGCGTGTGTGTGTGTGTGTGTAGTTTTATTAAACATATTTAAATAATATAATTTCAAATATAGTATAATTATTAAAAGGCATGATTCTTGTTTTGAAAACACCATGACTCAACAAGTTTAATAGAGATACTCATATTTCACTTGTTAACAAGCATGAAAAATGTTAGCTAAAGCAATAATAGCTTCCCTCTTCAAGTTTGCTGTGAAAAAGTTTTAAACATTTTTAGAAAAAGTTAAAGGTCATTTCTAATATTCTTATCTTGTTAACCAATATTTTTTTTAACTATTCTGATAAAATAAAGAATGTCCATCATTGTCACTTGATAAAGGGCCTAGGGATATCCAACTTCATATTACTGAACTTGGTGATTTTAAAGAATCTTTCAAAGGGAAATCAAACCGTCTTCACAAGACATTATCTAAAAACTTTACAAATGTTAAATTTTTGCAAGTGCTAGATGTCAATGTTTCGATCAATATATAACGATAAGCAAACACTTTCTAAAATAGAATATGTAAAACAAAACTACAGGTCTTCTCTTTCTGATGCATATTTGAGGTCACTTCTGATGAATGAAGTTTAAGCCGGGATGGGCTGACACTTAACCCTTAGAATACATATTATGGGATATCTTGATAATTCAGATTTTGTACTAAAAAGTACAATGTGATATCTCATATTTACAAGTTTTGGATTCTGTATCCAAGTGAAGTTTAGAAAAAAAGTCAAATGGATTCCAGAGGGAAATTAACTGGATTTACAATTTCCTCCTCAAGTAAAAAAATTTTGTATTTCTCTTTGTTCATAAAAAAAATCAAAAGTTTAAATTTGTAAGGTATCTCAAATATGTATTTCTCACTTAAGTTAAAATAACAATTAGTATTTGAATATTTAAACTCAACCATTATAATTCTATTTTATTCTTTGATTTTATCTTTAACAAATAATAAAACTACTAATTAATACATTTTTAAATATGAACATACTAAAATTATCACATTTTTTACACATAAGAGATCTGTGCCACTTTTTTCTTGGGTGCTCAAGAGTCTTGACTGAAAATAGGATACAATTCCTGAAAATGCTGACCACATACATCAAAAGTGTAAATGCTACTTTTAGAAAGTTCACAATTCAAAAAAGTACTTATTAAATAATAAGTTTGATTCTAAATAAATAAGTGTTTGATAACATAACAATATAGGTTCAAATGTTTTAGTATCAATAAAATTTGGATGTGGTTAAACCTAAAATATAAACCTAATGATAACTGGATAGTTAAATCTGGATTACTTATTTCAATTAAATTTACCTGCATGGCAGCAAATTCGTCTCCATGCTGTAAGTATTTTTTGAACTTTGAAGATGAACTGCCCATGATGTTGATTTTAAAAGGGTCAGTAGACAACAAAATGTCAAGATGTGGACCAAACTTTATTTATCAAATAATAATTTATTTCTATCTTCATTTTGTAAAACACGGTCTCTGAAAAAAAATTATACATTAAAAATTGAAAATCAATACCTAAATATAATAATGAAACCAAACACGGCCTGAGTTGACAATGAGACACATCTCCCGAAACGCCCGTAATTAACATATATAAGTAAGTGCTACTATATGCAAGTTTGTAATATATTTACAAGTGTTTTAGTGAAACCAATACAATTATTAATGAAAAGCCAAATGCATCATACAAAAAACCTGTTCTAACAATAGTTAATAAATTGAAGTATAACCATCCACTATGGTGAGAAATTGTTTAATTATAACTGAATTAGTTTATTTCAATAGCAAAATATTCCCAAAATTAAAACAATGAGAGTTAAATTAATTTAAATAAAAAGAACTTTTTTAATTCTTTGTGAGTTTCTTATAAATAAAATTATTTGAGAAGTTTTAATTCCTAATTCATTGTAATAACTTATGAATACATATGCACTAATATTTCTGAAACCATTGTATTTAAAATTTTAATAATGTTTTTAATATCACTTGGTAAAAAACCACTACTTACTGATATTTTCAACAGTTTCACATTAGATCAGTGCATTGTTCAATCTTGTGAGTCTTGTTCATGAAAATATCAATAAGTAGTGGTTTTTGCCAAATTAAGAATATATATATATATATATATATATATATATATATATATATATATATATATATATATATATATAACTCAAGATGTACAACATAAAACTGCAAGTCTTAAAAATTGAATAAATAAAAGATGATTATTTAAATAAAAATAACTTGAGCTGAATTATTAATCATTAGGTATATGAAGTTGAAAAAACACATTTCATGCAAATTTTAAAGTGTGTTTAAACAGAAGATAAAGATTGTTATTAATCTACAAAGTTTGATAATTCAAAAAATATCTTTAAGCCATCATAAAGGCAAAATATAGTCTCTATTACAAAGAATTTAAATGCACTTTTTTAAATTCATTTCTCTGAAAAACCATAACTACATTATACATTTTTCTAAATGTGTAGTTAAAATAATATAAATGTGCATATGTTATTTCCTGAGAATGTTTCAATTTGATATTCCTTAAAAGTGAAAATTGAATTATTTGAGGTTTTTCCACATAACAATGAAATAAATTAATGAGTCGCATTTAAAAAATTTTAAAATAACCTAAAGTAAAATTGATTATTTACTAGATACATATACGCCAACAAAAAACAAATAATTAAGCTATTTATCACAAGAAAATATTCTGCAACATTCAAGTCAGAACCGCCAGCAACCTCAAATACGTAGTGAATCAGTTAACTGGTGAACAGCAACAGCTGATGTGCAGGACTTCATACCATTTCCCCTTTACAAAACAAGGGACACCAATTTCTCTACACAAATGTAAAAACTCCCTCAGTAAAAACTCACAAATGTTAATTTTTTATTATACACGCTTAATATTTTACTGTAAGATAATTATTATAACATGGAATTGAAAATTGAGTTTCATGTTTAGTAAAGTAAAAGAGTGTTACTAATACCTGGAATAATGTTAACCTATTTAGATATCTGGAGCAGACTATTGAGGTAAATAGGTCATGAGACTTTTCCCCTCCACCCAGTACTTTGTATTGTTTTATTTAAATATTGTAAAAGGACTTTATATAGAGCTGTATAATTTTCAGTACTATTTATAGCAAATATTAAATAAAATTTTAATATTTAGAATCCAGTGGTTATGTGTATTTGTTATATTTCAGTAATTCTTATTAAATAATGGCAATATATACATATCGGACTCTATTTACTTAAAATTAAGATTTGACTGTTAAGAATTATATAGTTTCATAATTTTTACTAACCTAGTTTTATAAATTTAATATATTTTCACTTTGGAAAAACGGCGAAATTATAATTTTTAACTAATAAAATTACTAAATAATTATATTTTACACTAAATTCAATATATATACAAAATTTTAAAATTGTAACAAAATTTCGAAACATAATTCTCATATATAAGATTTTTATATTAATTCTATGTACAAAATTACAATTCACAAATATCACAAAACTGCTTCGAAAAACTGTTGATCATAAAACAACGAACATTCACAAAGAACACGAAACTCTTAAACTAACACTTACTCATTTATAAATTAGAATCTGAGAATGATTTCATTATTATATTAAAAAAAGGCAAGTTGATTAGAATTTAACAATACAAAAAAAAATGAAAATATAAATTCCGGTTTTGATTCCCATGAACGATCGATTTACCATCACGAAGTTCTGATTTGCGCATGCCAGTATCTTGGAAGAAGTCATAAAATAATATTTTGCTAAATGAATTTTTACTTTCTAATATATATTTATATCACTTAAATTGATAACGCTTCAACTACTTAACAATAAAAAACGCATGAATGTTCCATAACAAGATGTAGAAATTTTCTTTTAATTTTATACTATAATACTTTTAAGTATATATTACACTGCCTTCAAAGAAATCATGGAAGTACAATGTCTACCAACCATTCAATGAAATGTCAATAAAATGTAAACAGATATGGCTGTCTGTATAGCCGTAATTGGTAAAGAGGTTAGAATTTAATATTTAATTAAGTACGGCTATTGTGGAGGTCTTTTTTTATGTGTATAAGTCGAGTTATTTTGAATATAGTTTTTTTCATTTATAAATTTATTACACTTATTCTTGTTTAAAATTTCTGTGATTCAATTAGTAATTAAAAATCATTGGAATGCAAGGTTCAATACAATGAGCAGAACAAGTGTTTTTTAGTTAAACAAATGTATTACAGTTCTTTTAAAATGTATCATTACAAATTTAGCTTTATTATGTAGATGAGATTATTTTTGTCATTTTGTGCCAAATTAATTTGTAAAAATCTAACATTTTATCACCAGATGTAATTCTATTACACTTTAATTTCAATTCTGTTTTACAAATAACTTCTTATAGTGCTTTGTCAGTATATTAATATTAAAATAACATTATCAGCACAATGAAGCTCTTTTGTTATTTAAGGCGATGTAAGGTATCCTACTGAGGAGTATTTTTAAATTAAAAAAGATTTTTTTTATTTTCTCATATGTTACGTCAAAATATATTATAAACAAGAAAAAAATAGTTTTAAATATCACAAACTATAATCAGTGCTTAAAGTATGAAAAATACATCAAAACCACAGTATACAAACACACTAAAAAACATCAAATTTTCCTGTTTAATATATGCTATTCAAATAAGCATTCTAAATTAGAAACAAGTGGCTTTCAAGTATTGAAACCCATAAATACTAGTTAAAACTAACGTAAATTATTAGTTTATAACTTCACTTTACATAATCCTTTATGAAATAATTATTTAGTAAACATGACACAATCTTATACTACGAACTTATCTTACGATAGGGATACAAAGTCTCAAGGGTTGGTAGATTTGGTTATAAAAAAAAGTAAAATGTAAACTCAACAATTATAAATTGTTTACTTGGCAATTGTAAACCTTTTGTAAAGTTAAACAATTACAAAATCAGATTTACTTCACTAAATACTATTCAATATAAGTTGAAGTTGCTTGATGTTATCTTGAATTCACTGATTAAACTATATTTAAAAATACTTAGCTAAGTGAATACTTAATTGCTTTCTTGCTGACGCGTTTCAAAACATTCGTTATTTTTACGAAGCTAACCCTCTAATGGCATCATCGATTCGGTACACAGCCTGTAACGGGATGGATTTATGACTGTGGAATGGGGTGGGTTATTTTGGTTGTGTGTCATGTAATGGAAAAGGCTGTTGGCTCAAAATGTATATGATCTTTTAATATCTTTTCTTTATCTGTTGCATAGTACTTGTATATCTTGTATTTTTCTAAGGTTGTTGGTATTTGTTGATGTCATACATGTTTCTTCTTGAGCCGTATGTATAATGTTTTTGAATAGTACGTCTTCCGAATATGTTGTCTGTAGGTTCATTAAATTGTTGTGTATGTTTTTATAAATATGGTATTTTTCTAGTGAGTTTAGTTCTATTGGGTTTATGTTTATTTCAAGTATGGTTAGGTTATTTTCGTAATTTGTTATTTCATGCTTATGTGATATTAGATGTGCTGCAACATTTTATGCTTTTGTATTTTTATTTTTGAATGCTCTGTAATGTTCTTTAAATCTTATTTTAAATGATCTGGTGGTTTTTCCTATGTAAAATGCATTGCAGTCGTCACAAGTAATTTTGTAAATTCCTGATAGGTTATGTTTTTCTGTATTTGTTTTGTGGTGTTCTTAAGTGGTGGAAAACATTATTTACAAGTAATAATAATAACTTCATAAAATCAGTGCAAATAAAATTATTGTTTAAGTACATTAAAGTGTAAATGACAAATGAATATACAAAAAAAACAATGTTGCTGAGTTACTATATATGTCTGTTAGTAGTTTTAAAAATAACTGTTAGATAAATTTAGTCTACGTGTTTAATAAAGTATATAGTTTCATATTTATTTTTCAGAATGCTCCAAAGTATGTAGCATGTGTAAATGAAGATTTAGAACTACAGTTTCATTATAAGGTTCATACTGCACTTGACATTGTAGAGGAAAAGTTATCTACAGCTGGTAAATCATCTGGAGATCTGAGAGAGCTACTTTTAGGACTGCTTTATTCAACTGAAGAACTTAAAATGTATCCTTATTACATTTGTTACGAAGTACAAATTTACTTTTAGATTTAGGATTAGTTTAACCATGGACTAATACATTTATGATGAAGATCAAAATGTTTTCTATGTCTTTTAATTTTTTAGTTTATTGAATTTGAATTATAAATAATATTTTTCAATTGTGTAGTTTTTCATAGCCATTAATCATATATTTTATAATACCATTATATTTGACACACTTCACCTTCTTTATAATAAAAATTGTAGAATTTAAAGAAAATGAGAAAGGAAAACCACAACAACAGACACACTTATCCACAACACCTCAAACCATCCTATCCAACACAAACATGATGCCTTCAGATCCATGCTCCATAGACTTAAAGAAGTTCCAATGACCACTGAAAACATAAAAAAAGAACTAGACACCATTAAATATTTACCATACACAAATAAATACAACACCACAATATTAGACAAACTGTGGCACAATATACAAAAAAAGAACACTAAAATTAACACTACAGAGAGGGAAAGCAAATACATCTCAATACCATACATAAACAAAACATCAAATAAAATAGCCCATAAATTTCAATACAGGATTCAAAATAGCATACAAAACTAATTACAATTTACAATACAAAGTACAACACGAACAAGAAAGGTAAACTACAAGCACCAGGCGTAAACAAATTAAACTGCAACAAATTCTACATTGGGCAAACAGGTCGCAGCTTAAAACAAAGAGTTGAGGAACACAACACCAACTAATCTTTTTACAATCACATAAAAAAGTAGAACACGAATACACAGACATTTACCATAACCTAGAAATCTTACACATCAACAAAAAAGGACCACATCTCAACACACTAGAAAATATGGAATGTACAAACACACAACATACAAACATATTAAACAAACAAACCCAATACAAATCACACATTCTCTTTGATACTATCGAAAGCCTTCCTTTAAAACTGTCACTGCTTAACCTAACAACTCCAAGCAGAAGACACTGAGGAAAATCACCACATAGCGAGACAAACGTTCTGTCCCAGTAAGTTTTTACAAATTTACAAAATTTAAAGCTCAGATAGTCATAAACTAATGTTAAAGTGATTAATAAAATGTGACAGTTTTTAGATTTGAATAGTGGTGTGATTAAACAGTTTCTACTGTATGCTATTAAAACTTTTATTAATACTCTTGTTTCACGTGATTTAAAAATAAAACAGAAAAAAAATTGATACAAAATGAAAATATATCTATGAACTACAATATGGATTAACCTGGATGACTTAAAAAGGCAAATAATAACAATAATGCAATAAATATATAGTATATCCTTACAATTCAAAAATGTCCAAAACTTACACACACTGAAATTTAATAATTAATAATTGTATACTAGAGAGTACATGTAGAGATGTTTCAAGACTTTTTAAATAATTGGAAAACATACCTGATTTCATTTAATAATTGTTGTGCTGACTTATCCTTCAATAAACATCTGTATCTGTCACCTTTTGGAGTGGTCTTATTTTACCAATGACAACAAATTTTGCATTATTATTTAAACTTATAGTAGTGTAAAGATTATATTTAACAAGTTGAGTGTAAATAAATGGGAATTTAAAAATTCTGAATACCACAATATACGATTACGTAAAAAATAACTAAAACCCCTTTATTAATTTATGTCAGCAGCTGTTCTAGCAAATGATGTAAAGGAGCACAAAATGACAACAGAACCTGAATCTTGTAACTAATTAGATAAGATATTATCTCTGTTCTAAGCTCTTGGGTAGGCAGTTAAAAAAGCACATGGAAATAATTTATAAAGGTTTTTATGTGTCAAACAGCAATATTATTATCATTAAAAAAAAAATTAATTTCCAATTACTAAAATTAAAATCATTGACTGAATGGTTCTCTAGGACCAAACAGCGTGATAAAAAGATAGCTATGTTTTTCTGAAAAACGTAAAGTACTGATGTAGGAAATCAAATACTGAAATTTCATATCTAAATCATCGTATAACTAATTAAAACAGGGTATTGGAAGTGCCTACCCACATGGTTTTTATAAATGAAAATAAAGCTTTAGGTCATAGTTACCTGGAAATTTTCTAGTGTTATGTTGTTGAAATAGTTTGTGAGGTCATAAAATAACATCCATTATGTTTCAATGCAATGGACAGTATTTTAAAATTCACCAGATTTAAATAACAACCATTTCAGGACCACCGTGATTTAGTGTGATTAAATGGCTGGTACTATTAAATAAAATGGCATATGCTTTCCTAAACATCATGTAACTTTTTCCTAAACTAAATCGCTTAAACTTTACATTTTGTATAAAAAAAGGTGTTTCCGTGTTGTCTGTATTTGATTGAAAATGTGATTTCACTAATTATTTAACTTATGTTTATTTGTATTATGCGAACTTTCATGTGCGACTCTTCGCTATTTCATATGGAACTAACCAGGACTCACCAATTTGAATGTCAGAAACGCCATTCTTCAAGAATTTTTTGAGGTCTTCTTGTGATGCATTGTACTTGGCGGTTTCGGTAACATTTATTGGCTGCCAAAAATTTAATCTAAAGCAGCAAAATTTATCTCAGGAATTTCAAAATTACTAACAAAAAAAGACCTGGAAATGGTACTTGCTTTGAGCTGCCATGATACTCTTGACAACTAGATGACGAATGTGTTTGCGACTGTCATTTTGCATTCCCACTATCACATTTTCATGGTATGCAAAGGAGCCATTGTTTTGCAAACATTTGTTTACAATTTTCCTTAGGTCTTCTTGTAAGTAAGACGATAGCTCAATTGATATCTAAAGATTGCTAACTCTATCCTTTAATTCTGCATTACATTTTATAGTAAATCAGCTTGTTGCATAGACATTCACCACATATCCTGTCACTTCTTCAAGTGTGCTTAGTGGTGATTATGGAGCAATGTAAAGCCTCAAGATTCAGTTGGCAGTTGTTAGCCATATGGCATGATTTAACGTTCCTTGATCCCTAACTCCAAACCCAGGAGGACACTCGCCACTAGAACCTATTCTACATATGTCAAACAACTACTTTTGCTCGTTTTTTTTTAATCCGGAAAAAGTTTTCCAACAGGACTGTAGTTTGGTTCAAATTGTATAGGAAGCCTTTTGTGACAGGCAGGCAAGGCTTTTCTTACAGTGCCATTGTAAGCTAGAGGACCAGTGATCACCCCATCCAGATGTTTAAATAGATGTCTAAGTGTTAGTTCCTTTTAAATGCAGTTGACAGACTATCCATTGAAGTGGTCTTCATTTGATTCTTTTCCAAGATTCTTATAATGCTGTTTTGTTTTCTGGTATTTCTCTGACAACCATCTGCTTACATCTATGTAATTTTTGGCAGTCAATAAATGTTACCGAACCTCCAACTACAATGCACCTATTACAAGAAGACCTCAAAAGAATCCTGAAAAATAGCTTTTTTACATTCAGGTGGAAAGTGTGCTTGTAAAATTGCCAACACACACACACAAGTTGTAGAGAGGGCAGTAAAAGACAAGACTAAATCTTCTCAACAAGTGTACAATGAAGCAGAGAGGAAGATGGTGTGATCAGATCCATATTGACAGATAAAGCCATACAACTTTAATTTGAGTGAAAAAAGATTACAAGGCTTAGAGCATAGATTCCCAAACTGGAGACGCACCACCCTTGGGAGGCATGTGACCAGTTTGAAAATAGTAAGATAAATTCTCATTTAATTAAAATAAGTACACAATTTATCAAAATTTAAAACTAAATTTACATAGGTAATTTGATTGAACATGATGTTCAGGAATTTTAAATGAAATGAATGCATTTATAAAAGAAATATAAGTAAAGGTTGGGAAAATTTTGTAGACTTGAAAATAAATTAACATGAGAGCTTGAAAATAATAATGTACATAAGTGTCGTAAAATAAATGTTTGCCGTTCAATGAGGCAACAGCGCCACAATGGTCAAATCTTCATTTTGGATAAAACACTTGTAAGTTTTTGGATAACACGCATAAATTGGATTATAGTTGTTTTTTTTCAAGCACCTACTTGTGCGAAAAAATTTAAATGTACTTTGGAAATTAAAACTTGAAATGTTATCTCATGTTTCTTGTGAAGGTATGTATAAATAATTAAAGTTTTCACGGACCGAAAAACGAGGACTTTTATGTATGGACATAAAACAGCATTTATGAATATGCATAGCTATTAATAATTGTATTTATAACAAGTTATGTTTGCAAAAATAATTTGTGAAAAATTGATTTACCCTGAAAAATATGAAATGGACAGAAATTCAGAACATTTTGGATCTAGAGGATTGAATTAAAACATTTTATTACAATCATGTTCAATAAAGTTATATGTCAACATTTATAGAAGAGAATATAGGATCAGCAGATAGAATGATATGACGGAAGTGGGGACAGTATTAAGTATGACAACACAACAAAGAGGATAGTCTAGGTTAATCAGTGAGAAAGAGATCCTGCCTCCAAAGCAGGAATGTTTGGGAGGAATGCTGATAGTTTGTTACTTATTCCACTGGGACAATATGGTATTACGGTGAACACCAAAACCCGAGAGACCAGTTAGCGCTCCTGTTAAACTGCCATATCATCTCCCATAGCCATGTTAAAACAAAAAATCAGTATACATTATATATCATGAAGCCAACTTTGAAATGAAATATGATTTGGCGACATTGGAACCTTAAATACATTTTAGACTGGTATTGTAAAGAAGTGTATAAACATGATAATAGTTTTAATGATGCTACTAGATAAAACTTTGATGTTAAATAAAAAAAAGTAATAAAACAATTTGATAATATTGTTATTTAAATGTTTTGTATTATATGTATGTATAAATGTTACATCTTTTAATAAAATTATATATATAGTTTTTCTTAACATTTGGTTTTCAGTTTTGGTTACGTAACCAATACAAAAGTCAAATTTATTATAGCAGTTGATTCCACAAATACCTTGTTAAGAGATAATGAAGTCAGAACGGTGAGTTTATGTAGACAATCACATTGGTTTAGAAATAAAAAAAATTTAACATAATTTTATTTTTATTCAGTTATTTTTAAACACAAACTTGTCTGTTCACTATTGTGAGATTTGTTTATAAACATGGAAAGCCTTGGCATTTTTGCCATATCATATAAAAAAAATTGTTAAACTTTTCCTTTACTAATATTTTTACTCTAGTATCCAAAGGGTTAATCTATTATAAAGTTGCTTGTTGTAATTATTAGTTGCTTGAATTTATTAATTAAATTATAAGTAATTATTGTGTAATTAAGTGAATACTTTTGAACTGACGCGTATCGAAACAACCACTTCATTTACAAAGCAGATTCTCTATTTGAGTACTATTGGGTAGAGGGTTGGCTTTGGATTGTTTCAAAATGTGTCAGCAAGTCAGTTCAAAATTACTCAATAATTACTTACAGTATTATAGTTTTCTTTAAAAAAAATACTATTGATATTATTTATTTTATAATGAAGAGAATAATAAGCTATTATTTTTTGTTAATGATGTAGTAGGGATGATGAGTCAATAGTAATTTTAACTAAAACACATGAAAATATTTAATAAACTTGCCTATAGTAGCACTTACTTATATTTGTTGAGGATGGCCATTTCGGGAGTGTTAGTGAAAACAGGTAGCTCACGTGAAGATGGAATCAACAAATATGGTAATTTTAAGATAAAGATATAAAACTGTCCCCTGATCTTTAAGATAACAGAAAATAGCTTGCAGTTTTCATGTTGTATATCTTGAGTTTATTTAAATTACTACTTTTTGTATCACTTGGCAAAAAAACCACTGCCTACTGATAGTTTTCAGCAGATGCATTTCACACTATGTCAGTGCATTGTTTAATGCTGTGAGTCACAGACAATACACAAAAGTAGTGTTTTTTTTGGCAAGTGATACCAAAAGTAGAAAATTATAGCATCTGTGTGCATATATGAACTTTCCTGAGTGAAATCTACTTGTTATCAGTCATAGACCTTTTAGGGATAGAAGTAAGTAGGACAAAGATAGGATTATGAAGGGGTCACTTCTGAAGCAGCTTCTGTAGTACTT
Organism: Prosapia bicincta; assembly: GCA_036971475.1. Taxonomy (NCBI): domain Eukaryota; kingdom Metazoa; phylum Arthropoda; class Insecta; order Hemiptera; family Cercopidae; genus Prosapia; species Prosapia bicincta. Next base: position 146,943,736 of record JBAIZL010000004.1, on the reverse strand, counting down.
ACGTTGGGTAGCATCATCACTTGCTTGAACTGGGTCACTTACCAGAAGAAAATTTGCTTTCTATTGGATTCATTGAGAGCTTTTTAGACACCATCCAGTTTCCTCTTGATAATAAAACACCAATAATTAATATATATTTTACTTATGAGTGTTCTTAAACTTGAATTTCGAGTTAAGTTTTATTTGTGCACTCTTAAACATTTTCGCTGATTTTGTCCTGCAATTTATGACCTCCGGTCAGTTTTAATAAATGGGTTAAATTGAAAACACTCTAAATGAAGATAAAATATTTCATTTTTCAAGTTTTTGTAAAATTTTTAGTTTCTTAGAGCACATGTTAATTATTATAAATAGAAAAAAGAGTTTTCTGATATTGATAGTGGTCAATTACTGTTAATAGAAAGTAAGAGTTCTCTGACTAGAATAGTGGTAATAAATTTTTAGCACGGCTAGCGTACCGGCACGCTCTGTGTTGCTTTACGAGGCACTGAGAGCATGCCGATGCGCTCCCCACTTCCCTTCTGAGAGACGGCGAGGACACGCTCATTCCCAGTCTAATTGAAACTTCTCTAGTGTTGATACGTGTTTGTATAAAGGTTTGATTTTTACGTCAATGCTTCAGAAGAGTTTGGAGAACATTGTGCCTAAGTTGTTTTTAAATCCGACCATCCCAAGTTAACTTTTGATGCTTCAACTGAAACAATGCTTCATGGAGTTTTATGAACCGATTTAATTTGGTTTAACTTGTATATTTTAATGTTTTTTTTTTAGTTTGAACCACTAACCGGCAAAATATCTGGTAAAAACAACAATCATAAAAATAAACTAAGCTTTCTGAACTATTGCAAGAATAAACGATAACTGTCCTATTAGAGTGAATGAACCAACTCGAGGTTGCAACAGACTATTGTAAATATGAGTCATTAACAAAATGCTTGGACGCCTGAAAACCTAATGTGCCATCACAAGATTGTAGTAAACAAATGTCAGCTAATCTCGGCTATAAATAGTCTCATATATGACATAAGCATTATCTATGTCTGCGTTTACATTATCGATCTCTATCGCTTTGTGAAACACATGACACAAACAGAAACAAACATTCCGAGTTGAGTGGTTATTTTAGTATGTAGTATATTTTATTAGTAGGTACTTTAGATTTTTATGTAAATTATCTTTTTTTTCTCGGTCTTTTTTATTGTGTTTTATTATTTGTCATACAGTATTTTATCATGTGTATTTCTTTTTTTGTTTATTGTGACCCCATTAATAAAACAATATTTTAATGTCTAATACACTGCTGTGATGTCCTCAATAAACCTGTATATGTTAGAAATAAAATTATTGAGATGAAAACAACGACAAGCTATGCAACCCGCATAGCATTCCACTGCCTTCAGAGGTGTACGTTAACAAAAAAACGGACAGTAATTTGATGAGATCACCAATATCGCCGCCGTGCTAAATGTGTTAAAGAAAGTAACAGAAAATAGGGATTTTTTACTAAAAAAGTAGTGCCTTGTACTAATCCATTGGATTTGTAACAATGATTTGAAACTAAAAACAATTTAATTAATTCCATGATTGAAAATGTTTTTAAAAACAGTAATACATTACCATTTACATTAGTAAGTAATAATTCATGAATTATTCAATGACTCAAACCTTGGTTGGAACAGATGTGTATTGTTTTTTTTATTTTAATTATTTTTCCCAGTTAAACTTACAGATATGCATGTATAAGTTAAGCAGTAATCATGGTAAAGCTGTCAAAATAACAGCTTCCAACAAATATTAATTCTCGTTTGACTTTAACAATTTAATAAAATTAATAGAAAACTCACTTTTAATGATTATTAAAGTAATTGTAAAAATAAATTTTCACAAGTTATGTTGAATTGTAAAAGACAATTATTTATTTATTTTTAGATGTTCAGAAAACTTCACACTGCCTATACAGATGTTGTGTGTAATCCTTTTTACATACCTGGAGACATAATCACATCCAAGTAAGTTAGTAAGAAATTTTTTTATATATAAGTAGAAGTGAATTATAATATTTTATTGGATAACAAGAGTAAAAAAGCATTCCTCTGAAAAGATTGCTTTCTAATCAAAATGTATATTACGATTTAACTTCATGAAAACATTTATTTGTGGTTAAGAGGTTTTATTTATTTAATACAATTTCACTAGAGCTTAGTTAATCCCATACTGCTTATTTTTTTGAAGATATTTTTATTTTAACTATAATTGTTTAAAGAATATAAATGAATACTAACTATATAAACTAATATTATTCATTATCTACTGTATGTAGTGATATTATCCGCTATATTATTATTGTAATAATATCTATTTCGATATATAGTTAAACTTGGATTATAGGCAACTACTTAGAAAGCCTACCTTATCAACTGTAAAGTTTTAATTACAAGTTGAATACAGTCCTGTAAAACATGACAATGGTTCAATAAAAAAAATAAAGTCATTGTACAAAATAATATACCAGTGTTTTACAAAAGAAAACCATATGGGGTATTTGGCAATTAGATGCAAATTAACGTCATTTAGTGATGTCATAGTGTGCCATAATTCAACTGATAAAAATGGCGGTGTGCTATTCAATGTATACTCTATAATAATGAATATGATATGCCCATGTCATAAAATACTTTTTCTTATTTTATACTCAAGAAGTGGTTTTGGATAAATACATTAAACAAGTATTTACAATGTATAAAACCTTGTTTTACTGTATAAAACTGTTTTATATCACCTCAATATGTTTCTGTCAAAAGGTGAAAAAAATATTGTATAGTAGAGTCTCGATTATCCGCCATAAACGGCCTGTCATGAAGTCGGAAAAGCAAAAATGTCTAGGAAAAGAAAAAATCTAGTAAAACTAAGAAATTTTAGGTTTTTTCAAATTTTTTATAGGTTGATAATGTTCACGATTTCAAACTCTGCTTAGAATTTGATTGGTAGAGTAAAAACTAAAAGAACACATACTTTATGAAGAGGTAAAAAATGTGATCTATTTTTGCTGATATTTGTCGTTTCTTGCTGCCAAGAATAGAGCATTTTTAATTTTTGTGGGCGTTGGATTAAAGAGAATGTCAAATATGTGAAGGTCAGATAAACGGAACTATACTGTATTATTTTAGCATGTCCATTAGTAGATTTGTATGTACTGGTATATTGTGTTGCATAATAGAGTTTCACAGTGCTCAAACACTAAATAATATAATATCCTATAGAGAACAAAAAACATTCAGTTATGGAAACTACATTGAAACTAAGTTTCTTATACGAGGCGTGTTTTTTAAGTAAGTACCGTTTTGCCACACCGCTGCAGTCGGCGTTTTGCGCATGGGCACTGGGTACCTACATCTGTTGTCTACACACTGACGCCACTACAGTCTGATTCTTCTTTGTTTACATTGTGTACTGAGTGTTTAAGATGCCTCCGATAATCGTGAGTCCCGTCGACTGTGAAGTACGAGCTGTTATAAGATTTTTTAGTGCTAAAGGCCTAAAAGCTACCGAAATTCATCGTGAGATCTGTGCAGTTTACAGAGAAAACATTAAGAGTGATGGAATGGTAAGAAAGTGGGTGAGATCATTCAAAGATGGCCGCACAAATGTACACGATGAACAATGGAGCGGGCGTCCTTCGGTCGTTAATGAAAATTTGGTGCAGAAAATGGACAAAACAGACTTTCCTGGTGTTTCTCTTAATGCTTTGTATGGCATTGTGACCGAGCACTTGAATTACCGAAAATTGTGCGCTCATTGGTTACCAAAAATGTTGACGGATGTGCAAAAAACCAAACGTTTAGGCAGTGCATTGACTTTCCTTGAGCGGTATTACAACGACGGTGATGATTTTTCAAGCCAAATTGTTACAGGCGATGAAACATGGGTGGCCTACGTCACACCAGAATCAATGCAACAGTCCATGGAATGGTGGCATTCAAATTCACCCAGAAAAGTGAAGTTTAAGCAAACAATTTCTGCCCGGAAAATAATGTGCAGTTTTTTGAGACAGAAAAGGTGTATTGCTTATGGAATTTCTGCCTCGTAATGAGACAATCAATGCATCATGTTACTGTAAGACATTGCACAATCTACGCTGTTCAATTTAGAACAAAAGACATGGCAAGTTGAGCAAGGGTATCGTTTTGCTGCAAGACAATGCCCGTCCGCATGTGGAGAATTAGGCCAAAGATCTCATCACTTCTTTTGGATGGGAAACTCTAGATCAGGGATGTCCAACTGGCGGCCCGCGGGCCGCATGCGGCCCGCCATGCCCTTTTATGCGGCCCACAAAGACTTATCAGACAAAAATATCACAAAAATACTTGAAATTTTGACAAGGATCTAATAATTTAATGATAAATTCTAATACTATACATGCTAGTTATAATTAAAATATTTACTCGAATATATACCAGCAATGACAGGTAAAAAGTCTGAATTAATAGGATTACTTCGGGAGAATGGCGTTAACTGTCCGGCAATACACTGTGTTATTCATCAGGAAGCTCTATGTGGAAAATCCATCAAGCAGGATCAAGGTTTTAAACTTGTGATTAAGATTATAAATCTGATCAGAGGTGGAATCCGGACCCTTTTACATAGGCAACTTAAGCAGTTTTTACAAGAAACAGAGGCTGAATATGGAGACTTGCTATTATATAACCATGTACGATGGTTAAGTGCAGGAAAGTGCATGGAGCGATCCTTTGCAATAAGAAAGGAAATCCCTGAATTCCTTAAGAAATATGTGCCATCTGACACCACTGAAATAGAAAAGAAGTTTGAAGATCCAGAATTTTTAGTTCAATTAGCTTTTCTAACAGATTTGACTAATCATCTTAACATTTTGAACTTGAGTCTTCAAGGAAAAAATCAAACAATATCAGATTTGGCTGGAATCATCAATGGGTTTTGCAGTAAGCTACAACTGTTCAAACAAAATCTTGAAAACAAAAATCTTATACACTTTACTAGCTGTCTTCAGTTAGCCGACAAATTAAAAAACAATGATTTTTCAAGCTGCATCTGTCAAATTCAAGAAGTAATTGACGAGTTCAATACAAGATTTGAGGAAATTGAAAGTCTCAAAAGTTGGCTCAAAAGGTTGGCTCACACAGAACTAGAGATGGATATTCGTTCTTTGGTGGCTGCAGCTGATCGATCACAATGTTCACACTAAAATACTGTTATGTACATTTTTATCCTCATTTCAGTTGTGTTAATTGATAAAACTATTTTGTATTTTTCTTATTTGTATAGTTTTCTCTCACTTGAGCCTTGAGAAATATAAGTAATACTATTAAATTTTCTATTAAATTAATAATACTATTAAATTTTGTTTTATTTGTTTATAAATTTTCATATGTTCTTGTTGCTATTTCAAACTAAAATTATATTATTACTATGTGGCCCGCAACAACGTACAAGGTTTTAATTTTGGCCCGCTATGCTATGAAAGTTGGACATCCCTGCTCTAGATCATCCTTCTTACAGCCCTGATCTGGCGCCCAGTGACTACCATCTGTTCCTGCATTTGAAGAAACACCTGGGCAGTCAGCGTCTTCAAGATGATGACGAAGTCAAAACAGTGGTGATGCAGTGATTAACAAGTCAGGCGGCAGACTTCTATGAAGAGGGTATTCAAAAACTGGTACAACGTTATGACAAGTGCCTCAATATTGCCAGAAATTATGTAGAAAAGTAGATTAAGGTACAGGCTTTCATGCAAAAATAAAATTATTGAGATACCTTAGCACGTCTTTTTTTAATTTCAAAATGGTACTTACTTAAAAAACTTGTCTCGTACATTGTCAGAATTTAAAATAAAACATTTATCTCCAAGAGTTTCAGGACAGACTAAGGAAAGTTTGTTACCATCTTCACCTTTCTAATTCAATTATTTTTGGTGGGTAACCAGTGAGTTTAACAGTTGAATTTGTCTGGCTCAAAACCAATGTTTTAATGTAATTAAACATATTAGGTATGCAAACACTTCAATATACATTTATTGAAATATCTTAAACATTGATTTTCTGTTTCAGAAAGTTTGACGCTGTGGTAAGAGGAATTTTAAGTGGAAATTAAAGTTATAACATTTTGTTTATTTAATATAGTTAATAAATGTATATAAATTAAAATATAGTTGATATGTTTTTATTTCCATTTAAAAAAATAAATAAATGTTATATATTTATAACAAATAATTTGTTTTATTCTGCTGTGGTGGTATTTACAATTATTTTCAACATTAAAAATACTTGAGTATTTGGGTAATTTAAAAACCAATTTTTTAAGATATAAAAAGCTTACTGATTTAATTTATTGTCTGGAAATAAAATCCTAAACTTAATAATTGACTGGAAAAAAATCTGAATTATGCGTCTTCTTTAGAGTCGAAGTGTAAATTTAAAATTTTAATTATTAAACTCTGGAGCCTATTAAATGGTCAGCCTATAATAGATTTCATAGAAACATATTCTCTGATAAATGGTTTAACAGGTTACCTTTGTAAAAGAATTATCTGTATAAAAGCTAACACTGTTGCAACACAAAAATAATTAAAAATTTCTTGCAAATTTTTCAAAAAATAATGGGAAAAGAGCATGTATGGGTTGAAGCCTGCGTTGACAGTAAGATAACATTAACCAATAATACTCCAGAAAAAGAACAAGACTGCCCATTTATTATTCATTATGCATGATAATGTAGATATTGACAAATGAACTGATCATATGTGCTCAAATTGTGAAGTAGAAGTTTTTATTAGAACAGGAGATGAGTCTCATAGGGCCTAAAATATTATTAATGACAATTTTTTCACTTCTTAAGGTATGTAGTAGTATATTCAAACACCATAACATGCTGACACAGAAGTACCATCAACAGCAGCAAAATCATGAAAGTTGTTTGTTGAGAGACACACGGTAAAAAAACTCATTTGAAAAAAGATACAAACTGATTTTCAACAATGAAAGTATTTTCTGCAAATTGTTGAAAATAAACACAAGTAAGAATCATTTCATTGTAATATCTAATTTAGTTTATAAGTAATAAATTCTTTAATATTATGTCTTTATGCAACTAAGATCTTATTAAGGTTCATTTAATAATAACATTGTGTAAATAATATTGTTAATTCAATAATATTGTGTAAAATATGATTGATTTTTTTAAATCATTCTTGGCTATAAAGTTAGTAGAGTCTCGATAATTCGAGGTGAATGGTACCGACTTCTGATATGTCACGCACAAGGCTAGACATTTGAGCAGGGATATTTTTTGACTGTCAAAACTTACAGCATAAATAAAGAAATATATTTATGACCCATTGACCTTGTCATCTAAACATAACTGATATGGACATTCAAATACAGTATCGAGCATGAGCGACTGCATAACAAAAACAGAATGGGGAGGAAGAAAAATATACTGTAATGATATAAACATTTCTTGGACCCCTGACTCATTTCCTTTCAAACAGACAAAATAGGCTCGAGATATCGGGACTCGGATTTTCAAGAATCTACTGTATAAGGTTCATTATACCTCACATGAGCATTTACTAAACAATTTTCACATGTGCAATGGATTGAAAATTTTAACATTTTTGTGTAACTGTTAAACAAGCAGATCCAATATTCACTTTTAATATGAAACCATTTGGATAACTAGGTAACAACTTGATTTTAATCTTGGACTTAAGATGATAAATTATTATGGTATTAGATTTACTACAGATGTTTGGAATATTTATACTTTATTAAATTTAATGTAAAAACTTTTATGAAGACAAACACTAGTTATAATAAATCTTTGACAGTCTGGTCTTCAGACACTACAGCAATCCTTGTCTCTTAAGATCTTCAAATGTCTTTCTATTTACAACATTTCCCAAAGAATCTTCAAACTCTTCTTCCTGCTCAGGCTGCCACCTTTCCTCCTGCTTCTGAGATTTCAGCTTTTCCCACACTGTTATAAACAAAATCACGCTATTATAAATCTAACATAAATAAAACCAATAAAGTTTTTATAGAATCTGAAAATGAATCAGAATTGTAATTTCAATAATTTCAAGAGAACTATAAGGAAAAAATATTCTATTAATTAAATTTTAATAAATTATATAAAATATTAACCACTGTAACGTTCAATTAATTAATTTTAATCTGTTTTTTTAAATCTCAATCAATAATCACAATTGTATGATTATTTAAGACTGAAGAAGTTAAATTACCAATATTGTAATTAAAAAATATCCTGAACTGCACAAAAAGTACATTTCAACAAATATAAAAGTACAGTCTAATCCCGGTAATCCGAAATAATAAATGTACTACCGTTTCAGATTACCAGAATGTACGCTGACCATGTATAAATTCGTATATGGTATTACTTTATAGTACTTACCATAAACACTTTATGGAATTATAAAGTGCGTATAGGCTAATGTTAAGAGTAGAGTTAGTTAAGTAAAGTACAGTAATAACTGAAAGAAAACACTTACCAATTGAAACATGTTTTTATCATGTAAATTTTTAAAATGAACAATACAACAAACAGCATGCAATTTTAACAATAAATTGAACTCAAACTATGATCAATGCGGAGTTTATTATTTTAATATTATACAAGCAAAGTTTCGGTTAAATTTTAGGTGGTACTTTTCAAGCTTTCAAATCTATGAACATAAAAGAGATAATTTAAAAAATTAGGTTCACAATAAAATTGCAAGTTCAACAACTTTAAACACAATTTGATACATACAACCACTAAAAATCCAAAATTTTTCTTTGCTTATGTTTGTTAATTGGCTTTTCTTCAGCCTTCTTTCTGATTTAAAACAGCAGCAAGACTTGATGACATGGTATGACGTTTTCCGTTACCTAGTCTATGCATGTGTTAAAAGTCAAAAATCACATCGTCATGTTTCACACCTGGCTTTCTTACTTCTTCTTCGACATCTCCTATTTAAGATTTATCATATCTTAGCACACTGTTGATAATCTCACTGACAGTTTGTAAATCAATATCATTTTTATCCCTTCCACTTATGTCCAAGATTTTTGAATGGGTGACAGAATTCCAGGCATCTGATGGAGAAAACTGTACTTCTTGTTAATTTTTTCAATATTACTGCAGTGTCATCAGTTTGTGCTACAATATGATATGAGCTTTTTCAATACTTTAATGTTAAGTTCTGTATAACATTATGATCCATGTTTTCTTTTAAGAGAAGAGGACGCCGTTATAAAAATTAAAGTTTAACACACCACGATGACAAAACGATTCTACTGTCTGCTTGTCATAAAAGTTGAAACTGTAGGCTGGCTAATCAAAAATAATTCGACACACTAAGGCCATTTCAAAGTAAACAAAACAATGTTCCCTTTCTTTTTTGATCTTATAGCAATTTATTTCTAATTTTAAAAATACTTAACTAAGTGAATACATAATTGCTTACTTGTTGATGCGTTTCAAAACATTCGTTCTTTTTACGAAGCTAACCCTTAAAAATGAGTTTAATCAGTGAATTCAAGATGATTACATCAAGCCACTTCAATTTATTTATTTCTCATTTTGATAATTTTGAAAATAGTTTCAGATTAGTGGGAGTTTCGGACTGCCGGAATTTCGGCAGTGGGATTGGACTGTATATAATAAAATTATATCTTCTTTATTCTTCAATGTTAATTAAAAACAATGGTTGGTTACTAGTTTTTGTTTAAATGTTCTTAAAATATATTAAATTTTTTATTATCACAACACCTATGAGTCATCCCAATTCTTATAAACCAATCAATATGTAACCAAATTTATGTTGTCATATTTTAGGTCAACTATTACATTTTTTTTAAAGCCTGTAACCAACAATTTGTTTATGCTTGTTAAAACTTAACACACAAATTTTGAAATGCCAAATATAAACAAATAATGAAGGTAAGATGAATGTAAAAAGAAATGTAGAAATGGGTATTTTTAAAGAGTAGGCTACATATTTGTCACTGTACAAATAAAGATGATTTTTAATTCAACAAAATTTTTATATGAGTACTACTATTGGTATCACTTGGCAGAAAACCACTGCCTACTGATATTTTTTAGTAGATGCGTTTCACACTAGATCAGTGCATTGTTCAATGCTGTGAGCCATACACAGTCTTGACTGCTGTGTCCATGACCTACTGCATTGAATAATGGACTGATCTAGCGAGAAACAGGTCTTCTGGAAAATATCAATAAATAGTACATTGGACAAACAAGTCGCAGCTTTAAACAGAGTCGAAGAACACAAACAGAACACCAACTCAACATTTTACAACCACATAAAAAATACAGGACACAAATACACAGACATCTACCAAAAACTAGAAATCCTGCACATCAACAAAAAAGGACCACATCTCAACACATTAGAACAATATGAAATTTACAGACACACAAAGTACAAACATAATAAACAAACAATCTCTTTGATACTATCGAAAACCTACCTTTAAAACCGTCACCGCTTGACCCAACATCTCCAAGCAGAAGACACTGATGAAGATCGGCACATAGCGATCGAAAACGTTCTGTCTCAATAAGTTTTAACAAATTTACTAAATAAAAAGTTCGGATAGTCATAAACTATTGTTTAAGTGATTAATAAATAGTAGTTTTTTGCCAAATGATTATAGTATTAATTTAAAAAACCTCAAGATATACAACACAAAAGCAGTAAGTTTTTTATATAAGTGTTTTAAAAAATATACAGAAAATTAAAGTTGAATTATTGAGAGTTGTATAAAAGATATTAGACTAACATTTTTAGATGTTATAGTAAAAAATCATCAAAAGTACTCACAAGCCAGAGCATCTTCAATTTGAGTTACATTTGCGAAATGTGCAGTGTTTGGAATACCAAGACATCTCATTCCATGAGCATGTCGCCATTCCTAAACAAACAAGGAAAGAATGTTTTATTTATTGTTAAAAGTTTATTTTCAAGGTAAATTATAAAATACGAGTCTTGTTCCTTAGGTTTGTACTTAATAAGGGTAATTCATACACTCAAAACTTCAAGTATGTTTGCATATACACAAATAACTGAAAAATTAACATGCAAAAAATTAAATATCTTTAATAAATAATTTTAAATATTAAAAAAAATATAATAGGTACTATACTTACTGCAAAATGCCTTTGGAATGCTTTAGGCCCTTTATAAATAAAGTTGCCGCAAATTTCACAGTTGTAGCTGATGTTGAGACCGTGTAGCTTGTATAACCAGTATGGAATAGGCTGTAAAATTTGAACAATATAAAATTTTTTAAAGTTAATTCATACTTAAATCAATAAAGAAAAATTGTATTTTAGTTTTTTTTAATATTATAATTACAATTAATATTAATATGTATATACATATGTCAGAATAACAATATTGGGCCGAAATTGATAGCGAATTTCCTTGGAATTTTCCATTTTTCTTTCTATGTACGGTGTTGGATCATTATTTTATTTGTCACTATTTATACACTTTCTTTTTTTTTGCTGCTTGCATTGTGTTTTAGTTTCTTTTCGCTTTCCTTTTGCATTGTTCATTTGTAAAGCAAGGTTTGATAACGTTAATCCAGTTTGTTTGTTTATTTTATTCTTTTCATTATTTTTTAACCCTAGAGCATTATTTATGATATTGTATGGTAACCATGGCAACAATTTAAGGTTATACAATGGAGGTTTTTCATATAGATCTTTGAGAAGTTCATTTCTAGCTATGGAAAGTTGGCTCAGTGCCAAAAAACCGCTGCCTAAGTCTAAGTTACCATTCTGAGGGACTCAACCAAGAGTGTTTATTGGTCCAAATTTACTGAAAATCAAACCGTTTGAAAAGTTTTATATTGGTAGATCTGGAAGAGCAGGTAAAACCATAGTTTACTAACTGGAGACTCATCTGTCTCAGAGGCAGGAAAGTCACCTGTGTCGAGCAGCTAGGCGTTATTAGATTTATAGGGGCAAAGGCTTTGTTCGAGATAGACTCAACTCCGCAGTCTATTGAGCAGTATGGAGATGTTCAAGAACTGTTAATTGTTGCTGTTAATCTTTGTTTGGACTCAACAAAGATGAATAAATTCTTAATAATTTTACATTTCAAAAACAGGTTTGTTTTATATAAGCTCTTAACATCTAGAAATAATTTACTTTTACCAATTTAACAATTGGCTCACCCAATTTAGTTTGATTAAAAGTGCAATACTTAAATTAATAAAGAAATATAAATATTGTGATTAGTGTTGACTTAAATTAATGTAAATATGATCTATAATTTAGATAAAAACTTTTGTTTTACAGCTGCTTCCCATGTAATAAACTATTCCTTTATCAGAATAGTTAACAAACTAAATAAAAGGTTCTATGTTAATTTTTCTTAACTGATAGGTCATGTGAAATCAACAACAACAAATTGGACTATGGACTTCGCATTTCTTTTGTTTACTAATACTGTACAACAAAAATGTTGAAAATGATAAATTCTAGATTTTTCTAGCAATTAATTTTTGAGTTAACAAAGGTCAAAACTATAAAAATGTAGAAATTTTGACTCCATTCTTGTTCATTTAAAAGAAGTCAGAGACATTATTTAAGAATTTTGAGACTTGATTTTTAAAATTAATTTTTTTATATTGCCTGGTGACCACCTGATAAAAATTTAATTGTTCATTTTTTAGTCTTAATAAATAGTCATTATGACATTTTTTCCCACATCGAATTTGTTACGCTTTTATTCAAAGATATTTAAACAATTGTAAAAGACAATTAAATTTTGGTGTTTTCAGGATTACAAAATTGTTTAAGAGTTCAAATGGTCATAAATTTGAATAAATACATTGTTGCTGTAACTCTGAAATGTTTTAGAAAACGTTTGTCATTTTGATTACACGGGCGATTGTCCCTAAATAGTTTTAATAACAAATGAATAAATCAAATGAAAAAATTAATTAAAAAATTACTTTTCCATCCCACCCAAGAGGAAGGTTTTTGGGATTGTATGGAACACCATCTTCATCCTCATCTTCTGACTCAGAAGCACTGGCTTCAACATCAGAATCATCCCTTTCTCCTTCTGTCCTGGCCTGTTTTCTCTGCACATTTTCCTTTGTAGCTGTTCTTTGTTCACTGACCAGTTCAGACAGTCTGTAAATCACAATAATATGTAATAATCTCTTATAAAAACAACTACCCTCATAGATATCATAATAAAATATAGTAAAATGAAATTATCCAGCTCAAACATGATTAAAAGTAATACTTAGTTTATTAATATATATATATATATATATACACATATAAACATCTAAAGGTATATTTAAAGATAATTTAAATCTCTAGAGGAAAAGAGTACAAAATCAACAGAAAATAATATTGGAAAATAATAAAATCAACAATGAAAATATTGGAAAGAACCTTAATACCACAAAAATAAAAAATAAAACAAGTTACTTAACCCTTAGCACTCGACTGTCGGGGCAGCCCCGCCAAGCGTATATTGCAGTTTACTCGTATGTTGGGGGTCACCCGACACGATTTTCAAATGCCTATAACTCGTCTACGGCGAACCCCACGACATTCAATCTTTTACCGTTTGGTGCTACAATCTATTGACAATAATGTGAACTAAGTTGAAAATGTCTAGGAATATGTGAATAATCACAAAATCTAGTTTGCCTCTACGTTGTAAGCTACAAGTAGGTTACAGTTTAGCATGTTATTTGTTTTCTCGTAGTTTGCCGTGGCTTCATGTGTAATTAGTGATTCTGAAATTCCTGATCTTTTATTTGATACTGATTTATTAGAATGTAGTTCAGTTTCAATAATTAAACCAACAGGTATTTGTAAATATAACCAGTTTATGGGTGGTGTAGATTTAGCTGTTCAATATAACCGTGCAGTTTTACGAGACGAACAAATAAATGGTGGAGAAAAATGTTTTTCTGGCTATTAGATGTAGCTGTAGTAAACAGTTTTATTATCTATAATAACAAAAAAAAAAAGGAAATGAGAGAAAATCCTGTTAAACAAAAATAGTTTTGCCAAAACTTGGTGAGGGAACGCATTGGTGATATCAGAAATAACCCGTATAGTAAGAGGGGTCGGCCATCAACTACTGACAAAGAAGAAAGACTGAATGGGAAATTATATTTTTTTCCAATGATAAAAGTAGTTCTAAGGATTGTGTAGTTTGCAGTAACAGGAAGATAAAAGGAGGTAGAAGGGAAACAGTTTTTCACTGCAAAACGCAACAGAAAACCAGAACTTCATCCGGAAGACTGTTTTCAAAGAAATCATACTCTGCAAAACTACAAATAACATAATAAAATCATGTACATAAAGTATTAGTGAATAAAAATAGCTTAGTTTTCTAAAATCATCTAAGAGAAGACAAAGTTTTCCATAAATAATAATGCAACTTGCAGGTGAGGAATTTGTCTCAATTTAATTACAAGTGAGGAAGCAAAGCATGTTAAAAAAATCCGAGCGCTAAGGGTTAAGATTAACCCCTTATGTACATTTCAATGACCATGTCATCATCATCAGAGGGTCTTTTTGCGAAACTATAATCTAGCAACCAAGAAGTGATCTCTAGAGATCACTTTGGCTGGTAACTTCTTGTTTGCTAGATTGTAATTTTGTAATAAGACCCTCTGATGATGATATGGTCATTGAAATGTACATAAGGGTTTAATCTTAATTAACTTGTTTTATATGTTATTTTTGTGGTATTGGAGTTCTTTCCAATATTTTCATTGTAATATATTGTACCACTGTGCTCTTGATATTGTATATAAATAATAATATAACACAAATAAATCTCATGTTACCTGTAAACTTGTGCTTCTAGACCAGCAATTTCCTTCTGACGTTCATTATCACGGGTCTTACTACTTTTGCCAGGTTTGCTTTTTGCTAACAAAGCGGGATCCAACGATTTCTTTCCTTTTGTACTAAATAGTCGTTGAGCTCGTTCTTCAAGAGTCCTGTAATACAACAAAAATTTTAAAATAATAAATGCAGTGGAACATGACTAATGTGAAATCCCAATAACTGCAATATTTTACATTGTAACCCCATCTTGTATTAACAAGAAGAGTATTTCAATAAATAAAAGAATAAGAAAGAGTAAAAGAATAATGAGTTAAAAAATTAAGTAAAATAATGTTAATATCACAAAAGTAATCAACTCATAACATAACCTTCTTCCATTAATATAAGTAACAGTCTTACTTTTTTGGAGTCTGATGAACTAAACATTACCTCAAAAATTCATGACAGAACTTTAAAGCCTAAATTAAGATTTATGAAAAAGGCAAATACAGTACAAATCACTAAACATTATAAATTATACAGACCACAGAAGATTGCATAATTATAATAATTAAAGAGCAATAACCCTTGCTGCAAATATTTAGACAACCTTGTACATTTCACTAACACTGTTACCATCATCAGTAGGTTACAAACACTCTGGGATCTAAAACCTGAAGACCTAATGATGCCTTGTAATGGGCATCACCATAATCTGGAATCTATATTATTACTAGTAAAACTTGTGACAAAGTGTATATTGGTCAGACAGAAAGACTAGGTTTATAGAACATCTAACCAATATTAAATATGGAAGCATGGCTGAACATATCTTGACTACTGTCTGAGTTGACTTGACTGTCAATAGTGCTAAGGTGGGCAAAATGGTGTTCTCCGACAGGTTGACTAATAGCTATAAAAGTATATTCTTTTTTTTGTGATGCCCATTGTAAGAAGTCATTAGATCTTTAGTTTTTTAGATCTCAATGTGTTTGTATCCTTCTGAAGATGCCAACAGTGTTAGTGAAATGTGCATCAAAGTTGTATAAATATTTGCAGCAAGGGTTATAGCTGTTTATATAATTATTATAGATTTTATTCATAGACATTGAAAGTATTAATTTTTTTTAAATGGAATTTTTGCTTCAATTTCAAGCTTATACTAGGAAAAATAATACTAATGATGGTAATAATGATAATAACTTGAAACAACTATGATGTAATTTTTACTATAAATCAAAAAACCTCTTGAACCACAAAAACATTTTATTTATACTCTGATGTATATTTTTATTGCAAAGCCATCATCTTTAGAGTAAATCACTATAAGACTAACTAGTAATTTCCTTGGAAGACGATCGATTTGCAATCAAAATTTATATCAGGACATGAATAAAAGGTTTGTGGCATATTAGGTTTTATTTATTCATAATAATAACAAAGAACTGATTTTTTATAAAGTCTGTTTTTTCCTTACATTTTCTAAACTGATATATGATCTCATGAATTAAAAATAACCTTTGTTTTTAAATATTAAACTTGATGATACTCTAAATTATAAATCTGGATATTTCAATAAACCTGTAAAATTATAAATTAATAAAAAAACTTGCTTTTATAGAGAACTGGGCCCTTTTCAGCCAAATAATGTTTATACAAAATGTTTAACAAAGTATTGATTGTAGTTCTAAAACTAAAACAAAAAAAACTAACTATCGTACAAATCCATAGATCAATAAAGGTTTAATTAAATAAATCTTGTAAAACTAGAATTTTTTACATAGGTACAATATACTAATAAGTTTAACAAAAATATTATAAAACAAACAAAAGATGTACACAAAACTCTCAAATTAATCATTAATTGACTCATACGCATTTCAATGAGAAAGTCATCGTCATCAGTAGGTGTTGCTAATACAAACTCTAACTTACAAAAAGTTACTCTAACTGTTGTAAGTTAGAGTTTGTAGTAGCAACACTCACTGATGATGATGACTTTGTCTTTGAAACGTGTATGAGTCAATAAATGATTAATTTGTGAGTCTTGTTTAAGTCTTTTATTTGTTTTAACATAACCTCACAAGCTAAGCTCAAAGAATAGTTGTAAAAAATATTATATTGCATTAAAAAAATATAGTAATACATTTTTTTTAAACGTGTTAAATTTTATTACAAAATTAGTAAAGCTTAATCATTGCTAATAATAGAAGAAAATATTGTAAATTGTTCGCAGATAGCTTGAAAAAAACTTATGTGTACTTAATACACAATGAATGTAGAACTTATAATAAATATCAGTACATATTCTTACCGACTTACTTTTTATAACCTTTGCCGTTGTTTATTTCTCTTCCTCAATTGCTAAGTCAGTAAGAAAGTAATGGTTTATCCATTGACTACGAACCTAATTTCATAGACCTGTGCCTCAAGGAATAAACCTCTCAGAGGAACCAACCCCTGAATTTTTGATAAAACCAATTAGCCTCCGATAAGCCCTGTTCAAGCTCCTTTTCGGGTAATGGAATCTTTGAGAGACACTTGTGATTTAAAGACTATACCTGGATACCTAGTGAACTTATCTTATCTAGAATGAAAACACAGCTAATTGGAAAATATACATTTTTATTTATTTGTTCCAAGGTTCAAATTAATTATTATTGTTTTTATTTAATTTCACAGGCTTTTCTTGACTAATTATTTTTTCAAAATTTCATACAACTTGCCATTTAACTAAACATTATTATCTCCTTCTGTTTTTAAATTTTCTTATTATCATTAATTTTACATATAATTTAAATTATCAAAGTTACCATAATTAATTTTGTATATAATTTTGATTAGTAGAGTTAAATTTAACATATTTTAAAATCTGATTCTTTTTCAAACACTTAATATTACTATGTAATGCCTTTAGGCTAGGCCTTGAACAATTAACTTCTTTGGAAGTTATTCATTAGAAATTCACTTAGAAAAAGCCATATAAGATATACATCTTTATACTTAATCCATACATTCCCACAGCGATGGGAATGGAAAGTCAATTTTGAATCTTTATTACTTAAATTTGGGTAACCTAAGAGAGTTGACTAATCAGTCCCTTAGGTTATTCCCATCTTATTTAATTTTGAAATTAAGTTAATATAATTTGAAGTAAAATGTTATTTAAAAAAGAATAATTAAATTGATTATATAACCTTGTACTGTAGAAATCTTTTTATCTTCATTAATGTTGTCATCTGTCGGTCCTGTTACAGCTTCAAGGGTCTTGGTAGGTAGGCGTCTCTCCATAATTTCGGTCAATCTTCTTATTTTCTTTAATTTTGCATTTTGGTGGTCGAAATTTTGTTCTGGGTATATATGAGCCCTTGCTCATATATATCTTCCTTCCCCTGATCACATCGTAGCACTTTTTACTCTGTTTTTAGCACATTTTTTCTTGTCCTGATCGCATGGTACAAAAACACGTCTGCTCGCTTTGAGAGCCTAATGCATTCTGATCTTGGATAGCGTTCTTTTGTGAGGCCTCCTTCTCCAATTTCAAACTTCCCACGTCCCAGTATCCATTTTTCAACTTTTGACCAATCAGAAAGCCGTTGCCATGGCAATTGACTTTGTTTGTTCGGAAATTCTGAACTAAGATTAGTTTCCCTTTTTATAAAAGGCGTTTCTGTATTCTGATGTGTCCTTTGCATTTTTACCTTTTATTTAATAACATATTTGACTTTATTTCTTCTCATTTAATTTAATTAACTTTTTAACATTCTTAATCCAAAGTTCGACTGTAGCGCTTTCGTTTCGTAGTGACAAGATTTATAATCAATGCCCTAAGCGGATTTTTCCGAAATCAAATATGACTTCTTCTATTATAACCTAATTTCTTAGGCTATTACACTTTAACATTTAATCTTTACTTTTACATAAATACTATTTTCCCTAGCTTATTCCTGATTCTCCTACTATTCTTTATTCCTGATTATTTTTAAGTACAATTATTTTAATAGCCGGCATCTAGGCCTAGTTTGTTATACTACACAATTACCGTCTTTTTTTGTTTACATAATTTAGGCTATCCACTTTGAAGTGATAATTTTTCTTATTACTTATAATTTATGTTTTTTAAGTCTAAAGTTATTTCTAATTTTCTTCATTTTACTATTATTTACCCTAGTTTTAATATTATTATTATTATAATGTTTTAAAATTTTTATATATAAATTTAGTCAATTATTTAACCCGGTTAGGTTTGATTCTGGTATTCTGTACAATTACCCAGATTCTTTGCATCGGACATTCTGGCCGCTGCAAAATTCCCCCCTTTTTAAATATATGAAAATTTTGGTTCTTCTCTCCCTTGAAACAGATAAACATAATTAATAACATATTTGTGAAAAGTAACATTAACACTTATACTAGTTTATATTAAAAGTTTCATATTCCTTTCATTAATCTACTATTCCTATTCATCTTCATAACTTAATTAATTTTACTAAAGTTCACAATTTACTCTCCTGTCCCTTTCACTCATATATATCATTGTCACATTAGTCACTTCACATGCTATTTACTCATTTATTACTCCTGTCCTTAGTCACATTCTTTTTTATTTAATCTTATTTCAAGTTTATATTAACTATACAATATTGTATATTGTAATCCTTATTTTACACATTCATTGTTGTTTAACACAACCTTTACTTTAATAAATTCAATGAATCCCGTTCATTTAACATATGGCTTTTTCTTTCACATTTAATACTGATTTTATATTATTTGTCCTATGTATTTGGATTATGTTACTGCTTTAATCTACTACTTAGATTTATTTTACATTTTTATTTTTATTACTTAACCGTTACTCCCTATGTCACTGATGGATCATTTTTTACTTACCTTGCCTTATTATCCTTTATTCTTTAAATATCTTTATGTCTTTGATGTCATAGATCCCCCTTATTTTCCCTGTTTCCAAGTTTGCTATTTCATAAGTTTTTGCCCCCAATCGTCTAGCCACTACATATGGACCCTGGTAAATTAATAGCATCTTCTCGGTTTCTTGACGGCTCAAGTTAGATCTATTTACCCTTGTTACCAGTACTTTGTCCCCACATTTCAATTCCGTCTGCTTCATCTTTCTATTTAATTTCTCAGCCCTGAGCTCTCCTGTCCTTCTCATTCTGTCGTATGCCTTCTGCACACGCTGCTGTTGTGTTTCCGTTACTACATTTTTACAAACGTCTGGTACAAATCCCTGCCACCCATATTCCGGATCAACCCCGAACTGAATCTGATCTGGAGTGTATCCAGTAGCTTCATGCGGTAAAGCATTGATTACTCCTTCTATGTATGACAGGTACTTCCGCCAATGCGATTGGTTATCATAGCAGTAGGTCCGCAATATCCTTCTCAGTTCTCTATTTACTCTTTCTGCTAAATTCACCTGCGGGTGCCGTACTGGGCTCAGTATGTGTTGGATTCCTTCACACCTGATCCAAGTACGCCATTGCCGTGATGTAAATGCAGTTCCAAAATCGGTAAGGATCTTGCTTGGTTTCCCTACTGCTTGAAAATAATGCAGTAACTTCAACTTTGAGCTCCTTGTTGTGGTACTTCGTACTGCATATAACTTAACATACTTCGAGAAGCTATCTATTACTACCAATATATGTTTTACCCCACCAACGCTGGTTGGTAAGGGCCCTAGATGGTCTATCGCCACCATTTCGCCTGGCCCTCTTGAGACGATTGGTTTCGTGCTTCCTTGGAGGTATCTATTTGTCGGTTTTGCGTACTGACATATCTGACATCTTTCTATCACTTGTAATATCCTTTTCTTCATTTGCTTTATATACATGCTCTGGCTCATTATATTCGTTATTTTATTTCTCCCTATGTGAGCATATATCTGATGTATGTTCTCAATTACCTCGTTTATTATTGATTCCGGGATTACTATCTTTATTTTATTTTTGACTTCTTTACACAATATCCCTTCTTGTATAGAATATCTCTTAAATTTGGTCACGTTTTCAAAAATTTTTTCTAATTCTGGTTGTTGTCTTTGTAAGTTTTTTATGTTTTGAAATTTTGCTTTTAGTGTTTCTTCACATCCTATTTGTAACCGTCCTACTTTTATGACCTGACGGTTCTGACTGTTTCCCTTATTATCCATCTCATTCTGATACATCCGACTCACGACGTCGCACGGTATGTTTTCCTTTCCTGGGCAATGTATCACTGTTGGTTGATACTCTTGAATCGCCAATATCCACCTAGTGATTCGTGAATTAGTGAAATTGCACGTGTTCATAAATTTCAATGCCTTATTATCCGTTATGATAGTTAGTGGCGCTCCCACTATTAATGGCCGAAATTTTTTCAAGCCATGCACTATAGCCAATAATTCTTTCTCGCATATAGTGTATGCCTTCTCACAACTCTTAAGTGTTCGGCTAACGAACCCTATTACTTGCATTTGCCCTTGTCCATCTCTCTGGAAAATCTGACTGGCGATTGCATTATCACATGCATCTGTCTGTAGGAACGTACGTTGCCCTTCGATTGGATGCATCAGAGTGACTGATTCCGTAAACAAATCTTTTACCCTATTGAAGGCTTTACTCATGTATTCATCCCAGATCCAGGGCTGATCTTTTCTTAGTAATTTCAACAAGGGTGAAGTCTCTTCAGCATGTTTCTTTGTAAATCGTGCATAGTAATTTACAAAACCTAGAAACGATTGTAGTTGTTTTTTGTTTCTAGGTTCTGGGAAATCCTGTATTGCCTGTAGCTTCTCTGGGTCTGTGGTGACCCCTTCTTGTCTGAAGATATATCCTAAAAACTTCACCTCTTGTTGACAGAACAAGGTTTTCTTCGGGTTGATGGTTAAATTCCCCTCTCTGAATCTGGTGAAAATTGTCCTCAGGTGACTGAGGTGCTCATCGAATGTCTCAGATAGACACAACAGATCATCGACATACACTAAAAGATTTTCCTCTAACTCCTTACCCAAAGTGATATCTACCGTTCTCACTAGAGCCGCTAGGGAGTTTTGGAGTCCAAAAGGCACCACTTTGAAATTATATACTTTATTATTAAATAAAAATCCTGTATATTTTTTGGACTCATTAGTCAACGGTATTTGCCAGAAACTTGACGTTAAATCTATTTTTGAAAAATATCGCCTGTTGCGACCTTTCCTTAGTATATCGTCAATAGTGGGTGCACTTTCATAATCCGGCACAGTTATCTCATTCAACTTCCTAGCGTCTAGGCACAGACGGATGGTCTTGTCTGGTTTTATTACTGTCACCATTGGGTTGATGTAAGGAGTTCTTGAGCGTTCGATGATGTCATATCTGAGCATTCTTTCAATCTCTTCTTGGACCTGTTTACGGTAATTAATTGGAATTGGATAATTCCTTCGTACAAAAGTTTTATTCTCTATTAGTTTCAATTGATGCTTATATTTATTTGATCTTCCCAGTATCTCGCTAAATATATCGTCATATTCCAATATTAGCTGGTTTAATTGATTTTGCTGTCCTTTGTCTAATATACATTTATTTTCTGTTTCTTCTTCTTCGATTCCTAAATGGTTAATTCTCAAATATTTTCTTATCATCCGTCCATCTTTATCTTTCTTTTTCTTCTTTCTCCTTTTCCAATTTCTTAACTTTCCCTTATTCTCCTTAAATCTACCTTTTATTTTTCTGTTTTTGACTTGTAATGAAATGAAGGTTCTTCTCGTATTTGGATTGGCTCTCATTTTAATTGACTTTCGAACTCTTGAACTAGTAAATGGGTTTTTCTTTTTTCTTTCTTTAATTTCAATTTCTTTCCTTTGGGTTATCTCTCCAGAATCTAAAGTCTTAGTCATGGGCTTCCGAGCTACTTGTTGGTTATTCATTTTAACCTCGTTGTTCCCCCCTTTTAATTGTTTCGACGCGACGTTTATACTTTTATTTATATTTATTTTCTTATTTATTATTTTTCCACTCACATTATTTCCCCTTTTTGGCACTATTTCGGCCTTACCTTGTTTATATTTTGGTTTGCTCTTAATCTCAGCTGCAGCTCTTCTTTCCATGTCCTTTGTTTCTTTATCTCCTGTTTTGACTCCCTCAGGTCTTAAATTTATTTCCTTATTTATTATATTTTCATTTTTGTTTTTTAATTTTTTGTTTTTGTTTAATTTTTCCTCTGTTTCATTTTTTATTTTTCTTTGATATTCGTTCGTTATATTTAAGATTTCCCCTTTACTTGTTTCTTGTCCATTTCCTCCTTCATTCATTCGGCAGTGCCCCTGCTTCTCGCACTGTCGCATTAACCCCTCCTTTTTGCTTTGATGCCCTATTGTTGATGCATCTTCTTTTTCCTGGGTTATCTTGCATATTTTTCGGACTTCTTCATTTTCCTCTATCTTTTGTATTTTACTTTTAAAGTCCTGGTACACCATTTCCCCTTCTATTTCGAATGTCACAAAGCGTCTATCCATGTTTATCCGTGCCTTTAGGTCATACAGTGTGTTGCACCCCATAATCATCTCCGACCGAAGTTTGGAGACCACTATGAAGATGCAGTCCACTTTTATGCCTTTAATTGTTAAGGGAATTAAGCATTGCCGGGTAACCTTTATTTGTGCAGTCTTCATGGCTGTTACAACTCCCACATTGTTGATGGGTAGTTCCAGGAACTTAAGCCCATGCAACTTGAGGTTGTTGTAAGCCTTTTCTTGAATGACTGACACGT
Organism: Prosapia bicincta; assembly: GCA_036971475.1. Classification (NCBI taxonomy): domain Eukaryota; kingdom Metazoa; phylum Arthropoda; class Insecta; order Hemiptera; family Cercopidae; genus Prosapia; species Prosapia bicincta. The sequence continues at coordinate 146,920,105 of JBAIZL010000004.1, read as the reverse complement.
CTGCACCCGTGTCAATCTCTACCTCTATAGAGTGCCCTTCTACCTCACAGTCAATTACAGGGCATGTTTCTTTCTTCTGGTTACCTTCGCCAATCTCCTTGTCCTCTTCTAACAATTCAGCACGAATATCAAGAGATAGTCCACCAACTCTACGCTCTTGATTTTGGTGTACTTCATTGTTATTTTCCTGTTGTATTGTTTTTTTATTTTTGTTCTTTAGGTCTTCCGCCTTTCCTTTATTTACTGTTCCCTGTTTCTCCGGGTAATATTTCCTATATTTTGTTTGTTGTTGGATCTCTAATGGTTGTCTCCTCTTTTCCTTCCTACCATTAGGGATCCTCTCATTTAGTTTTTTGATTGACCACTTGGCCCTGGATTTTGTGGTCTCTTTTCTTTTGTCTGTGGGCCTTCTTCCGTTTGGTTTTGTGGCCTGTACTCTGGCCTTTGTTGTTGCCACTGATTTTGCGGCCTATTTCTTGGTCCCTCTCTTTGGTAGGGCCCCTGTCTCCAGTTTCCTCTCCCTTCTACCGGGTAAGGCTCTTGCCTCCAATTTCCCTTGTATCCGGGGTTTCTCGTTTGGTGTGTCCACCCTCTCCTTTCAGGTTCCCGTTCCTCAGTCCTAGGCTGAGTCCGGTTCCTGGTAGCCTCCTGCTCCATGTTCCTTCGGATGTATTTTACCGCCTCCTCTATGTCGGTAGCCGCCATCCCGGAACATCCTATATACATTCTGTTCCCATAATGCTTCATAATCTTCATAATTAACTCCGCCTGATTGTATGGCGGGGTTAGGTGTCTCGCCGTGTTCACCATTTTTAAGAAATAATTTACCATGTTGTTTGTGCCTCGATGGTATTCATATTTTCCATTTTCGATTCTTCCTCGAATTCTCTCTTGTGCATGAGATCCCCAAAAGTGGCTAAAGAATCTCTCCTTAACTTCATCATAATTTTCCTCCTCCATATTCATGGCCAACCACCATTCTTGTGCTGGTCCTTTAAGATGTCTCTCCATTATTTTCCTTTTTTGTCCTTCCTCCATGTCAGGATCAATTTCGGACATTATACCTTCTAGGTGTTTAATGAAATCAATAGGGTCTTCATCTTCCCTACCGTAGAATTCCTTCTTGCTTTTGTCTCCATTATCACCCATCTCAAACATCCTTGATTTAAACAAGGTAGCTATATTTATCCCTTCTCCCATATTCTTTATCTTATTCTCAACTACTTGTACCCTTCTTTCTACTTTTTTGACTTCTCCCTTAACTGTTTCTACAGTCTGTTTATTTTCACTGACTGTTACCTCTAAGTTATACATCTTTTCTATAGTTTCTTGGATTTTATTTCCCATTTCCTCATTCTTTCTTGTAATTCCTTCATTTATTTCCTCTATCCTCTTATTCATGATTTCCCAAAGATTCTTAATTTCTTGTTTATCCTCCTCTCTTTCTTTCTTTCTTTCTACTTTTTCCTCCTCTCTTTCTTTCTTTCTTTGTTCCTCTATCATTTTTACTAATTCTTCTTGTTCCTTTATTCTCCCTTGTTTCTGTTCCTCCATCTCTTTTAATCTTTCCTGTTTTTGTTCCTCTATCTTTTTTACTAATTCTTCTTGTTCCTTTATTCTCCCTTGTTTCTGTTCTTCCATCTCTTTTAATCTTTCCTGTTTTTGTTCCTCCATCTCTTTTAATCTCTCCTGTTTTTGTTCCTCCATCATTTTTTTAAAAAACTCCATCATTTCAGATGGTTCTGTGTCTTTTCTCTGTCTTGTCGCCATCTTAAAGTCTCGTATTTAACTATCCTTTTATTCCCTTACTAACTTCTCCTACTTCTATATTTTTACTATATACTGAGTATTCAATTAAATATTCATTTAGAATTGTGCTCGATGTGATCCGGTTCAGTGTTCCCTTGACCTTGTCTATCTAACGCCTATGTATTCTATTTACTTTCATTAATAACTAACATTATTATTTATATTATGCCCTACCGACGCCTACTGAATTTTATTTTACTTAATTATTTCCTTTTAATTATTATTATTTATTCTAAGTTCTTTTTAATTTCATTTTTATTATAATTAACTCTTATTTAATTTAAAGAACTTCTTTGGTTTTCATTTTATGATTCCTATTATTTTTTACAATTTTAATTGAATTCTATTTAATTAATTTTGTTTCACTAGGCTCCTTAGTCGATTTAAATCTGTCTCTATTTGATGTTGACCCGATGTTACAATGTAAGCATCGAGCCTCAAACGTTGGGCGCCATACTTTTCTTACCGACTTACTTTTTATAACCTTTGCCGTTGTTTATTTCTCTTCCTCAATTGCTAAGTCAGTAAGAAAGTAATGGTTTATCCATTGACTACGAACCTAATTTCATAGACCTGTGCCTCAAGGAATAAACCTCTCAGAGGAACCAACCCCTGAATTTTTGATAAAACCAATTAGCCTCCGATAAGCCCTGTTCAAGCTCCTTTTCGGGTAGTGGAATCTTTGAGAGACACTTGTGATTTAAAGACTATACCTGGATACCTAGTGAACTTATCTTATCTAGAATGAAAACACAGCTAATTGGAAAATATACATTTTTATTTATTTGTTCCAAGGTTCAAATTAATTATTATTGTTTTTATTTAATTTCACAGGCTTTTCTTGACTAATTATTTTTTCAAAATTTCATACAACTTGCCATTTAACTAAACATTATTATCTCCTTCTGTTTTTAAATTTTCTTATTATCATTAATTTTACATATAATTTAAATTATCAAAGTTACCATAATTAATTTTGTATATAATTTTGATTAGTAGAGTTAAATTTAACATATTTTAAAATCTGATTCTTTTTCAAACACTTAATATTACTATGTAATGCCTTTAGGCTAGGCCTTGAACAATTAACTTCTTTGGAAGTTATTCATTAGAAATTCACTTAGAAAAAGCCATATAAGGTATACATCTTTATACTTAATCCATACATTCCCACAGCGATGGGAATGGAAAGTCAATTTTGAATCTTTATTACTTAAATTTGGGTAACCTAAGAGAGTTGACTAATCAGTCCCTTAGGTTATTCCCATCTTATTTAATTTTGAAATTAAGTTAATATAATTTGAAGTAAAATGTTATTTAAAAAAGAATAATTAAATTGATTATATAACCTTGTACTGTAGAAATCTTTTTATCTTCATTAATGTTGTCATCTGTCGGTCCTGTTACAGCTTCAAGGGTCTTGGTAGGTAGGCGTCTCTCCATAATTTCGGTCAATCTTCTTATTTTCTTTAATTTTGCATTTTGGTGGTCGAAATTTTGTTCTGGGTATATATGAGCCCTTGCTCATATATATCTTCCTTCCCCTGATCACATCGTAGCACTTTTTTCTCTGTTTTTAGCACATTTTTTCTTGTCCTGATCGCATGGTACAAAAACACGTCTGCTCGCTTTGAGAGCCTAATGCATTCTGATCTTGGATAGCGTTCTTTTGTGAGGCCTCCTTCTCCAATTTCAAACTTCCCACGTCCCAGTATCCATTTTTCAACTTTTGACCAATCAGAAAGCCGTTGCCATGGCAATTGACTTTGTTTGTTCGGAAATTCTGAACTAAGATTAGTTTCCCTTTTTATAAAAGGCGTTTCTGTATTCTGATGTGTCCTTTGCATTTTTACCTTTTATTTAATAACATATTTGACTTTATTTCTTCTCATTTAATTTAATTAACTTTTTAACATTCTTAATCCAAAGTTCGACTGTAGCGCTTTCGTTTCGTAGTGACAAGATTTATAATCAATGCCCTAAGCGGATTTTTCCGAAATCAAATATGACTTCTTCTATTATAACCTAATTTCTTAGGCTATTACACTTTAACATTTAATCTTTACTTTTACATAAATACTATTTTCCCTAGCTAGGCCTAATTTACTTTCCTCACATCTTAATTTACATTCTTTATTCCTGATTATTTTTAAGTACAATTATTTTAATAGCCGGCATCTAGGCCTAGTTTGTTATACTACACAATTACCGTCTTTTTTTGTTTACATAATTTAGGCTATCCACTTTGAAGTGATAATTTTTCTTATTGCTTATAATTTATGTTTTTTAAGTCTAAAGTTATTTCTAATTTTCTTCATTTTACTATTATTTACCCTAGTTTTAATATTATTATTATTATAATGTTTTAAAATTTTTATATATAAATTTAGTCAATTATTTAACCCGGTTAGGTTTGATTCTGGTATTCTGTACAATTACCCAGATTCTTTGCATCGGACATTCTGGCCGCTGCAATATGCATGAACTGTTTGTCTTAATATTGTTAATAAACATTGTTGTACAATATTAACTTGAATTAATTTGGCTAAGAAGCTTTATAATTGGAATTTCAAGATCAATATGAAGAAAGTTAAATACTAAATCTAAAGACTGGCCAGTTGAATTTTTAATATTTAATGTCTTTGCCAATTTTAAACATAATTATGGGGTTCTGATCGGAAGGTGACAGTTTGGAGAGTCAAGAGATAAACACATTCACTTTCTTATGATAAATATGAGGCACATGCTTGTGTGAACTATGGAGACCATAACACATTAAGAGGGGTGAAGCAGATTAAACATTCAACAAAAAAAATTACGTAGTTCATCAACTCGTTACGGACAATAATCTCTGGCCAAATCAATACTTTCTGGCAAAATAATTTATGACACACATTGTGTGGCACTAATAATCTTTAGGTTAACTCTACTTTTTTAACCATCATAAGCTAATTGTCAACATTAATCTTCAAAGCTAAATAATGTATTCAATATTAATTTGTTAACATAATAAATGTTAAAGGTTTACTATCATTTTTCAAATAATAAATTTACTTACCCTCCACATTTGAGTCCTAATGCCATCAGAGCTGACTTCAATCTATCAAGACCTAAAGATGCCAATTCCTCCCAAGAAGAAAAAGCTGACAAGTCCAAATGTGCACCAACATTGGTCAAGACACTGCCTGCTTCTTTCTGTAAATTAAACAATCTATTTTTTGAAAGAATGGAAGAATTTTTTTATCAGAACAAAATGGACTATATTATAAAATATATTAAAAAACCTATTTACGGATACATTTCCTTTTTTTATTAAGAGAGAAACGAACATTTATTTACAAACAATATTTATCTTCTTACCAAACGAAAATAATTAACTTATATACAAATCATCACATAGAAAATATCCCAAATCTATCAGATAATCCAAGTATATGCAGTTATTATGGAGTATAACGTAAAAAAAAGTTATTACAAAAATATCAAAATAGGTACCAGTACATGAATATCAAATTATTACAAAAATATTTTTATTTCTACCTCCAGTAGAAAAGCATGTATCCATTTTAGCTGGGATGATCGATAAATAAGTGTTGGTTTGAAATTTTAAAACCTTTCTTTAGTCATAATCATATGTGTAAATAAGTGGTAGCTCAGAATCTTTAACTCATTCAGAATTTATTTTTACATACTTTTATACATACATAAATTAGGTGAATAACACTGTACACAAAATTATGTGGTTTGTTAAAAGGCTGTGGGACTGATTTTAAAATGCGAGAGGTGGCATACGGAGTTTTCTTTCTCGTCCACAAAAAATACACATCGTAGCAAATTAGGTTCATTTTATGGTTCTATATTTAACATATAAGCATAAAATCATTTTCTTGAATTAATTAGCTACAAGTAATAAAAATAACTTCAAAAAATACTCTGTATACCTAGCTTGTATAGGTTTGTAAGCCCTAATGTGTATTTCTGTATTTTCTTATATAAACCTTTCTTCCATTCTTTCGTAATGATTGCAATGTTTATTCTCTCTGCCACAGAAAATTTTTGAATGTCAACAAAATCATTCAGTAAAAACCGATGATCTGGGACTTGATCATCATCCTCTTGGAATTCGACTACCAAACGAATTCCAAAGTCATGATCCTCACTTTCATGACTTCTAATTTCTTGCAATATACCAAAAACATTGTCGAAATCAACATCGATATCTATATTTTCTTCTACACAACTGTTATAAAAAAAATAAGACGCCTCACAAATAAACCGGATGGCCTATGAGCATCAAACTCCTCATGTTTTACACTAAATAGTACCCTATTTATTCTCTCTTGTTCTTATAGGTCTATGGTAAAATAAATATGCACTAAAATATTTATTAATAGCTGCACAACATAAACCAATACTTAATTTACAATTATATCAGTATTTACATAAAAAATCTAAAATTACAAAATTATAACGCGAAAGGTGGCACACGAATATTTACTCCGAGATATTGGTAACACGAGAGGTGTCACATGGACAAATTCACCATGCTATTTTAAACAACAACAAATAAAATGAATGTTGTGTTATTGTTTGAGGGAGAAAATGTCTTGTGAATTATACGGATTTTGATGAATATTGATTGTACACTATTAATATTATTCAATAGTTTTCTTAGAAACATAGAGGAAAACTCTGCTATACCACCTGTGATGGGTTAAAAATGAATAGACACTATTCTTAAGTTATTACATAAACATGTTTTTTTAACTACATATTTATTATTGACTAACTTGGTCTGGATTCTTAAACATTTTTACATAATTCACTTATACTCTAATTAACTTACAGGCCATCCTGGAAATGTACCACTCTCCCATGCTATATTGAATTCTTTCATGACATTATCTATTTCGGTGTCAATATCCAATAAAGGTCTGATACGTTGCAAATACCCATGTAAATAATCCAAAAGGGAATATAAATAGCGGCGATACTCTGAATTTTTCCTTTCTTTTATTATTTCAAATAAGTTGTCAAAATTGCTAAGATATGTGATGTAATCGATTTTCTGAAAAGAATAAAAAAATTGAGTCATTAAATTAACATATAATAAAGTATAAATATTTTTTTTAAATTGAAATATTAAATTGTTATAAATCAGAGAATCAACTGGATGGAGTTATGCATAACTAGACCAAGCACCATTTCTTGAAAATAGAGATAACTGCACATTCTGATGGAGAAACAATGAAACTATAGTACAAAAGTTCCTCGCTGTAACATCAGGTTTTTATAAAAATAAGTACAGATACATACTAATTTCTACAGCTTATGAACTTGGAAGGACAATATCTTAAAAATAATTTTTGCCTCTTAGTCTAATGATGCAGAACGCTGCCCAATTACCTGAAAAAAGGCACGATAATTTTAAATAATAGACGCTAATATTCACAGAATCCAAATAACAATTAAAATAAGGGCTAAATGTGCAAAATTATATGAAAAGTATAAAATATTGTTAGAATATCAGCTGGAATTTATAAAATATACTCTAAAAGATAAAAAGTGGTTTGGAAAACAACCATGCCTAAATACTGTATATGACTATACCATAGCGAAGCCTGTAAAGTTGCCTATCTCTTGTGTGAAGTTGGCTTCATTTTTGTACAAATGACAAATTCCTATTAATTTATTCATGTGCAAATTATGTAACTTCACCACATGTATGTCTTGATACTCGGTGATTTTAAATTCTAAAAACCTAACAGCAATTTTAATAAAATTTAGTTTTACATTTCATTATAAATTTATTCATAAGGAGCGCCCCTTGACTTGTCATGCACCCCTCTCTCTACAGGGGTTTTATAATGCAGTTGACAATTTTATAGAATGGTTTCATATATACAGTAGTTTCCTTATTTCCTGGAAAAATAATTTGTGTTATTAGCACTATAACAGCTAGTAATATTATAAGTTGTTAATATTCTATTATAAATGATTCTTTGTCTGCATAAAAAACAATTATTCCACCATTAAATGCAATTAATTTTTACCTTATGAGGCACCTTTTGGTCACTTGACCATAGTCAAATCACTGAATTGTTTTTAGCCATTTTTGCTTCCATATTGCATGAAAATTACACACCAATTAGTTGATCGGGGAACAATATCAGAGTTCTTAGAGAGTAAACAATTAAAACACTGGCTTTCAGAAACCGAACATGATAACAAAAGTGGTTTGAGAGTATCATATGAGAATGAAGAAGTGAATGGTTTTGTTACAGAAAGTTGTACTGAGCAAGTAGGTGTAACAAAAATTTAATACTCAAGTAAAGATACTAATTTCAAATTATTATTCTTTGGATACTGATATAATTCAGAAGATTATACTTAGCACCAATATTTATATAAATAAGATAAAGTAAAATGTCCTGCAACACCAACAACAGTAGCCTGCATGACCAAGCATATGACTAATTTTTGCATTCAAGAAGCAGCTGCCCTTGGTGGCAAATGAGAAAATTGTGTAAGTTTAATAAAAAGTGTGTGGTTTTCAATGAAGTTTAAAACATTTTAATCAATATACAGTAATAGGTTATACGTTCGAAGCTATGAGAATAGTGCAGATTCTCATAACCTAGGTGTTTAGGCAAGTAGAACATCAGTTTTTTAAAATATACAGTAACATTTTTATTTTCTTTCCTAAAAATAAATACCAAAAAAACTAAAATTCACTGCAATACGGCTTGTTTAGAAAGAACTTACTGATGTAAATTACATTTGTTTAATCTTATTTCATGTGTTGTCAACTTGAAGTCAAATTAATTCTTGTTTTATTTAAAATATGGTATATAATAGAGATATAGTAATTGAACAATTTACTAATTAATATTCATTGATTTTTTATACTTTAAAATTAAAAATAAAAATATTAACTATACTATTTGATTTAACTTTTATATTTGTCGTACAATTATTTTATAAAATGTTTTATAGACCAATATACTATAAAACAAAATTGTACAAGAACGCTCAAGAAGTAAGTCATTCTAAGATAAAAATTAATATAAAACAATCAACTTTTATTACATACATCTTGTCCCAATTCAATACTAACTTCCGCAATATTTTTTTACCCACTAGGCTAGAACACCGAATAGACTGAACGGAGGCAGAAACCTTTTGACAGAAAACGCTTTAATTGGAAGCAGGTAGGACTGTACAAAACGGCCCAGCTTCACTCAGTCTCATCCAGTATTGTATTTGAAAACTCCCATATAAATACTGGATATTTATTGGGCAGGCGATTTTTGCATGCCTCGGCTTTGCCCAGGCCGGCTTTGGTGTGAAACCTGAATAAAGATATTAGCAGCTTAGCACCAAATCCGAGCTATGTTGTTGATGATCAAATAATTTCCACTTAAGAGCATTCAGGTACATTTGGGGATGTGTGAGCATGTGTTGTGAAAAAACAAAACCATTAAGTAAATTTTTCCTTAATGCTTGATTTGTAAAATCTGCTTCAACCTTCTCAGTATTTCACAATACTTTGAGGTAATTATTGTGCCAAGAACAAGGAAAACATCAAAAATAACTCATTATAGAGTTCCAAAAGACTGTAACTATTATCTTGTACAAAACCTTTTTGGATTCTTTGGAGAATTTTTTGTAGCTGTTCCATTGACAGTATTTTTATTTCACAATTTACTTGCTTCACCCAAGCCTCACCCCTAATATGACAATCAATAATGTTAACATTTTGTAGAAATCTTGAAGAAAGGTCAGTGAAAACCCTCCCCCAGTTAGGATACAATCAATAAGAAATCAATAAGATTAAAATTTTTGTAGTAATCTTGGGGAAATGTCAGTGCTGCAGCCATGTTTTTCTAATCATCCATTAGGATTTTTATAATCCACTTGGCACAAACATTTGTAGTAATCAGGTTTTTTCATCACAGTGTCATGAACAAATTATGTGGAGTTTAGAGGGAATGTTCCAAAATTCCTTATTAGTGAGAGAACAATGCTTACGAAGCTTGACATTGAATTTTGGCACCAGTTCATCAATCACACAAGGCTAAACCTACCACTTATTATAAACAATGGTACGACATTTTGAAAATCAATTGACCACTAAACTGTCAATCACTATTTAGTTTCCTTGCACATCAAAATGTTGACCATTTTCAACTGGATTACGTATTTTTTACAATTATTTATTTCTTAATTTAATTATTTGTAAAAAATATGCCCATAAATACAATACAGTTAATATAATTATCACTATAACACGTTAGCATATCTTATGCATAAAATAAATTATTACTATATATACCTCAATTCCTTTTAGATTTACAAATTTCTCGTAACACTCATGAAGGTCTAGATATTTACCATAGCCCTCTTCATCGGAAAACTCAACTAAATCTGAAAACAAGCAATTAATTAATTTTTTATTTCACCATTTTCATAAATCTCTTTACAACTGATAAAAAACATAATTGTGCTTTATTTGTTTGTATTTTTTAATATCAAATGGAAATAACTATATTTAATTAATAGTTTAACACATAAGAAATAATCACATACTTGTGAATTCTTCTGACGGGTTTTCTCGCATCTTGGCTATTTCTTCAAATTCAACAGACATTGGCACACAAATCTAAAACATAATACTTAGATGAGATACCATATTTTAAAATTATTACATACAGAGTTTTAAAAACAGACAAACATGATTTATTAGTTAATTAATGATTTAAATTTAAAATGTTTAAAGTCATATATTGTTTACCTCGTTAGGCATTCGCCTGTAAAATTCTTTAATGTTTTTGAGACGAGAATAAAATTCAGAAAACTCATTCGGACCAGAAAGTGCAGCAACTTCTTCTTTCTTTAAACCATCCTTATCTTCATATAGTTCTTTTAAGTTGTTTGTGCTGTCCATGTATTGCTAAAATAAAAAATATTTTTAACAAGATACAAATTAAAGTGATTAATAAAAGCTTTTAATTAAAAGTATACATAATGGAATGAGCCTAGTTTTCAAAACTGATTTGTTTTATAAATTCACCTCTTGCTAATATACTTTAACCGTTTGCACCCCCCCCCCCCCCCAGACACACAGGCAAAACTATCTTGTCCCTACTAGATGTTGTTAACAGCTCCACAAGTGTGGAAGATGAGAGTTTCTCTGAATTGATCTGTCACTGCCTCATAGAACTACATGTTTTTTTGTAAAATATTTATCTGATTGACCCTTGTTGATGTATTATTGTTTCTATGTTTAAATAAACACTAATTTTATTTGCCTCAAAAAACTATCACCATAATGAAAGATATTTATATTTGCTTTCTTCAAATTATAGGACACACAAAGTAGGATTTTAATTGCTTTCCTAATGTTCTTTAATGTTTCTAATGTTGCTTTCATTTAGTTCATTAAATAATTACTTATGAAAAAATAAATGATATGAATGGCTAGAGGATGAGAACCAGTTATAAAATATCCTCTTGTTAGAAATCAAGACTCTGTGACAAGATTTATCAGTATTGCCAGCTCTAATAAATATATTCATACACAAATTTTGATGTGTGCCAAAAAAATAAAAAGTTGTCTTCCATGTATGAAAAAATAATGGTGATTTCACTTCTTTGAATTTCTTATTAAAATACAATTCTAGACAAAAGATTTTACTTCTAATAACAAATGAATTACTTAAATTTATTTTAATCTTAATATAAATTATTCAGTTGTACTTGTATATATGTATATATATATATATATATATATATATATATATATATATATATATATATATATATATATATGCTGATACGTATTCCTTCACGGATGGAAAAATATGATGAATAGTTACTATCTGGAGTACATCCGTTCATTCTGCAGTCTATAAATTCACAGTTCCGACGTTTCGCTAGAATCTCATCCAGCATTGACGAGGTGAGCCCAACAACAGTAGAAGAGCGAGTCTAACTTAAGGTTAGAAGTAATAATATCGCTCTTCTACTGTTGTTGGGTTCACCTCATCAATGCTGGATGAGATTCTAGCGAAATGTCGGAACTGCTAATTTATGGACTGCAGAATGAACGGATGTACTCCAGATTGTAACTATTCATCATACATACATATATATATATATATATATATATATATATATATATATATATATATATATATATATATAATTATTATTATTATTACTTGTAAATAATTTTTTCCACCACTAAGTGCAATAATTTTACCTTTTATGATGAGATACCTTTCGGTTACTTGACCATTGTCGAATCACTGATTATTTTTCTCTATTGTTCTGATGTGAATGTTTGGTAAGTGATGTTCGTATTTGTTGACGTCATACATATTTCTTCTTGAACCTCGTGTATAATGTTTTTAAATAGTAAATCTTCTGTAGGTTCATTAAATTGTTGTGTATTTTTTTATAAATGTGGTATTTTTCTAGTGAGTTTAGTTCTATTGGGTTATTATTTATTTCGAGTATGGTTATGTTATTTTAAAATAACCTCGAAATAACCTTTTAAATATACTCGAAATAAATAATAACCCAATAGAACTAAACTCACTAGAAAAATACCACATTTATATAACATACACAACAATTTAATGAAGCTACAGACAACATATGCAGATAATTTACTATTTAAAAACATTATACACGAGGTTCAAGAAGAAATATGTATGACATCAATAAATACCAACATCACAGACCGAAAATTCAAATCAGAAAAATAGAGAAAAATAATCAGTGATTCGACAATGGTCAAGTAACCGAAAGGTACCTCATCACAAAAGGTAAAATTATTGCACTTAGAGGTGAAAAAAATTATTTACAAGTAATAATAATAATTTCATAAAGTCAGTGCAACGGAAAAATAATGGACAATGTGAAATATATATATATATATATATATATATATATATATATATATATATATATATATATATATATATATATATATATAGTTAGAAAAATTGTTCGTATTCCTCTTAATTCTTTATTTGATTTGATACAAATTAATGGTCATGGTTTAAAGTATATATGTTTCTAGAGCACACAAAAGTAGCAAGATTAGTCAAAAAAGTGTGGTAAAGTAAAATTCTTTAGTTTCAATATATATATATATATATATATATATATATATATATATATATATATATATATATATATATATATACATTCTACCATTTCTCTGAGATCAGTATTACTGTATGTTTACGATTTGTTTTTCTGTGCTGTGTTCTAGGTTAAATTTTTACAACTATCTGGACAATAAATACTACACAGGGTACATAGTCCCCAGTCTTTTCTGTCTAAAGTCTATGGATTTTCCCATATATTCATAGATAATTTCGAAGTTTGTGCGGTATTTTATAATAATAGGTATTTTACAAACAAAAAAAGATTAACAGATAATTTTTAGGAAAGATATTATCAGTAAGGTAAAGTTTGGTTAACATGAGAAAATAAGTAAATGAAAAAATAATAACAAATATTGCTATAATTTAAAAAGTTGGAGAAAACAAAGAAAAAAATTAGAAAAAAGAAAGAGTGTAAAAAATCTTTCAAAAATATGTTAATCCCAGGGGCCTGCCCATATCAGGGCAGGCACATGTTGCTAATTAAAGAGTTAAGGACAACATAGTTCTCTTAGGATGTATAAAAAATTTCAATTCTGCCATTGAAAGAATTTACCAATCTTTTTCAAATCAAAGTCTTGACAGTTTACTTCACTGGATCATCCGTGAAAGATTACCATTGAAGTTACTCTTGAATATCAATAAGTGCCTATATCTCAAATATCTCAATAATCAAACCAACTCACTCTTCGGATCTTTCTACAGTTTTTAATTTACTTTTGAGTGATTTTTCAGCAATTATCAATGAAGATGGTTGATGATTTGCCAAAATTATTATCTGTGGCTGCAATCGGATATCTATTCCATCAACAATTACAACTTTTCCAGGCTTTCAACCTCAAAATATTACCTATCAGTTTATAATAAACTACACCATCAACATAAAATGCCTTTAAACAAGAAATAAATCTTAAAAACAGTTTAATTTTTATAACAGCACGATGTGTAACACACAGTATCATAGCACTAGAATAGTTTTCATATTGTCACTTCTCAAAATACATTTGATTAACGTAACCTTAAACTTGTAAATACATACAATTAAAAGATGTTACTTCTAACACCAAACTGGCATACTTCTATGGTCTATCCTAGTGTAATAAATATACAACAAACAATTTTTATACATCCTAAATTATGTGCAAAATCATGTGCATAGTAAAAATGTAAAATTTTAAAAGTAACATACAACTTCTTTCAACAAAAATTGGCAAAACATCATTTAATAAAATGACTTAGGATTACTAAGAAGAACAGTAATTAATAAATACTCACATCTAGTAGCATCTTCAATCGATGATCAGAGTTGATTGACTCCCGATACTAGAAAAAAATAAAAGTTAATAATAATTGTAAAAATAAAACAGGTTGTACAAAAATATAGCTTGAATGAATAAACTTAAATTCTCTTTAATCACTTAAACATTAGTTTATGACTATCCGAACTTTAAATTTAGTAAATTTGTTAAAACTTACTGAGACATAACGTTTTCGAGCACTATGTCCTGATCTTCATCAGTGTCTTCTGCTTGGAGATGTTGGGTTAAGCGGCGACGATTTTAAAGGTAGGTTTTTGATAGTATCAAAGAGTATGTGTGATTTGTATTGTGTTTGTTCGTTTAATATCTTTGTATTTTGTGTTTTTGTGTGTCTGTAAATTTCATATTGTTCTAGTGTGTTGAGATGTGGTCCTTTTTTGTTGATGTATAGGATTTCTAAATTATGATAAATGTCTGTGTATTTGTGTCCTGTTTCTTTTAAGTGATTGTAAAATGTTGAGTTGGTGTTCTGTTTGTGTTCTTCGACTCTTTGTTTAAAGCTGCGACCATAAGTGATTAATAAGATTCACCGAACGTAATGGACTACAAAATTCAGGAATTAAATTCTCTGTTGAAGTAAAAATAAGAACGCTAGTTTGAAATTTGTATTTCAAACAGTTTAACATAAATGAATTAATGGAAGTTAAACAATAACTAGAATTCAATAACAATGAAGTAGGTTAAACAATTTTTATTATTTATAAAAGTAAATGTATTCAAAAGAGTAAAATATACTTTAACCAATTAGCATTCTCGGACGGAACATTTCAGTCGTACCACCGTGCGCCTTGACATTCCTAGACATTTGGCTGGACAATTATTGTTACTAGGTGAATTAGCAATATTTGTTTTATAAATATTTTGTATTTTAGGAGGGCTAACCTTTCTGAAAATACGAATATATTATATTTACATTGCATGAAGTTTTGAGGTTATGTTTGGTGTAAACAATATCACGACGGGGTTTACACCAAGACAATTTATATTGATGTTTATTTGAGCAAGATAACTATTTAATAAATGATAAGCCCTGAATATGGAATCAAAAGTTTACTTATTTAGAGCAACATTATGTCAACTAATTTGTTGCCCTTATCAAACCTGAAAACAATTTTACATTGCGTTATAAATAGGCATCTAAAATACAAAATAATAATAGTAGTTTTATGAAGTATACATTTGAAGTAATAAGTCCTAAAAGTTTCAAGAAAATATAAAGATAAACAAAAAAGTTATAGTTGTTTTAACCCTAGATTACTTATGTCTAAATTTTGTCACACGATTACTTATATATCGTCAATTTGACTACTCCAATTTCTTTTTTTTATTTGACAAAATAGCCTAGTGGTTTTTTGTTAATTTCTTGAACATAGTTATATCCTATACTTCTTTAGCATTTGGAAAAAAATATTATAGTAGCTACGAATCTCGAATCTTAGTATTAGAAAGAAAAATAACAATTACCATGACTGCATTTTAATAAAATAGTGAAATGCGGGTGTTTAAGAAAGTCTTTTTAAAATAATGTTGAACATATTTTATTTACAAAAAAACACATAATGTAACTAATGATTGAGTTATAGAACATTTTATCAATTATATGAAGGAGTTTTTTAATTAGCTTATGTTCTTGGTGAATAAATAAAAATCTGCATAATTTACAGGGTTATATTATTACAATTTACATTATTTGTAAGGTTATGTTGTTTATTTACGTTTATTTCCAGTATTGTACAGAAAATTTTTCATTACATGAATATATTTTCCGGTAAAAATATAATCACAATGATGTTGGTTTAAAATATATTTTTGTTTTTAAATTACTCAATTTAATGTGTAGAACACAAATATCAACTTTTCTTTTTGCGGAAAATACAGAAAGTTACTTTTTTCACGACTTAAATGTTAGGTTGTAAACACATGAAGGTCTATAGCATGAACCTGGCGTGCAGTAGCTACAGCGCACTGCACTACGTCTAGATTTGTAATTTCATACAACATTACTATACACCTATATTACAATATACCTATGAAGTATCCAGTCAGGATAGATTTGATAATAATTTATTCAACATTACTATCTACCTGTATTAAAGTATATCTACGAAACATTATGTCAAGATAGATTTGGTTGTAATTTTGGTAAATATTTAGACTTATTGCAGATGCAGAAAATTACAACCAAATCTATCCTGACTGGATACTTCGTAGGAATATTTTAATGAAGGTATATAGTCATGTTGTATAAAATTATAACCAAAAGTTAAATATTTAGATTTTAAGTTTAGTATTAATATAAACTGACTTTGATGTAGTGCAGTGCCAATGTAACTACCGCGCAACTGGTTCACGCTATACATACTATTACAGACTAACATTGAAAATGTGCAGAAAAATTAACTTTTTGTATTTTCCGTAGAAAATTTTTAATATTGATGTTCTACACATTGAAATGAGTATTTGAAAAAAAAAATTAAAACAATATCAATAAGACTTGTTTACACTATACATGCCATTACAACCTAACATTTAAAATGTGAAAAAGTAACTTTCTGTATTTTCCGCAGAAAGAAAAGTTAATACTCGGTTATTGTGGAGTTTCCTGAACCGGGCCTATATTTGCATGAGACATTCAAAAACATGTAAAAAGGCTGTTTTCATTGAAATTTTTTTTTTTTTAGGCGTGGAAACATTATTTTTTCTTTAATTAATTTATTTTACCAATTTTCCTATGGATATTTCTCTAAAAAGAACCATTTATAAGAATTTTGTAGAAATTAAATGAGCACAGTTTAATACTTGGTACAATTTAAAACACTATGTTTTAGAAACGAAATGTTTTTCAAATTAAAGACACCATGTATAGCCTATATCATTTTAAAAATTAATATGTTTAATTTTTTCAAAGAATAAGTCGAATTTAAGTACTGAATTCATAGGACGTACCCCAGATTTTTTGTGTAGCATCTCTTTAACCATTGCATCCATTAGCCTTTCCCTTTCTTCATGGTATCGTCTCTGTTGTTCCAGTATCGTTTCCATTATTATTTACTGAACACTTATTTCTGTTAATATTTCACACAAATACTGCAACGAAAAAAATATTACACACTTTTTAGTCAAAGTTGGTTTTTCCAAGTTAAAACATAGATAGCTATTAAATATTAACAACTTAATATCTAGAACCTAATAAACCAGTACAAGTACTCAGTTTAGTTAGCACACTTAACTATTTACAGTTGTGACAGCGATTCTTTTGAATCGCTTCACTTTCAATTCAGTTCTGTTAGGTGTTCTACGTTCATACGTTCTGTGGTGCTTATACTTTTACGTTATAAACATATTATATAATACTAAACAATACATGTATGATGTTAAATGTTTCTAATATCGATAACATTAAGTCATAGACAACTTTTTATACTACACTTTAAAAAATACGCACCTACCTAGAGCAACATGTTTTGTTCGTAACTTGCAGAGTTGAATACAATTTCCTGATTAAGTGCGAAACGCGTCTGCTGAGAAATATCAGTATTACAATTCTATTAGCAAATTAAATTAATAAATAAGTTTTTATTACAATAAATACTAAACTTATAAGTAGGTTCAGCTTATATCGCTTATCTATACTTTTATTTTTCTACTAACTGTTGAACCATAGTACATGAGCTTAAGTATAATTATCTTATAATTGATTCATAGCATTTGTCTTTAGAAGTAAATATAGCAAAAATACATTTCTTGTTACCGTGTTCTCTCTATTGATGATATTTTATACCCTGTGTGTAAATCGAAATTCTGGAGCTTACCTTTCCAGTTATATTTTGAATAAGGTATATTTAAATATACGTTGATGAAATTTTATAAACAAAATATCGTATTTACAGCTAAAGAAAAAGTAACATGGAAATGTTAAAAACACAAAATAATGAATCCTATAAAATCACCTTAAATCATATTATAATTTTTTTCAACAATAAAATAATAAACTCTGTGCTTGTTAGGTTCAAATTCTTTTCTGAATAAACCTAAAAAAGTAATTATTATGTTTCAAATATTTTTCAAAATATTACAATCAATTAATTTCAATTTTTAGATATTTATTTTGTCTTTGTTGGCATTCCTTATTCCCTTTAATTCTTTTACATGCCAAAACTCATTTGACTGAGCAAGCATAGACATAGCAAAACAATCTGTGTCTTGTTCTTGTCAATCCGTCAGCCGTAGTTTTTACGAAATGTAGATGTAGTTAAATTTCCTTTTTTTTTGTTTTTTTGAATGAATTGTATGTGTTGCAAAAACTGGTATAAATATGTGTTTTATATGGTCAATTAATTACTTTTCTTTTAAAAAACAGAGTCGTTTGACATTTTTGTAAAAGATCGAGAGCATTTTCTTTAAGGGTTACTTTTTTGAATATGTATAACCTAGGTTTTGAAATGAACTATACCATTGTATGGTTTTAGTCATTGTTCTGTTTATGCTAAGCTATAATTTAATTTTCATTGTAGCTTTAATTTTTCTAAAGTGTAAAATTTGTAGCTAGGCACAATTAAAAAAAATAAACATAGGAGTTAATGGAAATAGGCATAGTTG
The DNA here is from genome assembly GCA_036971475.1 of Prosapia bicincta. NCBI lineage: Eukaryota > Metazoa > Arthropoda > Insecta > Hemiptera > Cercopidae > Prosapia > Prosapia bicincta. Next base: position 146,901,201 of record JBAIZL010000004.1, on the reverse strand, counting down.
TGTCCACTTTTATTTTGTTTTTTATCGGACAAAATGAGCTCAGTAACAGAAAGGAAACCTGAAAATCGCACAACACGGTATAAATTCACTTGCACTGATGATGAAATCATTGATGATAAATTTCTCCAGCTGTCAGATGACAAAGATACTTGGTAAGTAAACTATAATATTTTACCTATATTTACTAATACAAACAGAGATAAATGGATGATTATGAAATTAAGTACAAAACAGTCCTGATATCAAATTAAAAATTTGAAAAAATAAACACTTGTAGATAAGTTACACTTGCTTAGAGTAGCACTTACTTTTATGATTGTTAAGGACTCTTATTTTGGGAGATATGTCCCATTGTCAACTTAGACAATTACAAAGACATTTTGAATGTTAGTTGCAAATATGGTGCCGGTTCAGAAATCTGAATTTTATCCATTGTTAATACTATATGAGTTGCTTTTCCGCGCCCATTTACTACTTATATCTCTGCACTGAATTTTTTACCCTACTTTACATTGAAACTTAAAAAAGTAACTTACCTAGGTCAATAAAAAAAATTTCTTATGGATATCGTCCTATTTGGTGGTGTTGAACAATTTTCCAAAATATCATAGGTGGTCACCCTTATGCATAATAACTCAACATAAGTATTATTTATTTTTGAAGTATGTTATTAAATTCGGTATTTATTTCCTGCTCCTACGTGCTTGATTTTAGTAAACAAATTTGTACCGGGAGATGCAGAAAGTCATTGGGAGTACGAAAAAATTTATAAAAGCTTTTGGTCATGCCCCAAAAACTAAAAATTTTGGGAAAATAGCAGTTCCTCCTCCCCTCTACCATACACCTAAACGTTTTAAAGTTAACATTTTGGCTTTATTTGTTTTTATGTAGTAATTTGCAAAATGCCTTGAAATGTAATTAAACTTGCTGATGGCTCTCAAATAATTACAAATTTAGAAAAAAGTCAACTTCAACACATCAATTCAACATCCTTTGTTCAGTGTAAGATCTATCATTTTTTGGATTAATTAGATTTTTGGATTGGTTAGAAACAAAAGGCTTGTAAATGTTCAGTGCAATATTTTTTGTTTTGTGTGTGGATTAGGGTCTGTAAGTGTTTGTTTTGTATTTTTGAGTAATTTTGTGACTTATTATTGCCAATGTGTGTGCAAATTTTTAATTCTATAAGGTTTGTGTGCGGAATTAAATATGGTGCCGTTGTGTTAATAGTGCTTTGGTAAAATTTCAATAAAATTGTTTTTGTTTAATTTGTAAATTTTAGGAGTTAACAGCAAATTTAATTATATTTTGAGGTACTTTGCCGTTGCGAGCTATTATGTCAAAAAAAAAAATAACCCCAACATGTTAAATTAGTAACGTTTCACATATGCTGGGGAGGGGGAATTTCTGTTTATAAAAATTTTCAATTTTTGGGGCAATAGCGAGAGTTTTTTTAATTTTTTTCGTACCCTGATGACTCTGCATCACCTGGTATAATTTTTGTGTGCTAAAATCGAACATGTGGATACGGAAAATAAATACTTTGTAAGTTCTTGGTTTGGTTAAAAAAATACTCAATTCAACTGTTGAATATTTTTAAAATTAAAGTTTTTGTTTATCTTATAAAATCCCATAAATGTCAAATAAAATGTATTGTTTCCTAAATATTAAGTTACCAAAAACTTAATAGGTAACTTTATTAATGTTTAATAATTCTTTAATAGCATAGCATATACTAATATTATTAATGCATATTAGCATTTAATGTGTAATACATATAGTAACGCTTAATAAATTATTGTAGTTAGCTTATGTTAGAAAACTTTATTATTTACTTTTTTTGAAGCAAACCTAACTTAATGGTAAATTTTATAATTTACATTGTTAAAGATTAAATAGTAATATTAGTATGTAATATGATATGCTGCTCTGTAAATTTAAGTTGTTAATGTACCCATGCCTCTTCTCAGTCTTGCATGCCAACTTGCATGGTGTTAGGCTAAAAAAGTAGTGGACATTTTTGTGTTGTTACCATGTAGTAGATTCTTTAGATCCCTTAGAAGACATGGAAATTTTCATAAAGAAACTAGTAAAAAGAAAATTTAAGTATATAAAATTTTGTGTTATATTTGATAAGTCAGTTATGTTTCAAATTTTTTGGTAAACGTTATTCGGTCACCTTCCATTTTTATTTTTTTAATAAATAATCATCAGAGAAATACAACTAGAAAGGTTGAAAGCCACAACTCAATTGTTGGACAAAGTACCGAGCCACACCAAACGTTCTGTCTTTAACAAATTTATGTTTAAGTGATAAATAAATAACAATAACCCTTGCTACAAATATTTAAACACCCTTGATGTAAATTTTGACAAAATTTTTCAAAAATTTTAATTTAAGAATTGCATATAAAAATCCTAATAGGTTAACCGATTTATTAGGAAATCCCAAGGATAAACTTCGGATGTTGGATAGGTCTGAAATCTACACCATTACTTGTAAAACTTGTGACAAAATGTATATTGGTCAGACAAGGAGAAAGACTATAACTAGATTTAAAGAACATCTAGCCCATATTAAAAACGGAGACAGGATAAGTCCAGCGTGGCTGAACATATCCTTAATAATGGCCATGAAATGGATATAAATAGTGTTAAAATGGGTAAAGCGGTGTTCTCCAACAGGTTGCTGAATAGTTATGAAAGTATATTCATTACTAAAATTAGGGGCGATTTGTTGATAAACATTGATAAAGGCCCAATACCTGGTTCTAGTTTATTCTCTTTATTACGACCAAATACATGATTTTTAACTGTATTTATAGTTTAGTTCAAGTTGACATGATAATTTATTATTGATTATGTTTCTTTTTTAATTTTAGTTTATATTAGTTTGTAATTAGTTTTAATTTAGAATTGTCACAAGTCAGTGGTAGGTGTGGTCTTGCTCCACGTGCAGCGCTGGTACAGGTCAACAAACTGGTTGCTGGGCGGAGGAGTGGGAGTAGCCCATCACGATTTTAGGTGTACTGTTTCTTTTTAGTCTTAGTATGTTTGTAACCTTCTGATGATGCTAACTGTGTTGGCGAAATGTACATCAAGGGTGTTTGAATATTTGTAGCAAGGGTTATTGTTATTTATTTATCATAATTACGCTACTGTGCTCTGTATTAAATTATTGTTTAAGTGATTGATATTAGAAGAAAGTGAATCCCTTCCAAGTGGAGATTTTGTTATTTTAATGCCAGGAAAATATATTTTTTTACTGATATGACACTTAAAGTCTAGTTGTAGACAATAATTGTAAAGATTTTAAATGTTAACTAAGGAAGAAGGCTTTTCCACATGCCATTCCTAATTTCATTTATAAAAAATTTGTAAAGTTTTAAATTCAATAACCTTGAAAGTGTAACAGAAATTCAGGAATGGGTTTTCTGCTTCGGAGTTGGCTAACCAACCTAACATGATATCAAATTAGAATTAAGGTTTAGTTAAAAATGAAACTTTTATCATGGAAATGATAAACAAAGTGGGTAAACATTAATCATCATATACACAATTGAAAAAAGAAACAATTTAAGGATAATTTTAGTTCAGTGTGAGGTTTGATGATGTCTAGTTGCATCTATCAGAAACAGTATATTTATATCTAAATATGTTATATGTTATAGTATATAGCCTCATGAGATGGTGCAGTGAAGTGTTAATGAGGAAACTTCTGTTTTTATTTTTAATGAACGTCGTTGTTGAAATGACTCTTCCATAAATTTAGGTGCTTCCAAGCATTGTTGTCATTTTCAGACTAAATTTATGTAAAAGCAAAAATTTATTTTAATATAACAATAAGAAAAAAAATTCTGAAAAAACCCGGTCCCTTTTCCCTTTTTGAAAGAATAAATGGTTGATCATTTTATATACGTTTGAGTACATTTTACTGCCATTCCTAACTTTTCAATATTCTCAGTTAAAAATGGCAGAAAATTGTACTCAAACATATAGAAATATTCCTAACAGAAATGAAGATGAGTATATTAATAGTTTTAATCAATTTTACATTAGTTTATGTCTATCCGAACTTTAATTTTGTAAAAACTTACTAAGACAGAACGTTTTTGATCGCTCCGTAGTGATCTTCATCAGTGTCTATATTTTCCGCTTGAAGGTTGTTGTTAGGTTTAAGCAGAGACGGTTTTAAAGGCAGGTTTTCGATAGTATCAAAGGGTATGTGTGGATTTGTATTGGGTTTGTTTGTTTAATATGTTTGTATTTTGTGTTTGTATATTTTAAAATAGCCCACAAATTTCAAAAAATAGGATACAAAATACCATAAAAAACAAACTACAATACAAAATACATCACACCACCAACAAAGATAAACTACAAGCACCAGGCATATGCAAACTGCAACAAATTCTCCATTGGGCAAACAGGTCGCAGCTTCCAACAAAGAGTCGAGGAACCCACAAAATCACCCAAACAGAACACCAACTCAGCATTCTCCAATTACTTGAAAGAAACAGGACTCAAATACACAGACATTCACCATAACCTAGAAATTTTACACATCAACAAAAAAGGACCACATCTCAACACACTAGAACAGTATGAAATTTACAAAAACACAAAATACAAACATAATAAACGAAGAAACCCAATACAAATCACACATACTCTTTGATACTATCGAAAACCGTCACTGTTTAACCTTACAACTCTAAGCGGAAAATTCAAACTCTGATGAAGATCGCCACGGAGCAATTGAAAACGTTTTGTCTCAGAAAGTTTTTACAAAATAAAAGTTCGAATAGTTATAAACTAATGTTAAAGTGATTAATTACGTTTCACCGAACGCATTAGACTAAAAAATTCAAGAGCATAAATGAATCGGTTTACAGACTACATGGTTCAGGCTGAAACTTGGGTTCTTTCTATTTAATTTTAACACCAAGAGGATTGTTGGACAGTAATGGATATGGTGGTTTAAACTCTTATAGTTCATAAACCTATTGTCAAACTAAGTTATTTGTTGAATTTCAGAACTGCAGTTAGAAAATTCCAAATTTTACCTTTTTCTTATTGAATTATTGTAATGTTTGTAAGGAGCTTGGGAAATGTCTCAAAACATTTTTATAATAGCCTGTAAAAATTATTAGCTTATACATTAACCACACCCACCTTGTTTAATATTAACAGGTCCTGATCTTGAAGTTGAAGGCTGAGGATGATAATGCATGGTTAAGGGCTATAACCTAAGCTGGCTTAAAAATTCTGTTTATGAATTTTTTTGCCATGTATTTATCAGTTTTGACATATATATGTCTTGAGACACATGATCTTGGAACACAATTGTCTGAGAAAATAGTGGGTCACAAGTTTCATGGGTCAACAAAATACTTAGGTCACACCATTAGTCTATTTGAGATTGCATCTTTGATGACCCGCTAAATTGCCATATCTATTTCCACCTAACCTTTCTTAATGGTATCACCATGAATCAAAGCAAGGTCATTCTTTTATGTTCATTATTATATCTTACCTCTTATTGTTGAAATAATTTCTCAATACTTTTCAATATCTTTTAGATTTCAAAATTTCCGAAATGAAATTTTGAACAAACCTACATTTGATTCTATGAAGTAGAATTTTCTCACCATACAAAACTGCATAATTTGTTTTGTAGGAGCTTGTCTACAAGGCTTCATTTTTAAATTGTTTCTATTAGCTCACACTCTCCTGATATATATCTTTTACAAATTTTCAATCGTTAATAAAATACATTTTTATTCATCCAATCACGTTCAAATACAGTTTTTTAACCTGTAGGAGATGACAATTTATGATAACACAGTTTTATTAAATATTTATTCAATATTGAAATTATTAAAATTTGGGGGTCTAGGCTGGATTCTAACTGAGTATCTTCATATTCATAGTCTAGTGCTGAGCCAACTTTCCCTAACTAGAAGTGTATTTCTCAAAGAAGTATATGAATTTTTCTTATGCTCCCCTCTGGTTGTGGTCGATAACCATTTTACAACCTTAAATTGTTTTCATGGTTACCACACATTATCTAAAATAATTCTCAAGGATTAAAAATGAATGAAAAGAATAAAATAAACAATCAAACTGGATTAACGGTATTGAACCTTGCTTCACAAACGGACAATGCAAAAGGAAGGTGAAAAGAAACTACTATTCAATGCAAGGGACAAATAAGCATATAAATAGTAACAAACAAAAATAATATTTCAACATCATTCATAGAAAGGGAAATGGAGAATTGCAAGGAAATTGGCTTTCTGCTTTTGCACTTAGTATTGTTATTCTGATGTATGTATATACTGTATATGTTTGGTACAGTTTTTAAAATACATAAACTACTACGCATAACCTATTGTGCGTGATCTACAGCGCACACTCTACGCGCCATTTTTCTGGCAGTGTGTGTATCTCATCTCCTGAAAGTAGTGGCTCATTCTTCTCTCTCTTGTTCTATCTCTGTCATCTTTATATCATCTGCACGTTCTTTATCCATGTGATAATTTTCTTCGCGACTATTCTTCTGATTAATATGCCTAAGTGTAGTGAATATCTCAAACCAAAAGTTATTTATTTATAACCCTAAACTAGTTTAAACCTTACATTGTCATTACTTAATTTTGAACGTTATTCAACAGTTTCTTAGCATATGGTAAACTAGCTAGTGAAACTTTTGTTGTTCTTTTAGTGAACATTTGAACTTGAGTAATTAAAAGTGTTTAGTAAACAGTTCTAGTGGTGTGCACACCCTGCGCAGTTATCTACATCTTTAATCAACATTTTAATGTAAGTATTTTAGCAATTTTCTTTGTTACATATATTCAAGGCAACTTACATAGTTGCCGTTTTCAAATTTATCTGTGTGGTCCTTTGGTAATTTATTATTGTTATCTATTATTTTCTGTCTTTGTGTCTTAAGGACTGAACGCCACATTTGTCCTCTGGGCCGGATGCTTTAGAGCATTAATAATTGAACCCCCAATTTTACAGTTTTTTCGTCTATTTCACTCAGTTTTGGGTTTTGTCTGTATTCTATTTTTTATTAAATATGGCAATGATCTTTGAACAATGTGAGGCAAGGGTTAGCTTATTAATTCTTAACCTTGAGCAAATTTCTGGTTTTATCAGCAATGACTCTGTCTCTGAGGCTGTGACATGAAAGGTGCACAGCATCCAAGAAACCTTTGACAGCGTCTAAGAGCAAATGGAAAGTGCTACTTTGGCAGAAGGTAAATTTGATAGGGCATTGAACTTAAAACAAAGTTTATCAAGATTTTTTCCCCATTAGTTTTGAAATGTGGAAAGTCAATAAAAAAGTCATAATTTTCAATTATGTTACCAATCCAGCCCCCTCAAATAAATCTCCCCTTTTAGACCACTCAAGCCTAAAAACCCCTCGACCTCTTGCTCAACCTCTTTTGAGTAGTGGACAAATTCATTCTGGATCACTTCAAACTGAAAAATCTCTCTTACTGAAATCTCCAGTTAATTTTACTGAAATCTCTCCCACTGGGCCACCTCACACTGAAAATTCTCTTGCTGGGTTACCTGTAACTATAAAATAAAAAGAAACTAAAATAAAACTTTTCTTTGTTAACTTAAGCAGGAATTGACTTTAAAATTAAAAAAAATTATGTTGTTCATGTACAACCAACTTGCAGCATAATATATCATATATATATATATATATATATATATATATATATATATATATATATGCAGTTTCCTTGACAAACTTCCAATAATATACTTTAATCTTTGTGCAACTTCTATCACTACTTGGCCAAAAGATTAATCAGCAATAACCTATCAAATATTAACACTGGACTTGTAGGGTTGAATCATTATTAGTTTTGTTACTGCCTGCAAAACAATAACCCATGTTCATCATATGATTATAAAAATTAAATGCTTACCTGTAATGTTTATTGTTTCTTGGTTTATAACTAGTGTTTCTTTATGGCATATGACAGTTGTAAAATATTTGAAATTATAAACTAATTATAATTGTAATTCATCTTATTTTAGGCATTTACATGAAAATATTTTGTGAAGGATAATGGTTGATAAGCGAGTCAAGAAAATTTATAAATAAATTTACTCGATTTGCTTATGAACAGTTTATTATCGTTCACAGAGAATTTTAATCATGTTTATATTGAAATAAATGTGTGAACAGGTTACTGTATTGATTGAGGTTTGTTCATTTTATCTTGGGTTTGGTAAAATTTTCATTAGATATTTTAAAAAATAGTATCATTGTGTTTTACTAACAGAATGTGGCGAAAATTCATGTATCATGATTGTACCTAACAGAATGTCATTTACAAATAGTACAGCAGTAAGAAATATTCCACTGATAGCTTTTATATTATTACATTATACTTAATGCAGAGGAGTGGTGATAATTAACATAAGTTTTTACAATTGTATCTATAACTTATCATTTTCAATTTTAGTTAGCTGGATTTGATTCTTGTGTCTTTATATTTTCTGTTTAGGATGCTAATGTATATCCTCTTCAGCATACTTTTACTATTTATGATCTCAGTCCTGAAAATATTTTCTTCACTGAAAACAAAAATTGATGACCTAGAACTTTGTAGATGGTTTCATTATGAAATCCGTTCATATTTCGAGCCAAGTATTAGTTATGTTAGATTTTACTAAAGAGTTTAGATTATTGTCTGTTTGTAACGTTTTCCAAGTTTTTTGATTGATTGATTTAGAGCTGTATGTATCTATTTGATAAATCTTTTCATTGTTTGGTATTGGCAAGGTGCCTTAGTAAATTCCTTAAACCTCATTACAATCCTCCAGATAAAATAAATGGTTTGTAATTCAGAGTGAAACTATTTTTGTAAATAACTGGCATCTAGCCATCTAGGGTCTTACTGTCATTTAGTGCATCTTGTAATATACTCCAGCCTATGTCTAAGAATGCAAGCCAAAGAGATTGCTGTAAGCCTCTATTACTGATTGAAATGTTAAAAAATAGAATGGTTTTGTACATTCAAGTCAGAGTGATTTTATATTTAAAAATATAACATTAATAATAATAATTAGCTAACAGAATCATTACTCATAAATTACCTGCGATAAAATCGTACTTCTTATGTAATTTATGATTTATTTTTGGTGGAATGACAGTGGTTTTAACCTTATCAAACAATACACAATACATTTTATTCTTTTTCAAATAAATAGAATAAAGTTGTATCATACAAACTCGTTTCTTGATTGTAAAAGCGGAACATAAAATAAACATTAAAAAATACAAATAATTCACTACGATAAATCATCTTGAGAGACATTGTAAGAGAGTATTTTAAATAGAGTTTGTTAACTAACAGATGTCTGCACTATTCAATATGGTTAAGATTAAACTGATTATGTTTATGTTTAGCAAAACAAATAATAATACCTGTGTGAAAATAAATGGAAATTTTAAAAAAGAATATTGATCAAGTATTACAAATTATGAAAGGATTTGAATAAAAATATTTCTTTATTTTTGAAAGCTGATCAAGTTTGATTAATCAACTAAACAAGAGTATAAAATAATAAATACATAAACACCTCTTAACCACAAACCTTCTTTATTTTATTCTTATGTACATTTCAGTTACCAGTAACCTTCCTCAGAGGGATAACATACAAAGACTGAATAACTCTACAAAAATACCTTATTTATAATCTACGAACTACTTACCCCCACTCCGATTACCGCAGCGCCACCTCTTAACCAAGGCGTAGCCACGCCCACCAAGTGAAAGCAACATATCCAACATCAACTTACTAAAATATAAGTTGATAATACAATGGATTCTAAATTAAAAATTAAAAATTTTTTGAAAAATAACAGACACAAAGTTATACATAAAAATCAATCCTACTTAACAAGTGAATATAAAATTGAATGAGAAATAGGACCTCTATCAGAATTTAATAAACTCTCAGGTTTATGTTTACTAATATATAAACTTTCAAAACTATTTAATAATTTATTAGTCCTAACATTCTTAATTAACTTAACATCTAGATTGTGATTGGTCTCTAAAATATGGGCAGCAATACTTGACTTATCAAATCTTTAGTATTTAATATCCCTAATATGTTCTTTAAATCTAGTTATAACTTTTCATCTTGTCTGCCCAATATACATTTGATCACAATCTTTACAATTAACTTGGTAAATCTTTGATTTATTGTTTCAACTTTATCATTAGCATTGCCTAATAAATTTTTAAGGTTATTATGATTTTTATACACAACTTACAACATTCTTAAAAATTCCCTCCAACCCTTTAGTTAAAACTCTACAAAGGGTAAACTAATAAATCGGCTTTTTTCTTTAGTTTCCAAAAGTAATTTTGTTAATTTTTTTCTAAAAATCCTAATCTTCTGCTCCCTAACAGTATTATCAATAATTTAACGATCATAACCATTAAATTCTGCTATACTTTTAATATGTTCTAATTCAATATCAAAACGTCTTTTACTCAAAGGAATATTAATCAATCTATTAACTAGAGAATTCAAAGTTGCAAATTTGTGTTGGTTACAATTATTAGATTCTTTTGGAATAAAGAACATCTGTCATTCGATGTTGGCACCCTATAAATATCAAATACTATTTTATCTCTATTTCTAATGCAACAAACATCAAGAAACTGTAAACGTTTTTTTTTTATTTCATGAGTAAATCTAACATAAGAATGTTGATAATTGATAATACTAAGAAATTGATGTATTGAAATTTATTAGTATTAAATATAGCAAAAAATATCATCAACGTATCTAATCCAGACACGAGGAAAATAGCTAAGTTTCTTTCTCAATCTTAATTAAAAATTACTCATAAAAAGTTCTGCTATAAAAGGTGATAGGCTGTTTCCCATTGTTGTACCATCTTTTTGTTTATTAAAATTATTATTAAATTGAAAATAATTGTTATTCATACAACAATTAGTTAATTTTACAAACTGATCAACTTTTTCAATATCTATATCATTTTCAATCAAAAACTCCTTTAACAATTTTAAAGTTTCCATTACCGGAATACTTGGAAAAAGAAAACAGACATCAAAAGAAACTAAAATTTCTTCATCTGTCAGTCTGATATCTTTAACTTTCTCTACAAAATTTAGTGTATTATTAACCAAAAATGATGCCAACTTACATTTAAAAAAGGTTAAATTCTTTAGCTAACCATTTAGATAACATATAGGTCGGTGAATCAATTCCCGACACAATTGCCCCCCCCCCCCCGGCACAACCTTCTTTATGTATTTTTGGGAGAGAGTACAACCTAGGTAATACAGGATTAGAAATATGAAATTTCTTTAACAAATTATATTTAAGGGATTTTTTGACAATTTATTATAAGATCCCATTTTTAACAAATTGTTAACTCTATTAATATAATCTTTTTTTTAAAACAACAACAGAGTTACTCTTGTCAGCTTTGAGGTAATAACAATCTTTTTCTTTTAACTTTTTTATTAAACTTAACTCGTGGTCGAATCCAGTAGATATCTTATGTCTTCTTAGAACCTCCAAATTTTCTTCAATCTTGATTTTACAAGCCTTCTAAGGATACCTTCAGGTATAAAAGTTGCTTAAACTTTTTTCCAAACTGTTAGTTTTCCATCTTTGAACATTTAAAGTTTTGTATGAAAGTAAAAGTGTGGCATATATTAAATTTATATAATATATATATTGGATTTACAGTTAATTAATTACACAATTCATGTGGTCCTTGCTAAGATAATTGTCTTTACATTTTCAGAATTCTGATTATCAGATTTTCCTGATGGTTTTATCATTGCTTCACTGAATGACTGTAAATATTAAAATGAATTGGGGAAACACTTTTTGGGCTATTTATTTTGGGCCAGTATTTGTGTTTTGATATTTAAATGTATTTAAGGGTTGTATTGATGAAAATTGTATTTTAATACTGGCTTCATGATAGGGTTGGGTTTATGACGATCTGTATTAAAAAAAAAAATATTTGGCTGTGTATTGGATCTTTTTAGGGCTTCTCATTATAACAATAATTTTGCAGATGTGGTTTTCTTATTTTAAAATTCATTTCATAGGTCATCCTAGATAATGTCAAGTTTACATTTTAATAAATGTCATTGAGTTGTTTGTTCTTCTTAATAAACGAAACAACAATTGTGTGGGAAAGTTTGATGTAATTATAAGTGTTTTAATGGACATATAAAAATACTTTAAATATCTTCCAAAATTATTTAAAGTTCCAGGTTTAAATTTTAAATAAAAAAAAAACATTTAAATTAAACATTTCATTAATATAATGAAAGAATTTTAACCATTTTATAAAGGATTAAATTTATACAAAGCCCTTAACTAATGTAACGTTAATCCTTATTTTAGGATTCATACAGGTGTAAATTTATGAACTGTAATAACTAAAATTAAATTTTGTGAAAGTAGTTTATGAAGCTGAACTTTAGATTTATAGATTTTATACTAACCTAAATGAAATCATCATTTGAGTCCTGCATTATATTTAAAATTATCTCTGAAATTATTGTAAACAATTGTTTTGTGTGTGTTATTTTCATTTGCATTACTATTGAATAATTTTAAGCCTTATAAGCTGTGACTCGAGTTTGGATGTTGGAGATATTAGATTAACTATATAAATAAAATAACCTAAATAAAAAGGCACATAATTTTAAGACACTAAACACATAATTTTGTTTGAAAAATAATTTAATCTTTTAGGATCTTCACTGTTGTATAATTTACATCTGTATGTTTTAACTTTTCATCGCTTTGTTTATCTGTTCTTGGTCTTGGTACCAATATATATTCTCTTATTTAACCCTCATCAATCACTTTCTTACATAGTCATAACCAATGAGTAGAGAGAGCTTAAACATTGAGTGCTTGAAATTATTCTTACACATGATTTAATATATAGTTTTTTTTTAGTATTTGCCTAATTGGCCACTATTCTTGAATTTTTTGAGGGTCTTTTGCGTTATACGACCTCATTTCTATAAACATTTTCTACGTTTATTTAGAGTGTTTCACTGGCGACCAGTAATCATTGTTACATATCTTATCGCAAAATCCGGTTTTATCTGGTATTGGCGCAGGTCCCGGTCTACCTATACAGTCGCAGTGTCTTGTACAGTGGTTGAGAACGGTGGAATATGTCTTTGTTGCGTCTAGTAAGGGAAATTGATACCAAAGAGAAAGCAGTTGCATATTTATAGAAGAAAGGTATTTTGCTTAATACACACCTTTGCGATGCTGGACATGAAATGGCGCTCAGTTTGAGTGAGAAACACGACAGATGGCGATGCCAGAAAAAAGAATGCCACGTTGTAATTGGTCTGAGGAAAGGCACGTGGTTGGAGGGAGGTAAATTGTCATTCGAAACTATTATATTTTTCATATATTCTTGGGTTAAAGATTTTGCGACACACAAGTTTTGTGGCGAGGAACTGGGCATGAGTGAACACTCAATATGTGATTGGAAGAATTATTTGAGGGAAGTGTGTGCGGATTCTCTGCTTAAAAATCCTAGAAAAATTGGCAGTGTAAATAAAACTGTTCATATTGATGAATCGTGTTTTTCGAAACGGAAAAACAACGTTTGTAGAGTTTACCCACAGCAGTGGGTGTTCGGCGGTATTTGCACCGAGGATAAACAATGTTTCATGTATGCTGTTCCGAATAGAACTTCGGCAAAGCTACTTAGCGTTATCACAGAGTGTATTGAACCAGGTACTACAATAATATCTGATATGTGGTCTTCTTACGCCAGTATTGATAATATTCCTGGGATGCAGTTTAAACATTTGACGGTGAATCACTCCAAAAATTTCGTTGACCCGTATACAGGAGCTCACGCTCAACATATAGTCTTTATGGGCGTCAGCAAAAAGGCAGAACCGGAAAGAGTGCGGAACCAGGAGAGAATTGCTTGATTCCTATTTATTTGAATTTTTTTGGCGGAAACGATGTAAAGAGATCGATGCATTCGAACAAATAATAAAAGACATTGTTGGCTTTTGGCCACCAACAGTTTAAGGAACTCATTTGTTATGTTCGCTAGGTAAAGTTATGTTGTATGTATGTTTTATTGAAATATAGTGTTTTTGTGTGGAATATAGTGCAGGTCGTACGAAAAAGACCCTTCTTTGTACATTAAAATGTGTCAAACATTACTACATACATGTGAAGTTGATTGTTTACTAACTGTTGGTATTGAGGATCACTAGGACAATACTTACCAGCTTGCAGTAAGAATTCATAGAAATAACGAACACTATATGTAAGAGAAGACGAAAATGAACAAAATAAATACCACTGGGAACTTCTACAATGCATTTAATAGCTTGAAAAAATGGCTTTATAAATAAAACAAGGGAAAACAGTTATGTTTATTTAATGAAAATCGCTTGACTAAACCAGATGTTATCTCTTCTGCAGTGAACCAGTTTAGGGTTGTGGATATCAGAGTGCCTGGACAGATAATGGTGCTGTAGTATCTATGTTCAAAATTAAGAGCAACTGATCTTTTATTGAGAGAAGGTGTTGGTCATGGTTGGAAAGTAATTTACATTTTATTAATCCTGGGTGTTACAGCTTCCTCAACAGTACCATGTTTCAAATGAGCTGAATACTTAGATATCTTTCTGCTTGTATTCTGTTGTATTTTTTAAAGTTTATCTGTTAATTATAGAGATTAAAAATTGTAAAGGGGTATGTGGTGTAGTATCTTTAGATTTGTATCAAGTTGTTCTGATAAGTTTATTTATGTCTGTTTCAAAGTTAATAAATTATGACATCACTATTCCAGAGTTGTACACCAGAACTGTTGTACAAAATATTAGTTCTAGGATTCTGGTTCCTCAAAATTCAAACAGGCTTTAGTGAATTACTTTGAATCGTTCTGTTTTACAGTTTCAGTTAGTTTTTTACCATCAGGGTTGAAGTACTGAAGGATATTTTATATTTTTTTCACATCCAAAAATTGGCCTCAATTATTTTGTCTCTTGCGTGCCGCCGTAATTTGGCAGTCTAAAAACTCCACACTGTATAGTCTTTGAGCTTAAACATTTTTTTGATATCTTCTCTAAACTCCCTAAGTATAGGATTGGATGGGTATGTATATATTTTTATTGAAAAAAATTTTTTAAATGAAGGCCTGACATTTAACAAGGAGTCAAATTTATTTACCCAGACCCCGCTGTTATTCCTATAACTGTAATCGTTTTCCCCTGTCCTTTGTTATATCCTAATGAAGGCAAAAGAGATAAAATTAAAATTCGTATATGGGAGGATTAGTATTTTAGCTGTT
The DNA here is from genome assembly GCA_036971475.1 of Prosapia bicincta. NCBI lineage: Eukaryota > Metazoa > Arthropoda > Insecta > Hemiptera > Cercopidae > Prosapia > Prosapia bicincta. The sequence goes on along the minus strand of JBAIZL010000004.1, from coordinate 146,885,813 downwards.
GATCTTATATATGTAGTTCATATAAGATGAACTAATAACTACTAACTACCTTGCAATAAAATAATATTGTCTTTTATTTTAATTTTTAAAGTACAATTCTTGCGAAACTTGCTAGGCAGGGAAGTAAAAATCTTTTCCAGTTACATTTTTTATAATTCAGGATTTAACTACTAACTACCTTGCAATAAAATAATATTGTCTTTTATTTTAATTTTTAAAGTACAATTCTTGCGACACTTGCTAGGCAGGGAAGTAAATCTTTTCCAGTTACATTTTTTATAATTCAGGATTTAACTACTAACTACCTTGCAATAAAATAATATTGTCTTTTATTTTAATTTTTAAAGTACAATTCTTGCGAAACTTGCTAGGCAGGGAAGTAAATCTTTTCCAGTTACATTTTTTATAATTCAGGATTTAAATACAGCAATGGAAAAATTTGAGATGAATATATTGAAAAACATAGATGAAGGCTATTGTTTATCTCTAAAATATATAATATTATTAGATGACAACTTGGTTAAAAACAGAAACAAGTTTTGATACTAACTATCCAATATTTTTATTTATTTGTAGTTTTTGTATTGTACATCTTGAGGTTTTTTAAATTAGCAGTTTTGATATCATTTGACAAAAATAGCACTACTGACTGAAATTTTAGCAGCGCATTGTTCAATGCTGTGAGTCACGGACATGACCAAAAGTAGTAATTTCATCTACTGTTTTCTGACTGACATGTTCTTCACTGCAAATCTAATTCCCCAAACCTTCTTCTTTCTGTTTTCCAGTTTGTTTCAAGTTTTAACCTTTCTATCTTTTATTCCTGAAAATGTCTTGCTTCTTCATTCGCTTTACTTTATAATGCATTAATCCTCATTTCCTCCTATAATACAGAATTGAATTTAAACTACAGAGCAAATTACAGAACTGTAATTGATTTTATATAAATAAAATTAGTAAAAAAAATAATGCTTAAATGTGTGATATTTACTTAACATGTTTTCTTCCAAAAACAATGTTTGTGTGTATTTTCAGTGAATCTTTTATTTAGGCTTACTCAACTTTACAAACACTCTACAAACTTGGAGGTAAAATTTGGTTTAATCGAGTTATGTTTAAGTTCTCCAATTAGATTTTCATTAAATTCCTTCTATTAGCACACTTTCTCCTAATATATATCTTGTACAAATTTTCAATCGTTATTAAAATACGTTTTTAATAATCCAATGAGGTCCAAATACATTTTTCTAAACTTATAGTAGATGACAATTGATGTTAATACAGTGTTTCCACATATTTATTGAATAATTAAATTATAATAATTTGAGGGGTTTAGGTAGGATTCAAACCAAGTATCTCCATGTTCGAAGTCTAGCGCATTGGCACTGTACCAACTTTCTCATTGCTAGTAAAACACTTCTCAAACATGTATATTATTGTTTTTGCCCTCATCTGGTTGTCATTGAAACCTCTATTGCACAACCTTAAATTATTGCCATGGTTACCACACAATATCATAAATAGTGCTCTAGGATTAAAAATGAATGAAGAGAATAAAAAAATAAACAACAAACTGGATTAACAGTATCAAACCTTGCTTTACAAGCGGACGAAATGAGAGGAAAGAGAAAAGACATTACAACATAATGCAATTGATGAAAAAAGGAAGCGTATAGATAGTAACAAACAAAAATAATAATCGAACATCATACATACAAAAGGAAATGGAAAATTGGAAGGAAATTCGCTTTCTACTTTGCCACTTAGTATTGTTATTCTGACATATGTGTATATATACATACTTATATTATTTTTAATTATAAAATATAAAGAAACTAAATAAAAAAATTTCTTTGTCTATTTAAGTAGGAGTTGACTAAACAAATTTTTTTATATTACTTATTCTTAATGATTTATTAAAAATTGTGTTTTTATATTAAAAGAATATTATGTTTAATGCTAGAAGAAAATTGTGTTTATGTAGAAACTATTTAAAAGTAAATGACTCAGAAGGCTCATTGCAAGAAAATGCTAGGTACTACTGCCAATGCTATGTGCGTTGGCTCACTCACCTTGCCTTTAATAACTTGTCCAACATGCGCATTTCAAAATATTCTCTACTTTAGACTACATTGTAAATCTTAATATGGAAAGTTTAGGAATGGAGTTTTTTCATGGTTATAAATTTTACCTATTAATAAAATATTGGTATACCTATAATTCTGAATAATTGTTCACATCTCAATTATGTATAAACAAATGTATTCATCAGATTGCTGAGTATTTGGTCTAATGGATAAGACAAATTTATTATTTAATATTTAGTTCAAGTATTGGTTTTATTTTTAACTTGGCATTTAATTGGTTTTCATACAATCTGATATAATTTGATTTTGGATTTTAAACAATTATGTTTTTCTTCCAGATTTTTGTGACATTAAAAAATTGCAAGACATTGTGTTGAATTGCATGTATCAAAATATTGTATGTATTGTATTTTATACTTATTTGAAAATCGTTTGCTTTTTAAAAGTAGCTCGAAAATATTTTAATAAATGGCTCAGTGACTGTGTCTTACCTAAGAAAAGATTAAAAGCTTTTAAAAGATTGAACTTAAGTTTTAACAATATCTTTACAACTTTAGATACGAGTGCTTAATCAAAATGAACCTAAATTAGTGCATGTAATTACACGTCCTTGTTACACCTTTAAAGTCATAATTAAAATAAGTAAATCCCTTGCAAGGACATAAATATCCTCTGTTGAGAATGCATTGAATTACCTTAATGATTCTTTTTTTTTTTTTTTTTGGCTTCTTGCAGAACTAGACTATAGGCCTTTCTGGTCTTGGGATACAGTTCCTGATCAGCATTTTAGCATGTTATTGCTAGGAACTTGTTTAATTTCCTTTGGAGCTGTCTGTATAACATAGTTTTATTCCTGTGCAGTATGGGTTCCGCAACTGGGTGACACGTCCCCTTGGGGGGTGTGAAGGCAAGTCAGGGGAGGCGAAAGACCATTAGGAAAATAATAAATTAAATTCTCATTTAGTTAAAATTTAAGTACACAATTTACTAAAACTTAAAACTAAATTTACACATCAGATTTTTTTTACATAGTTAATTTTATTGACCATGATATTCAGAAAATTTATATTAAATGTATGGATTTATAAAAGAAATATAAGTAAAGGCTGTGCAAATTTTGTAAACTTGAAGTTATATCAACGTGACAGCTTGAAAAGAATAATAGTAGAAAAGTGTCGCAAAATGAATGTTTGCCGTTCGGTGTGGCAACAGTGCCGCAATGGACAAATCTTCATTTTGGATAAAACACTTAAACTTAAAAGTGTATGACAGGCAGCTCTTCGATTATACTTGCTTTTTTAAAGCACCTATTTGTGCAAAAAAACATTTTCAGCCCTTTTTACAATAAAAACAAAATATAGGAGCAAACTTGATGTTGCTAGTGACTTGCGTTGTGCCCCTACTAAAATACAACCTCAAATGGGAATGCCATTGAAAAAAAATGGAAGCTCATCCATCTCATTAACAGATTATCCTCTTATCAATTGAAATTTACCTTGCGAATGAAAACTAGAAATGTTAAGAAGAATATCTCTGACCATAAGTTATCTGATTTCTAGGGGTTTCCTGGCCAGGAATGTTTTTGTCTTTACTGTAAGGCTTTTATGTTGTTTTTTTGTGTTTTCGCATTATTCTCTTTACTGTAAGGCTTTTTTTTGTTTTTTTTGTGTTTTTTCATTTTATTCTTCCTCTTATTTTGTTGTTTTTTTTATTTCTTCCCACAGACAGATTTTTTCATGCTCTTCTGTTTGACCTTACTTTTACGAATTTCCTTGATCTTAGTCTGTCTTTAGATTACCTCTTGATAAATGAAGTGACCAATGTTTGCCCATTTGTCTTCCAAATTCTATGTCATTGCTTGTAATAAATGCTATTATTTCTCCAATAGCTTTTATTTCCATCCTCTTAACCATGCTGATATGTATTTTGTTTTGTTATTAAGGTTGTGTGTGTGTGTGTGTGTGTGTGTGTGTGTGTTTTAAAAATTGTAACTACCGTTTATTGTTTATATTAAATAGTGCTTTTTTTGTTTAATAAGAAATGTTTTATACAGTCTCATTTTATATATTTCTTTTTGGGTTTGTAATTTAATGTTATGTTATGTATTTTTGTTTTTTAATTGTTGTTTGTTGTTGTCGTGTGACAAGTGCAATAAAAACAGTAAAAAAAAAAACAGAAAAAAAGTGTTCAGAGAAAGGTAGAGAGAGCACAGTTACACGGGTCCAAAGGCGTGAAGCACTGCACTGGCCACATCTGCAGCTTTATCCGTATAAAGGGTCTCCCTAGAACAGTTTAAGTCAATTTTAAATAGTGCTGCAATGATGGACGGGCAGTTGAAGAGGCGATCGGGATTAAGCTGTATCCCTGTTCAGTGCCTACATTCAGGGTATGTTCTTGATCCATCAGGCAAGATTTTCATGTCTTTGAGGTGCATTGTCCTCAGTCTGGCAATTGTTTTTGTTATTTCCCTGTCGAAGTTAAGCTCGGGAAGTGATGATTTTCTTCGGTTGTTATGGCAGAGCTTCTGTTTTGGAACGGCATTGACGTCGGAAGATGTTGTAATCACGGGGGGCTGGTCCTCGCTTCCTTGGCCAGAGAATCGGACTCTTCTTTCCCTTTGATGTCGACGTATGCCGGGATCCATTGAAGCATACAAAGATTCTTCTTTTCCTCAATTAAGGACAGGAGGGTATTGATCTTTTGGGCGAGGTTTGTATTTCCTTTTTGGAGGGCCTGAAGAGCAGATCTGCAGTTCGTGAAGATTACTATGCCATCAGAGGGGTTGAGTGTTATCTAAGTGAGGTAAATACTCAGAGCTTCTTTGATTGGGATGAGTTCGCTTGTGAAGTTGGAGGCGATTTTGCCTGCTGTAATTTTGTGTCTGGAAGAGTAGGTTATAAAGATTCCGGTTCCACCTCTATCGCAGTCAGAATTTGAAGAGCCGTCGGTGTAAGCAGCGACCAAGTGTGGTTTTAAAATCTTGGCAATAGTTTCCATTCCTTTCCTCTTGATTGTTTCTTGAGGCTCTTTTTTGCAGCAGGGTTCGAGGAGATTCAAGTTTATATTCACAAAGGAGGGTGGTTTGACCTGGAACCTGGGTTCTTGAAAGATGTCAAGGCTCGTGTGCTGTAGGTTGATGTCCTGTCTGATGTTTTTGTCGTACTGGAGAGTAGAAGATCTTTTTAGCCTGTTTTTTTCCGACCAGTTCCGAAAGGTGACTTTTGAGATATGTTGTTCGTGATTGCTCCTGATTTTTTTTGTGAATTTCACTGTGGCGAATTTTCTCCGATTTTCCAATGGGGTTAGGCCACATTCAGTTTCAGCTTTCAAATTATTTGTAGATGAGATGGGTCCAATGATGGCTTTGGAAGCTCTGTACTGGACGGAATCGTTTTTTAATTGTAACCACTATTTATGGTTTACCATTATAGTAGTAACTTCTTTTGGTATTTATTTGCCGTTCCCACGTAATCGATTTCAGCAAAAAGAAATATATATAAGCCTATAACAGGTGATGCAGCAAGTCATCAAGAATACAAAAACATTATAAAAACCTTCGTTTACGCCCCAAAAATTTAAAATTTTGGAAAATAGAAATCCACTCCCCACACGTATAAACGTTACTAATTTAACGTGTTGGCTTTATTTTTTGACGTAATAAATCGCAAACTCCCTCAAAATGTAATGAAACTTGCCGTTGACTCCCTAAAATTACAAATTAAAAAAAAAAAACAACTTTTACAAAACACTCTTAGCACTACGGCACCACGTTTCACCCGGCACACAAACCTTATAGAATTTTAAAACGCGCACACATATCTTATTTTTTGACGATAAGTCGCAAAATTATTCAAAAAGAACGAAGCAAACACTTACAGACCTTATTCTACGCACAAAACAGAAAATATTGCATTGAACATTTACACATTTTTTATTTCTGTCGCCAAAAAACGATAGCACTTAACACCACGCAAAGCGTGTTAAATAGGTTTGTTAAAGTTGATTTTTTAAAAATTTGTAATTTTTGGGAGTCACCACCAAGTTTAATTACATTTCGAGGCATTTTGCGAGTCACTACTTTAAAAAAAATAAAGCCAAAACGTCGAATTTGTAATGTTTTAGGTGTGCCGTGGAGAGAGAACTGCTATTTCCCAACATTTTTAATTTTAGGGGCGTAAGCGAAAGTGTTTATAATTTTTGTCGTATTCCCAATGATTTTCTACATCGCCAGGTACAAATGTTTTTACTAAAATAGATTACGCGGGAACAAGAAATAAATGCCATTCTTTTGTTAAAAAAAAACATTTTTAAATAATACAAAATTCGGAGTTAGTTCAGACCTTGACAAGTATTACAATATTTAAAAAATTTCCTCATCAAAAAGTCCGTGTAACTGTTACAATCAATTGGGTTTCTCTCTTATTGTTAGCTCTCTACAGATGTTTTCATCCGCTTGTATAGACTGGAGAGAACCTTCGAGGTGCCCGCATCAAGGGGCGCCTACACAATCATTCGTCCTTGGACCACATACCTAGAGATTTTTGCATAACTTTTCTACAGTAGTGTTTATTTTTGTTTTTGTGTACACTTATTCCTCACTATGGTTTCTTAATGCTTTTTATGACCATAGAAAAGTCTCTATAGTTACGTTGATTGTTATTTTACTTTCTTTTCCCTGGCGAAAAACTTCGCCAACAACAAATTATAACTAAGCTAACCTAGGACACTAAATCTAAATATCCAATACTAATGTCTAATACAAAACTACTACTACGGAATAAAAACTAAACACTTAACACTTGGTTATTTATAATAATAACTTTATACTAAAATTTAAAACTCGTGCTGATTGTTTAGATACTAAAAATATAAATAGTTAAAAACTAAATTAATTCTAAAATTAAAATAGTTAACATTTAGTAAATAAATTGATGTGACGTAAGAAGGCTATGAAGTGGTCAATGGCCGTGGCATCGTCCCTTAACACCGCTTTTAAACTCCCTCGAAGGTAGCAGCGTTGACGAACTTACGTCAACTCATCACATTCAAATAGAACACAAGACAGAACTGACTGGTGGATTCTCGTATTGCACCAACCATCCATGTTTTGATTAAGAGTAACCACAACTTCCTCCCTACGAATCGAACGTCTGGAAAACCTCCCGGCGGACGGTTTTCTTTCTTTTTTCCCTCAGATCGTTTAGATTCACAGTTTACCATTCTTCATTCAGAGCATCGACTAGAGCTTACTTTACTTTGTATACGACGTCAGACGCCATGACACGCCGTATCGAAGACAGCATACTTATAGATGTCGATAGATGACAGTACACTTGTAGATAAATTTCGTCTCTTCTGCTTTTGAGTTTCCGATTATTTCCCATTGACCAGGCAACCCTTAATTAGAGTATGTGTAATGAACAAAGTTGTAGGCCTATGTATAATTATTGGCGGTATTTCACGAGTACGTACATAAAAAGAATCTTGAATCGATAAATAGTACATATAGTATTATATAATAAAAGCAATAACAAGGAATATAAAAAACAATGGTTTACTTAGGATCATAAAAAAAAAAATATTCTAGTTACATTTTATTAAATCATTACAGTTAATATAAGTAAAGTAACATAACCTATGAGTTAAATCAGATTTCTACCGCATAACCTATAACATAACATCAGCTGTTCTATGAAATCATATGTTATCACTTGATATAAAAAAACAAATAGGACGAAACAACTATATTGCATACCTTGCCCTTTTGTGAATTCTCCCGTATAAAACTAAAATTAATTCATTATATTTAATGTATGAATTAATATACGAAAAAAAACTGTATTAACATGAAGAGTCATCCACTACAGGTTTTAAAAAAATGTATTTGAATTTGAGTGGATCAATAATAAGCATTTTGTAACGATTGAAAATTTGAACAAGCTTTGTATAAAAGGAGAGTGTGAACTAATAGTAGAAAAAAATGAGAAATAGATATGAACACACAAGAAAACGATCGTGTTTAGTTATACTTACACAGACTGTTCATGTCGACCGTCACTTTAACAAGATTTTTCAAGTTCCATTGGCGTTAAAAAATACAAAATTTTCGATACATGGAAATCATCGGTGCGGGGCTCGGAAGCGGTACCTGGTTCCTGTTAGTAATCGATTATGCGATTGTGGTTCACATTGAATCGTGCGATACAAGTTGCAACCGTGTTGACCGTCATACAGTTGCTGAATCACCGACTGTAAAAGTGAGAAATTAATTTGAAGCGGTGTTTGGATCGTCGTGGGACAACACCGGAAAACGGGCGAGGGGGTGAGGAAACTTCTCATTTTCTCAAGAAGCGTGGTCACGCCTCGTGTAGACAATGGCGACATGGGAAGATCGGGCGTGGTAACCCCATGGCTTTCCCACGGCTTTAGACTAACCGAAAATAAAAGACTAAAGTATTCGGCGCAGGTTCTGTTAATTGGACCACTGCAACTGTTTATTCATCAAGTAATGGGCGGTTTCTTGCGACCAATACGTAATCATACTCTGGCCGTCGCTACTAACAATGGGTGCGACAACTAAAGGACGTAGCTGACGGTAACAATTGAAGAGGCCAGGGGGAAAATATAAGGGTTCAGTTTTTAAGGACATTTAGATGAACGTTATTTCTTACACATAACACAGAATCTCGTAGTATGTCCATTGTGCGCATACAATTTGAGGGTACAAAGTTAATGCAATTTAAAATATTTTTATATTTGTTGATTCTATCTTCATGTGAGCTACTAGTTTTCACTAAAACACTTGTAAATATGTTACAACTTGCTTATAGTAGCACTTACTTATATTTGTTGATTCCATCTTCACGTGAGCTACTAGTTTTCACTAAAACACTTGTAAATATGTTACAACTTGCCTATAGTAGCACTTAGCCTACTTATATTTGTTGATTCCATCTTCACGTGAGCTACTAGTTTTCACTAAAACACTTGTAAATGTTACAACTTGCCTATAGTAGCACTTACTTATATTTGTTGAGGACGACCGTTTCGGGAGATGAGTCTCTTTTACTATAGGCAAGTATAACATATTCTCAAGCGTTTGTAGTTAATATTGGTATAGTTTTTAGTTTTCACTAAAAACTAGAGTTACTGTCTGATTTAACAATGGGACAATGTCCCGAAACGGCCGTCCTCAACAAATATAAATAAGTGCTACTATATAGAAAATTTGCGAAATATTTACAAGGGTTTTAGTAAAATATTTTTATTGTGCACTTTACTATGAGTCTTGAAAAATTAAATTTCTATTTTCTCAAAGCCATTTGAACATTCACCTACCCCTGCCTTATACTCGTAAAATGTTTTTCAACTAAATATTAGTTGAACTATGAATTGTTAACACGTTGGCTGCAAAAGGTCTCTAGCGTAAAGTTCATAAGGTGCTGAAATTTTTTAAAATTTATTCTGATGGTTTTGCTTTAGAAATAAAAAATATGACAAAAATTAATTTTGAGCCTTGAAAAAGGAAAAAAATACCAGGCCACAATTTTGTCTCCGACGGTAGCAATTTGCGAGCGTCCCGTGATTATCAGTATTTTATTTTTTATGTTATGCATGTAATTCACATTTGTAACTGTAATAAATAATAAATAATAATCATTGAAATAATAAATATACATTATTTCGTGAAATAAAAAATACGAATTAGCGTTTAAATTATTTAATAAAAATTATATAAAAATTTTTGCGATCTCGTATAAATCAATAGGCCTATGAGTGTTTTCAGTTTATACAGTGTCAACTCCTTCCAGTTATTTATTCTTCACAATAGCTTGAGATTTGGTTTAGCAAACATTCCATGCATAAATATTAGTAGCTTTCACAATATTCTCCAAAAATATGTCATCAGGAAGTAGTCTGAAACAGTCATAGGGTCGACTTCCTCCCGGGAATGAACGATAAATTTATCCGTTGTTTCCTTTGTAAACAGAAAGTTGCGAAGGCCTAATGTACTAGGTGTCCATTAAGGATTATCTATTTCTTCTTCCAAATCGGAATCAGACAGTTTCTCGCGGTCGTAATCGACTCCCTCTGTAGATGGATCCGAGTCACTGTCGTGGCGATCGTCGTCGCTTGCCTCAGACTCAGCATACGCAGGAGCCCCATTTGTAGGGTCCCTATACTTTGATTTAAAGTAGAATAGGAATGGGTCTGTGGCAGGGTAGGGATGCGGAGTTGTTAGTTCAAACGGAGTGACTCTCAACCCACGATCGCCAGCGGCGAACGAAGAAGGCTTCAGCACTAGTAAATAACTCCACCACAGCTACGGTGAAATTGAGCGACGAACGGAAGTTTAACGTCGAATTGGCAACTAGGCTCACCCACGTATTAAGATGGAACTTCCCATTCGCTCAGATGGCGGTATCCCCCGCTCCCTCTGCCCAATTTCACCTATATAGATTCCTATTCTGTTTTAAATCATACTATAGTACACTCTACTAAATCACTGGTATTAAATTAACAGTCCTTAGAAGTCTCTGGCACACATTCCCTGTCGCAAACCATGTCACTCACAGCCACGGACATGCACTAAACTCTCACACTACTGACACAAAAATGGCGGGAAATCTTAACTAAACTAAAACAAACATCCGACATACGTCACCTTGACGCAGCAACACTCAACTAAGTCTCTTGTACAACGATGGGGTAGATAACAACATATCCGAATAAAATGCTAACTGTCTCCGATCGGAGACGGCTGCATCCAACTGGCGCTCGACCCCGGCCGCAGTGAACGTGTTTAAGCTGTATTTCTAATGTTTCTATAATTTACTCGGTTCCATCTCTAGTTGCCAAAGAACGACTAGTTTTAGTTTTGGTAATACAGCCAGCCTCGTTTGTACCATCTTTTAATTTCTTTTTTTATTAGTTCACACTCATATTTATATCTTGTACAAATTTTCGATTGTTATTCAAATACTTTTTATTAGTTCATTCAAGTTCTATTAAATTTTTTAAAACGTCTATTGGATGACAATTGATGTTAATACAGTTGTTTTCAAATATTAATTCATTAATTAAATGTAATGAATTAATTTTAGTTTTTTATGTGAGAAAAACCTTTTACAAAGGGGCAAGGTGTGCAATATAGTTATTTCGTCCCATTTGGCTTGAAATAAGTGATAACATATATATGATTTCATAAAACAACTGATTTTGTTGTAGGTTATGTAGTAGAACAGCGGTTTCAACTCATATGTTATGTTACTTTATTTATATTAATTGTAATTATCTTAATAAAAAGGAACTAAAATAAAATTGTTCTTGGTTTACATAAGAATCGGCTTCAAAAATGTTTTGTTTATAATATTGTTAATAATAGAAGGACATGTACAGGTGAACCGGGTGTCCGCTCGGAGCCCTGGATCAATGATTTGCATTTACCGAAAATTTAGTATGTTTAACGCGAATGGAACTTAAACATTTCTGTTTAAAGTGACATGAGACAGTGTATTGTGGAAAAGTGTAGAAGAGTAAGAAAGATGGTGAAAAGAGAAGAATGGTAACAAGGAGTCTTACTTGTTTTCTACTCTATCATTTTCTCAAAGTACGCAGATTGATCTTAAATGTAGAGCATCTCTAGATGTTTCATGTGAAACCTCTACCCCCATGAATCCAATCTCAAATTCGTGACTAAAATCCGAGTGACTAGTGTTAGGCTCGACACGGGCCCGTGACACCAGCCTGCAAGAGTCTTAGGACTTTGCTATAAGGCCCTGGGACGAGGCGAACTCCAACCAGATACAACGGTCTGGTCGATTTCCCAGAAGCACTCGAGACCAGTAGACCGGCTGAACGGTCAGGGTTCTGTTCATCAATACTCGTTCTGATTATTTCGATCCAGGTAGAGCAATCGGATTCTTATCCACTCTCTGTTGGCCTTACCTAAGAGCTGGACCCTCATACTCGGGGCTTGGTCCTTCCCATTGGGCCTTGAGAGCTGTTTAAAGTGACAGTCGACGTCTTGAAAGTTCGTGTAAGTGTAACTCAACACAGTTGTTCTTTTAAGTGTTCATATGATTTATTCTTTAATTTAGCTGTTTTTATTACGTAGTACTATATGCACTTATTATGTATTCTTGTCATACATCAGTTTTATAATAGTATCTGCTCTATAACCATATTTTTTGTTTGTGTAAACTGTAGAGTTGTTTTTATTACATAGTACTATATGCACTTATTATGTATTCTTGTCATACATCAGTTTTATAATAGTATCTGCTCTATAACCATATTTTTTGTTTGTGTAAACTGTAGAGTTGTTTTTATTACATAGTACTATATGCACTTATTATGTATTCTTGTCATACATCAGTTTTATAATAGTATCTGCTCTATAACCATATTTTTTGTTTGTGTAAACTGTAGAGTTGTTTTTATTACGTAGTACTATATGCACTTATTATGTATTCTTGTCATACATCAGTTTTATAATAGTATCTGCTCTATAACCATATTTTTTGTTTGTGTAAACTGTAGAGTTGTTTTTATTACATAGTACTATATGCACTTATTATGTATTCTTGTCATACATCAGTTTTATAATAGTATCTGCTCTATAACCATATTTTTTGTTTGTGTAAACTGTAGAGTTGTTTTTATTACATAGTACTATATGCACTTATTATGTATTATGTCATACATCAGTTTTATAATAGTATCTGCTCTATAACCATATTTTTTGTTTGTGTAAACTGTAGAGTTGTTTTTATTACATAGTACTATATGCACTTATTATGTATTCTTGTCATACATCAGTTTTATAATAGTATCTGCTCAATAACCATATTTTTTGTTTGTGTAAACTGTAGAGTTGTTTTTATTACATAGTACTATATGCACTTATTATGTATTCTTGTCATACATCAGTTTTATAATAGTATCTGCTTTATAACCATACTTTTTGTTTGTGTAAACTGTAGAGTTGTTTTTAGTCAGCAAAACCATATTTCTTTTTTATTTTTGTTTATATTGAGTTTGTATGACTTCGGTCTGATTAAGTAAGTAATTTTCCTAAAAAAAACTATGGTTACCATATATGAAAGAGCGTAAACTGTGAGTTTTGAGCTTCCGAGGGTCACACGGATCTCTTGACGCCTTCGGATGGTGGCGGAGGCAGCGTGGTCGGTAGCCGAGAGTAGATCCCATCAGTAGTACAGCAGTAGTAAAGAAGGTTCCGTATAAAATGCCCATAGGAAAGTAGGAAAGGAATTATAATGTGATTGATGTGTAGGCCTATCGATTCTAAAACTCGTAAACGTAACCCATGAGAGACAAGAAACGGAGTATAATGTGATTAGAATATCGATTCAGAACCTAAGAAACGGAAATGTAATGCAAACGTCCGAAGAACTTAAAACATCGTAATGAAAAAGAACTTAAAAAATCTATTATAAGTTTTTGAAATATCGAATCAGGAAAAAGTGGTTGAATTATCATCGATTGAAAACATTTTAAAAATAACGTATAAGTAAAAAACGGAATTATGATAAGGCTACAATATTATTGAAATATCGATTAGAAACCAAGTTGTTTAAATATCGATTCAAAACGTATAAATAACACATATAACCTAAGAAACTCCATTTTATGTGATCGGCAATAAAGTCAGAAATCCTTATTAATGTGGGTGGATTTTAAGATAATTTATTTTCCATAAAGTTCATATGTGTTATAGTTCTTAAAAACTTAATATTTCCACTGCATATCATAAAAAGGCTTTTAAAATATTTTTTTAAACTACAAATGTTTTTGTCCGTAAATCCCGACTTTATCCAAACTTTCTTATTTCTGAGTCCCACTGGGTACTTGGTTTGAGTTTTATCTGATAAAAAGAGATATTAAAATATTAAATAAATACGATAACGATTGCTTATCAAATCTAAAATATTTATTTTAATAAAGCAACGTTTCGGCAACTAGTTTGTGGCCATTATCAAACCTGAAAACAATATTATTAAATCTTTTGACTAAATTTTATTGAATGTTATAAATTTAAAATATAGTAATGAGTGTAGTAGTATTTATACATGCAATTAAAAGCAATGTAATATTTATTGTTTTCAGGCTTGACTAGTTGCCGAAACATTACATTATTAAAATAAACATCTTTGGCTCGGTAAGCCAAAGGTTCTTAATTATTTAATACATAATTCGAGTGCTTAAATAAACAAGTTATTAAAATGATTTTTAACAATATGTCAAATAACCTAAATAAAAACGCTAATTTTGCGCGTTAACAAGAAACAATCAGAGCATCAGTTTAACACTAACTTATTAACGTGCCTCCTGAACTGAGAAAAGTTGTCCATCGGTACATAAGCCTATTTACTGCTAAAGATATGAAACAAACAACAGCTAAACGAAAATGAAGAATTGGCAACGTGAATCATGATTAAGAAGGTTCTAAGAGTTTTTTTTCTAAAATTGCAGACGTTGCTTACTTAAGATTTCCAGAATCTTCGTTTCGCTCCCAATACGAATATTCGATACAATTTAGACAGAACAATTCTGTAATTTGTTCTATTTCTTCAGTAAGTATAATCGTTAAAGTGCAACATCGGTTAGTAGTTTTCCTCAGCGCAATTAGCTGAGCATAAATTAAAGCTAGGAATGCGGTACCGACTCCGTGAATAGTTACTTGAGCTGGCTGTATCTAGAGACAAGACGATAGGCTAATGTAGTCTAACAGGAAACTGTCCAGGTCAATGCAACAAGGCGGGAGGGGAGGAGAGAGTGCCTTGAACCTACGCACAGATACAACTGGACGTCTGTGATCCAACCTACAGTCTCTCAACTCCAGTAGTTCCGGAGAAGCAGATTGTAATCGCTTTGTTATTGCGCGACTCTTGTATAAAGGGTCTAATTTCAGGGTGGGGCAACTCTGCTCGTCTACCAACAATTAAAAAAATTATTAACTTTTGATTTTTAGGAAACAGCTTTTTTAATACCATGTATAACTGTAGTAAATTATAACCATAAAGTACCAAACACATTTTGGTTTAAAAACAAGTAATATAAATAAAAATGTATTAAAGCTAATTCCTATTTAGAGCAACAAAGAAACATTTTATTGTAGTTGCTTTTTATCTAGTAATTACAATTAATATAAATAAAGTTTTGTAAATTTGTTAAAACTTACAGAAACAGAACGTTTTCGATAGCTATGTGGCGATCTTCATCAGTGTCTTCTGCTTGGAGATGTCAAGTCAAGCGGTGACGGCTTTAAAGGCAGGTTTTCGATAGTATCAAAGAGTATGGGTGATTTGTATTGTGTTTGTTCGTTTAATATGTTTGTACTTTGTGTGTGTCTGTAACATCCAACACAAACAGGCTGCCTTCAGATCCATTCTCCATAGACTTAAAAAGTCCCAATAACCACAGAAAACATAAACAAAGAACTAGACACAATTAAATATTTAGCATACACAAATGGATACAACACCACAATAAGAGACAAACTATGGTACAAAATACAAAAAAAAACACTAAAATTAACACTACAGACAGGAAAAACAAATACATCACGTTACCATACATAAAAAAACAACAAAGAAAATATCCCGCAAATTTCAAAAAATAGGATACAAAATATCATACAAAACTAATAACAAGTTTCAATACAAATACTACACGACACTAACAACAAAGATAAACTACAAGCACCAGGCGTATACAAACTGAACTGCAACGAATGTAACAAATTCTACATTGGACAAACAGATCGCAGCTTTAAACAAAGGGTAGAGGAACACAAACAGAACACCAACTCAACATTTTAGAATCACATAAAAGAAACAGGACACAAATACACAGACATTTACCATAACCTAGAAACCCTACACATCAACAAAAAAGGACCACATCTCAACACATTAGAACAAAATGAAATTTACAGACACTCACAAACACAAAGTACAAACATATTAAACGAACAAACACAATACAAATCACACATACTCGTTGATACTATCGAAAACCTGCCTTTAAAACCGTTACCACTTGACCCAACATCTCCAAGCAGAAGACACTGATGAAGATCGCCACATAGCGATCATTACGTTCTGTCTCAGTAAGTCTTAGTCAAGGATAGTCATAAACTATTGTTTAAGTGATTAATAAGATTCACCGAACGTAATGGACTACAAAATTCAAGAATAAATAAAGTAACAAACCTATGCGTTAAAACAGCTGTTCGACCACATAACCTGTAATATAAAATCAGCTGTTTTATGAAATTATATGATATCACTTATTTTAAGCCAAATGGGACAAAATAACTATATTGCATACCTTGCCCCTGTGAAATGTTTTTCTCCCTTATAAAACTATAATTAACTCAGTAAATTTAGTTAATTAATATTAAAACAAAACTATTAACATCGTGTCGTCCTACAAGTTTAAAAAAAAATTAGCCTATATTTGAATTTGATTGGATGAATAAAAAGTATTGTTATTATCTATTTAAACAAAATATATAAGTATATAATATGATAATAAAAGGAATTGAATAATTGATATTTGATATAATGCAAGTATATCAAATTAAAGAATATTATCTATTCTTCTACCAAAAATTAAAAAAAAATAATTTCACTTTTGATTTTTAGAAAAAAGCTTTTTTATTTGGCTCAATACATATACAGTAGAAACTCTCTAATTCTTCTCATTCGGGACGGAGGGGTAATGAATTAGAGAAAAAGATGAATTACGAAAAGTCGTGAAATAAGTATATAATTATGGGTAAACATAGCGCATAAATGCGTAAATAGTTAAGTAATGCGATTACTGTTGTACTAGCATTGCTTATGTCGGCCTAAAAACTCAACATCACTATTACACAGCACTATAAAAATACAGAAGCCTGGGGATGTAGTTCCTAATTACAAATACAGTAGGCTACTCTATTTTCATAGGACATTAAAAAAATTATAGGGCTTGTGAATATAATAACACTAGCAAGATACCATACGGTGTATTAAATTTATTTACGTTTTAGTTTTTTTAAAAAGTCTGTCATTTTCTTTTGTACTAAAGAACTCTTCTCTAATTGCGCCTATACTACGTGACAGTGCAGCCAATGTTTGGGTATTACTGTGACGAGTTACATAAGTAGATGAATTAAAAAGTGACGAATTAGAGAGGTTCTACTGTATAACTGTAGTAAATAATAAGTATAATTTATCAGACACAAGTTTAACTATAATAATTATTGCAATATAAGTTTTCTTATAAATTAAAATATTAAAACAAAATACTTCATAATAATTTATACCTTATATTAATATTGCTATTAACAATTCTACCTTAGATAATATTGTACCTTAAGATTTTGGTTTAACCTTTAATATCATTTATTTTAAATTTCGTGTATTTCGGGAGTGGCCCGTGCCCCTCGGATCTACTGTAAATACCATTGTATTGCGCAGCAAGTTACGAGTTAACTCGCCTGCGTGGACAATTTGGTTAACAAGCGGTTTATATTTCAGGAATTAGTAAACGTTAAAAAGCCTCATCCGCTGAAATGTTACGTAAGAAGCTTCGTACTTTTTTCAACTCTTTCTATAAGTTCACACTCTCCGTATATATATATATATATATATATATATATATATATATATATATATATATATATATATATATGTAAATTCAAAGAATAAATATATTCATTAAAAGTATTCTTGTTTTTGAAATTTTTTAAATTTATTAACTATATTACAAGAAAACATATCACCATATTTAATATATATCTTATTCAAATTTTCAATCGTTGATAAATACTATTTATTCATCCACTTAAGTTGAAATACATTTGTTTTAAACTTGTAGTGGATGAGACTTGATGTTAATTCAGTTAGTTTTTTGTAATATTAATTCATTAATTAAATTTAATAAATTTTAGTTTTATATGGGAGAAAACCATTGATATTGATAAAGGAGGCAAGGTATGCAATGTAGTTATTTCGTCCCATAATGTTATAGGTTATGTGGTAGAACAGCTATTCTAACGCATAGGATCTGTTACTTTATTTATATAATTGTGACTATTTAATAAAAAGTATCTAAAATACATTTATTCTTTGTAGGAAATGATTTGAGTATTTTTTTATATGGTTAAAAATTAAATACATTTTAAAATTTTGTTTTAATGCAATTTGTGTTTGTGTTTATACTTATAGTTTACTAAGTACTTTTGTAATTATATTCCTCCAAAACGTTTTTCTGGCCACGTCACTGCCCCTAGAATTTGTATAAAGTAGCAATCTTTCATTGGGTAGACACAGTTTTTTAATGGGCCAGCTTAAATAACTCTGACAATGGTGTGCAATGTTTTAAACTTCATGATAGCTTTCGGACACAGGTATGTAGTATGCGCGTACAATGTACAAACTTTGTTTGGCCATGGTGGCCTATATGGGGGAATACGAATTTTAAAGAGCGCCTAGCTGGGCTTATATCCATGGCAGAATCTGTAACAGTGGATGAAGTTCGTAACGAACCACCAAAGAACATTGAAAGCCTTAGAGATCGTCTTAATTCTTGCAAACCTTCAACCTACAGGAATACCCTCTGCATGCACTTGAGTACTCTTTAAATTTGGGGTGTACAGTAGATGAATCTCGATAATTCGAGGTAGGGGGGACCGACACCCCCTCGGATTACCGCAAACTCGGATTACACGGAAATACGTTCCTGTGCATTAGAAAAAATAGGGGTTTTAATGAACTCTAATACAGTATTATAATTAAGAATGTACAAAATCAGTTTAGAGAACTTTATATAGACATTTCTTGAAAACCCGACTCATTTCTTTTGCATACCGTATTAATATAAACATATCTTAGAAGTCCGGCTCGTTTCCTTTGCATACCGTACTGAAATGAACTTTTCTTTGAAACCCGACTCATTTCCTTTGCATACGTATGACTATAAACATTTTTTTGGAAGCCCGAGTAATAATTTTCTTTCAACAAGGTAAAATAGGCGCAAATAGAAATAGGTTGGAATTTAATGAAAGCTCGAATTATCGGGACTAGGAATTTCGAGACTCTACTGTATTTAAAAGGGAAATATTTAATTGACTCTTCTGTCCTGATGTTTACGTAAAAAATGATGTATTCAAAGTATAAATGCCCTAGTCCCTCAGGAATGCCAATATGACCTTTTCCAGATAGGGTTTTTCGTTTCGCGACTGTGAATGACTAATTCGTATAGTGCGGACCACGTAACCGTGCACTTGGCCTTGAGAGATCGCAGTAGGCGAGACGTAAGATAAAGGGTTAGTATTAGTAAACATGATAAGGACTGTCAAAATACTGTCTTGCATGAGATGGTCGATATTAGATACATTCGATGATAAATTAGCTTCGGTATGATATAACAAACAATCTTGAAATATGTGTAGCCATATGGAATGGAGAAGCTTTTGATGTATGGAATATTCTAAATATGTAACATGTTTTCAGAAGTGCTAGTACACAAGAAATCTAGTGCGATCTCTCAGGGCCAAGTGCACTGTTACGTGGACAGCACTTTTTTATACGTTTATAATAGTACTAAAATAAAAATTGTCTTTGCATTACAATAATGGCAATGTAAGAAATTTCATTCAGATCCTGTGGATCTTGGACCTTTAATAATGTTATCAAACTGAATTCACAAAAATATATTTTTCAATTCTACATTAGTAACTCTTGTATATTTTGGCGAAATTAATATAATGAAAGACATGAAATTTAATCAAATGAATTAATAAACACAATAAATATATACAACTCCCAATTATAAAACTTTATTTTCATACCCGTTTCAATCACTTATGCCATTATCATCAGTGATGCTACAACAAACATATGTAGGTTCACATAAAGATCTATAAACTTATTTAGTGCATATTCAATTATAGTAATATGGTTCATTAAAATTCCTGTTTTTTCTAATGCTCAGGAACGTATACCAGTGTAATCCGAGGGAGCCTCAGTCCCATTTTACCTCGAGTTATCGAGACTCTACTGTAGATAAAAACTACAGTCTATATTGAAATCTTGAGTTATATTAGTTCAATATAGTCATTCAGCCTGCGTTGAGTTTATATTTGTGGTTTTGGAGTAGTTAGTAGACGCTTCTCTTAGAACCCACCCTCGTTAGTCAGGATCCACCAGTAATGCTCAATGCAAGGGAATATTTATCTACCTACCTTTAACCTAGATCTTATCTGAGTTCTCTTATCTCTCCAATGTCGCTGCTCATTAGGCGAATATAGTCTGATTATTCATTACGCTTTACATGTTATCTGTACTTGATTGTAAACGTTATGTAAGATATAGCACACGCATTATTAGCTGTCTATAAATATTGTAGCAGCCTTGATACGTTTACATACTTTATATGGCAGTTATGCGAAAAAGGCTTAGGTTAGTTAGGTTAGGTTAGTATTATCACTGATAATGATGACATAGGTCTTCGAAACGCGTTTGAAAATGAAGCGATTAAAATTAGGAATTTATACACAATTATTTAATAATATTTTATGTTATCTTTAAAAATATCAGGGGCGTAGGGAAGGGGAGTTTGGGTGTTGACCCACACTAGGTTTTTTTTTAAAATCTTTCATCGGCAAGAAAATTAAATAAATTAACCAGTTTTATAAATTTCAAATCAGTTTCAAAACTCATGCGGAAATTTAAATATTACTTCAACACAGTTTACTTTTAAAACGAGTTAATAATTACTTCACAAATACTCCAGCCATAATAATTTAACATTTACTCGCTAATACTCTGATCATACATACCAGGAATGTACTCACCCTATTCCTGTCATATTTATCTACCATGTACTCACAAATACTCAATCCTTACTTATTTTTCATGTACTTGCAAATACTCAGTGGTTACTTATCTGTCATGTACTCACAAATACACCAGCTTCACTGTCAGACTTATAATCTCAAGTACACTAATCATATGCTTCACACTTGTACTCACAAATACTCCAGCTCTACTTATCTGTCATATACTCACACATACTTATCAGACATTTACTCACAACTACCTTGTATGTACATATCAGATATATCCTCCAATACTCGACCGATTCTGTCATGTTGACACATTGATTCCCGCCATAAGTATCTGACAAGTACTCATAAATACTGTGTTCAGTCTTATGAGACATCTGCTATCAAATATCGTCATACTTATCATATATTTACTCTGAAATACTCCAGCCATACTCATCATTAATGCAATCATAAATACTGCAGCCTTACTTATCTGACATTTACTTACAAATGGGCATAAGCTTCGGGCAGGCATGTAATCCCAAATACTATAGCGTTACAAGTAGTACGTATACTCACAAATACGGATGTCATACTTGTACAAGTACTCACAAATATGTCAGTCATATTTATCGGACATTTACTCACAAATACTCCAGTCATATTTATCAGAGATTTACTCACAAATATTCCAGTCATATTTATCAGAATTTACTCACACATACTGTAGTCATATTTATCAGACATTTACTCACAAATATTCCAGTGATATTTATCAGTCATTTACTCACACATACTCCAACCATATATATATATATATATATATATATATATATATATATATATATATATATCCGTCTGTACTCACAAATACTCAACCATCCTTATCATAAATTAACTCGTAAATACGTGAGCCATATATATCAGGCATTTATTCACAGATGAGCCGGCTATTCTTCTGTGACATCTATTAGTCAATACTCTGGCCGCATTACCTAATAGGTTCAAGCCTGGTCCATATAGAACCAAAACGTGGGCTTAGGATCGAGAGGGCACTGCAAACCACTAAAACCCATTTTCCTTTCTGAGCTTTAATATCTCCGAAGTATGTTCCCACATAGCATTGAACGAGAACTTTCGCTACATTGTTAGTAAAGTATGAATGTTGACAATTATAGAAGATTATATTTTTATTAAGTCACAGGCAGGTTTTAGATTTAAAAGCCAGTAGTGTGAGAATTGCGGACTTCCTTCACTATGGCTACACGTCCGTAATGCTTATGTAATGTCTGCCGGAAGTTAAGATACCATGTAGAGGTCTGTATCTTTTATGTTGCCTTTTTAGTGAGAAACGTATGGAGAGGGGATAGATATAGCATCTGTAATGGTTTTGAGTTAACGTTTCGTCCAATCAGAGAATGCATTGTTTGTCGGTAATTGGTTGTGACGTCATGGGATTTATAAACGTTCCAAATATAGTCTCGGGTGTGAAACGAAATTAAACTTTTAGAATTTTTCATTCCAAGAAACCTTTTCGAATGTACCTGTAAAGTCTATCTTCTTCAAGTAAAGGTTTTTTACGAAAGATACTTAAGGGATTGATTTTGGAATTTTTAGAGCCCTATTTTATTTTCCTTTCGTGTTTGAGTTTTTAATTCAGTCAGGAGTTCTGTAACTATAATTATATATATATATATATATATATATATATATATATATATATATATATATATATATACATATTTCTTTCACCATTGCTTTCTTTTATTTCTTTTTTTCTACGACAGCAATATCGTTTTTTCAATAAGCAAGTAAATTGAATGATAACATGATTTAATGTAGGCCTATCAGTTATTTTTGTTATATGTTATGTTAAAAAATCAACTTTTTTTAACACGTATTTTATGTCATATTATTTAATGAACATTGTTAAAGGAAAAGGGTTATTATTAAATAGTATTAATGAGTTAATAAATATATTTATTTATTTTAATTTTGATAAATCTCAATATCAATAATTCAATATAACAATAACAATAAATTACGTATTTTTAATCCAATTTTTGAAATGAAACCATTCTTAGTCTGTCATTTTTTTAAAACTGATTTCAATTGAATTTGTTGAAAAAATTGTATTTAGTAAACATTTATTGTAATATATGTTTCTTGGTAATTACATTATTTTTTTATTAACTACAGTAAATATTAGTGTTTATTAAATAAATTCCTCAAATAGAGATAAAAATATGAATGAAAAATTTATAAATTCATATTTTCGGCGATTTCGTTAAAAATTTTGCAAAACTATTGGCTCTAATTTGTTAATTGTAGTTCAAATATTTCGTAAGAAGAAGCGTCTTCCGACATCTGCACCAAACGGTCAAATGACGTCATAAAAGGTTTTTCCGGGAGTTTTCCGATTTCGTGTACGGTGTGTGCTTGTGACGTCATGGGAAGGCAACGTCATAATTTTGTTCGGTGTTTGATAACAATGTAATGTTTTAAAACCTAACATAAGCGGCTTCACGACAACAAGTAGTGGTGTAACAAAGGCAATCACTTGATAAAGCACTGATAATCCAGCACCGGCTGCGACCCGGTAACTTAGTCAAGAGATTGTTTATCAAACTTTAGAGTTTTGATGATACGAATTGCAGTTGTAAGCGATATATAGCTGTGTTGTGCGGTTACACCTTTTTAAATCACCTGCAAGTAGCTTTTCATCGTCAGTTGCTATATTGTTTAATCTATAATCTGCATATAAAGATTACTTTGTGTTAGGACAAGGCTGATACAATACAGGCCCTATGATATAAGTCGGCCAGAGAACAAGTAATACAGAAAAGAAATATCAAGTAAATTCCTACTTAGGTCAACAAAAACAATTTTTATTTCAGTTACTTATTATTAAATAATTACAAATAATACAAATACATACATACGAGTATGACTGAATCACAATATTAAATGGGAAAATAGAAAGCGAAATCAACTAATAAAGTTAATTAATTAAATTTAATTAACGAATTAATATATATATTTTTTTAACTATGTAAACATTAAGTGTCATCCACTATAAGTTTAAACAAATCTATTTGAACAAGATTTATAAATATACTTTGCGAGATTGAATAGCCTACTAATAGTAGGAATCGAGGGTAGGATTTGAAAAATAGGGTACCCTCGAGGTTGTGCGTCTGTCACGCGACAATAGTCACGGGTTTTATTATGGGGAGCAAGGCCTTTGGTACAGGGCTGGGGTTAAGAAAGGGCATTTCTATTGTGGAAGGTCGTTTATTTGGCTGGGATGGAGAAGGTTTTTGTGCTGGGGACAACGTTTATCTAACAACGAGATATGGTTCTTTTTTTTCAGTTCCTTCTATTAGCTCACACTCTCCTTATATACAGTACAACTTTTCATTCGCTAATAAAATACGGTTCTATATATCCAATCAAGATCAACAACGGTTGAAATTATTAATATATTCATCTTCATTTCTGTTAGGAATATTTCTATATGTTTGAGTATATTTTTCTGCCATTCCTAATTTTTCAATATTCTCTTCTGTTGACGCGTTTTGGATTAACTCCATTTTCAAAACTTCAATAGTACTCCTACTAAACGCGTCAAAAGAAGAGAATATTGAAAATTTAGGAATGGCAGAAAAATGTACTCAAACATGTATCAACAACGGTTTTTTTAAACCTTTAGTAGATGACAATTGATATCTGTACATATTTTTTTGCAAATACTCATCCAATAATTAAATTTTATAGAAGTTTATGTCTCGGTCGAATTCTACTGTTTATATATTTTAAATCCAGCACTTTGGCAATGAGCCAACTTTCCCGTAGTTGGAAACAATTACTTAAACATGTTTATGGAATTGCAAACAATTATAAGAGAAAGATCCATTGCAATAATGAAGCATTACAAGAGATGGATAGATTGAGATATTATAAACCACCATCAGTTTCATAAATTAGAGAAAAAAAAATAAAGATTGACAAACAAAAATAATAATCCAACACCATATACTGTATAAAGAGGGATATGGAAAATTATAAGGAAATTTGCTTTCTATTTTATCAATTAATTTTGTGATTCTGTCATATGTATATACATATTTACATTAGTTGTAATTATAAAATAAAAAGTAATTAAAATGAAATTTTACTTTGTTGACATCGGTAGGAATTGTTTTTAATTTTTTTTCGTATTGTTTCTAGATTTGTACTATGAGTGTGTGTGTGTGTGTGTGTGTGTGTGTGTGTGTGTGTGTGTGTGTGTGTGTGTTTTGTGTTGTGTTGTGTTTGTGTGTAGCTTAAACGTGTAAATTAAAGCTTGCATAGCTACTTACAAATTACAGTACAAGAGGTCTTAAGATAGTGGTCTTAAGATAGAGAAATACATTGGAGTAACAATGGGGTCGGTTTACCAACCGGCCCCGCCCTGTAGGGCATCATTCTTTCGCGTGCCGCCACGTTGCCTCTCAGTCCTTTCTAACGTAAACTACCCAACGGCGACGACACTTTTCACTCTCGAGATATTAGATTCTGTAAATTATGCTACCAACAATAAATAATGCTACGGCACTGTGTCCAAAAACTTTAAACAACTCTTATAAAAGTTATTTTATAATTCTGTGTTGTACCGCTTAACGTTGGGTACGTTTGGTCAGCCTATTGTTCCGTCAGTGAATATACGAACATAACTAATTAAATAAAATGTTTGAAGTGTTGTAACAACTTTGTAGGTAATCCTAAATATATTTAAATCACATGTGTACAAGAAATACAAATTTTGTAATATTCAGAAGAGAGTAAACAGAGGCTTGTTTGTCGCCCGAAAATATTCTACGTTTGCTCGGTTTCTCCACTAGCCAGCGTTAATGCTAACTTCCTGGCAGCAATGATTGTAACCCTAACAGTAAGATTTAGATTCTTTTTCTTTTTTATTACTACTATTTATAGTAATAAATAATGAACACTTTCTTTTTATTCAATTAATCTTTGTTTTAATTTAGTCGTTGATTACTCTAGTTATAAAATTTTTTAAATACACTTTTTCTATTAATTTAATTTAATTTAGCACAAGACTTTTTCTCCCAGGTTATTCGGTATGTATTATTTATTATAAATCTATTGAGCACTTCTGGTTACAAAATAAAATTGGTTTATGCAAATAATTCTTTAATAAATTTTAGAAATGAATTTCCTAGGCCTGGAGTTATTAGTTTTTTAAAAGAATATTAAAATGTTTTTAAATTAATTTAATTAACTGATTTTGCTTATAAGAATGGTTCTACAATATTAACTTAAATACTAATTACAAATTTTTCCTTAATCTAGTACTTAGCTGAGACTTATTGTTCTTGTTAAAATTTATAGCCTTTAAATTTATTTTATAATCAAATTTCTTTCACCACTATACTTTTTTATACTTTCACAAACATTAGGTTCTATTAACTTTTATTTAGGCTAGCTTTCTTTATATTCAAATTCTTCCTCTAATAAAATTTCTGGACCAACTAAGTTTTGCTTCCAGTACCAAGGCTCTCTTTATTCTTAATGAATTTTTATTGTTGAAACATCTGTTAAATAACACACTGATTATTTGATTTTTCATCTCCTTTCATGAACAGTTAAGTTTTGATACTATATGCAATAATTTTATGTCTTGTAAATTTCCTTCTTAATCTTGTGTTGTTTTATTTATAATTGAGTGCTGTTTCTTCTTTAAATGTGGTTTTAATATTGTATCATAACATTTTAGGTTATAGCTCGAAGTGTTTACATTTTCTGTTTATCCGTTTCAGATTCACTTATAATATATTCCGAATTCTTTTTTGTTATTTATTGTTTTAGTGGTTTATATAAAAAAACGTTACTATATATATATATATATATATATATATATATATATATATATATATAAAGAACTAATTCAAAATACAAATACAAGAATTATAATTGAATTGTAAATTCAATTATAATTCTTGTATTTGTATTTTGACTTAGTTCTTTATTAATACACAAGAATATATATATATATATATATATATATATATATATATATATATATATATATATATATATATGTATGTATATTTCAACCGCTAAATAATGACTTTTATTCAATTACACTGAATTTCAAATACATTTTTTTAAAACTTGTTCTTCATGACACTTGATGTTAATACAATTTATTCAAATATTCATTAATTAAATTTAATTAACCAATTTTAATTTTATTTTGGAGAATAACTCTTCACATAAGGGGTAAGGTATGGAATATAGCTATATCGATCCATTTGTTTTAAAATATGTTATTACATATGATTTCATAAAACAGCTGTTTCGCATAGGTTATGTTACTTTATTTATATTAATTGTTATTATTTAATAAAAAGAAACTAAAATAAAATTTTTTTTTTGTTGATCTCAGCAGGAACGTACTTTAAAAACAATTTTTTATATTGTTTTTTGGTGGAATGATGTAAAGTAGATCTCTTACACTTTTTTAATTGCCTTTTAAATTAGATTATTGTTACATGGTATTAAATATTATATGAATAAATTGACTGATGCCAATACACAATTATAAGCGTATAAAGGTGAATATATTTTTGCAGGTTATGTAAAACTGACTGCCGCCCAGGAACCAAAAGCTTTATAGAGGACCGGATGAACTTTCATAATGAAAACAGTCCTCTGGATTCCAGTAAGTAATGTGTACTTTGTTTGAAATAAAATGTGTAGTTTTATGTTCTTAATGATTACAGTAACATGCTATTTGTAACCATACTACCAAATTTACCTCGCTTTCTAACTTTAAAAGATCATGGTCTAGAACATAGGTTCCCAAACTAGGGCGCGAAAGCAAGTCGGGAGAGGCAAAGACCCGTTGAAAAATAGCAAGATAATTTACCATTTAGATAAAATTTAAGTACACAATTTATCAAAACTTAAAACTGTGTTTACACCTCAGATTTTTTTTACATAGGTAATCTTATTGACCATGATGCTTAGAAAATTTAAATGAAATTTAAGCATTTGTAAAAGAAATATAAGTAAAGGTTGTGCAAATTTTGTAAACTTGAAATTAAATCAACAAGACAGCTTGTAAAGGATAATAGTACAAAAGGGTTGCAAAACGAATGTTTGCCATTCAATGTGGCTACATTGCCCAACGGACAAATCTTCATTTTGAATAAAACACTGAAAAGTGTATCATAGGTAGCTCTTTAATTATACTTACTTTTTTCAATCACCTACTGCAAAAAAGCATTTTCAGCACTTGCTGGAATAATAATAAAATATAAGAACAAACTTGATGTTGCTAATGACTTTACTAAAATACAACCTCAAATAGGTATGTTAGTGAAAAAAATTCAACCTCATCCATCTCACTTACATACGTTTCCACTTATTTACCATTAAAATTTACCTTGTGAAATAAAACTTAAAATGTTATATCATGTTTCTTGTGAAAGTTTGTAATTTTAAATAAATTGTTTTCAATATGTATATATATATATATATATATATATATATATATATATATATATATATATATATATATATATATATAATAACTTAACTTGCCAATACGTTGGGCGTCATATTATAACTTAACTTTTGTTATAATTAAAATTATTTTCAAAATGTTATTTAATTACCTTACCTATTAAAGTCACACCTTCAGGTTTATAAGAGAGTTAACAATCTTATCAAATTTTTTAACTTGCATTTATTCTCTACAATTATTTTTACACATTATTTCTAATTTATATTAATATTGTACAGTGACAGGCTTGATGTCTTAACTAAACTACAATAATAAAGGTTGACTTCTGAGGCTTTAGATTCTCATCGAATAACAAAAAAAACAGTATTAAAATTTTAGTCTTGCTCTCGGAGTCGCTATTATGGGAACTTTGCTTTAAATTTGAAATGGTGAATAGAATTATATTTATAAATTTTGATGAACCTAAAATTTTGTTTTAGACTAAAGATAGATGTCTGTTGGCTTCACTTATAATTTAAATATACTTATAGTTCAGAAGAGTCCCTGGAATCCTGGCTTGTTCACTTCCGCGCTAACACTTGATAAAAAAACTTACTTTATATTTAAAAAACTTTTACGTCGCACTTTTACTACAATTTACTTATATAAAAAAACCCTACTTAAATTAACAAAATCTTCCTTTTCAACACTTTCATCCTTGTCCCCACCAACCTGCCTGTCTTTCTCGAGACTCTCTTTCAACTTCCTTTAAACTCCCGATCATTTAGTTTTTATGAATCTAATCTCTCCCACTACCACCAATACGTTATTTTCAGTTTCCCACAGTTCTTAATTTAGCTTAACCCAACGGCACATGGTTAATTCCCCAGGCTATATCGGCCGCTGGATTTCCCATCTTGACAAGCCTTGGACCTTTGTCTATTTGCCGGACTCCACTTATAAACTTCCTGGAAAGAATAATGATCTGCTTTATCCACACTAGAAACTATTTATATTTCTTTGCTAAATCCTACTGATGATTTATTTTAGTTACTAACTTAATTAAATCTAAAGCCTCGTACTTTATGTTATAGAGTCCCCAGAATTTTAAAATTAATTTTCTTTGATTTCTTAAATTTAAATTTTACAATATTGAATGCTATGACATCAAAGAACAATTTGTTTTAAATTCTTCACCAATCTTAAATTTCTAATATATTTAATTTTACTATAGTTAAACCTCTTATATCCTAAAACATTTCACTTACAATTACATAATTACCAATCACATCATACAAATTAATACTCTTTCTTTAAAATTAAATGTGAAAGTTCACAATGCCATTGTTCCTCATATGTTCCTAACCATTAATTATTATACATGAAAATTTAAATTTAAAAAAAAAAAAAATTTTTTATACAATTATTTAATTACTTAATATGGGTTTGTGATACCTTTTTAACATTCTACAATTAAATTTACCCTTAAGTTTACCATTAGTTATGGAAGTAAGTTGGTAACTGCTATTACCAAGACATTTCTTAATTTCGTAGGGCCCTTCATAAATTTCTAAGAATTTGCTGTTTACCATATTTGAATGCTATGACATAAAGAACAATTTTGTTTAAATTCTTCACTCAATCTTAAATTTCTAATACAAATATAACCAACTTAATAAGGTTTACTACCAAAAAGGAGAATATTAATTTCTTTTACTAAGACGAGTATTTTGTTACATTGTTAAGATTCATTTTAAATAAAACAACCAAGCAATTGCGTTTAGCTAAAATACATATTAAAATCACTAACAGTTAATCATCATTATCTTACAATTTTAAAACATGTCATTTAATATGCTGCATAATTAATTATTAAACTGAATAAAATAATTCAATAGTTTAATATTATTAATACTAACCAAAACAAAGTGTCGCAAATATAATGTTATAATTATAGATTAAATTTACTCAGTTTTGTGAAATGTTTTAGTGATTAAATGTTTTAGTTGACAGTGTCTTACTTAAAACTATTACAAAATAGCTGACAGATGAAGTAATTTAATTGAAAGCTTTACAAGTTTATTAAGAAGTTAAAATTAATATGCATACGTTCCTAAATGGTTTATAATTATAATACTGTTATACCTTCTCAATTAACCTCCATTTTAATTAGTTACAATAAACAATATAATTATTCTCCCATTTATATTAGAAAAATTGTGTAAATAATTTCTCTTATCAAATATTCCATAATTACAAATCACAACATACAAATTAACAATCTTTCTTTAAATTTAAATGTGAAAATTTTATAATTCATTTTACTTGTTTAGCTAAATAATAATTTTATCACTACCTAATTAAATTTCCCCTTTGGGCAGTTTATTAAATTTAAGTTCGTTATTCATTGTTTATTATTATTTTTTTTTTCGTAGCACAAATATTATTATTATTATTTTTATAATCAAGAAGTATTATATGAGTTTGGTTATTTACAACAAACGTTCAACAAAGGGTCGCACTGTCCTTCTGAGATCATTGTCCTTGAGTCTTGCAGGTGTTTTCCTCGCTCAAATGGGGTATTTTTGTTTCTACAGCAAATTTGACCTGGCTCTGATGGTTTTTCATTAATTACACTTGGCTGGTTTGATTCCTTCACAAAACGATTAATTTCATACCGTTGTCTAATCCCGTGTCTTTGACGTAGTTGGCCTGAACTATGGTGTGATGTTAACAGAAAGTGTTCCTTTTGTTGAAAGTGAAATTCTGTAACTAGGTTGAAGAATGCACTTTTAGTTTTTATTCCTCTAGTGATTACAGTTGCTGTAACATTTGGGTCAAAAGGTCGTGCGAATTTCTTAATTATTACTTCCTCTGATATCCCTTGAACATACAATAAATTTTGTTCGACGTTCTCTATCATGTTGATAGGTCCATTTCGACTTTCTACTGAAGTTAAATGATTTTGGTTTTGCTTAAGGTGGTCGTCTAACTGTTTTAACTTAAGGTTGTCAGTAATAAATTGTCCCGTGTTAATTTTGAGTGTGTTTAAATCTTCCGCTTGTTTTTGTTGTTGATCTTCACAAATTAATTCCTCGTCCTCTAATTTAGTTTGTGTTGTATCAATTTTATTGTTTAATTCTAAGCTTTCATAATTCAATTGTTCCTTGTCCTTAACTAACACATCATTAAATTCTTCTTTAAAGTCTTCATTGTTCTTAACTAAATTATCATTAATTTCTTCTTTAAAGTCTTCCTGATTCTTAATTATTTCATCTATCTATCTGTTAGTTTGATCCATTTTTTCATCTAATTTACTATAAGTTTTTTTAAAATCTTGTGTAGTTTTGTCTAATTTATTCTTCTGCTCTTCGAACTTTGTACTTAAGAATTGCATCAGCTGCACCATATCTATTCCGGTGTTAACGCTAGTCCCTATATTCGTCTCTGTCCCCACACCCAAATTTTTTTCATCTACTTTATTCATGATTTAAAGTCTCTTCCCTAATAATGTTCTATAGTCTTAATAATGTTCACAGTTTTTTATTAAATTTCCTTAATTAACACTCTTATTTAAGTCAACAGATTAATAATTTTGTTTATTAATTTATGATTTATATTCACCATTTCTATTTAACCTTGCCAACTAGTTGGGCGCCAAATTATAACTTAACTTGCCAATACGTTGGGCGTCATATTATAACTTAACTTTTGTTATAATTAAAATTATTTTCAAAATGTTATTTAATTACCTTACCTATTAAAGTCACACCTTCAGGTTTATAAGAGAATTAACAATCTTATCAAATTTTTTAACATATTAATATTGTACAGTGACAGGCTTGATGTCTTAACTAAACTACAATAATAAAGATTGACTTCTGAGGCTATAGATTCTGATCGAATAACAAAAAAAACAGTATTAAAATTTTAGTCTTTCTCTCGGGGTCGCTATTATGGGAACTTTGCTTTAAATTTGAAATGGTGAATAGAATCATATTTATAAATTTTGATGAACCTAAAATTTTGTTTTAGACTAAAGATAGATGTCTGTTGGCTTCACTTATAATTTAAATATACTTATAGTTCAGAAGAGTCCCTGGAATCCTGGCTTGTTCACTTCCGCGCTAACACTTGATAAAAAAACTTACTTTATATTTAAAAAACTTTTACGTCGCACTTTTACTACAATTTACTTATATAAAAAAACCCTACTTAAATTAACAAAATCTTCCTTTTCAACACTTTCATCCTTGTCCCCACCAACCTGCCTGTCTTTCTCGAGACTCTCTTTCAACTTCCTTTAAACTCCCGATCATTTAGTTTTTATGAATCTAATCACTCCCACTACCACCAATACGTTATTTTCAGTTTCCCACAGTTCTTAATTTAGCTAAACCCAACGGTACATGGTTAATTCCCCAGGCTATATCGGCCGCTGGATTTCCCATCTTGACAAGCCTTGGACCTTTGTCTATTTGCCGGACTCCACTTATAAACTTCCTGGAAAGAATAATGACCTGCTTTATCCGCACTAGAAACTATTTGTATTTCTTTGCTAAATCCTACTGATGATTTATTTTAGTTACTAACTTAATTAAATATAAAGCCTCGTACTTTATGTTATAATATATATATATATATATATATATATATATATATATATATATATATATATATATGAAGTTATTATTAATTGTAAACAATTTTTTCCACTACTAAGTGCAATATTTTCACCTTTGTGATGAGGTACCTTTAAGTCACTTGGCCATTGCCGAATCACTGATTATTTCTCTCTATTTTTCTGATGTGAATGTTCGGTCCGTGATGTTGGTATTTGTTGACGTCATACATATTTATTCTTGAGCCTTGTGTATAATGTTTTTAAATAGTATATCGTCTGCATATGTTGTCTGTAAGTCCATTAAATTGTTGTGTATGTTTTTATAAATGTGGTATTTTTCTAGTGAGTTTAGTTCTATTGGGTTATATTTATTTTGAGTATGGTTAGGTTATTTTCGTAATTTGTTATTTTATGTTAAAGTGATATTAGGTGTGCTGCAACATTTGATGTTTTTGTATTTTTATTTTTCAATGCTCTGTAATGTTCTTTAAATCTTATTTTAAATGATCTGGTTGTTTTCGCTATTTAAAATGCGTTGCAGTCGTTACATGTAATTTTGTAAATTCCTGATAGGTTATGTTTTTCTGTATTTGTTTTGTGCTTTGTGTTATTAAGATGTTTTATTATTTTGTTATTTGGTTTGTATGTTGGAGTGTAGTATTCTTTGTTGTATATATTTGTTAATTTTTCTATTTTGTTATGGGTTATTTATATTTTAGGTAGATTTTTTAATTTTTGTTATTTTTGTGTTCAGGTTGTAGTGTTGTGTTGGGATTAGGTTTTTTTGTAAGTTTATTGTATATGTTTTTTTACATGGTGTTTGTTGTATCCATTTTCTATTGCTATTTTTGTAATGTTATCTAATTCTTCATTTAACTTTTGTTTGTTATCTTGTGTGTATTTTATTGTTTTATTTATCATGTTACTGTAAGTGTTAATTTTGTGAGTCCAGGGGTGGTTAGATTTGTAGTTTATTGTGGTGTTGTTGGAAGTCGGTTTTCTGTGTACTGTAGTTTTTTATATTATTATTATTATTTATATTTAATGTAATGTCAAGATATTGTTCTGTTTGTTTCTGTTTCGAAGGTAAATTGTATGTTTTTGTTGTATGTATTTAATCTGTTTAGTATTATGATGTGTTTGTTGTGAATGGTAGGTTGGTATATTACAAGTATATCGTCTACATACCTTGTCCATAGTAAAATGTTTGTGTATTTAGTATAGGTTTGATTGTAATTTGTTCAAAGTGTTGTAGATATATTTCTGACATGATTGATGATATGGGTGATCCCATGGGGAGTCCAGTTGTTTGTTTATAGTATTTATTGTTATATTGGAAGTAATTTTGGTTACCTATGTGTTTGGTTAGTGTAATGATACTATTTATTGTGTTAATCTTTTTCGTTATTGTGTATTAGGTTGTTTTTTTATTATTTCTTTGGTTTCTTCTATTGGGATACTAGGGTACATTGTTGGTTATGTCATAATTATTATTTTTGTGTTGCTGTTTGTTTCTATGTTTTTTATTTTATTAATTAATTTGTATCCATTTTTTATATTGTATGTGTTGATATGTATTTTAGATCTAATTATTTTGTCTAGTATTTTTGAAATTATGTAAGATGGTGCTGTTTTGAAATTTATTAGTGGTCTAAATGGTGTGTCAGGTGTGTGGAATTTAGGTATGCCTGTTATTATTGGTGCACATGGTTTGAATGGGTAAAGTCTTATGTGGTATTTTAATTTATTGTTATAGTTTAGGGTATATCGATGTGACTATTAGGTTTTTTATTGTATTAAGGTAATTGTTGGTTGGGTCTGGGATTTGTTCGTATTTATTTTCATTTATGTGGTTAGTCTTGAATTGATGTATTTGGTATTTTCTATTATTACTGGTGTGTTTGTTTTATCTGATTTTAATATTACGTAGTCGTTGTTTTCTAGTTTTTCTTCAAGTTTGATAATTTTTTTTGGTTTATATATTGTTTTGTTTTTTGGGGTTTTTATTAGGTTAATTTTATTATTAATGTTGTTCCTTATGTGTTCAGTGTTTTGGTGGGTAATTTTATGGATGTTAGATTCTGTGTCAGCTATTAGGTTTTTTATTATTTGGTTTTTGTTAAAATTGGGTAGGTTATAATTGAAAGCATTTGTTATTCATATATATATATATATATATATATATATATATATATATATATATATATATATATATATATATATATATTACGTTATCCATTGTTTTTCTGTTGCACTGACTTTATGAAATTAATATAATTACTATTGTAAGTAATTTTTTTTTTTTTTTACTTACAATAGTAATATATTAACTTTATATATATATATATATATATATATATATATATATATATATATATATATATATATATATATATATATAATATGTGTTTCTTTTTCATATGCCCATACCATTTATTTATATTTATATTTGTTGATTTCATCTTAATGTGAGCTACTAGTTTTCACTAAAACATTTGTAAATATTTTACAAACTTGCCTATAGTAGCACTTACTTATACAGGGTGCGGCAGCATAACTTCCTTTTTTTAAATGCCCACCATTCAATTAGTTAATGTCATAGTGGAGCGCTAGTGGTCTCGTTCCAGAGGGGATATAGTAAAGTTTTGTCCCAACACGTATACGTCACCATCATGTGTTGGAATAGTAAGGAGCGTGCTTTTGCCGTTGAGGCCTACTTTTCAAGCGGATGTTCGGTTATTTCAACACAGCGCGCATTTTGGAATCGCTTTAATTTAGCCCCGTTGGCTCCCGTCCCGGACTGCAAATCAATTGTTACATGGGTCACTACAATCAGACAAACTGCAAGTGCGACAAAACGAAGAACTGGAGTCACTCGGCCCGTTAGATCACCTGAGAACATTGAAGCAGTGAGAGCGTCAATGTTGCGATCACCACGGCGTTCTGCGCGCAAACACGCATCTGCCCTTGGACTATCCGATCGTTCTGTGAGAAGAATTCTTCGTGATTATCTTCGTTTTCATCCCTATAAGATGGCGATAGTGCAGGAACTTTCAGAACGTGACTTCAATTCTCAGATGTACGCGTGTGAGCTTCTTCTTGATGTCGTTCCCGAGGGTGCTATTATTTTTTCTATGGGGTTTTTTGAAATCCCGTGTTTATGTGAACCGTCCAAGAACCCTACAAGATTTGAAGACCAACATCCAAGAAGAAATTGCCAACATAACACCTGCTACGCTAACAAGTGTCATGACAAACGCCAGAAATCGGTTTACGCTATATATGGAGAATGAGGGACGTGACCTAACAGATTTGATCTTTAAAACAATGTAAATACAAACTTTAGACACGAACCTACATTATAAAACATGAATAAATATTTTCAAATGCATACAATAGTTTTTATTGAGTCTTCAAAAAAGGAAGTTATGCTGCCGCACCCTGTATTTGTTGAGGAGGGCCGTTTCAGGAGATGTGTCCCATTGTCACCTCAGACCTTAACAAACAATAATTACCAATCAAACTTCGTCGATCATCTTAAGTCCACAAAACATGACTATATAGACATAGCATTCAACCTACAAATTCTTCATAAGCAACACAGAAATTACCAATATTACACAACTGAACAATACGAAGTATACAGACATTTCAAACTACACCCTACATACACACTCTACACACAATTACGTTATATCTCACACACATTTTTTGACATGATAACTCCTAACATTCACAAATTACATCCACACCCCCAACCATAATATCTCAACTCCCACCTTAATACCCTAACATACAAAAGCCTTGAGATCAGTTACGGTCTGAGTTGACAACAAAACACATCTCCCGAAACGGCCGTTCTCAATAAATATAATTAAGTGCTACTATAGGCAAGTTTGTACAATATTTACGAGTGTTTTAGTGATTTATTTATAGTCTAAAGTGGAGAGGGGCATAGGAGGATTTCATTTCAAGAATAAATGAACCTGGCATGGTACCAAAAAAATTAGGAACCCCTGGTCTAGAGAATCTTTCTTATAGCACCTCTGATGATTGTCATAAATAAAAGAGAGTACTAAAAATGTGTTTTAGAGAAGAATTCAGAAATAATTTTGACAATGATCAATTGTAATCTCCAATGCAGGCAGCATTATAGGCAGTCACCAGGACCCCCTCCCCCCCATTCATCAAATTGAAAATAAGGAAAAAATATTTTCGTAAACTCTTAAAATTTTTTCAAATACAGTTTTATATATCTGATTTTTTTTAACATTTACTTTTATAAATATAAGAACAAACATATTTATTGATTATGCTAATAAACTGCAAATATTGATAACTAAAAATTGTCTATATTAGTAGGACTTTCTGAGCAAAAATATAAGAACTTGAAGAATGCTGGTTAAAAGTTCTTTGTCACTGGCATATTGTTGTTTAGATTTATAAGGTCCATACAGACTAAAATAACGGGTAACTAATGTTTATGAAACAGATTTATAAAATAACTATAAAAACTAAATAATGCTTAGGGTGTTTCATATTAACCTTTCTAATTTCAATAAGGTATGTAAAGAACAACAAAACACATGCAATGAAAATTGTTTTCATTATTTGAAAGTACAGTAGAGTCTTGATAATTCGAGGTAGATGGGACCGAGACCCTCTCGGATTTCCGAAAACTTGGATTACACAGAAATACGTTCCTGTGTGTATTAGAAAAAATAGATGTTTTAATAGACCCTAATACAGTACTATAATTAAAAATGTACAAAATCAATTTATAGAACGTTATATGCACATTTATTGTAAGCCTGACTCATTT
Source organism: Prosapia bicincta (assembly GCA_036971475.1). NCBI lineage: Eukaryota > Metazoa > Arthropoda > Insecta > Hemiptera > Cercopidae > Prosapia > Prosapia bicincta. The sequence goes on along the minus strand of JBAIZL010000004.1, from coordinate 146,847,926 downwards.
ACTTTGCATACCATTTTAATATAAACATATCATGGAATATCAGTCGAGAAGTCTAACTCATTTCCTTTACATACCGTACAGATATGAACATTTCTTTGAACCACGGCTCATTTAATTTGCATACCATATTGATATAAACGTTTATTAGAAGCCCGACTCATTTCCTTTGTATACTTTATTGATATGAACATTTCTTGGAAGCCCGATTCATCATTTTCTTTCAAATAGATAAAATGTGCTTAAACAGAAATAGGCTTGAATTTAGCAGATCCTCGATTTATCGGGACTCGGAATTTCGAGATTCTAGTGTAAATAGAACGCAGTTTTAATTTACTTAGTTTTGAAAATGATATCTTGTAATTGTCTATCCCAAAAGTTGTCCATTACTCGGCAAATTATATTTGGCTATTTTAAGGTCTTATGCAGTATTCTGCAGATACTACTGGGAGACAGTCCAAGTAAAATGGTGTGTAAGCAAACAGAACGCCAGGGATATTGTTGAATTGAAGCTTGCACTCTATCTGTTTCCCTGTGTTGTTGATGTCCTAATTCTGCCTTCTGGTTTACTTTTTAATACCGATGAAGTAGCTCTGAAATTTGGTACCCATTTTCCAACTGTCGGTCAATGGGGATGGATCATGACGACCAATAGCAAAATCAATATGAAGTGCACGTTGTGTTGTGATCACAGATTCGCCACTTTGAATAAATTCGATGCACGAAGTTGTCCCAACCAAGCCATTGTTTACACTGAAAACTGCGTGTCATGACACACCCTGTGTATAAACAAATATAATTTTAAAGAATCCCAATTACCTAAAATAGTTTCAAAATCACAAAACTAATTTAATCTTTACCGTAATGCTGAATGTTTAGTTGTAATGTGAAAATTGTTTGTATTATGATTATAAGAGATTATTAGAGTTTTTGCATTGATTTATTTTATTTACTGTTAATATTTAGAACTGATTTGTATGTATTTTAAAGAAGATAAATTGAAAAACAATGTAGAATTATATGTTAATACATTAAAAAAATGTATAACTATATGAGGTTGTTATAGTATTGTATATTATTTTTAAAGAAAATATTTTTTTTAATGTTTGTATATTGTTTTCTTCAACTTAGTGTATTGTTTTGGAAGGTATAGGGCCTCTACTTGAAACTGCCCAGGGCCCTCAAGCTCAGATAAAAGGGCTGTATATAAACACAAATATGGGATTTGTTAGTGTTTTAACCATCTGAAGATGGCATTTATTTGGATGTATATAATGGTATTTTAATATGGATAATATAATTAAACTTTTATTAGCATTATTTTGCAGGTTGAATATTTGTGAATAGCTTTCTCTTTAATTTTATCAAATTTATCATTTCCATATTTTTACATTGTGTGAAAACAGACATATGTTTGTGTACACAATATGAATAGTAAATTATTATAAGATTTTATTATTTTTTTTCTTTGTAGAAGTACAACAGTTTTTGTTCTTTAGTTGGGTTTAAGTGAAATTTTAGCAGTCATAATACCCACACTGAACGAAATCTTGCAGTTTGGTTTCTAGGTGGGAACAATTTCTTACCTCAGGGGATGAGCCACCAAGCGCGTATCCAAGGGGGGCGATGGCGCGATCGCCCCCCCAACCCTCAAGAACATTGGGTTAAAACTCGACAATATATTAAATTAGGACTTTCTATTAAATTAGACTTATACTTAGGTTAATTCATCTTTTATTGTAAATAAAAAATAAAATTTTAATTTGTAAATGTGACACGTTCCCTCGGCATATCTTCGTAAACGTCTAAACGTTTTAATAACAGATAGCGCTAGTGAAGCTTAGTCTCGAACATATGATTTTCAATACGTAATATTCGCAGTTGACTCCGGAATTGTACGTGTTGGAAGAATAACTACTTATATTAATTAATAAACCATTTTTATAATAATAGCTTATTATGAAATTAATAATATTCTCTGGCTATAAGTGTTATAGAAACTGGAATAATTATTTATTAAAAAGTCTAATTTGCTACGAATCTTTATCACGTTACCGATTTCTAACTCAAGCGTAGAAAGAACTTTTTCTGTTCTATGTTTTTTACATACACGCACACGCACGAGCGCACACACACACACACACACACATATTATATATATATAAAATGCATCGATCGCCCCCCCCCCCCAAAGCAAGTCGCTGGATACGCGCCTGGCCACTAATTGCAGTTTTAGTGATTTCAGGCTCCATCTTATTAAGTTTTAGAAGCTCTGCTACTTTTATAGTATCAATTATATAATTATAATAATTTTCTCTGGAATCTTGGGGTCTGTAGAAAATGTCCTTGGTGAGGCGATTAATAGCTTACGGGGTACAAAGATCTAAGGACCTCAGAGTGTAAATCGGAGATTTCCGTGTGCAAAGTTAGTCTCTAATCTAGAGGCTCTGGCACATAAGGTGTAATCAGTGTTAACATGCCTTGTTCAATCTCGTGGAAACGTATATATATATATATATATATATATATATATATATATATATATATATTGTCATACAGTATTTTAAAAAACCGGTACATACAGCCTTTTCGCAATTGGCAGAATTTCAACCTGTATCTTTATTCATTCTCCTTGTCTCTTGATCTGGACAAGTAGGTTATATAGTTCGTTATCTGTAGTAGACTCGGTTCCTGCCGATTCAGGGGCTTGGGTGACTTGATTGATATATTTTTAAGTAAATTGGAAATTATATTTATTTCTTATTGTTTATGGAAATAATATTTTTCCAAAATAATTGTATTTATTTTCCATTACTCTGATCTGACTACAGAGCTTGTTAACAACTACAACTTCTGTTACAGTAGTGTTTCATGGATGGTAGCCATAGCTAGTGCATTTAGACACTTTTGTATGTTTTATTTCTAAAGTTTGCAATAATAACCTAAAAAAGCTTTGAACATGATGTCTTTTATATATATTTAAATTCCATAGGCATGTTTTTATTACCAGCTCTCAATTTATCAACTCATTTTAAAGAAAATATCTTGTTTTATGGTATTTGAATTTCTGTATAAGAGTTTCATTTGTGTGTGGAATTCGTAAAAACCTGGCTAATTGTGTGTGTGTGTGTGTGTGCATGCGCGATTTTTCTCCCAATGGTATATAAAAATTAAACTCTGTAAGTACTTTAGAGAGAGGTTATCCACCAAAACACTGTGCTTCTACTTTGTAACAACCTATTTATAAGTTTGAGTCATATGAAAGAACCTTTACCATTTGATTACATCATAAGCTGCAACATTATTGTCTACTTCAGATGACAAATACGGTTAGTAGCTAAGGAAGCAATTATTCATCAAATGTCATCCTAGTTTTCAAGAGATTGCCTATCTAATAAAGCATATCTGACACAAAACCCCACTATGACCTGAGCCCCTGAAATGTTTTTTTTTTTGTTTGCATTGATGCAAACCATTTTGATTAACACTATTTTATTCATCCATCTTCTCATATTCCGCAGAATATTTTTGATGTACAGTTGCTCCATTTTCTAAAAACTTCATTTTTAAATTTCTACATTTAAAAATTTAAATTGCTTAACTTTATGATTCTACACGAGTTTAGCCAGTTATACCCCAGTTAAATTCTTTGATTTTAGATTTTAAAGCCTCTTGTAATTTTATCAATATGTATAAACCAATTTTATGATACATAAATATCAATATTTCTAAAAAATTCTAGTACATACTTGATATTGTTGTTTTAAAAAAGCAAAAGTGAGATAAAAATGAACTTCAACTAACATTCTTGTATAGGAGTGATGGAAATTAATTAAATCTCAGAGAAGGTGAACACATAGCCACACTTTGCAAGTGGCTCAACTCAAGTGTATACTTGACAGCTCTTGGAGTCTTAATTTATATTTGTGGCATAAAGAAGACAATTTGTCCAAAGTTACCAGTATTCTGTAATAGTAACTGCTATAATAATATAGATTATAATATTATTTTGAAAGTTCTTAAAAAAATAGTTCAGTAGATGAGATTATTAATATTAAAATTATTTTTCATCCATTTAAAAGTATGTAACTTAAATATTATATTGTAACAGTTTTGAAAAAATGGTTTTAAACAGATTATCAGGTAGTTGTAATTTTTTTAACCTTCCAAAGACATATTTGCAAATGATAATTTAACAGATTGCCTTAGGCCGCGACATACAGAAGGCAACTGGTGACGGCAACTGAAGTTGCTTTTTCACAACTACAGAGTTAAATGCACATATTCATAGTGAAGTGATAGCAACATGATTAGAGAGTGACACAAACTAGAGTTGCTTGGGTCACGACATGATGTAAACTCGTTGCTCAGTTTCTCAGTTGCCAGCAGTATTTGTTATGTTGTGTATGCGTTTCTCAAGTATGCTATCGTATTTAAATAATAGTTATTTTTTGTTTGTATTTTTTTGTGTTTCTGTTTCTTTGAATAGTTTTTTTATTATACTGGTATAGTATGTGAGAAAAACAAAATATTGCTGGTTCTGGTCATGATTTGTGTATCCAACAACTTCAAGACAATATAAATGATTACCAACCATTTTTTCAAAATATATAAAATCGGTACTTGAACTATAAAATTTTATTTGTTTAAAAACTAATTTTTATTTCATTACAATATAATGTTATTTCAAGGTTTTCAGTTATACATAAAAAGAAATACATAAATGAGCAATTAATATTATCTGAGCGCTATAGTTAATCTTTCTCCAGCTGAAATCGGTTCTTGTTTTTTTTTTCTTGATGTCCTCAAATACATGACTTTGAAGGTAATCATAACTGCTAATGATCATACGATAATAATTAAAAAATTGGTCTGGGTAATATCATGATTTTTGCACAGCAATGTATTGGCTTTGGCTCGCATTAATAACGTTATAGCGGTGTACACTGAATTGTCTTTTTTTGTTATGTTTTTGTAGCTTCCTTTTTAAAATATACACAATGATGGCATCCTTCTCTGACGACGACCTAACTGACAACTAAACTAGCAACTTTATATGAACAATCTTGTAAACCGACTTGCAACTTTTGTACTAGGAACTCAAGTTTATTTTGCGTTGCGATCACTAGTTGCTTTCTGTATGCCGCCTATTAAGGAAAAACATTTCTGTCAGTGGACATGTGGTAATCCCATACTTTAAGCACTGGATTTTCATAAGGCACTTTGGGTACTGGCCCAAAGGCCTCCACCTATTTTATAATCCAACCAACCCAAAACCTTTTAAATTACAAATATCGTTATACTCGTACTTTAGCAGTATTGTAGATGATATCATTAAAAAAATAGAAGAGTATACTTCTATAAAGTCTATATAGTCAAAAGACTATGCGAGAGTGTATTCTATCAGCTTGAGAGTAAGTAAGAAATGTTGGTCCCATATTCTATATAATGATTGCTAAACCACTGAGGTGCTTTACAAATACAAAAAAACTCATATGCATATATAATACTGGTACCTCCAGGAATATACTTAAGTTGGATAATTTGTTTAACCTATAAGTTTATACACACATTTACCTACCTCCATACTTGCATGTTTATGTTATTTTTAATTAATTTTTTTATACCTCTAATGCTTTCTAACCTTATCTAATTGAATTTGGGTTGGTTAACAGGTTGCAGGCATATAGATAGCCGAACATATACAAGACGTAAACGCTGTTCTTTACAGCCTGGCTTTGAATCATGTTGGGAGTTGGACATGCATAACAAAACGCCAACTAATAACACAAGTATTCACTCTTCTCCAGGCATACTCACACCATCTTTATTTAATGTAAGGCTTGAGGTGTTTCATCAGGTGTTGGTATCTAGTTGTTTTAATGTTAATAAAAATTATTTTTAAAGTAATTATTACAGGAAAGAAATTTATTTTAAAAATGTTGGGAACTGAATCTTATTATTCTGTAGAAAGTTATTTATAGAGTACCTTATATATATATAATAGGGAAGAAAATAAAATCCTCCTAATAACAAAGACGTAATTCATAATTTAAAAATTGTACTGCATAAATGCAATTCAGCAGTTATTAATAGATTGCATATGCTAATAATAATATTTTAAAATATTTTGCTTCTACTGAATTTTAGTTGACTTGAAATAATTATAAATTGAACTCAAACGATGATCAGTGCCGAGTTTTAATATTTTAAAGCAACATTTCAGTCATATTCTTGGTGGGCCTTTTCAAGCTTTAAAATCTACAAAAATAAAACAATAATCGTTATAATTTAAAAATTAGATACAGAATAACATTGCAAGCTCAACAACTTTAAACACAATATGAAAATATAAGCACTGGATAAAAGCTAGTCTATAGTAATCAATGCCTAAACTTTCATGTTCATACTAATACTGAGACGAGCAACAGCAAGTTGCAATAAACAGACTGTAGTTCAATCACATGAAGCAGCGCTATTAAAAAACTTGGCATTTCTCATCGTTTAAGTTTAATTTATTGTTAAAATTGCATGCCGTTAGAGGCTAAACCTATTAAAATTTTAATGTTCTATTACAGTAGAACCTCTCTAATTTGTTACGTTATACTTTAAGTTTTTCCTGTTTTTCCTGTTTTTCATAATATTGTATTAATAACGTTTTGAAACATTTTGTTTTCACAGAAAACGCAGGGTACGGATTTACTCCACCATATATTGAAGTTTACCCCAACACCGAGACAAGTCCTAGAGACAGATTCCTTCGACTCTATAGGTTCTGAAGCAACACAACCAAGACTATATACACTAGACATAAGTAGTTTAACACCAGTACTATCTAACATACAGCATAGGACTAACAGTGTAATAAATACCACATTTGATAAGTTACAAACAGATTCTATCATATCAGAAATACCAGCACCGTCTTTTAGTAATATTAACACTCCAGAAAGTTCAATGCACAATAGCTTGACTACGGAATCAAATGATAGTCTGGAGTGTTTTAAAACTGGTCTCGATAACTTGCCTAGTTTAAATAAGGACATTTTACACAATACATATGAAGCAGAAAACATTGCACCTACATTTAATTTAAATACTGCTGTAATGACAGACATACCATTTAATGTATCAAATGTAACAAAAACATGCTTAAATTCAACACAGACAATTAAGCCAGACAAGTTTTTTAGCACAACAAATTTAACAAAATCTTCTTTAAGTACAAGTCTGACAATTTCACCTAACAGAACAAAAACATCTCTTTTAAATGGTGCTGTCAACTCTCAGTTAAATTTGAGTAAGTCTCCACTGAGTACAACATTTTCTAAACCACAATTAAGTAATGTTTTTTCTAAATCTTTGAACAATACTTTCACAAAATCAGTTGATGCATTAAATGGTGCTGAAGATGACCAAAATTCCAGTGCATCTGATAGCAGTTTTAGCTCCTGCAGTAATTTACCCCGAAGCGTTGGTGATTTGCATACTATTGCACGACTTCAGGAAGAAAGTAAGTAGGGTATTTCAAATAAATTTTATTATAACAATTTAAGCATATATCTGTACTCATTCATAAAAGTTGTACGCACACGGTATTTTGTAATGCCTTCCTTCCATAGTCTTTAGAAACTACTGTCTCAAGGAACAAGACGTTCCTTTTTGCCCAATTCAATTTTGAGCCGTAGATTTTACAATTAATAATAATTGCAGAAATTTTTGCTATTAAGTTTGTAAATATTATTTTTTATATTTTAGTGACTTTGTTTACTGTTTACATATTAGAGTAGTGTGTGAATAGTAATTTCAGTGTTAGTGTACTTATTGATCTATTATTTACTAGGGGCTTGAGGCTTCATATTCAAACAAATTTTAAATTTTTATATGAAACTTTATTTTTTTAATACAAGTTAAATTTAATATTATTTAATTCTTCATATCAAAATTTTGTTATAAACTGTATTTATACACATAACCCTTTAATACTGTTAAAATATTTTTTTGTTTAGAAATCATAATCATCTGTTTTTCATTGCAATGTATACACATAACCTGCTTTCATACCGTTAAAATATTTGTTTGTTTACTAACCATACTCAGCTGTTTATCATTGCAAGGTATTTCTTAAAGAGATTGTTGGAAACTTTAAGTTTCTCAAAACCCTATAAATTAGTTTTAAAAATACTTAACTAAATGAATACGGAATATGTTTTGAAATGCGTCAGCAAGTAAGCAATTAAGTATTCACTTAGTTAAGTATTTTTAAAACTAGTTTAATCAGTTAATTCAAGATGATTACATCAAACAACTTCACCCTATAAATGTCGTAAATTGAGAAAAACCTAAATGTTGCCCGCTTCTTCGTGTCAATACCTTTAATTTGAGCTATCTCCCAGCTCTGTACGACCTTCCAAGCCCCTCTTGGAAGGAAATAATTTTCTTCAATTTTCATTTGGAAACTTGCATGAGGAACTACGTGTAGGCTTTAATTATTAGTGATAATTATCTGTACTATGAGTAAATCTTTGGATTAATTTTCAGGGCCACCTGTTGGTTCTCAGTGACGGGACTATGCAACGTTGGTAATTTTTTGGAATAAAATGTTGGCAATAACTGTCAGTGTTTTGTCAAAAATTCAGGACTATGGATGTGTCTAAATATTGGAACTAAATATTTGAATAAATAAATGTCAGTGCTATTTGCCAGGGCTTTGCATCAATACTAGCCACTATTCTTAGAAATTATATTAGTCCTTATTAATGTACTAACCATAAATCTTTTAACCCCTTACTGGTTTGTGACGACTATACGCGACACGAGCGGAATGCTGAAAAACGGCTGCTGCCGCGTATACACGTCACGTCAATGGCCTGATCGTATTTATTCTGTCTATGCCGCGTTTGCTCGACAAAGTTCATCCGAATGCCGTTAGATCGTGTGCCTATATCTTCAAGCAAATATTTTGTAATATGATACTATTTTTACCAATGTTTTTTTCGATTCAAGACGTTTGAATTGTCAGTTGCCAACGGTCAACCTGCTGTGCATTTGTGCTTGTCTATTCGTTTGCCATATTGTTTCATAGTGTTATTTATGCAGTTTAATTATTTTATGTATCGTGTAGTTAGTGTTTGAAGTTATTTATAGTAAAAAAAAAAAAAAAAAAAAAAAAAAAAAATTATATTTCTGTTTACTTTTTCAAGAGAGATATTTCTTGAACTTTGACTTTAGGTTATAAAGGTATTCATACATTCTATAAAATGGATGAATTTTTGAGTGACAGACTATTGCATGAATTGTTGTTAGAAAGTGCTTCTGATAGTGATCCAGAAGATGAAATAGATGATTTAGGGGAGGAAATTGAGATAGAAGACAATTCTCCTCTAGTATTAGGCCCTCAGGTGCAAAATCCAAACCCAGTAAATGCAACTGCTGTCCTTCCAAATCTAAATAGCTTTGTTTGGGAAAACTACCACTCTGCTGGAAAAAAATTAACTGAAAAAGTTTTCACTGGAGATCCAGGAATAAAGGTAATGATACAAAATCATAATGATCCATATGAACTATTCAAGTTATTTATCACAGATGAGTTGGTTGATATTATTGTGCAACAAGAATTTTTCACAGAAAAAAGAGAAAATGCCATGAGGAGGTGTGCTGTGTGTTCCAAGCATAACATACGGCATGAGTCACGGTATCAGTGTAATGAGTGCGACGTGGCACTTTGCGTTTCACCATGCTTTAAAATATTCCACACACAGAAAAACTTCTAAAATGTGTAAAATTGTAGACTTGTGATGTACAGTTTTAGCCTAGTGTTTTTTTTTCTTTTTTTCTAGTATTAGTGAATATATGGATATGTAGAACTGAAATTCTGTAAAAAACGTCAAAATGTAAGTAAATTTCACTTTCTTCCATAAAAATATTTTTTTTTAATTTTGATTTTATGTTTAATAGTTGTGTAATATTATAACAAATAAAAATAAGTAATAAAAAAAATAGGCCCTTTTGGGTTGTTAAAGTGAAATTTAAATCGACCGTTAAGGGGTTAAAGAACTGTCTTACGTACAGCACCATGCTATAAGCTCCAAGGAGTGACAAGTCACCTTAATCATTAAATTGGACTTTCTACCTATAAACATTTTATAAGTTCTCTTGATGTATCCAACTGACACTAAAAACTAATGTATTTTAAGGGTTTGTGTCCAATTTCTGCTATAAAAGTATTTCAACCCTTAGCACTTGGATTTGTTGAACATGCTTTACTTCCCCACTTGTAATTAAATTGAGACAAATCTGTTACCTGCAAGTTGCATTCTTTGTTTTCTCTTACATTATTTTAGTGTAGCATGTAGTAGTCTTCTATACTGTATACTGTATCTAACTGTAGTTTTCTAATGTAGTATGTATATGATTTTCTTACCTTATTTGCAATATATTTCCAATATATTTGCAAAACGTTTCCTTTGTGATCACATCTTTGCAAAACGGATGATAGTCTAACCAATCCTCACAAAAATAGTCCTGTAATTGAGATTTAGGAGCATAGCCATATTCAAAATTACACCAAGAAAAGACTTTATTTCATCTAAGCTAATATCACTCCAGGTTTTCCGAATAGATATTTTTTTAGTGGGGTTAGTTCAGCTATTTTGTCATTTGCATATCTATTAAGTTTCAGACACAATTTCCTGAAGCAAAATTTTTGAAAAAAATACTGGAAGTCTATCGGATTTTTGAAATTATTACTTACATTTCTAGGACCTTGTATTGTATCTTAATGAACCCTACAAATGAAACTGAACACGTTCCTCTCATCAAATTAAGGTATTTCACAATTACCTACCTTTTTTGACACATTCACAACACCATTATCACTAACATAACTCCAAGAAGAAACTGGACTATATTCTAATGAACCAGAATCAAGTAAAAGAACAGGAATTTCAAAATCAGTAATTGCACATGATGTAGAAGCCATGACAAACTGAGAGTAAGCTATTAACCTGCAAACTGCAACCTACTTGCAGCTAAAAACATAGCGGCAACGTGATTTTGGGGTGATTCACAAGTTCAAAGACATTTTAAATTTAATTCAAACTATTGTCAATAGAGTGCAGCACAAAACGGTAAAAGATTGAATTTCGGAGAACTCCCCGCAGACGAGTTATAAGCATTTGAAAATTGTGCAGGTGACCCCATATGAGTAAACTGCAATATGCCCCACAACAGTCGAAATTAAGGGTTAAACGTTTTAAGAACCTTTTCTTACCCTTTATTACTAGATGAAATCTTTTTGAAGTAGAAATAAACAACATATTTTATATAAACAGTTTGTAAAAATTTTTTAATGCATGATTAATTATTCAAAAAGATTTAATAAGCTAAAAAAACATTACCAAAATTAATGTAAGATATCAATATTAATTAAAAAATATAAAGTAAAATTTAAAAATAAAAAATTTTTATGTTACAATGAACCAAGTAAATAATCTAGGGTTAATCATATTTACATAGAAGAATTTATGAAGTTGCCTTCACTTCGAGCAAAATGATATTACATTAGAGCAAAGAAAATCCAGATCAATTGGGACCAGGACTCATCCGGACTACTAATTTACCCGGATTTTCAAACGATCTCTAAACTACTGCTTATTATTGATATTTTGCTAGTTATAATCTAATTTAATGCTTAAAGTATCGTGCAAGTTTGAATTCAGCCAGGAATTATTACAAAATAGACTTCAAAGGGCTTGAAAAATTCAAAATAATAAAGTGAATTAACATATTATACTAATATACTGAATTAACACTAATACTTAGCACAGGGGCAAAACACAACAGTCAACAATTTTAAAAAAATGCCATTACATATGAATAATAATATTAAAAGGATATTAGGCTTATTAGAAAAATTAACTAAAGATAAAGTTTAATGATTAATTTTATTATTTTGCTGATTGGTTACAATACACGCAAAATGTATTGCATTAGTTCTATTGGTTAGCTTGCAGAACATATAAATCTAAAAAATTTAAAACCTGATTAAATATACTTTATGTTGTGATTTAAAAGTTAGTTGTGACGGATATTTTTCGGAATTGATGTATTATCTTATTTGCATTTATAATTAAAGATAACACATAGTTTAGATACGTATTGTAGTGGTGCCAAGTACCTCGCTGTACATGCTGAGTGTCATGCTCACTAAAACACAGATTCAGATTTGCGACCATTCGAATTACTGAAGCTCTACTGTATTCTATCATAGCTATATTCAAAATTCTGCCATGTGAATCACCACTCATATGTTAAAATTAGTAGTTATCTAATATCACATATGTCCATTGCACTGGTCATGGTGAGTGCCATTGCCTCGAGAGGTTGTACTTCTACCTGTTGGTCCGCGGGAGCTATTTTATTTCACTCCTACCACCCAATGGTAAACCATTGAAGGCATTCCCCTATCCACCACCTGGGGACGCGTTCTCTAGGGGTTACAGGCTCCCCCCGAGAGTAATTGTTGTGAGAGTTAATGGAAAGTGTTCCAAGACGCAAAGATCGTGGGCGGGAGTCCCACAGGGATCGGTCCTCAGCCCTCTGCTCTTCCTCATGTATATGAACACCATCCATGAACACATATGGAATGAGACTAAAATTGCCTGCTATGCAGACAACATCGCTATCTGGCATACACACTCTGATATCTCAGTCTCTGAACAAGCCTTAAATACCAACCTGCTTGGCATCGAAACTTGGGCTTATTAACCCTGATAAATCCAAATCTTGTGTTTTCTCAACGGACAGAAGGAACAGGCAGACTCACCATCCTAACATTAGGCTCCACAATACTACCGTCAAACAAGTCACGCACCCCAGATGCCTAGGTCTCACACTCGATGCGGAACTGAGATTTACTAAGCACACTGAAACAGTTTTAAAGAGAGCTCTGAAAAAACTCAGCATCCTGAGGAGACTTTGTGGTTCAAACTGGGGTTCCAAACCATAGACACTCCTAAATACTTACACAACACTCACCAGACCAATCCTTGAATATGCAGCACCAATCTGGGCTCCAGCATCTTCATCCTCGAAAGTCGATTCCGTCCAGTACAGAGCCTCCAAAGCCATCATTGGAGCCGTCTCATCTACAAATAATTTGAAAGCTGAAACTGAATGTGGCCTAACCCCATTGAAAAATCAGAGAAAATTCGCTGGTCAGAAAAAACCATGCTAAAAAGATCTTCTACTCTCCAGTACGATAGAAACATCAAACAGGACATCAACCTACAGCACACGAGCCTTGACATCTTTCAAGAACCCAGGTTCCCGGTCAAACCACCCTCCTTTGTGAATATAAACTTGAATCTCCTCGAACCCTGCTCCAAAAAAGAGCCTCAAGAAACAATCAAGAGGAAAGGAATGGAAACTATTGGCAAGATTTTAAAACCACACTTGGTCGCTGCTTACACCGACGGCTCTTCGAATTCTGACTCCGATAGAGGTGGATCCGGAATCTTTATAACCTACCATGATGGCTCAACTTCCAGACACAAAATTGCAGCAGGCAAAATCGCCTCCAACTTCACAAGCGAACTCATCACAATCAAAGACGCTCTGAGTATTTACCTCACTTGGACAACACTCAACCCCTTTGACGGCATAGTAATCTTCACGGACTGCAAATCTGCTCGTCAGGCCCTCCAAAAAGGAAATACAAACCTCGCCCAAAAGATCAATACCCTCATGTCCTTAATTGAGGAAAAGAAGAAGCTTAGTACGCTTCAATGGATCCCGGCACACGTCGACATCAAAGGGAACGAAGAGGCCGATTCTCTGGCCAAGGAAGCGAGGACCATCGAACCAGCCCCCGTGATTACAACATCTTCCGACGTCAATGCCGTTGCAAAACAGAAGCTCTGCCATAACAACCGAAGAAAATCATCACTTCCCGAGCTTAACTTCGACAGGGAAATAACAAAAACCATTGCCAGACTGAGGATAATGCACCTCAAAGACATGAAAATCTTGCCCGATGGATCAAGAACATACCCTGAATGTAGGCACTACCCAGGGATACAGCTTAATCCCGATCATCTCTTCAACTGCCCGTCCATCATTGCAGCACTATTTAAAATTGACTTAAACTGTTCTAGGGAGACCCTTTATACGGACAAAGCTGCAGATCTGGCCAGTGCAGTGCTTCACGCCTTTGGATCCGTGTAACTGTGCTCTCTCTACCTTTCTCTGAACACTTTTTTTTCTGGTTTTTTTTTTATTGTTTTTATTGCACTTGTCACACGACAACAACAACAACAGTAGTTATCTAATGATTTCTAAAAGTGAATCAATTTGTATATACCTACAAATAACGGTACTTCTTTATAAATATGATAAATGGTATCTTTTTGTTATAGATTAAAATGTATTTTAAAAAACTTGAGAAAATTTTTTTTACAGTGTATGTTATTGCAGTAGAACCTTTCTAATTCATCATGTTTCAGACCAAGGAGATGACTTAAGTCAGAGAGAATAAGATGAATTAGGGAAGTTGTGAAATTAAGATGTAATTGGGTAAACATAGCAAATTAATACGTAAATAGGTATATAATGTAATTAGTGTTGTACCTCCATGGCTTATATAGGCCGATAAACTCAACAACACTAGTAGCCTGCAGTGTAGTTCGTAATTAGAAATACAGAATGTTACTATAGTTTCATAAAAGGCATATAAAAAACACATTACATTGCCTTGTAAGAACATCAATATCAATTCTATTTGTTTTACTTTTTTAATAAAATTTGAGATTCTCTTTTGTACTAGAGAATTCTTTTCTTTTTTTGTAAGTGCTCTACCCACTTGAACATTCAGTCAATACGTTTCAATTAAACTATCGCCCAGTCTTTTTCAATTCTTTTTATTAGTTCACACTCTCCCTATTTATAATTATATGTCTGGTTTATATTTTCAATCATTAATAGAATACTTTTTACTCATCCACTCAAGTTAAAATACATTTTTTTAAACTTGTAATGGATGACACTTGATATTAATTCACTTTTTAAAAGTATTAATTCATTAATTAAATTTAATGAATTAATTATAGTTTTATATGGGAGAAAAAGTTTTGTAGGAATTGACTTTAAAAATTTATATTACTTGTTTAGTTTTGGGTTTCATTAATATCCTCTTAACTATAATTTATTTATTATAAAACTTTAGCCAGATATATAATAAAAATGTATCCATTTAATGTATATATAAGTTTCATAATTTTATATTTAATTTTTTTTAGATTTCAAGTGTAAAATGAAAACTACACCTTTTAATACCGAATAATTTTTGTTCAAAGCCTGGAATAGTAATCTTTCATCCATAGAATTAAAAATTTAAACTTTTCAAATTTGTTTTTAGGTCTTGAAGAACAAGAATCAAATACAAATTGTACACCAAAGTCTGATAATGCACAACCTGTAGTTAATGGTATGTATGTTATTTACATATTTTTTTATTTCAGTTATCTAACTTTATCTTTTTTTAACTGTTTTGAAATGAGTCTTTGTAAGTATTAGAAGAGGTTTTTAATTAATTTTTTTGGTTAATATTTTATTATTGAAGTTCCTAATAAAAATAGTACAAAATTTAATTTTGATAAGAAATCATTAATAATGAAAATGCTACAAGAAATTTAGTTAATAATTTAAATTTTAAATTACAGTAAAATTTCGTTTAACCATCTCTTTAAACCGTCACTCTTTAAACCGCCAGTTTTTGTTAACCTCCATCGCTGTAATAACACAATATTACTGTAATAACAAAGTGCTTTAACACTTTAGCTGCCATGTCGGGGCCCATTGACCCGATGCCGATGGCCAGTAGGCTGAACCGAATACTGTTGGGCCATTAGGTCTGACATTGTTGTCTTGTAATGTTTTATGTTTATTAGTACTACTCAACCCGAGTTGCTACTTTTGGAAAAATGAATGCACTGTATTAAAGAACAAGCTTCACGCTACTTAGAGATACAATTACAATTGTTTTTGTTTGATAGATGAACACCAGCTGGATTAAAAACATGATGTTATTCTATGAGCATTTTTTCAGGAGTAACGGGCTGACACAATTATTTGTTAACAATTTTAGTGAAGTTGAGTTGATTATTTCATTCAAAACAAATGGTTCATTGAAAGAAGTTTATCTTTATATACTTTAATCATAAAATAAATAATTTTCAATTAGGTATTATATTGATTTTCACTATTGTTTTCAAAATTTCACAAAACCTAAAAAATTAGTCGGAAATATTGACTAAATATTTAGTTGTAAAATAGTTCTAAAAAAACGGACTTGGTTGAAGTTTTGTACAAACGTTGATACTCTTAGATTGAAACTCATCCTTACTAGGAAGTCAATTATAACTTAAATTCCTAAAGTAATAAATTATTTGAGTTGTGGGTGAAATAGTTTTGTTTGGTGATGGTCGGAAGGATGTTGAGGATTTCAGTGACATGGATTTTGGTATGTTGTTCTGCAACACAAAAAAACACTTGAATTAACATTACAGGGAGGGAAAACAAATACATCACAATAGCATACATAAACAGAACACCAAGTAAAATAGCTCACAAGTTAAAAAAAAATGGGATACAAAATAGGCTACAAAACTAATAACAAACTACAATACAAAATACAACACAACACCAACAACAAAGATAAACTACAAGAACTAGGCGTGTACAAATTAAACTGCGCAAAATACAACAAATTCTATATTGGGCATCAGGTCATTAATAGGGGGTATGTCAGGTGTCAAAAAACATAAACGATTGGTCAGAAGTCATGCAGGCATGGTGCTGTTGTAGTGCTTGTTTACGTGGCTGTCATAAACAACATATAGTTTAACTGTTTTATTGAGGTTCTACGGTATTTGGATGTTTTCTCCTGAAAGGAACTGTATGCAGTACTAATATTTCCTATAACATCAGACCCACTAAGTATGACCGTCTTGCTCTCCAATAATCCACACTTTAACAACTTACCTACTTAACTCTAAATTTGGTAGTAAAGAAATTAAAAATCGTAAGTATTATGCGAACTAAATTATTTGGTCAAAAGTAAATACAATTTGAATAAATAATAATAGTAATGAAGTTTCTTGATGTAATCATCATGAATTCATTGATTAAACTATATTTAAGAAGTACGTAACTAAGTGAATACATAATTGATTACTTCCTGACACGTTTTAAAACATCGTTCAAAACATACAAAGCTAACCCTCAACTCCTTGAGTAAAAGGAAAGTACCTTCATAAATGGAACGAATGTTTTGAAACGCGCCAGCAAGTAAGCAAGTACGTATTCACTTAGTTAAGTACTTCTTAAATATAGAATAATAGTAATGATAATACAATATTTCTCCACAAGTACAATACTAAATAAACAAATGTTGATCACTCTGCCACTGAAAGGAATCAGTTGTATATGGTTACATGGTTACCAAGCTCAGTAGATATGTGCCAGACTTCACTCAGATTTTTTGACTGATTAAAAAATGTTTGAAGCAGCTTAGACATAACAGTAAAATAGTCGGCCGTTCACATCTTTTCACAAACCCTTGAGTAATAGTACCGACATTTGTAACATATAATTCAATTTGTGATAAATGTAAGGTTTATCTTTAATAAAAATAAATTATCCTGCAGACCCTTGTCTAACTCCCACGTTAGGAAACATTGGTATGGGGGATGTATTAGGACTTTATTTTCTATATTTTTCTGTTTCAATACAATTGTATTGTTTGTTTAGGTAAACTGGAGCAATGTGTATCAAACTCTAAGTCAGTGGCATCAACTCCCAAGTCGGAACGATTACAAAAAAGTCTAGAGGATGGTAAATTTTCTAAAGAATTAGTTATGCCTTTAATAGGTGTATTTTGTTGTGAACTATGTTAGTTATATAATCAAAGTTTAAATCTCTTTTTCAATTCCTTCTATTAGTGCACACTCCCATTATATACATACATACGTGTGTGTGTGCGTGTGCATGCACATGATATTTTACATTATCCATTATTATTCTGTGGCACTGACTTTATTGAGATAATATATGTTAGTTTGTCAAGTGACCAAAAGGTGCCTCATCACAGGGTAAAAATTGATTGCACTTAATGGTGGAATAATTAACATGTTTAAAATTAACATATAACCCCCTCTTTCTCTCTCTCTTTCTTTATATATATATATATATATATATATATATATATATATATATATATATATATATATATATATATTTAGGTTAGTTTTGGTTGGTAAAGATTATTTAGATTTTTTGGACTAGGAGACTGACAGACTTACCTTGGTAAGAGTCCACACTGTAGTCTTGAAATAGAAACACATAAAAGCACTTAAACAATGATATATTTCAACCACACAGTGGTCTTTGTCAATCGAAGAGAAAACACAAAAAAATATATGAGAGAATGAAATAAAATAAAATAAATACAAGTTGTAATGCAACTTGATTATGATATATATATGAAGTTGATATATTACTATTGTAAATACTTTTATCCACCACTAAGTGCATGAACCGAACATCTACACCAGGCAAAAAATCAGTGATTCGACAATGGTCAAGTGACCGAAAGGTGCCTCATCACAACAAAGTAAAATTATTGCACTTATTGGTGGATAAAAGTATTTACAATAGTAATATATCAACTTCATAAAGTCAATGCAACGGAAAAATAATGGACAACGTAAACTATCAATATATATATATATATATATATATATATATATATATATATATATATATATATTGTTTAAATTTTCAATCGGTAATAAAATACTTTTTATGTATCCGTTCAAGTTCAAATGCACTTTTAAAACTTTTAGTAGATGACATTTGATGATAATACAGTTTTTTCAAATATTTATTCATTAATTGAGTTTAATGATTTAGTTTTATTTTTATATGGGAGAAAAACTTTTCCCAAAATTGGCAAAGTACACAATATATTTATTTAGTCCCATTCGGCCTAAAATTAGTGATAACATATGATTTCATAAACCAGCTAATTTTTATTTTATAAGGTATGTGGTAGAACAGCTGTTTTGTGGCATAGGTAATGTTACTTTATTAAAAATAATTGTAATTATTTAATAAATATAACTAAAATAATTATTTTTTTAACCTAAGTAGGAATTGATTTAAAAAATTTGTCATGTATATTACTTGTTTCTAATTGAACCACAATAGTTTTCTAGATGTTAGTGTATTCCTAGTTGACATGTCCCCATCTTCTAGTATTAATATTGTGCTCAAATAAAGTACAACAGTAGTTCTTAACCCTTTTCAGTCCATCCATATTTGTCAAATTACACACGAGAAAGCCACGCTATTTTTCCAGTTTTTGTAGCACTTTGAATGTTGTGTAGATTCTATAGAAATACAGATGTAAGTCTTTTTTTTGTATTATTTGTACCAGAATTACCTAGGTTATTGAAAATTTTTATGTTATAAATCATTCATTTTCCCAAATTTTCATGCACAGAGTCAATTTTGTCTACTTAGTATAATCTGTTTGTTTGATTTTTCAGGTTTCCAAGCATATAAAATTTTCAAAACCAATTCTGTCATTTAAAAACTTTCATACATTCACCTCTAAGAGGTTCTCTATATATATTGTGAATTTGAAAAGTCTACATTTATGAAATCCTTACCTTTTAAATTTTAGTCTATATTCGCTACCATTATTATGAGTGTGAATTTTACTGTCTACATTGTTCAATTCTTGCACTATAACCCTATTTACAGTCTATCTATCTAGCAATACTATTTCCTAAAACTTTTAAGTATCCTATAGTACATGTGAAATGATATTCCAACAAGTTCGAGATACATTGCCCATGAAGTGCCTTATTACATTGTACACATACAGTCTGTGATAGTTTTCTAGTACCTGGAAAAATAACTTCCATAATTTGTTGGAAATAATACTAATTAGGTTAAGACATATTTGTACAATAAATAATTACGAAATGCTTAAAGAAAATGTAATCACCGTAATAAATGACAGAACAGACAACTTTAACAACAAAAACATAAATGAGCACAAACTGATGTTATCCTAAATATCATCCTCGTTCATCACTGTATTTATAAAGAAGAACCAATTTGTTCTACATGAAATAAGCTTTCTTATGGTACTAATAGTAACGGGATCTGTCAAGTTTTAAGAGAACTACAACAATTTGAAATTCAAAGGCGATATATCGGGTTGTGGCCTTAAAAGGGTTAAAGCTGGAGATTACATGAAAAATTTTAACTTTGATTTAAATGTCTGAAATAGATATAACACGAATGACTGAAGTAAAAATGATTGTGCTCAGATAAATTATAATTGTCCTGTTAGCAATAACACTTATTACAGTTTGCCACCTTTAGAAATTGAGGAGTAAAATGTATAAGCAGTGTAAAGTATTTATAGGATCTGATTTAAGTTTTTCTGTTACCAAAATCATCAGTTCTATCAAAAGTATGAACATGCAAAATTTCCTGTTTTATGAAAACCTTATTTTGTTAAAAATAGGTGTAGAAAAATGTACTAACTGTTTTCTTTTAAAAATTTTGTGTTTGAAACCAATCTTATTTTCACAACTGAGTTTTGATAGATCTCAGTGTTGAAGATATAATATAAAGAAAATTTTGAAAAATCTGTAATAGTATTGTTACGAAAATTTAATGTCAAAATATTGTAAATGGTGAATGTTTAGTTGGACAGGATGTACAATGTGGATTATATTAATATGAAATTATATTTACTAAACAGGAATAAAACCATACTATTTCATTTCAGGAATGTTAGGTGATGAATCCTTGTCTCCCATAAGGAAGTATGATGATGGAAACTTATCAGACCATTCAGAACAATCATCAGGATCTTCTCGCTCTACTTACTCCAGTTCTTCACATAACAATAATACCAAAATTATATCTTCTTCAAGTAAGTAAACTGTTTTCTTAGTTTAATGTAAATCTATGTCGAGTCTTAAGCAGAAGTATCTGTTCTATTGAATGTTTTCTCCATTTATCCAAATGTACTTGCTCAAACTCAAGATAGGCCATTGTGCTCATCCTGTGAATGGGAGCAGCCATCGCATTATGATCTGTTTTTAAGTGAGGCACATATAACTGATATTTTCAGTTTACCTTTATTAATTTTCTGTAGCCTATATTTGGACCACTGTTTTATGTCAGGATTTTATATACCTGTTAAGGGATTACCCCTGTGAGCAGTCTCACCTCTGTCGAGCAAGTCCTAGACTTATTTCAGCAGATAACAGATGCGACATGTGCTATCTGTGCTTATATAACGATTGAAGAATAAAAATGGTGAAAGTGAAGAGTGGCAAAGATCCAGTTTTCTGGCTCGATCCCTGTCAGAACGCACAAACCCGCCTGCTTGGGAAATCCACCTACAGCTATCAAAACTCTACCCCACGAATCCCACCTCAAACTCGTAACTCCCGTCCCAAGTGACTAGTGTTAGTCCTAAAATGAGGGGCTTGGTGCCACGACCCGTAGTACCAGTATGCAAGAGTCTTTTTACCTTGCTATCAGGCCTAGACTGGTTGCCAGCCCGCCACTTGGACGAGACAAACTCCTCCAGGGATACAGCAAACTTTTTAGAGTTTTTATATCAATATCCTCATATTTTTCAAGTAGATAATCAAAAGTCGTTAAGATAGAGTATTATAATCAGCCATTAATTTGCCTACTAACAAATTGTGGGATAGCCTAAAATAGAACGGAATACATCTACAGTATATTTACAGCAGAGTGAAAAACTTCTATAAAGGTAATTTAAGTTGTGTCACAATTAGACAGGGATGTTCCGAGTATTTTCAAATTGGTAAGGGTCTAAGGCAAGGATGCTGTCTGTCTCCCTCTCTTTTTAAGATTTATTTAAATTCAGCTCTGAAAAACTGGTATAACAAATGTAGGAAAATGGGAATACAGATTGTGGAGGAAAATATTACGCTATTATTTGCGGACAACCAGGTTGTTCTAGCTGAAGGTATTGATGATGCCAAATATTTGGTTAGTAAACTAGAGGAAGAATTAAACAAATGGGGCATGGAAATTAATACTGAGAAAACAGAATACATGGCAGTAGGATGTGGAGTACAAGATTTCACGTTGTTGCTCTAAGTGCAATAATTTTACCTTATGTGATGAGGCACCTTTCGGTCACTTGACCATTGTCGAATCACGGATTAATTTTTTTCTATTTTTCTGGTGTGGATGTTTGGTCCGTGATGTTGGTATTTGTTGACGTCATATATATTTCTTCTTGAGCCTGTGTATAATGTTTTTGAATAGTACGTCGTCTGCATTGGTTATCTGTAGGCTCATTAAATTGTTGTGTATGTTTTTATGAATGTGGTAGTTTTCTAGTGAGTTTAGTTCTATTGGGTTATTATTTATTTCAATATGGTTAGGTTATTTTCGTAATTTGTTATTCATGTTTATGTGATATTGTTTATGTGTGTTGCAGCACCCCTTAACATAGTAAGGTAAAATTATTGCACTTAGTGGTGGAAAAATTATTTACAAGTAATAATAATAATAACTTCATATATATATATATATGTGTGTGTGTGTATGTGTGTCTGTACACGCGCTTGTGTGTGTGTGTGCGCGCGCGCCTGTGTGGTGATAAAAAAAAGTTATTGAATTTTTATAGCATCTACTGCTGACGCTACGTCCATATGATGTAATTTCTCTACTAGCTTGATCTGTTGAGGCAGGCAGCAACAAGTTTCAACACGCCGTCGACTGCCAGAGCTGCTAGAGTGAGGTTGAGTTTATAGTGTGTCGGGCATCATAGATTTCGAACAACGTATTAACATTAAGTTTACTTTCAAGTTACAAAAGAATGCCAAAGAAGCTCACAAAATGTTAAAATCTGTGTATGGCGAAAATGCGGTAGCTCTGAAGACTGTGTACAAGTGGTATGACCGATTTAAAAGTAGAAATGAGTCGGCTGAAGACAAACAGCACTTGGGATGTTCATTAACCTTAAAAATAGATGACAATGTGCAAAAAGTAGAAATAATTGTTCGTTCAAATAGGCGAATGACTATTTGGGAGCTATTGGAAGATCTTAACATCTCATACGGTTCTGTTCAAAGCATTTTAAAAAGCATTCTGGCTCTTCTTAAAAATTGAAATTGTGCCTAAGGAAAACGTTTTGACACCATTTCTGATATTGGGAGGGTCACGAGAGAGCAGCTAAATGCCTTTCCGAAAGAAGCGTTCCAAAAATGTTTCCCGCATGGATTCAACGTTGGGATATATAGCCAGCCATAACCATATTTATAAACCAATTTATAATCAGGCATAATCAGCATATATATTTATGACAGCCATAACCACTCTGTCATAAATGGAAGGTCAATATATTGGTAAATTAGTATATTTCTAATGTGTTTTTAAAATATATGCTTAAATAAATAAAATTATTAAAAAAAATTTAATGTAAGTACTTTTATGAGAGCTTCATTATTCTCTAGTTAAACCGAAGCCAATGACAAATTGTTAGTTGGAAAATAATATATATATTTTATTTGTATTTTATATTTTATATATTCTTAGAAATTAAAAAAAAAATTATAATGAATGTAGATTCTTTGAATTGTATGGAAAAAATTATGTGGAAAAGTTCACTAACTAATGGTTTAACCAAATTATTTGTGTGTTTTAGGCCCTTTAACGAGGGATACTCTCAAAACTCAGTTGCCTGTGACCAATAACACAAATTCAAATATTTTGAGGCCAAAGGTAAGTAGACCATAGACTTTAATGTAATCCAAACGACTGTAAAGTTCTGTTATTTAAGGACAATGTAGAATTTACAAGAACTAACATTTTTAGGCTACAATGTGGCTATAAATTGCTTTTAGTCATTTAAAGTACTTTGTATTAGGATTAGGCCGATTTAGATTCTCGATTCCAGGAATAGTCGATTGTAATTATATCAAGCAATTGCTGATACTCCATTTATTAAATGCCAATTTTGATTCTTGTTTTTTTTTTACTGTTAAAATACATGTACAGTGTAATTTATTGGAAAAATAATTAATAATTATTAACTATGTCTTATTTTTGCATTAGTTGCTTTGAATGAAATAAACAATTAAATCAAATGCCTATTTTAGATTATGAAAATATTATTATTTATGATATAACAACAAAGACGATCGAAAGCATTTTTGGTCCGTTTGCTTGACACCATTATCTGATACGATTGTCATGCTTACAGAGATTTGTACTCATAAATCAAAGTTAAACACTTTGTGTAGCCTATTATATTAAAAGGGAACTTTTGAAAGGCTTCTCCTTATGTCCAAGATATTAACTAATTTTCGTTATTAGAGAATATCATCTAGGCCTATATAACTTAAAAGAATTGTGAATAGGAAGAAAAAATTTAGAATCGAAATCAGAATAAAAATTTTAGGAATCGGACCATTCATACATTGTATACAAACGATGTGTAAAAAGAAGATGTAATTTGTGCAATATCTAATTTTCTTTGTACTTCACTTTGTAGTTCAGAGATTTTTTTTCTTTAATTTTTGTATTTTGAGAGAATATGTGTATTGCAGCACTTGATTTTTTTTCTGATATTCAATAGACCTTTTGACATCCATTTTACTTACAATTTTCCATACATTACAAGCATTACTAGCAAAAATGTCTTCTTTACCTAGAAACGATTATGTACGTTTGCAAGAACATTATTATTTCAGACAAGGATGTCCACCAATAGATCAGCTGTGATTTAAATTTTTATTTTAAAAGTATGAGGAGTTTTAATTTTACTATCTATATAATTTCGTCGTACGAAGATATAGATTTTCTATAAAAATAAAAATAGAAACGTCAATATTGGGAGTTGGTCAATTTGTAGATATTTTTACAGAAGAAAGGAGTTTATTGGTAAGCTCTAACCTGGAGAGTAGTTCAGTGTGAAAAATTATGCTAAGTTTTTCAAAGCAGATTTTTATGTTGTAAAGTAATTATCAGTTACTCATTTTAAACGGGTATATTAATAATCAGAAGTAAGTTTTATGGCAAGTTAAGTTTTATTGTTTTCAAAGGGGGTATTTTTCCTATACATACAAAATTTCTATTTTTTCTGAATCATAACCGATCTATCAGTTATATATTTAAATATTGCTGAAAAGAATCTACCTATTTCTTTATTTTGTTGGTTTTCCAGAAATTTTAGATGTAACAGTTAATTTATTATATACTGTGTTTTTGTAAAATAATAATTAAAGCTACTAATCCTAAATATGGAAGCAGGAATTTTTTATACCATATACATGTTTGAAATTCAGCAGTCCATTTATAACCTGGAGCTTTAATACTCTGACCTTCTCCAGGGGTTCAGCTATTTTTCAGGAATTAACTTGGCACCAACAGTTGGTTGTTCTACAATTTACGATATTAAAAAAAAATTGTGATGAGATTAAATATTTTTATTAAACCAATGATAGTTTGAAAAGTGTATTTGAAACATAGACAATTCTTTTATACATATATACAATAAAACTAAAAATAAAAAAGAGAGTATATAACTCACTTCTTACTTCTTGTTGAGGACGTACAGGGTCATGTGACGGATGGGCCGATGCCCATAATATGTTGCTGCAGCTAAGGTCCAAAATTGCCTATTATTTAAAATTGTTCTCATGTTGTTCTGCCTTCCCAGTGCAGACAGCAGAGAAAGGAATGCATATAAAAACCAAAAAATATCTTCATAAAAAACAAAAATATAATCACTTAAAGGCTATTTTCTTAGCCTGAGTTGCACTCAGAACCTTTCAGAATGAAAGTCAATAATTTTTTCACTCATTTTAATTGTTTATAACTTCTAAACTTAAGTTTTAATGTTAATTGTATGAAATGTTCACTATTTTATATACATATGTTACAAAAGATTTTTTTTAATGATAGATTGAAACAAGTAATATAAAAATTTTTATTTTATAATTACAACTAATATAAATATCTATATGCATATATCAGAATAACAATATTGAGTGGCAAAATAGAAAGCAAAATTCCTTGCAATTTTCCATTTCCTTTTCTATGTATGGTTTTGGACTATTATTTTTGTTTGTTACTATTTATACGCTTTATTTTTATGTCGGTTGCATTGTGTTGCAGTTTCTTTTCGCATTGTCCGTGTTTGAAGTTAGGTCTGATACCTTTAATCCAGTATGTTTGTTTATTTTATTCTTTTCATTCATTTTTATTCCTAGAGCATTATTTATGATATTATGTGTTAACCATGGCAACAATTTAAGGTTGTACAATAGCAATTTCAATGACAAACAGATGGGAGCAAAAGAAAAATGCATATACTTCTTTGAGAAATACACTTCTAGCTATGAGGAAGTTTGCTCAGTGTCAAATTATTTGAAAAAAAACTGTATTGACATCAATTGTCATCCACTATAGGTTTAAATAAAATGTATTTGTACTTGATTGGATGAATAAAAACGTATTTTGTCAAGAATTGAAAATTTGTACGAGATATATATCAGGAGAGTGTGAGGTAATAGAAGGAAGTTAACAAAAAGGAGTGCATATAAAAACCCAAAAATAGGTACAATCACTTGCTGACAATTTTCTTAGCCCGAGTCACACTCAGAACTTTTCAGAATGAGCTTAATACCTTTTTCACTCATTTTAATTGTTTATAACTTCTAAAACGCTAACAGACATGATAAAATGGAAATATAAAAAGGGTACTTGAAAAAATTGCAACAATGTACAAGTCTTGCCTGTTTAACTACAGTGCTTGCAGTATTTAAATAAAGAATCATAATGAATAAAGCAAATTATTTAGCATAAAACAAATTATATTATATATAATTTTTTTCATTATGAACAAAAACTAGAGAATAATATAATGAAATAGAAAGTGGCACATACCTTTAACCAAAATCTGTTTATTTTCACTTGCACAAAAAGAAGAAAATATTGTTTTTCTTTATTTCAAGTGTTTATAGCTCGTTCAACATACAATGTACAAACAAATGTTAGTATTAAAAATGTTCATCATTTCACTAACGAGAAAAATTGTTATATAAACATAAATTATAAAACTATAATTAAGAACGTTAAAATGAATACTATGTAAACATCTGGAGTTTGAGGCGAGTATTTTCTTACTTCGTGTTAGTCCTCCTTTACCTCCCAACTTAGTGAGTAGTTAATAATGTACAATTTGTGTTGGCACACAGGTTGAATCCCACATTATAACCTGGACACTAGTATTAGCTTCAATTTATTTTCTCCATATTCATTTAATAAATTACGAATATCACTATACATTACGCAAAAACATCACCCTTGTATTGGAAAAAAAATATGGTTACAAAATAAATGAAAATAAAGAAACACAGGCGGCAATGAAAGGTGCACATGTATTTACATACACACACACACACACACACATGCACTTCAACATCGGCTGAAAAACTGATGTCACAACTGGCTTGGAAGGGCACATGCGCTATATGTTTAATTGTCTACAAAGAAAAAATATAGTTGTCACAAAGATGTACAACTGTATTTTTTATAAGTGTTTAAGGAATCAATTTATTAGTCAGTCACAGGTGATAAGTCATACCCTAGTAGAACCAATTATAATTAATGGACTAAAACATGGTTATCATCTTTAGCCAACTCATAATTACTTTGGTGTTACAGTGACATATGCCTTAAGGTTAAACTGCTCCAATATTTTCAGTATTTAATTTTTATTTTACTCTTTTAGGTGTCATCCCGCTTAAGGATGCCCGTAGCCGTTAGTCAATTGCCAGTTTCACGTATGCGTCCACCTTCAGTCCACACTACGGTTGTAAGGCCTACACCAACTTTTACAAGCATTCCTCGCCCCACTTCACGTCTTCCAGCTCCTAGATTTCGGTAAGAAGATAAGTTTTTTATTAGATGAAAAATTTTAAGAATAATTTTGTTTTTTATCTAGTCTACTTGATAGCATTTAAAGAAAGTCAAAAAATGTTGTAGTTTTAGGAAATAAAGAATTTTAAAAATATTGATCTTATTTGAATAGTAGAAATGTGATTATGGCAAGTTTCTTACTGCACTTGAAATTCAGTCTAATTCAGTCCCTTATGTTAATAACTAATAAATAACATGCCTTTTGAATAATAAATAACATTTTAGTAATGGGTAAATTCTATAGTAACTTCGTTTTTAAGTTATAGACCTGGGGTCCAAGCTTAAATGTTGAACGCAAGATAATTTTACTTAACTTGGTTAGAATCATAGTGGGGTAAGTCAGTTTTTTATAAGTTTGAAGTAGGCTCAGATTCCTCTCAAAATACAATACATCTAATCAGTGCAATGTTGAGGTAAGTCAAATTTCAAGTGCTAGGAAATACCTTTTCTTTAATGCTATCATAGTAAAAATGAAAACCTTTCTGAGAAGTAGAACTACCTCTTTCTGTTTTGAAAAATCAAAAATTTTGACCTCTTTCATCGTTTATTCACATTTTGTCGATTTACTCTACCCTATTCATCGCCACTCTGCTTGTTGCTTCAGTATGTTTTCAGCCAAAGAATGCCTTATGCAAGAAAGTCTCACACAGCTCCAGCATAACATTACCTCTTTGATGACTATAGGCCCAGTTTATTACTTGGTGTTTATTATATTGAGGAAGGTGGAGTTGATTTTTTACCACAACAATTTATGCATGAGAGACCATGAGCGGATGCATTAACTCATTCTAATGTTTGGAATCACAACCAAATATATATAATTTAAATAAATAAAACCTCTATACCACAAATGACGTTTTCATTTATTTGATACCTTATGTACATTTCAGTTATATAGCTGTCATCTTCAGAGGTAATTTATAAAACAAACTACTATTATTAAATACTTATATATTTAATCCAGATAAAATATGTTACATATTTGTATATATATCTCCATTCAATTCTTTATTTGGTTTGACATCGACATGCTAAGTTGTATTGTACTCTCTGCCTATTCTTCAATATTTTCTAGATAACATTATAAGTCACCTTTTATTAGGGATGGGGTGACTTTAAAGGATCAGTGGTTTTAGTGACGCCAGGTTTGGATTAGTGACTTTTACCGGTGACTTTAGTACTGGTGACAAGAGATACTGAGACAGCTTGTATGTTCCAATAACAGGCAGGCATACCACACTGGTGAAATGGTTATAAACCTTGCTTTTTTTTGGAAGGCTCGTTTGATTTGAAAATAAACTCCTACAAAATTAGGAACAAACTACCGAGTGTGAAATAGCGTCTACTGTACATTGTTACTATCTTAAAACCTAACACAAATCGACCACCCATACATGATGTAAAGGAGTAAAACCAATGACAGCCGTTGTAAAATATCAGTAACTTGTCAGTTTAGTTGCAACAATGACATTTTGCTTGATCAGAATGGAGACAACCCTCTCTCCCCTTCAGTCAATGACACTGCACGATAATCGGTGCTGTGAACCGAACGGTGAGAGCAGAGCCAGTGACAGCGATAAATCAACCAATTTTTTTAAAATGTCTGTTAATAACTATTAATTATCTATATAGGCTAATAACAGATCACAGACAATTAATTCATGCTTTTTAACACTCAAAATTTTGAATTTCTTTCTGAAATTTTTTTTCAAGAGCATGTTTTATTTAAACCAATATACAACATAGCTTACAATTTATAAAATTCATAGCATTACATTAAACATAATAAAAATCAACAATACAAAACTCTTAATAAATATTCTCATTTACAAGAAGGAAGAAATACATTGAATAAAATGACAGATTTATATGACTCTCAATCTGCATATGAATCTTTAGTAATGAAAATATAAGTGAAATTTAACATTTTTGTACGTTTTTTGATCACTTAGGGTATTATATATATTATAATGATTGTGTTGTTTAAAATTTTAAGTGTTGACTCTGTTAATAATACTATGATGGGTTAGTGTATGTATCTGTGATTTGTCTTTGTTATTGTGATAAAAATTTGACTTGTAAATGAGAGTATTTGTTAAGAGTTTTGTATTGTTGATTTTTATTATGTTTAATGTAATATTATGAATTTTATAAATTGTAAGCTATGTTGTATATTGGTTTAATAAAAACGAGCTCTTGAAAAGGAATTTCGCAAAGAAATTTGAAACGTTGAGTGTTAAAAAAGCATGAATTAATTGTATGTGATCTGTCATTGGCCTATTTAAAAATCAACCAATGACAGCCGTTTCATCCAGTGACTGCAATCTTTTGCTCAATCACAACAGAGGCAACTTCCGATCAATCCATTGTCACTGGAACTGGCATTTTCCACATTTTTGGTCACTGGTACCACCAGCGACAAACAAACATCAGTGACAAGTCACTGTGACAGAAAATATCGTCCGTCCCTACCTTTTATGCAAGGTAAGGTCTCTCTTTTATTCACTTAGAATGTTCACCAAGTATATTTCTAATTTGTTTGCTGTTTCATTTCCTAGCATTCTGCAAGCAAGCAGAAATATATTAAAACATATGGGGTGAGCTATATGATCTTTCTCCTTCCTCTAGGGTATTTACAGAGTACGGACAGTAGCATTAAGAAAATTAAAAATAAGAACAAAATCATTTACAAAATCTCTTTTATAATATTTATAAAATAGGAATATATGAAGAAAAAAAACTTGAGTGATTATTGAAGAGTTTTACAAGTGTTTGGCTTAACTGCTTTTGAGATACAAGGTAAATGCTAGTAAATTATTTGATGGTTGATTACATAATTTTTTAGTTAAAATACAGCAGTATTTTTGAAATATAGTAGGGCATCAAACATCCTTTCATAGATAATATTATTTTATATGAGGTACTGCAACGGACCGGGCCACCACCTACGCGGCGCCGTCAACCCTACCGTTGACCAACGCGCGCGCGCAAGTCCGACCACCAAACGCCCATTGCAGAGCAAGAATTTTGAAACAAGCCGCTCGCAGCCAAAACCACGAACGCTGTGCAATGCTCGCCAAAATCTGCCAGAGAACAAGTCACTGGACTTAAAAAAGAAAAAACCTAACTTGCTGCGGATTCTACCCTTAACGGGCAAGTCATCCCGGGGGATGGGTTCTTTTGAAAGACATCTAAACGGCGAAATGACCATATCAGCTGTAGGAGAGTGTAAGAAACTTGTTTAAAATAATACTCAGTTTGTTTGCAAGTTAGTTAAAAAATATTTATTTTTTTAATTTTAAAAAATTTAAAATTTAAATTTTACAATGCACAGTCTGCAAATTATTTGACTTAAAAATATCCTTTGTGTTGGTTCTTACACAGTTAAGAAACCATACTCTGCTTATTTTAGTTGACATTAAAATTTAAATTAAGAATTTACGATTTTATTTTTCTTTCAATCGGAGTATACCAAAGCGTAAAACTTTGCTCTACTTAACGGTCAATCTTACTTGTCGAAAATATAACCCTTTCCTATCTGAAATTCTTGTTCTTATCTTCAAATTAAAAAATTCTCTTTTCCTTTAAGTGACTTTTTAACAACCCTTTACTGCTTGTCCTAACTTTATTTCAGTATCCCAGGTTCTCAACCTTGCAATTTTAATTGTCAATATTTGGTTTTGTTTACTTAACTTTTTACTGAAAATTTAATTGTTACAAATTACAAATATTCGCTTTAACCTTTTGGATTCAAGCAAAGCCTTACTTTTCAACACACTCCGAAAGATCCCTACTTTTCACATTTTGTTCCATTTATTTAAACTTTCTAAACACACTACTTTATTTATGGCCATATTTTACATAGCCATGTAAATGATAAGATTTTTCTATATCTTTATCAATTTTAAATGACCTTTTTAAAACTCAATTTCTATTTACTTTAGCAGGTAAAGTTTCAATCAATTTTACCAAACAACCTAAAAACAATTTCATAAATTATATCAGATTATATAAAAACCAATTATGAAGTACATACTGAAACAAAAATTACATATAAAACATATAGCCATATCTCCTACAAGATTATCAAAATATTTACTGAACAACAAATCATAATTTATAAAAATTGTTAAATCATCTGCTGAATAAATTCAAACACCTTCCCAATTGGAATTTAACATTTAAATACATATTTTACTTCAACCGTTTACTGAAACATATTTAAAACCTTTTTTAAAAATATCTTCACTCATTTACAAAATCTACAAATTTATTTGAATTCATTTAACCCTTTCACTAGAAAATATTTAACCCTTTGGTTACTATTTGATTAACCCTTTTGGCATGAAAATCCACATAATGAAATTTATTAATATGTATTAAAACCTAGTTACACCCTTTTGAACTGATCCTTGATCATTTACAAAGAAATTTACAAATTTTAAAATTTATTTAACCCTTTTTATATAAAATAAAAAACCCTTTGGTTCTCATTTGAATTAACCCTTTCTTCATGAAAATTATAATTACTGAGTTGTGTTTACAACTTTTTTAATCATAGTTAAACCCTTTTAATATAAAATATGTAACCCTTTGGTTATCATTTGGTTAACCCTTTCTTCATTAAAATTATACATACTGAAGTTTAATTAAAATTTATTTAAAATTTATCAATGCCATTTCTGAAGGAAATTGATATTTAATAAATCTTGAGTAACCTTTGCTAAATGGCTACTAGCCCATTTGCCTTTATTTTATATAATTTATATTTAAACCAATTTGCAAAAATTTCAATTTTCTTTCTAAGTTACCCTATCACCAACATATTATTTTACACACATATAAACCATGAAATAAACAATATATATACTTATAATTCAAAAAAGAAAACTTATATTAACATATTTTTATCAGCTAGCCCCACTCACAAATTTAAAATCTCTTGTTTAACTTAACCCTTTTGTTGCACTTTTTTAAAATATTTAAAATCTACACATATCAAAATCATAACCCTTTATTTTTACTCAAACCTTGGTTTGATTTAATTTATTTAATACACATATATAATTTCACCCTTTTCTAAATAAGATCAACAGTTTAAATTAAAAAAGCTTCAATTTGATATAACCCTTGTTTATTTTAAATGAGAACAATTTATGTCAATTTGTTTCATATGGAAAAATGTCGTAATGACTCCTTCTAAATAAAATACCAACTTAGTTTAATTTAATTATATGAAATAACACTCCTGTTTATAGGAGTACCTGAAACTAAAGCATAGCCTTCCAATCAGCTGTTGTAAACAATGGCCTTTTGTCCGCCATCTTGGATATTTACCTTTAGCAAATTATATTTAACTTTATTACAACACATCTTTTATTTAATTTCTTTACACCTTCATAAGATTTTAACTCTTTAAATAATTTAAAACCCTTTATTTGATTTGTTTATTTAAAACCCTTTCCCTTTACATAAGTTCTAACCTAAAATTTCTATTTCCCTTACATTCATGAAATACAACATAATTTCTGCTTCTATGGCATCGCCATCTTGAAAACCCCCCTCTCTTTAAAACAAAGCCACCAGTATTTACTTATAAAATTCAAAGTTTACTGTTAATGGTTTGAAAATTTATTTAAATTTTATAACATTTTCCCAATTAAGAAAAAATTCTTCAAATTAAAATTTTTAATTTGCAAAGGGAAGACAAAACAGATCTGACCTGAAATCCACACAAAGCACGGCTTGCCTATTTCTCCCTCTCTTCTCCGTCTCTCCCTTTGTTCTTGAGCGGGGGTGGGGAAGGTCCGGCTTGGATGTTGCATCGTTCCCACGCAGGTATACTTGGATGACTTCCCACGCGTTGCCGCCATCTTTGAAATCCTCCATCCCTTTGTGTGTCTGGTATGCTTCAGGTAGATCATCTAGCGTCACCCTTTGCTTGAAAATCTCCCATCTTTTTCCTTCGATGACTTTCGCACCTCTTTTAAATTTTAACAGTTACTAATAAAATTTTAGCTTTAAGCCCTTCTTTTAACACAGTTCTTAACTGGGCATTTTTTAACACAGAAAAGAAATAGACAAATTTTTTAAAACGTTTATCAAATTAGTTAAATTTTGTTTAATTTTGTTAGAAATTTAGACTCACTCCTTTAAAACTGTTTGCTAGGTTACACTGTTCACATCGCCTTGTCTTTCTAGTAAGGCTGCAACACACACATTTTAAGACGCTCGCACATAATTTGATGGAAATTTATGGGGAAACCTCTTTCGCCGCGATCTTGAAATGCGAAAGGGCCCCATTTTCGAAACTACAGCGTCACGACATCTCAACGAAACGAACTTTCCCTAGCCACTCATAGTTTTTGAACTATTAACGGTAACAAAACTACTATTCATTGTTTTACCGGAGCTACGCCCGACAACGTCCTTACCCTTCGAAAGTCCTGGTTTAGCTGGGGCTTAAAGGACGCTTGGCTTTTGCTCAAACAGGGAAACTCCCCCACCTTGCAGTCCGTTCCCACGAGTTGACAACCAATAAGGATCTTATATCGATGTCGCCTGATCGGCGCGCGCACTTCTTTTGTACAAGAGCTTAACGGCTCGCAAAATTGATAAACAGATCGATTCAATCCACTTTTTCGATCAAGCCGTATAACTCTTTAAGGGTGCTTCTGATGAAATTTTATTATTCTTTATTATTGATTTTTCTCGTCTTGCTTTATCTCTGGAAATGTCGATGGTAACTCTAGGTTAATTTTGACCATCTTCCCCTTGCAAACGGCCTTAAATTTAAGTTTCTAACCCTTCTTACGGTGGCTCGGTTTGTTTTACTTAAAAGAAATTTAAACTCTTTATGTTTTAAATTTTATCTCTTTGCGGTATGTATTCCAAGAGAATACTGCCCGCCGCAGTACACGATGTATGGTACAGACAGGGTGTGGTGCGAGGAACATTTCTTTAGCTATGTGTTAATAATTTCTCGTTATTATTTTCTAATGCCAGTACAACTATAGATAAATACTGTTGCACACGTCTCAATACCTAAATTTTAAAGTTAAAGTATGCATTTAAAAAGTATACTACTAAAGGTTGATGGGACCGAGACTTCCTCGGATTACCGAAAACTTGGATTACACGAAATTACGTTCCTTTGCATTAGAAAAAATAGGAGTTTTAATGAACCCCCATAACATAGGTAATTAGAAAGGCATTAAATAAGTTTATAGAACTTTATATGAACATTTCTTAGAAGCCCGACTCATTGGCTCAAATAGGAATAGGCTCGAATTTCATGAAAATTTGAAATATCGCAACTCGAATTATCAAGAATCTACTGTAATTATATAACAGAATTTGTTTTGTATCTTCGTGTATTTTTAAAAATTTATTCTACCTTTAATATTAATTTTATTTAGAACATTATAGTACAATAGGCCTACTCTTTATCTAATAACTAATTGGTTGTTATATTACAGTAATTGGACATAAAGTAAATACAGCTCAATAATACACTCTAAATATCTTCCAAAACATAAGCTCCTGCTTGATTATGTTGATTATCCCAATAATTTGATTATCTGATTATCTGATTATCTTCTGAGCTCCAATTTTAGATAATTGACTCACTTCTGTAAATCTAATGTTTTGTTTGACTAGTTTAATTATCTTAAAATATTTCACTTTAAAATTATTTATACTTTTGAAAATTATAACCCTGCTAATCTGCATTTAATTTATTTCAGAGGACGTGTCATACCTAAGCCAAATAACTGAAAGAAAATTGATGCTGCTTATCTTTCATTAGCTGTGTATGAGTGCCTTTACCCATACTTCTTTCTTTTTAAAGACCTGTTATTTATAAAAAGAAGTGCTGTCTGTAAATATGTTTTTATTTTAGGGTACTAATAATTGTTGCATGTTTAGAGGATTTTAATTACAATAAATAGTATTTAAAACAATAAATTGTGTAGAATTATGAAATTATAACTAATCAAAATTGTGATTTATTATGTAAGAAAAACTGATTAAAATATATAAATAAAATAAATTATGGCAATATTTCTGTACATGTGCTAATGTAATATTTTTATAGTTTTTATGTATTAAATATCTATTTTATATTGCAGATGATTTAATATAAAAAAAAAAAAATTTAATAATTTTTGTTGCTTTTAATTATTAAAACTCCTGGTTATTACCTATTATGAATGATTTTATAAAATAAAAAAAAATTATGGAAAAAACAGAAGTTAACATAAATTTGTTTGTTCAGAATGAAGCTTCTACTTGCTCAAAGTTAGATTCCATCCAAATGATATTTTAGGTCAGAGCCATGAGGTGATCATTGAGACTACCTTAATTTTGCTATTATAAAAGATCAAAAACTTAAATAATACAATATATGAAATGAATTTTTTTAAAATTGTTTTGTTTTTACCTGACAAGAATTTAAAGTATTTTGATAAAGCCAGCTAAATTCATGTTCAATTGTTCTTAGTGTATTTATGTAAAATCTAAAGAACAGAAAACTTTTATGTGATTATTTAGTTGAAGGTAAAATACCTATTACTACCACAAATAAATTTACCATCTCAAATTTGTATTCCACAAGATGAATATACACTCGTGAGTGTGTGTGTGTTGTGTGTATACATAACCTTAAGGAATAATAAAAACACCTCATACATAAGATACAGTAAGAGGTCTTTTAAAACGGCATTCTATTACCCAGAACGTGTTATGAACCGACAAATTTTCAAAACAAAAACAAATCAGTATAGTACCCTTCTTTGTAGTTACAAGATGTGACTCATCGGAAATTCAGTACGAAACAGATGTCAGTTAACCAAGAAGTAGTTCAAGAAAAAGTAAACTTGTCATGGAGTAATACTGCAGCGGCTTTTACAACACTATTAAGATTTGCTGAAGGGGAGAAATGCTAGTCAGCTCAAAATGTTTTGCAGCTCCATGTGCTTCATTCAAAATTTGTTGAAAAACCGTCACAGCAGGCAGTCAGAGATTGTGATTATTTTAAAAATCATTAAAACATTATAAATTATTAGTCATTTGTATAGTTAAGTGTACTGGTGAATGTTTTATTTTAACAATGTATGAATGAAAAAAGTTTTTAGCGATAACTTTATCCTCTCTTCAATCTTTTTCTTATACATTTTGTGTGTGCGAGCATGTGCTTTTATTAAAGTACAGAAATACAGTGATTGGATACAAACAAATATGGAAAGTAAGATTTCAACAGCATATTCAATTTTCCTTGATAGGTGGTATAACATGCATAGTATCAGGGTGGCCACTGACCTGGAAAACCGGGAAATGTCAGGGAATTCAGTTTGTCATGGAAAAGTCAGGGAATCTTAATAAGAGTCAGGGAAAAATTAGATCGATATCCGAATAGTAATATTGCACAAAGCTATAATGATTTGGGGTTTTGCCGCGCTAAGATCACATTCGAGTGATACGTTACGTATTTTTCCAAGAAGTTGCGAAAGCCAGTGGAGTATGTGCCGTAGCCGTGGCAACGGTTCGTGATAAGCAACGATAGCAGATGTGAGGGGGAGGAGGAGGAGAGGTTTGGAATGGTCGAAGCTTAGGACCTGTGTGACAGCTGACCTTGAATTGTGCCGTTGGTTTTGTGTCTGGTAACCCTCCTGCGTACGGCGTCTTGCAGTTTTGTCTTGAATCGCTGTTAGCACCAAAGGTAAGGTAAGTTAAAATGATAAAGTATTATTACATTTAATTTTCATTAAATTAAGTTTTGTTTAAAGTATTTGTATAAATTTATATTAAAAGTATGTAAGATACAAATTTAATTAGTCGCCGTAATTGGCTAAACTAAAGAGAATGTAAAATAAAGTGTTCATATTGCCCACGCTAACCCGACTGTAGCTGACTACTGTAGAGGCGGAAATTATGTACCCCTGAGTTTGAGCGTTAACAATCAGTGAACCGTTCGAGCTAGAAAAAACTATTTGCATCATTAATTAGCGTGTTTAATTTTGCGTTTGTTTGAGCACGTAAATGAAAAAAAGTCGTGATTTTTGCAACACAACGCAAAAAAGTACCGTTTCATCATTCGTTTTTTTGTTTAAGTTCAACTTTGAAACAATAGTGGGTCAAAATCACTGATCCAATTTTTGTGAAATTTTTACACCGTATTATAAGACTCACTAGCCTAAATATTCAAATTTCATCTAATGTTTTAGTTACTGTAGATTTATTACAACAACTTTATCTCAGGGCTCCTTTTTGCAATATAATCGGAACATTAAATTCGATAAGTTCTTATATTTTATTTCATACAGGGATAATGTGCGCTGAAGCGTAAATTTTCGCGGCCTCCCGAGGTAAGAGAACATTCTGGTCCGCCGCTCTCAACTGGTGAGGCCCACTGGAACCAACTGTTTAAATCAGATTTGAATGAAAAGTGTTTTTCTTCTCACGTAACATTATTTGTAAATAAAACTGATTCTAGTATGTTTCCGGCTCACTATTTTACACACTAAATTATAGAAAACGGCTCAACCTATTTTGTTAGTTTTTCCTGGATGTCTGGGTAATTTAAGTAGTTATCTATTATTATACATAGAGCAGTCAGACTGGAACGTTTTGTCTGCAAGTGCCTTGTGTACAATGCCGATATTTATTTCATTCTATAATTTGTGGATTTATATATTTATAGTTGAATATTCCTTATTTTCACTAAATTTTATACTCAGTTTTACATTCATGAATATAATATTTTTATTGAATATTTCTCATGATTGGTCGTAGGAAGGTTAAAATGATACTAGGCTGCAATAATTTTCCGGTGAGTTATTTATTTTTTTTATTGTGCGCAATAATATGAAAACCCGCTATAGCCATCAGGATAGACTGTACATTCCCCGTGTGTTCACGGACAGTTTTCGCATCAGCGCATACTAACTCTGTATCAAATAATATTCAATAACGTAACGCATCCAAAATCACACAAAACTGTTTATAATAATTTTTATTTGAGATTTTATTCTTTAAAACAAGTTTGATCAGACAAAGGAGTCGTGAGATAAAGTTGCTGTACTATAATATCTGCAGTAGGCCTAAATGAGATAAAATTTTAAAACTCATAATAATATGAGTCAAATAATATGGTATACAAATTTCACAAAGATTGAATTAATGGTCTTGACGAACTATTGTTTTAAATTTGAACGTCAACAAAAACGATTGATTAAACGTTACTTTTTTTGTTGTATTATAATCTGTGTTTTGCAAAAATCATGTTGAAAAGGTTTTTGTCATATGATTGAACGGTTGGTTCACTTGTAGTTAGCGCTCAGACTTTGAGACTATAATTTCTGCGTCAACAGAAAGCGTTTTCACTCTTATCACAAAGCTATGTAAACGTTTCACAAGTGATGAATGCTCGAGTGTAAATATTTTGTATTAGAAATCAAGTGTCAATATATTCTGTCTTGCACAACAATATTTATACTTTAAATAAACTTTCCGGTGACACGTAACATTCCCAATTGTACTGTGTCTATTCACCCAAAGGCTTTTAATTACACCTATCAGTGCTCGGCCAAGCTACTTCGACGGGGCGAGTATGTGATTACTTTTTGTGCTGTTATGGACGAGACAAACGAAACATCGAAAGATATCGTGCCGTGCAGCGCCTAAACTTTAAAGGGTTTAAGGTTTTAATTACTTAATCAGAATTAAATTTTGAAACGTAGCCGATATTTCAAAATTTCACTCGCTTGGCTCATTACACTACCATATTTTTTTCTAATATGACTATTCTTCACCTTCTGGCTTTAGGGGGGGGGGGTGTTTCAGTAAGAAATATTATCATTTGAAAATTTCGGGGGTATTACTCAACTCATAATTACGTTAATTTTCCATGTAATTCATTGTTTTTTTAATTTTTAGGGGGATTTAACCATCCGTTCCCCCTTGGGTCAAATAGCTCCTCGGTTTGGCATCTACCCCGAGTGTTGTTGAACTCGACTAAGCGCGGCCCGCGGGTAAACACCAAGATATGATCTTCGCGCTTCAGACTATAGAACTAAATCACCAATACACATATTAAACAGTTTTTTTTTCAATTATCTAAATATAAGATAGGCCCAACTACAAATTATTGTTTAAAAAGAATGGTAGGCCGAATTGGCTCAAATTTACATACCTTTAAAATCTTAAAAAATAACCGCAATTTTCGATCAACAGTTCATCAATAATTGTAATTTTATGAAAACAGTAAATGAAAAAAATTTATATTTATTAAATTTGATTTAATTATGAAACATTTGAATATTAAAAGCCTACAATTT
Source organism: Prosapia bicincta (assembly GCA_036971475.1). Lineage (NCBI taxonomy): Eukaryota > Metazoa > Arthropoda > Insecta > Hemiptera > Cercopidae > Prosapia > Prosapia bicincta. The sequence goes on along the minus strand of JBAIZL010000004.1, from coordinate 146,807,538 downwards.
ACATTATTAAATCGTTAATGTAATGCAACTTACTTACTGAAAAATTTTTATCGCACTTATAGGGTTAACATTATTCTTAAACTCATGAGACAGCACAATTAAATGAAAAATTTACTTTAAAAAAGTTTTACTAAAAGTGACTTTTTCAGTAGAATAGACTTCCAAAAGTGGCCTGCTAAACAAAGTGAAATCATATACCTCCTTTATTTGAAATATAAATGTTAAAGGGGTAAAGTTAGGAGTAACTCAATTGCATCTTACAATGAGTTTACGTTCTTACTTTCTCACACACATCTTCAAACAGCTATAACGGTATCACATCTCCCAATATTTAGCACTATTTATGTAGTTATTTTTATTTGATGTTTAGTGTATCATTTATGAAACTGCAACCTTTATGTAATCTAGAGTTATGTGTTTACAGATGTCGAAATTTAAGAAAACCACCTTCAATGACACATGGCTCCTTAGTAGTAGCTTCTCTCTGTGACTGCAAAGAGTATAAACTGACAAGTACTCAGCTTATTGTACACTGTGCCGAACAACTTTTTCCTTGAGTAACATGGGAAGAACAGCTGTTACTAGCAACTTATCTGGTAAAAAACACAAGTTAGCTCTCAGCAGTAAGTGTGAAACTAAAAATATCAAAGGCTTCTTCAGTGTTAGAGATGAAGCAAGTAGATCTACAAGTATAGCCGGAACATCTACATCAGCCCTCTCAGAAAGCTTAAAAACCCCCAGAAATTAGTTGAACCACAAATTTCAGGCTCCAAAAACACTAGTTTGAACAAATTTTTAGTCAGAAGCTACTCTAAAATCAGAAGTAATATGGGCTATAGACACTGTAATGCAACACAGATCAATGAGAAGCAGCGAAAGAAGTGCAGATCTTTTTAAGCTCATGTTTCCAGATTCAGAAATTGCAAAAGTGTTTCAGCTTGGTAGAACAAAAGTAGGATATTTACTAGGTCATGGTATCGCTCCATATTTTAAACATAATCTAAACAAAATGTTGAATGATTCATCTTATTTAGTCATCAGATTTGATGAGTCTTTAAACAAGGTTTCACAGAAAGGACAAATGGATATATCAGTCCGATTTTGTGACAGCAATAACAAAGTACAGTTTAGGTATTTCAACTCAGTGTTTTTGGGCCATAGTACAGCTGATGATTTATTGGATTCATTTGTCAAAGCAATTGAAGAACTTGACTACAAGAAAATTTTACAGATATCAATGGATGGACCAAATGTTAACCTTAAATTTTTGAGACTTGATCAAGAATACCTCAATAAAAAAGATAATTGCAAGGCTCTTCTTGACATAGGTAGTTGTGGCTTACACACTGTCAACAATGCCTTTAAAGCAGGAATCAAGGCTACTGGATGGGGTGTGGTTGAATTTTTAATGACATTATACAATTTATTTCACCATGTACCATCTAGAAGAGCTGCTTATACTTATTACACAAATTCAACTACATTCCCAAAAAAATATTGTGCTGTTCGGTGGCTTGAAAATAGTAATGTTGCAAAGACTGCTCGTCCATCCTACCCAACATCATAAAGTATGTGGAAGGAGTGGAAAAAGACAAAAAGAAGCCTAAGTGTCAAAGTTTTGTGACTCTCAAAACCATGTTGAAAGATAAACTGTTAAGTGTAAAACTTGCATTTTTTCAATCACTAAATGAAGAATTGGAGCCTTTCCTCCGAGTATTTCAATCCGATGAGCCACTTTCACCCTTCCTTTACGACTCTCTATCAATTACTTTGAAAAGTTTAATGTCTAAAATTGTTAAAAAGGACAAGTTAGCAGAACACTCAAACAGTATCATCAAAATTGATTTGAATAAAACTGAAAACCTAAAGAGATGTCAAGAAATTGATTTAGGATATATGGAACCCGACAAGCCCTTAACAAAATTGGCAAATGCACAGATGAGGAAATTTTCCACCTAAGGAAACGATGTAGAGAAGCTATAGTGGCAATTTGTTCCAAACTTCAAGAAAAGTCGCCTTTAAAAAATAAATTTACTAAAGGTATTTCGGTTCTGAACCCAGAAATTGCTTTGAAAGATCAACTTAGAGAAACCAGAATGAAGTTTGCTCTTGAAACACTTGTTGAAAGTAACTAGCTTGTTGGTTCATCAGCAGATAAGATACACAGAGAGTTTACAGAACTTTGTTCAACACTCCTTGTAGCTGAACAACTGAAGTTGTTTGACAAGAAAAAACAAATATTGGACGAGCTTTGGTTGATTAATGTTGCTAATTCAGTAAGCGACTTATCTGATGACATGATGAACTTTTTAAAAATGATATTAACACTGTCTCATGGGAATGCATTCCTAGAAAGGGGGTTTTCAATAAATAAAGAATGCATCATAGAAAACCAGACTGAGGAGTCGTAGATAGCTCAACGTGTCATTTTTGACAGTGTATTATCTACTGATGGACTTGAAAATCTAGAAATCAGCAAATCCCTGCTGCAATATGCCAAAAATTCAAGATCCCGCTACCACGAAGAGTTGAAAAGAAGACGCAGAGAAAAAACCAATGAAGTAGAATCTCGAAAAAGGCAGGCAGAGGCTTCAAAAGATTAGCGATAAAAAAAAGAGAAATTTTAGAAGAAACCCAAAGAAGTTTAGATGAAATCGAGGCAAAACTGACATTGTTAAAAAAGTAGTTTGGTACAGGTAAAATGTTTTTAAGCTGGCACTTGAGGGTTGCGGGCCTTGGCGAGATCCTGAAGGTGGAGGGAGGGTGGAGGTACTTCCAGGCTATTTCTACAAACAATCGCTTTGACTTCCATTGACTCTAGGGTTTCCCATCGCATTAAGGCTCATGCGGGGAATTAACGGGGTTGTTAATTTTTCAAGTACAGTCATTTTTTTAAAATTAATTAAATGAAATTAATTTTTTAATTAATATAAATTAATTCATACTTATTTCCAATGAATTTATGCATTTAGGCTTCATTAAACTATAAAAACTGTGGAAGTAAAAATCCAATAGGATTGGCTAAGGGTTAGGACGCACTAGTATCGATTTTTGGCCCCAATGAAAGGGATGCCTGAAAGTGCCTGATGTTTTCTGGGTGACTAATAGAGAATTTTCACCTAGGATCCAAGAGCCAGCTTAAAATATTTAATCTGTAGTTTATTGTGAACAATTTATAGATAGTGTTTGTTACTCTCAATATCATCATCATGCTACTTATTATTGGTGAGTTATTGCTGCAAAGTTAGTTTCTTTTAACTTTGATTTAGATAGATCTTTCCTTACAGTAGGATAGGTTTATTTCTCTTAAAAATTTTCAATACTTGAATTTTAATCATGTATCTTCAGATTTTGTGTTTTAATTGGTACCAAATGTATAAATAACCCGTATTTTATTTGATTTTGGAGTCTAAATTACCATTAAGAAAAACCTAATCATCTAGTTGGTTAAAAAAAATTGAAATTACTGTACTCAAAGCCCTTGCAATACGTCGCTATCTTGGAATTTTTGCAAGTTAGGGAAAATAAGTTTGTATCAGGGAATAGTCAGGGAAAACCAATAATTGATATCAGTGGCCACCCTGAGTATGTGCTGTACTATACTTACCTATATAGGTTTGGTTCTATTATCAAACATGTTTAATAACTGGCAAAATGCCAACCCCGAGGGTGTCGGATATTAGTGTTTTAACTGTATATACAAATCCAATCCAGCCACACTTGAAAAAAATTAATATTACAACTATATTCATATATTAATGCCATGAACTCATTAAACAAGAAATTAGAAAAATCTAGAGGGATCACTCTAGTTTGTAACTTCTTGTTTGATAGATAGTAATTTTGTAATAAGACCCTCTGATGATGATGACATGGTCATCGAAATGTACATAAGGGTTTAATCTCAAGTAACTTGTTTTATTTGTTATTTTTGTGGGATTGGGGTTCTTTCCAATATTTTCATTGTAATTTTTGTTGATGTTATTATTGTTAATTACAAGGGCTATAATAACAAGGAGAAAGTGTGATATAATATTTAATATAAATAAATAAACTTCTTAAAAACAGAAACGTTTTTTTTAAATCTTGATATACATGTCAATTGTAAAGCAATCTTCTTCAAAGAAAGTTACTACACTCCTAACTAAATATTTTTAAATCTAAATAAAAATATTTGTTTATTCCATCTTCACGTGAGCTACTAGTTTTCACTAAAACACTTGTTAATATTTTATTTTAGAAATTTGCCTATAGTAGCACTTATATTTGTTGAAGACGGCCGTTTCGGGAGATGTGTCCCATTGTCAACTAAGACCGTAATTGATCTAAGGGTTTTCGTAGGTTAAGGTGGGGGTGTGGGTGTACTTTGTGAACATTAGGAGTTATGATGTCAAAAAGTGTGTGTGTTCTCAATATTGTGTAGAACTAATTCAGATTTAATTGTCAAAACATATAATGTCTAAATATATATTAATTGATAGAAATGGTCGTTACTTGTTTAGTTGCATCCAAAAAACTAAACAATTAATTTAGTTAATGTTTGTTCTAAGGTTGTATATTAGCTGATTGTGTTCTGTATATTTTTGTTGTCAAATTTACTTTTTTAAATTTTCTTATTTTAATTTTCTTATTTCTTAAATCACAAAAACAAAGAAAACCCCCTCTTCATATATCTTTCCTTTATTTCCTTAAAGTTAATTAAGGTTCACTGTACTGAACCAACTTACAGTTCTGATTTTTCTTTCCTCATCTCTTTGAATCCACATCTTCCAGTAACTAGTTCTAAAATTTCATTTCTTCTAGTTTAATTGTTGTATTTACCTATAGTAAATTTGTTTTTCAGGCTACCAACACTGCTGTATAAATAGTTTTCTGCTACAATTTTTCAATATTTCGGAAAAAGTTTTGTTAGTTTATGCAAATAAAACCTACATTTCAGTTGTAAGAAAATGCATTTATTTCAAGTGCTTTGCCTTTCTTATCATTGTGGAATTCCTTTCTGTGTTTCTTATTTTCATTTTTATCATCTGCCATTTTCATTTCTTATTAGATTCAACAAAACTGATATTTTAAAATCTGTAACAATCCAATAAACTTGTGTTTGCTTTTATAATAACATTCTCTTTATGTATGGAATTTAAGTTTCCAAACTTTCACTAACAGAATATTTATTAAAAATTATAGTTATATATAATTAAAATTATAGATACAAATCTTTAAAAGTTGTTATCAGGAGCTGTTGATTTTTAGTAAATCAGAAGGTGTAAGATTGTACAAGTAAAATTAATTTGTCGTTAAAAATGTATCGAATTTTGACAGAAATTTTTTTGAAGAGTGGTGGTAGATTTGTTGTCAGCTTTGGAACATTTTAAAGACAAAATTAATTCCTCTGCAAAGGGTATTTTTATTTTAATGTAATGGTAAACATAATACTATTGTAAATAATTATTTGTTTTTTTATGTTCAATAATGGGGATTTTATGCTGAAACAAGGATAATTGTGTAGATCAAAGCGATGTTAGTTACACATTGTGTAGCTGTAAAGATTGTTTATTCATGTTTTAATGGGTTTATCTATTAGTAGAGACATTTTGCTTTTGCAGGCCACATTAAATTCAAGTAACAGATCTATGAAGAGTAAGCTAACAATTGAAATTCCGCCATCTAGAAAATAACCTCAGCTTACATAATGTTATTAAATATATAACTCATATGACTTCCCTTTATTTAAAGCCGATAATAGTAAAAATGGATGGTTGCTTTGAAACTACACACATCAGACCTATTCCAGAAATTTTTTGGTCCATCCTCGAATCTGTGTGTATATATACACTAAACCTTCTCATATCTGGATCAATTGAGCGACTGACACCCCAATCTGGATTTGTGAGGGATTTGGTGATGATGTTTCTTTGTACTACATAATCACAACCATTCCTGATTGGAGTAGACAGAGGCGTCCTTAGAGTGGAGTGGCCGCTCTAGGCCTCGCTCCGCAAGGCTTTACTCTTGCTAAAAAATAAGTAAAATGTTTTGCTTAAATGAAAATAACATAAGTTAACAATGTACAGATATACATGCCTAAAATCTGTCTGATTACCCACGCAATATGTTACATTTTTGATTAATGACAAAATGTGCGAACAAAATATCAGCATCGCAACCAAAAGAATGCAAACACATTGTTTGATAGGGACGGTGTTTCAACTCTGTCAAATAAAGAGAAAGCATGTGAATAATTGGTGTGTTTTTAGGACAAAATGACTTGCATCAAAATTAAAGACACCTTTTTGAGCAAGAATTTTAAAAATTTTCCAGGAGAGCACTTTAAAAATGCCTCGCAAAAATGTTTGGCTCCAGGCCTCTCATTTGCTAAGGATGGTTCTGGAACTAGATGTATAGTTGTTTTAAGTGAATAAGCTACATTTATTGAAGATTGTATTTACATTTTAATAGGAATATAGAACTGTATGTACAGTTCCTTGATAATATACTGTATGTACATATGTTACATTAATTATGTTTTGGTTAAAAAAGATGTAATGGCGGTTTGTTTGTTTTGTTGGACACATTTCTTTGATGAAATGTCTCCCCACCTTCGAAAGAGTAGACATTTGGCTGCTGTTGCTTCGTCTTGTTTTTTGATGACTCATTCAGCTGGTTAAATGCCTGGTAATCTTCGCTATATGTCACGTTTTGTTTTCTTTCGTCATATTTGGTAGGGGCTGGCTGTGTGCTCACTAAGTCTATAATATTATTAGTAATGAACTTCATCCATTCACCTACGTCAACACTGTTCATGACCTTACAACCAGGAATGTTTTGAAGAAGATTGACGATTTCATTTGTTTAAGAAGGTTTTTTTTGATCCAATAGTTTTTGTCATGATTAAACTAGTGTTATTGGCCTAACTGAATGTTATGCTGTAGCAATCAATGAAAGAGTGATAGCTACTAGCTACAACTATTAGCGAGTGTCACATTAATATGAGTTTAAGCGTAAACTAGAAACACAAATTCAAGGTAAAACAAAATAATATAAATTATTAAGTTGGACCCTACATTAATTAAAAATAATTTTAAATTATTAACCAGAATTTAGATTTTGAGAAATTCTTTTGGTGCAGTTTGTATTTAGTAAACATGAGATGGTAAACACTACATCTCTTCGGGCCTTTCTTTGCCTTAGTAGGAATTGGCAATAAAGTCTGTTGTTAATCGGTAAAAACTGAAGGTAGCCCTATTTATCTTCTGTGTTTGATTTCTACTTACTAGGTCATCATGTTCTCACTGACATCAAAAATGTCAATGATGAACAATAAGACACGCCAAAGAAGCAAATGAATCCACTACCGGCATCAGCTGTAAATTCTAGGAAGTACATTCTATTTCCTGATTAGTGGAGTAAGTAGTAAAAAAACAACAGAAACTAAGAAGGATGTAGAAAATATACTTTTACCAATTTTGAGAACTTAAATAGTTGTAACTGAGAAAAATTTAGTTTTGTGTTTAGTACAAATGTTTGTAAAAAATAATATCAATTTGTGAATAAAGTTGAATTACTTTTGTTTATGATTAAACTTGACAACTATACTTAGCCTGAGTTTAGGTTTTACTTCTAGTAAAAATTAATTTTAACAAAATCAGAACATAGCTCCAACTGCTGTATTCCATACATTTCTATTTTAATCAAAATATTTGGTTTTAGTATTTCAAAAAGTTTTTAAAGCAATTGCTGTTTATTTGTACTGAAATAATGCGAACAATAGCACATTTTCTAGCTTGAACCATAGTTAGTTTTATCATCTAAGGACGTACTCAGTTCTTATTTATAAATACATTTTGAGGTTTTACAAAACTTACTGAAAAAAGTTTATTTTAGTGGTGTTTTTTATTTGCTAATATGTAATTTTTTCCATGGTGATGCAGTTATTTACAAGTGTTTATTATAGGAAATGAAACAAACTAACATTGCAGTTTTGTTACATTAAAAAAAATGTTTATTTCCAAGTATACTAAGGACAATTCACATGCATATTTTATGAAAGCCTATTTTATCTCTTACCCATTATATTTTGATAGTTTTGAAGTTGGTATGTTTAAAATTCCAACTCTTCAGGGGAGCACTTTTTAACTTTGAACTTTTAATACTGTAAATCCAGTTTTTGAAAATATGAATTTTTGTTGACATCATAGTGACCAAATTAGCGAGTTATATAATTGGTTAGAAAAAAAATTAATTTACTTAAGCTATTCAATGCTTTTCTTCAGTTATCTAATTATTCATCCAAACTTGCCAATTTATTTGCTGGACTTAACTCTTCCCACTTACCATATTATAAACCATGGTTTTTATGATGTTCAAGTATCTACATTTTCTTTCTATTTCATCTGATACAAAGATTTTTTAAATGATCTAAAGGAATTGTAGGTAGGTACTAGAAAATGTTTGTATTCACTCATTTTAATCTGTTAATATAGGATAATAGAAATCAAATGTCATCTTTGTCGATTTCGATCAAATCTGGTTAGATTGGAGGTTCGTCATTTGTTAATGAATAAAAGTAATTTGTTCAATCAAAGGCAAGAGAGATATATCTTTTCTTTTCTGCACTTATGGGATTGGGTCCAGAATTTATTAGGGGAAGTTGATGATTTATATTATGCTTTCATTTCTAAAATGTATGTTTATAAAAATTTCATTTGTGTCAAGGGTATGGTAAAAAACACATTTGTAGAGCTTTTAGATTATTGTAACAACCGAACTGGTTTCCAGAAAAGAAATTGTTTTTATAACAAAAGAAGTAAAATTTTTATAAAAATCCTTTATTATTTTTATCACAGTAAAATGACCTGTATCACAGTTTGTTTTTATTTACATGACCTGATGAGTCCAGTCATTTAAATGATTGATTTCATCCCTGTATTCTGTTTTGCCCCTTTCAATTAATGCATGGTCTAAAAACTTGATTTAACTATTTAATTGTTATTTTTTGCACTGCATATAAAAACATTAATTCTATGACATTATTTTTCTTTTGTCCCTTGCAAGTATCTGAGTAAAACGTTACTTCTCTCGTCTCTGGAGAGGGAGTGTTTTTATTTGTTCAAAAATAAATATAACATTTAGTCAGCCCCTTTCAGATATACTTTTGTCCTAAAAGTAGCAGTAACTTTGTTTATCTGCTGCTGAGCTAGTACAAAACGTGTCTGCTGTGGTTTTTTGCCAAGTTAATAACAAAAAGTGTTATTATACAAAAAACCTCAAGATGTACAACACAAAAACTGCAAGCTGGATTTCAGCTTTAAGTGCTGGATACTACCGTTTTCGTTTATCAAAGCCAGCTATTGAATATGGAGAAAGCGGTTTTTATTTAATTACAACTTCAATAAAACCCCTAGTTTCTCCTAATGTCACATGAAAGCATTTCTTGCAAACTGTTTTTTTGCATATATATTAAAATATGAGCAACTAATTGTTCTGGTTATATTTGTAGGGTTTTTATTAGATTCATTGTTTTAATATTAGTAAGTGAAATATGGGAAGAAACAAAAAGTTAGCACTCTGACTCCTAGATATAAGCTCCCAACACTCGTTTATTATTATCTGTCTTTTATTGATGTATAATTTCTCAATACATTTCTTTAACAGGGGGACTAATTTCCTATTTTCTAAAATATAAATTTTCCTTAGGATTCTTAATTTTTTGCTCTCATGGCTTTGTGGTCTTGTCTTTATAATATTTTTGCTTTCTAATTTAATCCTTAGCCCAGGAACAAGCTCAAGGTGTACAGTTTTGATCAACAATATGTGACTCTCAGCTTCTTGCCATTCTCTTTTCTACATTTAAAAAATGTTTTAACGTTTTGGTTGGAAATAAAGGTATAAAACGTTTTTTTGAACAGTCTGCATATTTTTCTACAAAACTAATCTGTTGTTAGATTTGGCTCGTGATCTTAATGTTACAATCATTCAACTGTTACACCACCTTCATTGTATTCAAATATTATTTACTTCGTTTTTTATTACCAATTTCTGATAAGTAAGAGAGGGAATTTTAAAGTTTTATAAGGTTGCTCTATGGGCTTCTGTTTTTGTAGAACCGGCTCTCTTTTCCCCCCTCTTCCTCTCCAAATTTTAAAATATTTAGTTACATAAAACAGATATGTCTAACGTTGTTTTACTTGCAGGAGTGTTTCTATATTATGGAAAGTACCACATAGTTAAGATTTATTATTATGGAGGTTCAACACAAGTGGAATCAAAATGCACCTACTCCTATAAATTGCCTCCAGTAGTAAAGTTATTACAAATTGTAGAAAAAGTAACAAATTTGTTCAAAAAGTAACAACAGATTACAGTACAGCAAACTTTTTACAATACTCAAATCTGTAGCAACTAGCTAATTCCATTCACTTCACTACATTACTGTTGAGGTTTTCTAATAAAAATTAATCTTATAATATTTTAATAATATTATGGATGGTGTTTGGGGAGCTGAAATTTTGTGGAGCTGAAATAAATATTATTTGTGGAGTTGAAATGAATATAATTCATGGAGCTGAAATTTCTTCACGACATTGAAGACAAAGAACATTTGCTATCTGACATCTCTACTGGATATATATACAAAATGTACCTTGACGTTAATAATTACTCTGACATTGGTAAAGTTTGTGAATATAAAAATGAGAACAGAGGAAGATTTAATTCCAAAATTTTAATTTTCCTGCAATTTTGGTCATATTTTTTTTCTCTGAATGTAAGGTACAAGAGTATACATTCATTGAATGAATGAATGAATGTATAAATATATAAAAAAAACACCTATTGTTCAAAATGTCTAAATAAAACTGCACTTATGTGGGTTCATGCTGAGACCTTCCTTTTACACTAAACAGGATTATAAAAACAAATTTTATATTTACATTTTTTGTTTATAATTTTAACAAACAAATTTAAAAAAGTCCAAATGTTTTTTATGTACCTAAGTTATTTTGGGTTTTTAAAAAATGGGTTACAGAAGAAATGTAATGAGGCTTCCGAATGCTGGGGTGGGAAAATGGAAAGCTACCCGTGCCAAAGTTGGAAAAGGTACCTCTCTAAAAGGTATAAGAGTTGGATGTCAAACATTGGGTTCTAAGCTTGACTATAAAAGATCAAAAACTTACAATATGTGAGAGAGAGAATAGAATCTGGGGTATTCAATCTTAATTCCAAAGCCATACACCAATCAGAGCAAAAAGTATCACAAGAAAACTCAAGATAATTTGCCAAAACAATTTTTTTCATTAAGCTTCTTTGTTTTCTCCCATTACTAAAAGTATAACAAAAAATGGCTTTATTATTCGATTATATTTTACTTCAAATTCTGAAAAGACTACAATATGAATGTAACAATTATACTTTGCATTAATTTGGATTTTGTTGAAATGTAAATTTTTATTAATGTGTACCAAAGAACTTGGCCACTATCTTGATGCATGAACACCCTATTTATTGAAAGTGAAATTAGTTATAAAAGGTTAGAAAACTATCAATAAATAATCATCGTAAATATTTACAGTATGCTGAAGAATTTGCAGTAAATAGTTTGGTTAAGAGCAGTTAACCTGAATTCACATTTTCAGGGAGTACTCCAACACCTGTTTAATTTAAAATTGGCCATGGAAATGACAATAGTAGTTTCATGAATGTTGTTTTATAAAGAGGAAAAAGGCATTTTTTTAACATTTTATTTAGAATAACTATATAAAAGCTTTTAACCTAGTCAATGTTTACCATTCCATCATATTCTGCATAGGTCAAATGTAATTCAACGAAAATCTTAAATACATTCTCATATAGTTCATTGTATGTAGCCAAAAGAAAAGTCAATTTTTAAAATTAAATATATATATTGTAACATTTTGAAGTATATATATATAAAAGGCACTTACCAAAATAAGATAAATATATAAATAAATTCAGTATGTAAAAATTACTAAAATATACCAGGAACGAATTGTAAACATAACCTAATTTCACTTGTGTAGAAAATGCACACGGCCACATTTTAGATCTAATCACAAGATTTTATATAAAAGAAAAAAAAAACACACAAATCACTATTTATAAGAAAATGTATTAGAAATAATTGATAGGTAACAATTTAAATAGAACTATGTAAAAATACACTTGAAACTTTCACACGGCAAGCTAGTGGAATGTGCTGTAGTAAACACAATGGATAACGGATTTGTGGAGTTGCGTGCGCATTGACCGGCAAAAGATATTCGTTTTAAATATTTCTCGTGGAGATATATATAAAACAGTTTTGGATTTAAATGCAAAGAAATTTAAGTGCAGTTGTTAAGAAGAAGAAGTGTATCCGTAAAGAAGAAGAACATGATATCCGTAAAGCTGTTACCTACAAGGAATAAACGAAAAAATAGCGGAAATTCACGATTTGGCCATTTTTATTGCTAACAAAGGTAGCGTCAGGCAGTTGGAACAAAGCATCGGAACGAGGAAGACGTATTCAGAATTGGCTGAAGAAATTTTATTTTTTTTAACTGGTGCGGAAAGTGCAGTATCGTATTCAAATCATCATTATAGAATAACATTAAGCCAAACCATTGAACTGATCGATTAAGAAGACATTATTCAGGAAATTATTTAATTAGGAACCAAAAATAACTTGTAAAAATTTTAACTTGTAAGAATTGTAATTTAGATATTTTTTTGAAAGTGCCAACTCAAATTTCATTATTCAAAATTTAGAAAACCCACCTATTAACCCGAGATAAAGAGAGCTCAAGCTCAAATTGAAATAATTAAATCAATTTCAATTAATATTAAAACTTATAACTAAACTTTTTGCTGCCATCAACAAATTTTAGACTTAGGCTAATAAAGCTTAATTTTTGTAATTTTTTGTGGAGGAAATAAGAATTTTTTTTAATTAGTAAGTGACTTTGTAAAAGATAATAAGGAATGTCATTTTAAGATATTAAAAGTTTATTGTAACAAAAGCAGCATTGAATTGTTATTTCTTTTGATTTATAAATTTTATTAAGATTGTATAAAACAAAATTACCAATTATTACATTTGGCACACAAAGTGGGGCTCGATTATAAAAAAATTTAAGAATTAACCTTAAGGCACTTTAGATAAGATTATTAATTAAATATTTGTATTAATATTGTTTACTTTTCAGGACTTTGCAACCATAAGTCAATAATTTTTTTATTTTCAAAATTTAAATAGAATAAAGGGGAATTTTGAAATTTTAGATAAAAAAAAAAAAAAAATGGAATCTGAAACAGGTACATATAATTTAAGGAGGGAGAAAGCGAAAAAAACAGAAAAATTAGAGGAATATAACAAACATAGTAGGTCTAGGAAGGGTACAGCAATTGAGGAAGCTGCAAAAGGAAAATATGTGACATTAAAAGAAAAAATAGATGAAAAAGAGGAAGAAGCTACAATAGGCCTAATAGAATTGGAAGAAGGGACAAGCCTAGAAATACAAGAGTCAGAAATGGAAGGCACAGATATGCCTATAGAAGAGAGTGAGGTGGAAACCCAAGTAGATGAGGCTAGGGGATTACCACTGATGCAAACCCAACAGAAAAAGGGAAATAATGAGAATGAAGATTTAAGGGAGATGATGAGAACTCTCATGGAAATGAGTGAAAAAGGGAGAGAGGATCTAAATAGACAATTAAATATAAATAATGAAAAAATAAATAAACAATTAAATATAAATAATGAAAAAATAAATAGACAATTAGATAAGATGAGTGAGGATATGAGGGAAATAAACAAAAAATTAGAGGAAAATAGAGACGAAATGAGAGAGATGAAGGAAGATTTCAAATTCATAACACAGGAAATAAGGGAGGAAAGTAAGAAAATGATAGAGGATATGAGGGAACAGTTGAGAACAGAGAATAATGATGTAGTAGGAGTTATGAGAAGAGACTTAGAGGAGAAGATTAAGGAGAATTTAGAGGAAACAAAAGAAATAATAGCTGATGTGACAGAAATTAATAAGAAAGAGATAGAGAAGGTAGAAAAAATGACAATACAGAACAGGGAAGAGTTAAGAGTTTTAAATAGGGAGATAGCGATTGAGAAAAACAATAATAATGATAGAATTGATCGATTGGAAACAGAAGGAAGGAGGAATAATGAGAAACAAGGGGAATTGACCCAGAGAATGGAAAAGGTAGAAAAGAAGGTGGAAGAAAATAAAGGAGGAGAAGGCCTAAGGATAATACAGGTGTCATGCGGGAATCAGGAGGAGATGCCAAAATTTAATGGTAGGAATAGTAACCCTATGGAGTTCCTAAAAAGACTGGATAGGTATGTGGAGAGAAAATTTGGATGTAGGACAGGGGAAGGATTTGAAAATGAATGGAGAGGAATCATAGATAGAGTCTTGGAAGTAGGAGCGGCAAGATGGTGGGAATCAATCAGAGAGGAGGTGGAAAATTTTGCGGATCTACAAGATAGATTTATAGAAAGATACTGGGCCAAAGAAATACAGGAAGGCATCAAAGAGAGAATAGAAAATGAAAGATATATAGAGGGAAATGGAAGAGCCAGAGCAGATTATTTCATAGAAAGAGTCATAGTTTTAAAGAACATGACACCACCGCAAAATGAGGAAGAGATAGTCCGGAGATTAAGCCGGCATTTTAATGAAAGGATACAGTTGTCAAGAAGAGTACAAAATATAAAAACGATCCGAGAGATGGAAAGGATGCTAAATGAGGAGGATATAGAGGAGAGAAATAAGGAAATAAGACAGAGAAACAGGGGACCGTGGAATAGGCCTACCCCTAGAGAGGAACAGAATGGAAATAGATTTCCACCCAGAAGGGGTGAGGAAGGGATGAGACAGCAGGGAAATAGAAGATTTCCAGGACCAGGAGAATTGTATAGAAGGAATGAATATAGAAGTGAAGGACGGCCATATGTCCAGTTTTTTAACAGAAGAATAGATAATCATATGAGGGGGAATATTGAACCAAGACCAGGGCAGGAAAATAGTCGAGAAAATAGAGGAGACAGGAATTACAGAACCAATGACAGGAGCCAGAAGGAAATAAATCAGATAGAGACAAGGAGATGTGTGGGGACAAGGAAGGAGGATGGTGCACATAGTCAAACGGAAAACTAGAGAACACTGGTATCGTCGCCTTGGATCAGGAAAAGGAGCATCAAACAGAACAAATGAGGTTGCCAGTGATAAAATTTGATAAAAGCTCCTACGATAAAATTAAGTTAACTATAAATAATGTATTAATCAGTAGAAAATTTTTAGAACAAGAAGATGAGGGGAGAAATTATAATTTAGGAATTGAAAAAAAAATAATAAACCCAGAGATAGAGATTAAGATGGAAGATACAAGTTTACTAGCATTAATAGACACAGGCAGTAACGTAACATGTATCCAGGAGAAATGGATGTTAGAGAATAAAAATAAAATAGGAAAAATAGAAATCTTACCAATAAAAAATTTAACCATTCGGACTGCAACAAATAAGAAAACTAAAAAGATAAACAAAATGATCATGGTAATAGGAGAAATAGGAGGGGTAAAATATCCGTTTCAATGCCTAGTGGTGCCAGGCTTATTGAGAAAATTTATTATAGGTACGGATATGTTGATGGATGTGGAGGCACAACTTGATTTTGGAAAATGGGAGATGGAGTTAAAATATGAAAACAAATTACATAAATCAAAAATGAGTGTAGATGGGCAGACAAAATTTAAAGGGGAGATGAATAATTTTGAAAATGAGATGGAGGAGGAATTGAGTTGTGATGAACAGGAAGGAATGAATGATATGGAAAAATGGGAAGAATTTGAAACTTTTGGAAACCAGAGTAAAAATTATATTAAAATTGTACAAGAGGAGGGAGAGATAAAAAAAGAGGATATTTTTGAAAGAATAGGGAATGAAGAGGTAACTGAGGAACAAAGACAGGAGATGAGTGATTTAATAGAAAAGTATAAAGAAGTATTTTCAGACCAGCCCGGTTTATGCACTGCATATAAACATAAGATTAAAGTTAGGGAAGATGTACCATTTTACCAAAGAAATTACCCAATTCCTACAAAGTACCAAGATCAGGTACAAGAAGAAATAGAGAAAATGTTGAGGTTAGGTATAATTGAAAGAAGTACTAGTCCATATATTAATCCAATAGTCCCAGTCATCAAAACCAATGGGAAAGTTAGATTATGTTTAGATGCAAGAAAACTAAATGAAATTATAATTCCGGATTATGATTGCTATAGAGGAATAAATGAGATTCTACACAGAGCAAAGAAAGTTAATTGGTTGAGTACCATGGACCTCACTAACAGTTTCTGGCAGGTTGAATTGGAAGAGGAGTCAAGAAAATATACTGCATTCCAACATAGAGGGAAAACATACCAGTTTGTTGTTACACCCTATGGATTGAAAACATCTCTAGCAGCATTGGCAAGAGCTATGGACAGTATTATGAGGGAGGAATTAGAAGATTTCACCTTAATATATGTAGATGATATAGTCTGTATGTCTGAGACATTTGAGGAGCATAAAAAACACCTAGAAAGGATCTTCCAAATTTTTTTAAAAAACAACATGACCATTAAATTTGATAAATCAGAGTTCTGTAGAAAAGATATTTCATTCTTAGGATATAGATTGACTACAAATGGAGTAAAAATGGATGAAGAGAAGGTTAGAGCTATATTAGAATTTCCCTCACCTAAAAATCCTCGACAGTTAAAAGGTTTTATTGGAATGGCTAATTATTATAATAAATTTATAGAAAAATATTCAGAATTTGTACAACCATTATTAAAATTATTATCTAATAGAAACAAATTTATTTGGACAGAAGAGGAGGAGCGAAATTTTATTAAATTAAAGAAAAAATTTTTGGAAACAAATGTACTTACTCACCCAGATTACCAGAAAACATTTTACCTACAAACAGATGCCAGTGAATATGCCATAGGAGGACACATCTATCAGATTGATGAAAAGGGGGAGAAAAAGGCAGTAATGTTTATGAGCCGCACATTAAAAGGAAGTGAAGTTAAATATTATACCACTGAGAAGGAATTACTTGCTATATTGTTTTGTCTGCAGAAAGCAAGACAGATCATCCTAGGAAGAAAAATTGTGATCCAGACTGACCATCAGGCCTTAACTTTTATTAAGACTTGTAAAATTTTAAATTCAAGATTGCATAGATGGATATTACTAATGCAAGAATATGATTATACTATTGAACACTGTAAAGGAAAAGAAAATGTAGTTGCAGACCTATTGAGCAGGAACCCTTGTGACAAAAATAAGTTTGAAAGAAGAGACCAAAATTCAGAATTACAAATAAATTACATAGAAAGAGTTATGGATATGGAAATGTGTACAAAATTTAAAGAATTTAGTAAATTACAAGTAGAAGATCTGGAAGTTAGAGAAATAAAAGAAAACATTCAAAATTATCTTCAAAATTATAAAATTATTAATGACTTAGTATACAAAAGAAATAGGGAAAGTTGGAAAATAGTAGTACCAAAGGGAATGATTAAAGAAATAGTGGGTACTTGTCATGAATATTACCTGCATGCAGGAGCTAAGAAATGTCATACCATATTATCAGAGAGCTTCACTTGGAAGAAGATGGGAAAAAGCATTAGGGGAATTATTAAAACATGTAATATTTGTCAAAGAGCTAAAAATGTAACCCAAGGTAATTTTGGAGAGATGAAAGGGATCCAAGTGGAAAAACCAAAGGAGCAATTGTCAATTGATTTTATAGGACCATTTCAAAGAACTGTAGGAGGCTATAAGTATTTATTAGTAATGTTAGATGTATTTACAAAATTCGTTCAAATCTATAAATTGAAAAAGGCAACCACAGGGGAGGCAATTAAATGTTTAGAAAATTATATAGAAAATTTCGGGAGAGTAGAAAGAATACAGACTGATCATGGAACCCAGTTTAATAATAAGAAATGGCTGGAGTATATAAAAAATAGAGAAATGAAACCAATATTTTCTCCAATAAGGAGGCCACAAAGCAATATCGTTGAGAGGGTGAATAAGGAGATCATTAGATGTTTGAGAACATATTGTCATCATAACCATAGAGAATGGGGAAAGTATGTAGAGGTTATTAACCAGGCAATTAATGAAATTCCTCATGAGACTACAGGATACACACCTAACCAGCTACAACTAGGAATTCAGGATGAAAGGTTTTGGCAAAAGGAAATAAAAAATTTTGGCTGGAGTTCAAAATTAATAAATTTAGAAAGACATTTAGAAATTGCTAGGAGTAGAATTAAGAAGAAGGCTCATAAGAGAGCAGAGAAATTTAATAAAACTCATAAAATAGAAGAATTAAATGTTGGGGACAAGGTATTAGTAAAAGAAAATTGGCAACCACAGGGTATAAGAGGTGAGATGGCAAAATTATTTTATATATATGATGGACCTTATGTGATCACCAAGAAATATGGCAAAGCGACTTATGAAATCAAAGATGCTAGAAGCAATAAAATTAGAGGAATTTTCCACATTAGCTTGTTAAAGAAATTTTATGAACCAAGGGAGGCACACCAGGGAGAATCAGATAAATTTCAGGTGGAACAAATTAAATAAATAAAGGGAGAAGTCGAGAGAAAGGAAAATAACAAGGGATAATACGATGGTAACAAAAGGAATGACTCAGGATATAAAAGTATTAGGAGAAGGAAGCGAATGTAGGAGGGATAGATAACAAATAAACCGGAAATGGAAATAGACCAGAAATGACTTAATAATTAAACAAACACTTGAAAAAAATATATAAAGAAATAAAAAAATATGTAAATTTAAATAAAATAGGAAGGGATGAATGAATAAGAACAAGGACCTAACCTACAAACAACCTAGACATGCTATGACTCGGTTAGGCTAAAAATTTAAAAAAAGAACACTGTGTCAGAAGATAGATTATATAGATAAATAAAAAGACTTATGATTGGAAGGATTCCATTCTATTAAAATTAAAATAAAGAAAGAAAAAGAAAAAGTTTATAAAATAGATTCTAAGAATCAGAAAATGATTAATGTACGAGATGTTAAGAGTAAGAGTATTGTTGATTAAATGTTAATTGTTAATTTATTGTATTGTTAGGAGTTAAGTATATCATATGTAATTAGAGGGCAGCAGACAAGCAAGAAGGATAGAGTAAGAGTTTACTCCCAAAATGTGAAAATTGAGAGTTAAGAGTAAGAGGGTTGTTGATTAAATGTTAATTGTTAATTTATTGTATTGTTAGGAGTTAAGTATATCATATGTAATTAGAGGGCAGCAGACAAGCAAGAAGGATAGAGTAAGAGTTTACTCCCAAAATGTGAAAATTGAGATTAAAAAAAGGAATTTTGGAATCAAAATTTTTTTTTATCTAAATTTGGGGACTATGTAACATTTTGAAGTATATATATATAAAAGGCACTTACCAAAATAAGATAAATATATAAATAAATTCAGTATGTAAAAATTACTAAAATATACCAGGAACGAATTGTAAACATAACCTAATTTCACTTGTGTAGAAAATGCACACGGCCACATTTTAGATCTAATCACAAGATTTTATATAAAAGAAAAAAAAAACACACAAATCACTATTTATAAGAAAATGTATTAGAAATAATTGATAGGTAACAATTTAAATAGAACTATGTAAAAATACACTTGAAACTTTCACACGGCAAGCTAGTGGAATGTGCTGTAGTAAACACAATGGATAACGGATTTGTGGAGTTGCGTGCGCATTGACCGGCAAAAGATATTCGTTTTAAATATTTCTCGTGGAGATATATATAAAACAGTTTTGGATTTAAATGCAAAGAAATTTAAGTGCAGTTGTTAAGAAGAAGAAGTGTATCCGTAAAGAAGAAGAACATGATATCCGTAAAGCTGTTACCTACAAGGAATAAACGAAAAAATAGCGGAAATTCACGATTTGGCCATTTTTATTGCTAACAAAGGTAGCGTCAGGCAGTTGGAACAAAGCATCGGAACGAGGAAGACGTATTCAGAATTGGCTGAAGAAATTTTATTTTTTTTAACTGGTGCGGAAAGTGCAGTATCGTATTCAAATCATCATTATAGAATAACATTAAGCCAAACCATTGAACTGATCGATTAAGAAGACATTATTCAGGAAATTATTTAATTAGGAACCAAAAATAACTTGTAAAAATTTTAACTTGTAAGAATTGTAATTTAGATATTTTTTTGAAAGTGCCAACTCAAATTTCATTATTCAAAATTTAGAAAACCCACCTATTAACCCGAGATAAAGAGAGCTCAAGCTCAAATTGAAATAATTAAATCAATTTCAATTAATATTAAAACTTATAACTAAACTTTTTGCTGCCATCAACAAATTTTAGACTTAGGCTAATAAAGCTTAATTTTTGTAATTTTTTGTGGAGGAAATAAGAATTTTTTTTAATTAGTAAGTGACTTTGTAAAAGATAATAAGGAATGTCATTTTAAGATATTAAAAGTTTATTGTAACAAAAGCAGCATTGAATTGTTATTTCTTTTGATTTATAAATTTTATTAAGATTGTATAAAACAAAATTACCAATTATTACAATATATATATATATATATATATATATATATATATATATATAGCACCAGTTAACCTACTGCAAAATATAAGCCCTGACTAGAGTAGAATTAAAATGGTCCAAAAATTTCAAGTAATTGATTTGACTATTATAGTACCTCGATTTGTTTAAAATATTGAATATTTCCAATTACAAATATTTATTTATTTATAGCCCTTACATCGCATTAGGACTTTACAATAGTTTACTTCCGTATCTGCTTGTTTCTGTAATAGTTTAACAAAATTAATTTTATAAAAGTCTTGATATTAAAAAATATATAAAAATCTTACAAAATACTCTCCTAACAAAAGTACTGAAAGTTTTGTGTTATACTTTACTGTAAAGCGTAATTTTATTTTTAAAAATAACTGAGTTACAGATAAAACTGTGGAAAACATAAAAGAAAATAGTTGAATGTTAACAACAAAATTTAACAGCTCGAATTAAATTGAATTTAAAATTTGTCGTATATAATATACGTTTTCGGATCTCTTCCATAAGATGTTTTTGTCAATTGTTTAACATTTAAATCTACTCTGCCCCCTCTATATGTAAAAATTCACTTTTAATGTGACCGTTTTGTTTGCGACACTAACGTTCTATCTAAAATAATAAAATCAACGTCGTAGTTACTAAATCCCTTATAGCGCGGCTTTGAATCATCACTTGAAAATTTCTATTTTTAAAATTTTCATTAAAAAACGACTACATATTACATAAAATCTATTCGTGTCCCCAATAGATTAAATTTTAAAAAATTGAGTAAATACATAGACACTTAGACAACAGTTGTAGACATAATACTCAGAAACAGTCCCAAATTCGATAGTTTGACACTGACGTGTGACGAGTCACCCATCCAACAGACAAGTTGTATAAAATATAGCGGTAATAAATCAGCTGTAACCGATTAGTATTGCTAGGACCGCTGACTAATGAGAATAAACAAGTCCGAAGTCTCCAGCTGGTCTCAGTAAGTACTGTAATTGGTTCTGACTAACGGGACTTGATCCAAATTGTAATGTTTAATTACAGAAGCAGATATAAATGGCCACAATAGGAAATTCTTATTATTTAAAATTATTTACACCTATATGTTAATCGTCTAATATTTTGTTATGAGAAGTGTGATTATCTAATTTGTTGACAATCGATAAGATAAAAAGTTATCTTCAGGCTAATTAATTCAACTTTACTTACAGCAAAGGTTAGTGCACTGTATTCTAGGGTTGATTATTGTTTTTAGGATTAATGGATAAAACCTTTGTTAATTGGCTCAGCTGACTTACTGTTCATTTCTAGAATTTTTAGTAACACTGATATTACACTTTTAATTAAAAATAGAATTTTTTTTCAAAAACATTGTACATAAAATGTGATCAATTCATTTTTTTGCCTATGATCAGGGACTATTATATTTGAACTAAGTAAAACTAAAGATGCGCTGAATTTATAGTTATTTCATACATAAATTTATTTTAATTACAATTTCGTTTAGTCACTATTTTAATTACTTCAGATGTAAGATATGGTAGATGCAACTCGAAATATTTTTACCTGAACTAAGGAAATTACTTATTTCAGCTTAGTTAATAATGTGTAAACAACAGATTTTGTGAACTACTTAGCATATAATGTTAAAATGTGTTACAAATAGCTGAAAGTTTTATTTTTTGACCAGTTTTTATTCTTTTTAATAAAGACATAGTATGGCAATTTGTCTTACAGTGTTGTTCTTTGGCTTTTAACACATGTTTAACGTTGACTTTTAAAAAGTTTTTCTTATATTTGTTATCGCTTATATTTTGGAGGAGTACTTAATATACATAAATGTTTTATTTGTAAGAAACTTATATACTTATATTAAATTATTTGGTTCCAACTTCACTTGAGCTACTAATTTTAAACTAAAACACCTGAACATTTGTTACATTTGCCAAGAGTAGCACTTACTTTTTTGATTATTAAGGACAGCGGTTTCGGTAGATATGTGTGCCATTGTCAACTCAGATCATAAGTGAACTCTTCATGGGTTTTGGTTAGAGTATAGGGACTATAATAGGGATATTAGGTGTCTTTTTAAAGAGTATTGGGGGTTATAATGTCAAAAAGTGTATGTGAGTTATAATATAATTGGGTGTTGAGTATGTAGTATGAGTGTGTTATGTGTAGTTTATAATGTTTGTGTATTTCATATTGTTTTATTGTGTATTATTGTAAAACAAAAATAACCAATAATAGACAACTGAATAATATGAAATATACAAACATTTCAAACTACACCCAACAAACATACTCACCGCCCAATTACGTTATAACTGGTATATACTTTTTGACGTTAAACCCCCAATACTCTTTAAAAAGATATCTAATATCTTACCCTCACCCTAACCAAAATTAAACAAGTGGTCAGTTACAATCTGAGTTGGCAATGGAATGCATCTTCTGAAACAGCTATTATTAATGAACAAAACCTAAGGGCTACTTAGTGTTGTTTTCATACTAACTGTGGGTGGTGTTCAAGCAAATTTACTCTTTGTGATAAGTTTAATTCTATGAATTTACAGATTTCTCTTACTTAGTTTTGCCAATTTTCTCTTATTGTGTGAATAGTCCTAGAAAAATATGATTATCATCAATATCATTTACCTTTTACTCAGGAGTGTTTGAGAACAATCTCAATCAATTTCAGTGTCAATATTGTGGTTACTGTATCCAATAACTTCATTTTGGTCAATATTAGAGCAATGTTGCTATGCCGTCTTAGATAGTAGAAATATCTGAACTGTGTCATGTTTGTAGATATTTTACATTCTTGAATTGTAGTCCATTACGTTCGGTGAAACTTAATTAATCACTTTAACTTTAGATTATGACTATCCGAACTTTAAATATTGTAAATTTGTAAAAACTTACTGAGACCAAACGTTTTAGATCACTATGTGGTGATCTTCATCAGTGTCTCAATTACATTGCTAATAATAATAACTTTTGGAAGTTATGTGTTGGCACATATATTTATTTTTGTAAACACAAGTGAAATTACGTTATTTTGAAGAAAATTTATGGCTTTAACTGAAGTTTCAGCGGTATGAACTGCCAAGGTAAAGAATGGGACATAAAGTAAGCCAGTTTGTTATATTTACCAAAGGATGTCTTTGTCTATATATTACCAAAGGCTTGTAATTTATCAGCCATATTTGTCCCGTTATCATAGAACTGACCCCTGCAGGTTTTTAAATCCAGCTCATTGCTTTTTACTTTCTGTAGTATGTCTTGATTACATTCACTTACTGTAAAAATATCTAGAAAACACTGAATTTATTTCATTCATCTGTTTGTTGTGACTAAGATATTGGGTGCAGTCAAATATTAAAAAAACATTTACTATTTGCAATGTTATTGGTGATATTCACCATAATTTTACTGGCTAATATTTTGAGAAATTCATCTTTAATATGGTGGAAAAGGTGCAGATTTCAGCCCTTAAGTTTGATGCAAAGACAGAAAATAATAATTAAGAATAATAAGTTATTAGAGGAACACACAGAAAATTTAAAAAGTGGCAAATCTGTGAGTTACCTTGAATGTATGTAACAAAGAGGTTATGAACAAAGAAACTTGCAAAAATACTTACATACAAAAAAATGTTCTTTAAAGTTGTAGATGATAGCTTAGGGTGTGCACACCACTAGAACTGTTCACAGAACACTTTTAACTACTAAAGTAAGAATGTTCATTAAAAGAATAACAAAAGTGTCATTAGCTAGTTTACTGCGTGCTTAATACTTGTTAAATAACGTTCAGTAATAAAATAATTACAATGTGAAGTTAATAACTAGTTAAAGGTTATAAAATTAATAACTTTGTTTTGAGATAATTCACAACACTTATTAGATGAATGATTGCGAAGATAAAATCGGATGAACAATGTACAAGAAATGACGTGACAATCACTAAAAGGAGTTGAGGTACACACTGCTGGAAATGGCGAGAGTATTGCACAGTAGAGCCTGTGCCATAGCTCATGCATAATACGTTATGTGCAGTAGTTTACAGAAAGCAAAGCTAGACAAATTTCGAGAACTGCTTGAAACAAAAGGTATGACACTTAATCTCTAGTGGTTAATAATATGCTGCCTGAACTTTAATTTTGTAAAAACTTACTGAGACAGAACGTTTTCGATTTTCATAAGTGTCTAAATTTCATCAGTGTCTCCAAGCAGAAAATTTAAACACTGATGAAGATCGCCACTGAGTGGTCGTAAGTTTTTTCTGTCTCAGTAAGTTTTTACAAATTTACAAAATTAAAGTTCAGATAGTCATAAACTAATGTAAAAGTGATTACTTAAGTTTCACCGAATGTAATGGACTATAAAATTCAAAACATTGTAGTCATTGTTTTGCGCTTCTTTTGTAACTCTAAATACACTATTTTGTTTAGCAAGGAATAATACCGTATCTATAATCAGTACAGCTATGCTTTTCAATGTTACTCTTTTTTTGTATTTGGTCTTGTAAATCTTTATTGATAATACTGCCCTTTCCTAGAGAAATTAAGAAATTTGTTAATTCTTAAGATTTCTTATCAGAAATGTGAAACTTATGTTTTACATAGTTCTCAATACAAATGTAGTTTTCATAACAGAAATGAATAAAGTAATATAAATAAAAGACGGCTGTTTTGTGAGTCAAATAACACAGACACTTCCGCTGTGTTACACTGGATGACAACCAACCACAATAACAACCTAATGATGATAAAATATTATACTTGACTCGCAAAACACCCATCTTTTATTTCTATTACAAAATCTATGCTAGTGTGACATGAATTTTATTGAAAGGAATATAGATTGTGAGTGGGTGGCCTTCAGAAGCGCCCACTGAAACTTTAAAGATAATTTTAAATTTTAATGCTTTCATAACTTTGTGTGTTAGATACCTTAAATTGAAATGTTATTCAATTATTTTACAAATAGTTGTCTTTACAAATATACTGTAATAAATTGAGAATAATCAGA
The DNA here is from genome assembly GCA_036971475.1 of Prosapia bicincta. Taxonomy (NCBI): domain Eukaryota; kingdom Metazoa; phylum Arthropoda; class Insecta; order Hemiptera; family Cercopidae; genus Prosapia; species Prosapia bicincta. The sequence continues at coordinate 146,781,840 of JBAIZL010000004.1, read as the reverse complement.
GTAGAGTGTCCTGAGGCTACTTTGTGAACAGTTACTGTTGACCAGATGCTGCGAACAGGGGGCCATATGCAGCAGCACCGCACACATGGGCAATTGAATTTTACATTTGCCTCAATAGAAGTGTTAATAGCTAATGTTCTATTCTATGCAGAATATGAGAGTTGCAAAGATAGAAGGGCAAAGAGTGAATGGTACCATGTCTACCAGTTATTTTCATGACTTAATTAGAGAAATCTAAAATATTTTATTTATCACACTTTTAAGCCTTTAATAGGTCTACAGAATAGCTGTTTTTATAAGGTATAAAGGTTTAGACCTTTAAGTTCTATAAAGTTGCAAAGGGTCAAATTAAATTTATAAATATTTTTAACAAGTGATAATAGTAATCATTGCTCCATAAAACCCATATAAATAAAATCTTTGTTAATCAGTGTTTAATATCATAACTAAAACAATATGTTGGGATTGTTTGAATTAACTTTGAATGTGTAATCTATCACTGTGTATTGACAAAAATGTTACAACTTTCAGTGTAATGTACTAATTCTTACACTGGAAATATCTACTACATTGCTAAAATACTCTCTACCATTAAAATTTTTTAGTGAAAATAAGAGCTTTTATTATTGAACTGTGTTTGAATATGTCTCATGAAAAATATTAAAAAATATTTATATTTTAGAACTATAGAAAAATTTATTTATTCTGAGGTGAAAAACAATTTTTATATTAATGTTACAACATTTCATTGAAATCTAATTTCCTTCTTCTTTAGGAATATAGAGAAAATAGAATATGGAGGATCTACATAACACAAGTAATGAAAGTGATATGGAGGATGATTTTATCGCATCTAGTTCTGAAGAATATATACATTATGAAGAATCTGAATCTGGAAGTGAAGAAGAGAAAATTTCTAATCACAGTTTTTCAAAAAAAGAATCAATTAGTAGCAATTGTGCACAAAAAACATATAAAGAGAGGATAAAAAATGATAAACAATTTAGTGAAAACTCTCAATCAGGACCCACAAATGTTAGAACAAGAATATTTCAAAAGACTAATAAAGAATTTAACCAAAGGTATAACAATAAGAAGAAAAAAGTAAGTATAATAAAAGAAGACATAGCTAAGCACGTGTTTCATGAAAAGATTACAGAAAACCGATATAAAGAAAGTATTATAAAACCTATTGAATCAGATTCATGTGAAGAGTTAGAGACTTACAGATTTCCAATAAATAAAGGTCAGGCAGGTAGTAAACATGGTAAAAGCAATGATCACTCTCGGAGTACTGAAGGATTTTGTGAGCTGGAAAAAGAAGAAGAGCATACGCAACATGATTGCATTGTTGACGATGAAGGAAAACAAACATTACTATTAAAAAAATTTATTGGAAGTCAAAAGCAAGACGGTTGTAGAAATTGGCATAAAAGCCAAAATAATATAAACTACAAAGTAATAAATGAAAGACATCATGAATTAGAAAATAATACTGCAAACTTTAATGAAAATCAATATAGTTCTAATTGCAAAACAAGAGGTAAAAAACAATTTTTGGAAACATTTCAAAATCATATTGGTAAACATGGTGTTGACCAAAATAATGATGATAGGAATGCGAGGCAATTTAAGGAAAAGGCCAGAAATCATAATAATTACAAAAAAAATGACATTTGTCATAAAAAACAATTTTGTGAAGAGGTAAATTGTCATCATCTAGAGTTTTGTGACAAACAAGACAATGATAGCAAAAATAAAAAACAATATGGTGGAATGTCAAAAATTCAAAGTGATAATGAAAATTGTAATAAAAATAACCACAAACACGAAAGAAATAATGAAAAACAATTCTTTGAAGAGTTTAGAAGTCCAGCTCTTGAATATCGTGGTAACCAATTTAATCAAAATAATTATGGAAGAAACTTTAGACAGTCTAATGGAAGGTTTATAAATCAAACTAATGGTTGGCATAGTAATCGAAACTATAAAAAAAATGATATCGAATTTAAAGAGTTACAAAGTCAAATTGTTAATTTAAGTGACAATAAAAACAATTTTGGTAAACAGTTTCATGGTACCAGATTTAACAATTATAAGAAAGGAGAAAGAAATGTTCAATGTCCAGATGAACAAAGGCCAAAGATGAGCCATTACCGGGGTAGAAAGGATTATCGTCCATTCACTTACAGAACAAATTTTGATAATGGAGAATATAGACCACATTCAGTTCAAAGTAACTATGAGAATAAAGGAAAGAAAGAGTTCTATGGTTCACATTATTTAGAAAGACCATCTTCCAGTCAAAGTGATTACGTAGCAGGCGATAGAAATATTCATTATGCAAACAAATATTGTTCACAAAGCACAAGAAACCTATCCAGTGCAGGTATTTACTCTCATCAGAAAGTATTTTCTCTTGGTCCAGGTAGCAGAAATAACAAAGGTCCTGAAAAGTGTAATAGATTTACGCCTAAACAAAGTAGAGGTTTTTACAACCATGTTCACAATCATTCTAAAGATACAGTAAAGAGTGAAAAGTGTCTAGGATATTTGGATAGCTCCGATTCTTCAAGTCAGTCTAACGCACAGTTAAAACCATTAGATACTTCAGCAACTTCTAGCAGTAGGAGAAAATTTAAAGACCAATGTAGAAGAGGAGGAATAGAAAAATGTAGCAGGTAGGCCTACCTTTTTTTCTAAAACAAACGGACCTATAATATATATACCATTATTATCCAACTCCTGGATTTAGTATATAAGTGCTCATGAAATATATCTTTTATTATTTAGGTGTTTTTACCTTCCGATATTCTGTAAATACCCTTTTTATTTTTTACAACTCTTCTCATTATATAACACTTTTATTTCATTTCTCATGCTGTATAAAACTTTCAAGTCAGTCTTAAAGTGTATACAATTTCTATATCAGTCATCACACACACACACACACACACACCTACAGAAAAACAAAATAATGAACATAATGTTTTGTGAGTCTTATGCTGAAAAACTACAGTATTGTACAGCACAAAAGCAGCTTTTAAAATTAAACAGCCAAAATTGACAGATTTGTTTGCTGAGAAATAAATTGGAATGGAGTTTAACTGTATATACAATATGTACGTTTACATACTGTCCATAATATTCTGTGTTTGATAAATATAAAAAAGTTTTTCTGTAAGTACAATGCATTTATTTAATTAATTATTTTTAGTGTTCAGCTAACCCGGATGGGCCACGGCTCCAGTTTGTCAGAATTATCGAGATTCTACTGTAGCTTAACACTTGTTTCACTACATAGGTAGTTTCAGGAGGGATCTGCCATATTGCACAAGCTTATTCCTCTCACCAAAATAATAAAAAAAGTTCATACAAACATGGCTCTGGAAATGCTTCGTTTTCGAGTTAATACAGGGTCAAAGATTTATCCTGAAATTCAGCTCACTCAGTGAATTTAACTCATACTGAAATTTTTAAGGTATTAATTGAGTTTGTTAGTTACATAAGTTTTATGTAAAATAAACTGACAAATCGTATTAAACCTGTCCCAGAATTCTATCTTTAATAGTTTAAGAGAAAATTGTAGAATTATTTTATGCTAAACTTTCTGAGGTGACAATTTTGTCTTTGTGTCCCATATGGCAAAAAAAAAAAATTAATGTATTATATTATGATTTCATAATCAGCTGATTTTATGTTTTAGGTTATATGGTAAAACAGCCGTTTTAACCCTTAAGTTATGTTACTTTATTTATATTAATTGTAATTATTTAATAAAAAGTAGTTAAAATAATTTTTTTTATGTTGACCTAAGTAGAAGTTGACTAATTTTTTTTTGTATATTTTACTTTTTTTAATCTGTACATGGTGGACTGAATATCTGATATTGACGACATGAAATATTTAATATTTTTAAAGCTCATTTATGGTAGTAGAAAAAAAACTTCTGTATCATTACTCAATAATTTATCAACCTACAATCAATCATCTTTTATCAGTCAATACTTATGTGCAGTCTTAGTGTGACATTTCAATATCATAATCTTGTGGAAATCTATTTGACTAAACATTATAAACTTCTGATATTAATAGAACAAAATTTTTCATCATTCCTGTGTAGTGTACGTATTTGTTTTAGTCATTTTATTTCCTTAGTGCTTTGAGAAGTATAAAATCATTTGACTACTAAAGATACACAAAATTTTACAGGACATCACAAAAAAAAGCTCTACTACAAAGTAGTTGGCAATTTATAGAACTCTATCATCATTCCTGTGTAGTGTACTTATTTGTTTTAGTCATTTTATTTCCTTAGTGCTTTGAGAAGTATAAAATCATTTGACCACTAAAGATACCCAAAGTTTACAGGACATCACAAAAAAAAGCTCAACTACAAATAGTTGGCAATTTATAGAACTGTATCATCATTTGAATGCAAAAAATAAAGAGGTCATAGTAAAATTGTAAATTTATATTCTCTACAGTGATTAAACTCTTACATAGCTATGATTTTACAAGCTATATAGGTCTATTCTATTGTTCATCCCTTCTTATTGTTCATCTCTTTCTATTGTTCATTTATTTAAATCCAACAGTAACAATATATTTTGAGTTTTCTGCATTTTCTGCATGTATTTATTAAGGATGAGGTGATTCCTAATATTTTGTATTCTAAAATTTTTCTTCTGATGTTTGATTTTTAAGTCTATTTTCGATTCTTTAAATTTATTTAGGCCTACATGATATTCTCTAATAGTGAATTTAGTAAACTTCTTGGTCTTATGGTAAAGGCTTTTGAAAGTTCTGTTTTAATGTAATAGGCTACACAAAGCATTCTTCCTCGATTTAAGAATAGGAATACCTGAAGGTATGACAAACGTATCAGGTAGAAGTAATGATTTATTTAAAATTACAAATGTGAACTTCAGTTATATTACAATATAACTATAGTAATAGCCATTTCAGTTTCTATAACTGGAGAAAGTGAACTATTGAATTTTGTAGTCCATTTCGTTCGATGAATCTAATTAATCACTTTAACATTAGTTTATGACCATCCGAACTTTAAATTTTGTAAATTTGTGAAAACTTACTGAGACAGAACATTTAAACAGAAATTAAAATCGCTGCAAACATAAAACATAAAGCTCAACTGAACAACATCACATTTACCACAGCAGACAAAGACAACATCACAGTAATTATTAATACACACAGACTAAATGACAAAATCAATGATTACATAATAAATAATAATATAATACAACTACATACAGATCCAACTGAGAAATATCACAAAACCACCAAAAAACTAATTAATTCGTCCAAATACATTTCAGCAAAAATAAAAATACCACCTAAAACAAATCCATCCTAAAGCACCTAACCTACGCGCTCTCCTTAAAATTCACAAACCCAATGTCCCCACTCTAGCCATTATCAACTATCAAAATGCCCATGCACATAAAGTAGTCAAATACATGGACAAAATAATCAGACAATCTACTAACTTGAACACAGACACATACATAAAAAACCTCATAAATAAAATAAAAGACATAAACCTACCACACAATTCAACACTACTATCACTTGACGTAACAAACATGTACACCAACATAACCGTATCCGAAACTCAACATCCTAGAAACCCAATTAATACAGAACAACATACAATAACCCACATTACCGAAATCCTAAACATCCTCCAAACCATCACCAAACAAAAATATTTCACCCTCAACTCAAACTTCTATTCACAACCTACCCATGGGAAGTCCATCAGCAGTGTCCTAAGCGAAATTTTTCTACAATACGTAGAAAACGCCAAGATACTCACAAATAATAAACACGCACACAAAATCATTTACTTGCACAGATACGTCGATGATATAACACTATACAGAGGCAACTCCCAACAATGCAAAAAACTCCTCACCTACACTACTAAAATGCACCCAAAATTCCACTTCACCTCAGAGATTGAAATCAACCGATTCCTAAACTTTCTCGACTTAACCATAACAAAAAGCCACACACAAAAACACAGCTTCAACATTTACAGGAAACCCACAACGACAGATACACTTATCCACAACACCTCAAACCAATTATCCAACACAAACACTCAAAACTAATAACAAGTTACAATACAAAATACAACACGACACCAACAACAAAGATAAACTACAAGCACCAGGCGTATACAAATTAAACTGCGACAAATGCAACAAATTCTACATTGGGCAAACAGGTCGCAGCTTTAAACAAAGAGTCGAGGAATACAAACAGAACACTAACTCAGCATTTTACAATCACATGAAAGAAACAGGACACAAATACACAGACATTTATCATAACCTAGAAATCTTACACATCAACAAAAAAAGACCACATCTCAACGCACTAGAACAATATGAAATTTACAGACACACAAAAACCAAAGTACAAACATATTAAACTAACAAACACAATACAAATCACACATACTCTTTGATACTATCAAAAACCTGTCTTTAAAACTGTCAACGCTTGACCCGACATCTCCAAGCAGAAGACACTGATGAAGATCGCCACATAGCGATCAAAAATGTTCTGTCTCAGTAAGTTTTAACAAATTTACAAGATTTAAAGTTTGGATAGTCATAAGCTAATGTTAAAATGATTAAACTGAACTACTTTTTCTTTGTGTTTAGTTTGGACATCTATGAACCAATGGCAACCAGAGATGGGTGGGGGAGAGAGTGATTAAAAGCCAAGCCCGCCCTAGTGAGAGTTGGAGAGCAGAGCGAGAATAGCGGTGACTAATAAATAGACCAGAAATCTTTCTGATGGCCTTTGTTGTTGCGTCATATACAATAATAATATTTTTGTTATCGCATTTGCTTTAATCGTTTAGTTCATTCAAAGCAACTAATACATAAATAAGACATAGTTGATAGTTAATTTTTCAATAAATTACACCGTAGACGTATTTTAACAGTTGAAAAATAACAAGAATAAGAACAGCACTTTAATTAATGGAGAATCAAATATCGGCGATGTTTTGATGCCTTTAGAACATTAGGATCAGAGATACCTGGAATCGAAAATCAGAATCAACTCATCTCTAGTATTTATTTAATATTTAGGTAAAAATTTTAAATAGCACATTATAAAAAGTTATGTTAATGTTAATATGAACAAAAAATAACTAAAAAAATATGAATAATAATAATTTTAGTCTTGATTGTAGCTCCAATTCATTAGAATAGATTTCTAGTGGTACATTCTTAGTTTTCATCATGAACTTTAACAAGCATAAACATAGAAAAGCAGGTTATGACAGTGGAAATTATTAGCTACATTTTGTTTACCTGAACTTATTTCTGTGTTGCTGGTTATATTTCAGTTCAGCTTTATTGTGTTTTTTATTTAATTTATTTTTGACATAGTGGCCACATTGATGTGAGAAAAGTTGAAACCAGTGTTTTAAAATAAAAATAATAATGGAATATCACAACTTCAAATGTTTTTAAAATTATTGTACAACCTATGTAAAAATCTAAGTAGTCTTCTATTTTAAACTAACATTAATTTTGAAAATTTGTTGTTGTTCATGACGAGCTGGCTGTTTATCACTTATTAGAATTTGAAATTACTTGTGACGAGACATTTTATTATGCTGAAGAAGTCTTAAGACAAAAATGTTTCCCCCAAGTGTATGTTAACAACTTATATTAATAGAATGTTTGGTTGCAAGTAATTTCAAATTGTAATAAGTGACTAACATTAAATATTTTAAAATTTTAAATTTAAATTCGTCTTATTTTGTTTCAGAGAGGAAACCGAAAAAGAGAAAACTAAAGAAGGTAAGAATCTTGTTAATGATTGTTTTTGTGTAATTAGAAATATATTTTTTTCAATAGAAAAAAATTTAGTTAATGTCTTAAGTAGGGCCTAAAAAATACAAATGAAATATTAGCTTACCTTATATTAAATATGTTTAAACAATGTTGGCAATGCTCAGCTGTTTATGCTCTTAAGAAATCTTTAAAATTCTGCCTATAATTTTGCCTGAGGTATAGAAAGGACTTCAATTTGCTTTTATAAAACAATATTATTTTGGAGTGAAAACTTCTGTTGGGAAGCTTATAAAAACTTATTGGATGAAATAAACATACAATTTCAGGACAGCATAATTTTTGTCAGGTTCGCTATAAGTCATCTCAAACCACTTCGGTCTTTGTCAGGTAATGTCTACAGTGCACGGATGCTGTAACCACATGAGCTCTTGATTTCTTCAACTGCGTATCGAGTTAAGTTGAGGAGGAAATTATGGACCCCAGAGTATTGAGGGTAGGAAATTATCATAAGTGATCCATGTGTGTTTCCATTCTCATAGTCTTGCCTGACATAATGACAGGATTTCAATATTGAATGGAAAATATGCAAATTTCCACCCAGTTCAAAGGAAAAGGCCTGGCTTCCACGTCCTGTTACTTCAGTTAAGAAGTTATATACTGGAATATTGTAGATACAAGTAACCATAAGCAATCACTTTCTTTATGGAGATGACCTCTTTTTAATTAGATGAGAAGTTCAAAGTTTCTGTGGTGGCTTACATAATGTTAGACACAGTGGCGGACCTCCCATTAGGCACAATAGGCACGTGCCTATGGGCGCAACCTCGAGGGGGCGCAGGCGGCAGCCGTTTTTTTTATACCGATGAGTTTTAGTGATAATAGTAATAGTACCTAGTTAAATTTGGTGAATGTCCTAATGTGAACCTCAGTTAAATCAGTGGCTGATCCAGCAGGGGGGCGCCCCCCTGAGAGTAGAAAATTTCCTTTTATTTTATTGTTTTTTAATTTTATCGATGAAACCAAAATAAATTTTCTAATTTATATTTATAAAAAGTCTTTAAATAATATCTTATCTATATTTCTTTGAACAGGCATGAAAACGGATTCGTATGGTGAAAAATTAAAAGCATTGTATTACGTTGGGACTTTTTAATAAATTCACGAACGGGGTGCAAAGGGGCGGCAGGCCGAATTGTGCCTAGGGGTGGCAACATGGCAAAGTCCGCCACTAGTTAGACAAGGTGTATAAAATTAAAAGAGAACTAATATCCAAATACGTAACAGATGTTGTTCGCATAATGAGGACAGAACAGTTGTTCTAACAGCATTCCCAATAGTTACATTCAGGAAACCATCTAATCGTGAATTATATATATATTTTACGTATATATTTACAGTAGTAATATATTTACTTCATATATATATATATATATATATATATATATATATATATATATATATATACGTATTTCTAAGTTCCAACAATGTAGAGTTTATTATAAAGTAAATAAATTTTGTCAACTTTAGAACAATATCTATTTAAATTAATATATTAAAGGCTAATAAATTACAAGCAAAATTTACTCACGTTTTGGGTTTCAGATTCTAATTTTGATTCAGAGAAAGAAGTAAAGGAGGAGTCTCACCTTGTAACTGATCAGCCATTTGAAATCCTATCAGTGGACTTTAAAAGTGAATTTCCACTGACAGAAGAAGAAGCTTTAAAAATGAACATTGATGTAAGTTTTAAATTTAATGACTAATAGTGATGTATTTATGTAGCTCCGAATAAAAAAGTCTTTCTATTTATTTGGAAATGCATAAAGTAACATTTTGCCAAAATAAGAAGCGATGTTTACGAAGATGCATAAAACTCCTTTTATAGCATTGACAGAAATACTATTTTAATTTTCAGCTGGGCTTGTTAGTCTTAATTTGGTCACAGCTATCAGAAAATGATGTCTAATTCCCAGAATATTGTGCCAACAGGTGACTAAATGTAAATCTAGGTTTTTATAATAGTTTTAACAGTAATTTGTTCAATCTTTAAACTAAAATTCTCATCCATAATTATTTAGTTGTGTTTGACGCAACTCTTGAGTGACACTCCAAAACTCTGAAAAAAAATTATTGATCTGAAAACCCTCGTATTTGGTCCAGTATATTTTGTTCAATTTATTCTTTGTAGTGTAGCTATTCGGTGTACTAAACATATCCAGCATTATACACTACATATTAAATATGTCCTGCCCTACATATTGTAGGTCAGAAAATAGATTCTACTACATATGCGGTTTTAAAATGTGATTAAAACCTTTCATTAAAGATGCTTAACTCATTGCCGATCTAATTACATGCGTGCCACGGACACTAGTGGATAAGAATTAATTCCTCAGATCAATTGGGTTGTATTTCGTTACAAAAATATTCTCACTCATAAAACACTAAATATTATATTTTTTATATGGGAGAAATTTTTTAATTCGTTATTTTGTATTTTAGTTATTTTATTATTTGTTAATTGATTATTATGTATAATCATAATTAGTAAAAACAAATTAAAAGTTACTTACGGTTTGAAATTCGCTTTAGATTCTATGCTCCCACAATTATTGTTATTTTGTATGTACACACAGTAATATACTTCTGACCGACACTGAGTAAAACGTATACTAAGCTTCTCACTCCAGTTGACATAATAACTGCCGAAGCATTTTATTATGTTTAGATGTCTGACAGAGGTCAATGGGCCATAAATACTTTTCCTTATTTATGCTGTAAATTTCGAGTTGATAAATATCCTTTAGAAAGTACAGACATCTAGTCTTGTGTATGACATATCAGAATAAAAACTCCCTCCAGTCAAGCAATGACAACATTCATGACTAACAGGGCTAGTTTTTATACCTGGTACTAATAAGTTGTGACTAGCTGACCTAGTCCGTAAGTCACAATGTTAAAAGTAACTAAGGTTATAAATTATTCACAATATAGTCTGTCAATAATGGTACAAATTATTTTTTTGGAAAATAATTTTTTTGTTCCTTGTAAGTCAATTTTCTGGAAACATTTTGTTTGTCTCGGATGTCATGGGAAAAAAGCTTTTATAACACAGTTCTTATATAATTTCTATCAGACGATTTTGGTTTTTCAACTTTAAACCTCATCAAAAAAGGAACATTTAAAGTGTATGTATGTATTTTTTCATGCTGCAAGTATTCTGCATGAAAGTTTTATATGTGTGCAGTTTAAGCTGTATCCTGTTTTGTCTTGCTGGAAAAAATTATTTACAAGGAATAATAATAACCTCATAAAGTCATTGCAACGGAAAAATAATGGATGTGAAATATCACTATATAAAGTATATTTATTTATATATTTGATATTAAACATTGTCCATTATTATTTTGTTGCACTGATTTTATAGTGTTATTATTTGTTATTGTAAACAATTATTCCGCAATTAAGTGCAATTAATTTTTACCTTATGATGAGGCACCTTTCGGGCACTTGGCCGTTGTCAAATTACTTACTGTAAGTGTGGATTTTGTGTGTCCAAGGGCGATGTTAGATTTTTTATGTGTTGTGTTGAAAGTTGGTTTTCTAAGTACTGTGGTTTCTATTTTATTATTATTGATATTTAATGTAATGTCAAGAAAGTTAAGTGTTCTGTTTGTTTCTGTTTCGTATGTGAATTATAAGTTTTTGATGTACGTGTTTAGTTTATTTAGTATTATGATGTGTTTGTTGTGAATTCGATAGTGTTCAAGTGACCGAAAGGTGTCTCATCATGGGGTAAAAATTAATTGCACTTAGTAGGGGCCGAGCATCACTGACCGGGGGTAGTAGACTGCAGTCTACTACAGCCTCAGGTCAGTGATGCTCGATAATGGAGATACTAGCAATCTTTGAAAATTAACTTGCATAAATACCAAGTAAGATTCTTGTTTAAGTACATATAGTGAAAGTGATAAGTGAATACAAGAAAACAGTGTTGCAAAGTTAATATATATATATATATTACAGAGGGTATAATAGGTAAACATCTCTTTATGACCCAGATAGAAAGTACAGGTACACGAACATTCATAAGTGATACTATATTATCTTTCTAATCCTGTGTATAATCCATACCTTAATCCTACCTAATCCTTTCCTATCCTATGTAAGTGATAATGGTCATACTGCCTTTAAAATTACAATAAGAAAACTTTATGCAGCTTAAAAGTCCATGTACAAAATTACACCTTTCATTCTCCTAAGTTTAATGATAATATGATAATATATAATAATATATGATAAAATGCGAGTATACAGATAATATGCACTAATATCTAGGTGCTGCCTCGATAAGGTTCACAGTCTCCCCTTTTAGGTTAAATTAGTCTCCCCTTAGGTTGACAGTCTCCATTGCTTTTAATTAGGCTCTATAAGTTAAGCTGTTAGTTGAAGCGAAGTAAGTATTAGTCAGAATTACCAATCGAAGGAAGATAACAAAACTAGTCAGTGACAGCAAGAAAATTTTTGTAGGAAAGATTATTTCTCACATTCCAGATGGGCAAAAGCTTACACTCTAATACAATTTTGGAAATTTATTGTCATTTTATTTTACTTAAACGCCTAAAACTAGTCACAAGATAACAAATAAGTGAATTAAATTTTTATTTAATATGCATTATAAAGTTTAGAGTCCTCAGTTAACATTTAATTAAAGTACTTAAAGAGGGCAGTAGCCTATTTATTTTGAAAACAAATTTAAAGGCTTTTAAGATATAACAAAATTTTAAAAGCTGTTATTAGTTATGTGCCTTTTTTTATACACACGAAAATTTTCTAACTATTGAGACTTCTTTGAAAGTTTGTTAGGAAATTCATCTTCTTTTACATTAATAGAAGCATACCTGGTCTATTTAGGTGCTCTTGAGACATTTTATTTCTCCAATATGGAGCCATCGCCAAACGAAATTACATACAGTTTTAGGTTTATTAAGAACACTGTACTTACATAGTAACAGCTTAATCTAAAATTTTTTACAAAACTGGTTCATTTAAAATATATTTTAACCTGTATAAGATTTAACTTTTTTCTTCTAGGAGGATAACCCCTCCTCCTCTTCTGCAAGTAGCCAACACTGACAATATTACTCGCTTTAGTAGTAATAGAATATATATATATATATATATATATATATATATAATCTTTTAGTGTTGTTTTTATTTCTTTTTAGTTAAACGAAGAAGTAAAAGACTATCTGCTATTGGGAAAAGAAGGGGATGTTGTTGTAACAGAGGAACCCAAGACATTGTGGGATATTGCACGTTTTATGCAAACGTATTCTAATGCTACTGCAGTTCTTATAAAAGATTAATGGTAGGTAAATAAATTAAATGAGATACATTATTAATAATATACAAGTAATAAATAGTTGGAAATATAGTGAAGATATTTCTTATAAGGTCGTTTATAAGAAAATATGCTCTTAAAAAGTAAAAATTAAAAATGTAGCTAGTTATAACAATAAATGTCAAGTTTGAAATGACCTGTGGATTCAGATATAAAATATAATTCAGAATCTTCTAGAAAATAAATTAAATATATTTTCTAGGGTATGATAAAGGTAAATAATTTTAAAATAAAATAGTAATGGCATTATATCAAGTACTTTGTATACTTGTATAAAGACAATTCCAAAGAGAATTATACAATTTCTAAAACAACAATACTTTTTATTTATAGAACATATATTACTGCCACTGAATTTCTTATTCTAGGCAGTATAGTATACTAAATATTCTACAGTGGCCTGCACTATATATGTTGGCCCATCAGTAGAAATTTATTTTCTGAAATTCAACGCTTAAGACGCTTTATATGAAAGTAGCACAGCACTCTTCCTTCGTGCGGGGTTGACATATATTTGTATTTGGGTTGAATTTAATGTACTGAAATTAAATCCTAATAAGTATATTAAACTATAGTTTATAAGCTTACTTGATTATTCTCTTGAAAAACCAAGAGATGGAAGAGCTTCAGCTTGTATCATAACATTTGTAAAGTATAACTAACCTTGAAAGATGAATAACAAAAAACATTTAATATCACCTGTTTGATTGTGTTTAAAAGTGACTTTTACAGGTGATTACAAACACATATACTGATTAAGCCAAGTATATAATGGAGTTTAGATAATTGAGTATTAAGGGAGTTTTCAAGGCCAGTGGGGCGGTGCTCTGAAGAAATTCCTAAATAAAAATAGACCTATGTGTTAACCAAGGACCCTAAAAATGTCCATGTAAAATTTGACCTCTATGTGTTCAGTAGTTTTTATGTGAATGAGTAACACACACACAGACACCATTAGATTTTTATATAATAGTACAGATAGATTATATCCCAATAAATATCAAACTATAAATTTACCGACTACTGTTTTAAAAAAAACAAGAGAAGGAAAAGCTTCTGCTTGTAACATAATATTCGTAAAGTATAATTAACCTCGAAAGATGAATAAAAACAATTACTATCAGCTGTTTAGATGTGTTTAAAAGTGACTTTTACAGGTGATTATCAGCTGATTAAGCCAAATATATAATGGAGTATAGATAATAGAGTGTTAAGGGAGTTTTCAAGGCCAGTGGGGTTTTGTTTTGACGGAATTTCTTAATAAAAATATGCCTATGTGTTAACCAGGGACCCTAAGAATGTCCATGTAAAATTTCAGCTCAATGGGTCCAGTAGTTTTTACATGATTTAGTAACACACACACATAGACAGACACACCATTAGATTTTTATATATTAGTATAGATAAGACTGCATAGAAATAAATTTTCAATTTGTTTAACAATTTATTTAAATTTAAATGATGTAAATTTACATGATGTAAGGATGAAAAAATTAAGACAAATTATTTTTAATAGTTTTCATATTTTTTACTGACTAAAAAGATTAAAAATGTTTTTAGGTATGATAACTTTAGAAGCATCATCTGGGAGTGACATGGGGTTAGATACTCATGTTTGCATAACGTCAGTATAACAAATGCTCAGATCAAGGAGATAACAGAAACAGAATGCAAAAACAAAGTTACAGCCTGCTCAGGTACTTAGTTTGTTTAGCAGGATATAAAAGATTCTGAGAACTCACATCAAGCATGTACGTTCATACTCCATAAAGGCTATGATAACAAAGTGGTGACAAATAGCAAGTTGCCAATTATGATAAATGTAGTGTAGGTGTCGGTTTGTACCAAGCAAACATCCAGCACTCTTTATAACGTATTTAATTTTAATGTTAATAATATTACTAAAATGGGTCATTTACTGGGAAATTAAGATTCAGTATTTTGCATATAAGTTTATTTGCTAATTACAGGCATCTGAGTATAAGCAAGTAATTTTCATTTCTTGAATCTCATAACCAACATTTCTGTAAGGATAAAAAATGAAAGTATTGTAAGAAGGGAACAAAAGTTTAAAAAATTAGGATTCTATATAATTTTTTATGTACGTTTTAAAAGTTTTATAATATATGTACTTAATTTTCTTAAATTCATGTAGTTTGTCTGCTATATAACAGTAAAAAGTAATTGAAAAGACTGAATATTCATTAAAATATTAGATGGTAATAGTAAAAGTATCAAGATTTTTTTAAAGTATACTCAGTAAAACTAAATGTTTTGTTTAAACACTTGGAAATGTATTAATACGCAAAACTTGCATATAGTAGCACTTACTTTTTAGTTTAATTAGGATGGCCATTTCAGGAGTTGTCACATTGTTAAGTTATTGCATTGTGTCACATAACTTTGAATTTACAATATGACAAATCTCCAGAAACAGCCAGCCTTATTAAGAAAATAATCTAGTAGCTCTAGTTTAAGACGGACTCAAATAATATTAAATATTTGATCCTGAGCTTAGTGTGATAAAAACACCAGAATCAAGTTAGGTACCTATAACAAAAATAGATAAAATAGGAATTTAGTATAATGTACTAATATATGTAAGTAAACAAAACAAATTATTTAGTAGTTTATTGTTTCTAATTACTAAATTAAAAGAAATGATATTTCTGGTTAATATAAAAACAAGTTTTAATTGATTATGTTACGAGTAACGATTTAAATATCTTTTTCCAACACTTGTCTTATTTAACGGGTATGCACAGTTACATTACCTTATTTGAATATATGTATTTGTTTTCACTAAAAAGTAGTGATTTACAGTGAGTTTACGAAAAAAATTTACAGTAATTTAAATTTTTATTATTTAAAGAAATCTTAAAAGGCTTAAATCAACAGTTTAGAATATCTATAAATTTTAAATTCTGTTTTAAATATTAGGCTAATCTGTATTAAATGAGTATACCAGAAGCATTTCATAATTTATTGTAGTAAACTGTTTTAATTGATTAAGTGTGTATGCGACAGTTGACTTACTGAAAACATTCAGTATGCACGGCATATTTAGGTTCAAGCTATGTGATACTAAAGCTATATTCAAATTGTCTATCACATTTGAAAATAAAATTGTATTTCTTAATATCATGTAATGCAATAACTAACCATTTTTTTATAAGATTGAAAACCTTATGAGCTCTAGCTGAGTTACTGGGGAGATTTTATTTAGGTGATTGTTTTTTTTAGTACCACCAGGTGTCAATAACACTGGTGATAAACAATTCATCATATTGCTACTATTATACCTTATAATTTTTAAGTAATTAATTTCTAACTATATAAATAGTTATGTAAAATGATCATAATAAAATATTTGTTTTATCACTCACCATCATCATCTCAATTTCCCGTTTTCTCATCTATGGCTATCATTATTTAATTTTGTTCCTTAATGTTTTTCATCCATATTTTGATATACCAAAATTCTGAATAGAGAAGAGTGATAAACACAAGAAAATATATACAACTCACAATTATAAAACTTTAAATTCTTAATATGCTCATCTTCATTTCTGTTAGGAATACTGTATTTATATTAAATAAAAACAACCTCTCATCACAAATTCAACAATTTTTATTTTAACCTTATGTACATTTCGATTACAAAGTAATCATCTTCAGAGGTATTTTACAAATGACTAACTTACAGCTAAACCTATGCGTATTTATAGGGAACTCCTTGGCCACGCCCTCTACACTATCCGACCAATCATGTTGTGAGTCACAACTAGGTCTGGTCCAACAGAAGGAGTTACCGTTACATTACATTACCATTACATTACATGAAACGGATAAGACTTAAGTCAGGAAAGTTTGCCAAACAAAAATTGAAGAATACCTTAGATTATAGAAGATCAAAGCTAGGATTAACCAGGAATTGAACATTGTAAAAAGTTTAAGAGCTCAAGATTGTTATTATTTAAAAGCGGATAAGAGTAATACAATTGTAATAAGTAAAAATAATTATGTCGATAGGGTAAATAAATTGTTAAAAGATGAGATTTTTGTAAAATTAAGAAATAACCCACTGAATAAATTTGTAAAAGAAACGATAAATGTTATCAAAAATTGTACTTTGGTGATTCCGGAAAATGAAATATATAAAATTCAGGTTCCAACTCCTGTTTTGTCAGAGTTGTATTGTCTTCCCTTGTAAATACATAAACAAGGTAATTTGGTGAGACCAATTGTCTCAGGAATTGATTCATAAACTTATCTTCTATCAAAATGGTTGACTATAACTTTTGGAAATTTAAAATTTAATACAAATTCATGCTCAGTAAAAAATACGAGAGAATTTATAGCGAAAATACAAAATATAAAATTAACAAATGATGAGATTTTGGTATCATTTGATGTTTGTTCTTTATTTCCTAGTATACCGTTGAACGAAACTTTAATTTTGTTGGAAGAATTTTTAATTGAAAATAAAATTGATAATGATAAAGTAAACCAATATGTTAATTTAGCCAGGTGTTGTATGAAACAAAATTATTTTTCATTTAATAATGAATATTATGAGCAAAAAGATGGTACAGCTATGGGGAATAGCTTATCTTTTATAGCTGAACGTTTTATGAAAAATTTTGAAAAAGAATTAAAAAATAAAGTCTCGTATTTTCCAATGGTATGGGTTAGGTATGTAGATGACAATTTTGCAATGGTATGGGTTAGGTATGTAGATGACATTTTTGCAATTTTTAATTTTAAAGAATTTAATATTAACAAATTCTTATCAGAGATCAACAAACACCATAGAAACGTTAAGTTTACTTATGAGTTAGAGAAGAATAATAGTTTACCGTTTCTTGATATTTTATGTATTCGAAACAATAATGAAATAGAGTTTGATATATATCGTAAAAATACGAATAATAATAGGTATATCCCAGTAGATTCAAATCATTGTGTGTCACATAAACTTGCAGTATTTAATAGTATGATTAAGAGATTAATTGAAACACCTTTGAATAAAAATAGATTTGAAATTGAACTGGCTAGAATTAAAGAAATAGCCAAATTTAATAGATATGATCCTAAAATTATTAATAATATATTAAGAAAACAGAGTTTGAATAAATTAAGGAAAGATTCCACCACCTTAATACCAGAGAGAGAAAGTGTTAAAAATAAATATATTAGTTTACCATTTGATACAAATTTAACAAAAGGCCTAGAAAAAGTTTTTAAAGAAGTAAATTTTAAAGTGGCATATAAGAGCCAAAATAGCCTTAAAAATCTCTTAGGTAACCCAAAAGATAAAATAAAAACATTGGGTAAGTCAGGGATTTATAAAGTAACTTGTAATTCATGTGATAAGATTTATATTGGTCAAACCAAAAGAAAAAATTCCACTAGATTTAAAGAACATATTAGTCACATAAAATTTCAAAGGCCAGAGAAATCAAGTGTAGCTGAACATATCTTAGAAACTAATCATAACTTAGATATAAATAACCTTAAGTTAATTAAAAATGTCAAATCAAAAAATATGTTAAATAGTTTTGAAAGCATGATAATTAATAAATATGAAACTAATAAATTATTAAATTCTGACAAAAGGCCTATCCCGAATTCCCAATTGTATTTATTAGTTAGGAGATAGTTATAGTTTTATTTGTTAAATGTGTAAACTTAGTAATTAGTGTAAAAATCCAAAATAATGTAACGGTAACTCCTGTTGGACCAGACATAGTTGTTACTCACAACATGATTGGTCGGATAGTGTAGGGGGCGTGGCCAAGGAGTTCCCGTTGCCTATAAATACGCATAGGTTTAGCTGTAAGTTAGTCATTAGTAGAATACCTCTGAAGATGATTACTTTGTAATCGAAATGTACATAAGGTTAAAATAAAAATTGTTGAATTTGTAGTAAGAGGTTGTTTTTATTTAATATAAACATTTACGCCACAGTTGCTTCAAGTTGTTATACTGTATTTGTGTATATTTGAGTACAGTTTTCTGCCTTCCCTAACGTTATAATGTTCTCCTCTGTTGACGCGTTTTGAAGTGACTCCATTTTCAAAATTTAAATCATACTGCTCGGCCAAACTTTGAGCTCGTCTTTATATACGATTAGCCATGCCTCCACCACTTCTAGACCTAGCTTCCTGTTGGTGCATGCCTACTCTTGCTTCTTTCAATTTAGAAGTTGGACGCAAGAAGCAAGAGTAGTGTGCACCAATATTAAGCGAAGCCTGGAAGTAGTGGGGGAGTGGCTAATGTTATATAATAAATAGACTAACTCAAAGTTTGGCCGAGCAGTACGATTTTAGTTTGAAAATGGAGTCACGCCAACAGAGGAGAATATTATAATGTTACGAAAGGCAGAAAACTGTACTCAGATATATATAAAACTTTAAACTCAAACGCATTTCAATGATATGTCATCATCGTCAGTGGTTCTATCACTAACATATAACTTTAATTGAAGAAATGGAACATTATCTATAATATTTAAAAGTTAGAAATATTATAAGTTATGTTCTATTTCTGTAATTAAAGTTATTTGTTTGTAGTAGAATCACTAATGATGATGAGATAATGTCATTGAAATGAGTTTAGATTAAAGTTTTATAATTGTGCGTTGTATATATTTCTTAATAGCCTTAACTAACAAGCAAGCTCGAATTTTATTTATAAAGAAGAATGAGTTCAATGGATAGGAAGCTATCATATGTAATTTCAGAGCCTATACTTACATCTTAAAATAAAACACACAGTAAAGATATCTTCCAACCACACATACATATTTTATCCAGCATAGTATATTGCATACTGATTATCAGGTTAGGAGTCAAACAACAACAGTTCACACTTAATAGTTACAAGAGAGAAGATTTATATGATTATTCTGATTGTGATTGACTGAATGGAATCTTGGAGGGACCTTTCAGGTGTAGAACACTCTTTTCCCATTTTTACCAAAGGATTCTGTTAGTATATACCTAGATCTTTGGAGTAGTCAAATATTCACTTGCTGAATTCCCGATATCATCTGGAGTTGAATCGTCTCATGCAAGTGGGCTATGATTAGTCTGAGTGGGCTGAGTTGTAGTCTACTTAGAGAGAGTAGTTCTTCGCCTCCTTAACTCCCTAGTATCCTCATTAAGCCTCAGTTTTAATATAGCCCAAAGGCTCATTTTAATATTAAACCAGTCAGTGAACCAAAAATCACCATGAATTAAAGTAAACGGTAAAAAGAGTTAGATTTTAAGTAAGACAAGAGATAAATTAAAACGAAGTATAGAAACAATCGTTCAAAGAGAAAAAGGAAAGAATACATTTAAAGCGTCTGATTATGGAGGTATTCTGAAATGCCCAGTTGGGAGGTCAGTTGAATTATGCTAAATAAGCAGAGCAACAAATTATGACAGCAATTTTAACAGTTACAAAACTGTTTTTTTTTTTTTTTTAATATTGTGCAACTAAAACGGAAACAGTTTTATAGTAGAATTAAAACTAGAAAGATATTTTGTTACATAAGTTCGAAGAAGGGTTGGAGGCTCTTCACCACTATCCCTCAAATGCATATAGTTTACTGTAACAGTTTGAGCCTTTTTTTCCTTGGGTAAGTATTTATCAGGGCTTTATTAAAAATGTGTGTTAATTACTAATTAACAAATTAATTAACCTTACTTACCAGAGGCTCCTAGTTCTCCGTTTCAGCCAGGCAAAATAATGTCTTTCTGTAAACGATCTTCTGATATCTTCAGAAGATAAAACTAGGTTACTTGAAATGAAAATTGAAAGTTTTGTAACGTTCTAGTTTACTTGTGAAATAAGAATTTAAATTTTTAAATTACATAGTCATACAATTTATTAATCAGTGACAAATTACAAAAGAACAAATGACACCAATGTGTCGAGTAATTTACTTTTAATTGGTGATTTTAGATCTAATTTCTGCTCATGCCTTGCTTTCAGGTCCTATTGCAAGAGACAGTGAGGTTGTCTACAGAACTTTTTCAGTGTACCCCCCAATTAGCAATTCATCTTTACTGCTGTTACTAGTCTTTCAGTTACAATCGGAATACAACACAGTCATTATACAGTTTTCATTTCCTCCGATTGAGGTAAAGATTAACTTTGGCACAATGATTCATCTTACCTATCACAGATTCAGTCCCGACCTACATTACTAGTCTGTATTACTCTGTATGGTGTTTATGCAGAACCACCTCCTATCCAAAATAACTACCAGATATTTCATACATGCTACATAGATTATCTCCCTGTCACTAAAACACTCTCCCAAGAAGTTAATTTATATAACTTAATGAAATACTGTAAAATGTTCTTTAAAGATGTAGAGGACGGGGTAGGGTGTGCACAAACACTTTTAATTACTCAAGTTCAAATGTTCACTAAAAGAATGACAAAAGTTTCACTAGCTAGTTTACCACGTGCTAAACACTTGTTGAATAGCATTCAATAATAGCCAATAGCAACGAGGAGTTGATAACTATTAAAGTTTATAAATAAATAACCTTTGGTAATTCACAATACTTATTACATTAATGATTGCAAAGATAAAATCGGATGAAAATAACATGCAAGAAATGAGTCCAAAATGGTGAAAAAATAACGAGGGGGAAAGAGGGACACTGTCAGGAGTTGAGTACAAACTGGCGGAAAAATGGCGAGAGTATTGCGCAGTAGAGTGTGTAGATTGTATATAGTAGGTTTTTTTGAATAAATACTTATCAATTTAGCTAGGCAAAAAAAGATTTATTGATATTTCTCAGTAATGTGTTTCTGACTTGGTCAGGCCATTTCTCACTACTGCAAGTGACTGGCAAGACTCGTAGAGTTCAATTGATAAGTGCGAGTTCTTGCTTTTCGCACTTTTTTTTATGTTGAATTTGCTGCCATTATCTCATAATCTTACAAATGAATCGACTGCATTTGATTTGGCTGTTAAAATCCATCCTGAAATATTAAATTTCCTTATCACTATATCCAGCAATCGGGGTAACCTGTGCTGCTAGTAAAGTTGCATTGAATTTGAAAACAATTTAAAAAACTCAAGAAATTTTACTTGTAACATCATTAAAAAAACTGTCTTCACCAATCATCTGACATCATAAAAACAAATAGTCACTGTTT
The DNA here is from genome assembly GCA_036971475.1 of Prosapia bicincta. Lineage (NCBI taxonomy): Eukaryota > Metazoa > Arthropoda > Insecta > Hemiptera > Cercopidae > Prosapia > Prosapia bicincta. The sequence goes on along the minus strand of JBAIZL010000004.1, from coordinate 146,759,424 downwards.
ATAGCTGTTTGTTCACAGTTACTATTTGGCATAGGTTTACACTATTTTGCAATGTTCCTGTTAATAAACAACGGTAAATATTAGAAGAGTTCACTCAAATCTCACTACACACTAGTTTATTGATATATACAGACTAGTTTTGACATCAATGTTGTCTTTATCAGTGATCGGTTATTACTGATGATGGCTACTCTATCACTGTAATACAGTGTACTTCAATACAGTGATTGGCTGCAACAGTGATTTACCAGTGGTAGCCAATCAGTGATGAAGGCAACATCATTGTCAAAACTAGTCTGTATGTAGTAATAAACTGGTGTGTAGTCAGATTTATAATGAACTGTTTTAATGTTTACAGTTATGAATTGGTCTCATTAGTTAAGCTCTAATTAACTTAATATTCTTGTCAATCATTGATTGACTGTGCATAGTAACTTACTTTTCAGGAATCTGTGGTCTTTTATGCCTCCAATCACTCACTGTCACTTTACCATATTTAAATTACATGCCTACTGGATATGCTCATTAATTCTTTTTAATGTTTTGCCTGGTATAAAGAATTGATAGCACAAAGCTTGTCAGTGAAAGCGCTAAACATTTTAGATTTATACAGATTATAGAATAACACCTATGGAAAATTATCATTATTTCTTGATAAGCAACTACAGGAAAAGAGGATACAATAACGGGTAAAATAATTATAAGGCTTGGGGTGTCGTTCATTTACAGTTTGGTTCCGATTAAAGTAAGACAGTTACTAAAGAGAACTGGTAACCGCAATTTTCAGCTCCAATGTAATGTTTAGAGTAGATAACATGAAACTTTGGTTAATTGAGCTCAGTTGAGACGCTACTGTGTATCTATTTTATGTTTACCTGTAATATGTTCTTTCCCTATTTTATCCATCTTGGTTTAATCCCGGCACCTTGTCCAAAATTCCATTTCTACTACTCCTTTTGTCTTTAATTTTGTTATGTTGGCACCAACATTTTTATACATCAAGTAGTTTCATTCCTTACAACTGCATTATAAACTTAATACTAAAACACTTTAACATGTATTAATATGCAATACTTGCCTATAGTAGTACAGTAGAGTTTGAAAAATCTTAGTCTCGATTTTCCGAGCTTCTGTTAAATTCGATCCTTTTAATAATTGAGCTAATTTTATCTATTTGAAAGGAAATGTGTTGGGCATCCAAGAAATGTTTATATCAAAACATCATGTAATGGAAATGAGTCACGGTTCCAACAAATGTTTATATCAATGTTCTAGATGTCTGACAGAAGGTTAATGGGCCATGAATATCTTTCTTTATTTACGCTGTAAGTTTAGGCAGTCTACAAATATCCCTTAGAAAGCACAAATGTCTAGTATTGTGTGTGACATATCAGAAAATAAATTCTCTTGAAACAAACAAATGAAGATGACACTCATTAGCTGGACTGGTCTTTATTTCTGCTACTAATAAATCTATATCAAGCTGTCAGGACATTGATTTTGATATGAGAGGGTTTACTGTATTAGGGTTCATTAGAAGTCCTATTTTTTCTAATGCATAGGTACTTATTTCCATGTAATCCGAGAGGGGGTCTTGGTCCTATTCACCTCGAATTATAGAGACTGTACTGTACTTACTTTCTTTGTTTAATGAGAACAGCTCTTGTGAGTAGGCAAGTGTGACATCAATTCATGTTCAAGTGATTTAGTGAAAGCAAATAGCTGAAGTTAAAAGAAGGAATCAAATAATATAAACTTTTGTTTGGTATAGTTGGTCACACGTAATCTGGCATGCAACCTCGAAGGGCGAGCATAGGCGGAGAGAAGCAAAAGACCGTTCCACAGAATAATATGTGGTATATTATTTATATTACAATAATGTAGATTTGACAAGGCGGAAAGGCGGCTATAAATATTATTTTATTAAATTTGTCATTATTAACCAGATCATTTACATAAAGTTTTGAAGAAATTTACTTTCTTTAGTGATTTCCTTCGATGCAACACACTACAAAAAGCAATTTTTTTGAATAGGGCTAGTAAAGGTTTTCTATTGATAGATTGCTCGGCAGCTTATGAGTGACCAGTTATGTTTGTAATTAAACTCGTTTGTCCACTTTTGTGTACCTTTTCTTTATATTTCAACTTTATTGACGTTAAACTAAGGTATATAAAGCATCCTTTATCCTGTTATCAGTTAAAATTTACTTAATATGTTATATCAAGTTTCTTGTGAAATTATGTATAAATAAATAAATAGTTTCCAATATATACTATTTGTTTCTTTCTTATAATGTCGGTACCATTTATTTATAGTGTTAAGTGGAGGGGGGCTTGGGAGGCTTTTATTTCAAGAAGAGGGGGTGGTACCAAAATGTTTAGGACCTCTGATCTAACGGAATGGACTAGCAACAATTAATTTACATTTTCTTTGCTCAGCATCTGTTTGAGAACATTTATAACATAGACTGTGGAAAAAGTAGACCTTATTATTTAATCATGAAACAAACACCTATATATATATATATATATATATATATATATATATATATATATATAGACATTATCATTCTATTCATATACTCATGTACAAGAAAATTGGACAGTTCGTAAGTGATACAGGAATTGCTTTGAACACTTGTCTCATCCAGGATTTGTGAAATATACAAATTAATTTATATATTTATTTATATAAAAAGAAATTACAATGTACAATCATCTAAGGCTTAATATTTCTAAAAAAGTATAAAAATACATATGACACAATGGTGAATTTCAAGGATAACTTATATGGTAACAGAATAAGATTTTAAAAAATAATAATATTCGCTTACAATCTAAACACTCAAATTACATAACCTAGGTAATGAACCAGTTTTAAATAATTTATTTTTAGATTAGAATAATTCTTTTAATTGCTTCATTAGGACAGTTTGATGAATATTTTATTATCTTTTAGTTATACGTATAATTATCGTTTTTTTATGGAGTTTGTTTTCCCAGAAGTATCCATCACCAGTGCCTAGTTAAACACTTCACAATATTAAAACTTTATTTTTAGATAGGTTTAAAGTTTTGCAAAATTAGCAAGTAAAAATGAAATGTTACTTTTCCAATTAAGAAAAGATATAAGTGAATAAATGTTTTTAGCAATATAGAAGTCATTGAAAACCAATAATGGCAACTTTTTACTTTTTAACATTTTTTAAAACTAACTGTTTTACCATTTTTAAAATTAATTTTCACTTACACTAATTAATTCCATCTTCACATAAGCTACTAGTTTTTAACTAAAACACTTGTAAATATGTTACACTTCCCTACAGTAGCAATTACTTTTATAATTGTTGAGGACGACTATTTCAGGTGAGTCCCATTGTCAACTCGAACTGACACATCTCCCGAGACAGCCGTCCTCAACAATTATAAAAGTAAGTGCTACTGTAGGGAAGTGTAACATATTTACAAGTGTTTTTAGTTGAATTTCTTGATTAATTTTCTATAATTATGTGCCAAGAGTTTTAAAAAATATGGTAAATGAAAATTGGTAATGTTTCTAAAACACTGAATGGGAAAATCCATACCACCTATCTCAAAAACAAAAAAAAACTTAAAATTGCAAAAGTCTAACCAGTGAAACAAGTTTTTAAATACTAGTTCATTTGGAAATTGGCCTAGGATTTGTTGTTAAAGTCCGTTCTCTTCTTCTTGTCACTTGGTAAACAACTGTTAAAATTGTGACAAAGAGAAGCAATGCAATAGCTCCAGAAATGACATTGGCTGTTATTACGTGTGATTCATTTACTTTTGAACTTTCTATCACATTTTCTAATAAGTTCAGTTCAAAAGTTTGACGTTTTATTCTTGACTGAATTGATTCTGGTTTTTTCTCTGAGATTTCTTCACTGTTACGTTTTCCATTAAACCGACGACGAGGTTTTAGAGGTTGATATTGCCCTGAAAAATAAATTTGTCTTTAAAAATAATAATGTAGAAAAATTAAAAAGGATGTATACATCTCTCATACGTTCAATGTAATTAATAAAAAAAATTATTTATACATTTAGTTGAACTTGAATAATTCAAAGCTGAAGGGACCAATGAAAACCTTCGAATTAACAAAAAATTCTAATTATCAAAGGTGGAGAAAGTTTTTATTTTGTCTACGACAACTGTTCCGGCAATTTTCAGGTATCTTGTCACTGATCTAAGGTTAAACACTATAATTTGAATAAGCGATAAACTTAGCCATAGTGAATTTATAAAGCTTATTAGCAGTTAACCCATTAGGGGCCTAATTATATGCACGCGGCGGACACTAGTGGATACGAATTAATTCTTCGCTTCAATTTAGTTGTATTTTACTACAAAGTTATTCTCACTTATAAAGTACTAAATATTATAATTTTTATGCGGGTGCAATTTTTATTACGGGTGTTCCACCGTTATGGTTCATTTCATATGTTAACAAGAATACATTAATTATAAAAATATCTACAAACTGACCGACACCGAGTAAAATCTATACTGAGCTTCTCATTCCAGTTGACATAAAAACTGCTGAAGTGATCTATTATGCTTTATAAATATATATCTTTATTTATGCTGTAGGTATAAATACCGAGAGTTTATAAATACTGTATCGTCTTGTGCGTGACAAATCAGAAAGTAAACTCTCTTACCAATAACAACAAACTGATGACTGAGTAGAAAGACTTTAGATAACTGATTCTCCCGATATTGCTTACGCACCAAATCCTGTGATCTTGATCTGAACGGAAAGAATTCTTGGATCACTAGTACGCCTGGAATTCGAGCCAATATCCAAACTAATAACTTCGAATTATCCATAATTTTTTAGATTGATAGCATAAAAAAGTTCAAGGGACCAGCCCAAAACTTCGAATTATCGAAAATTTCGAATTAAATTCATTAGAATTATCCAAGTTCGACTATAGTTGGTCAAACACTATAACTTTTATTGTGATTAGTGACCAGAGTGTGTGTAATACTTAAATCCAGAGTTATCATTTTTGGTTTTTACAATTTTTTTAGAGCTGATGTTTTTGTTTTCCCTTTGGATCCACTTTACAACCAAGTTGGTTTTATTTGTTATTCTTATACTAAATACTGTTGGTTAAAAATATATAAAATTCTGTTGTTTAAATAAATGCGAATGATTTGCAAGTCAGGTACAACTATTTATTTAAATAGGCAATGTTTTAATAATGACTACACTGTTGTCATCTGGCCTTGTTCCTCCTGCACTCTATTAAAAAATAGCGTTGTAACATAACCTTTGATTTTTACAAAATACACTTTTTATTAACTCACAATACCTTTGTCCATGTATACTAGCAACAAACTCAAGAAAGCTTAAATGCGCATCCTGAGAAGTAGTTGATGTAAAATCCTCAAGCGTAGTAGGGGTATTAATCTACCCGTTTCAATTATTAATCATGTTTACACTTGCCGAGATTATTGTTTAAATATTTGTACCTGACTCGCAAATCGACCGTATTTTTAAATTCTTTTTATTAGCTCACACTCCCCTGATATATATATATATAAGCTATATATATTGTACAAATTTTCAGTCGTTAATTAAATACGTTTTAATTCATTCAATCAAGTTCAAATACGATTTTTTAGTCCTACAGTGAATGTCAATTGATGCTAATACAGTTTTTAAAAAATATTTATTCAAAATTTAAATTATAGAAATTCAGGGGTCTAGGTTGGATTTGAACTGAGTATCTTCGTGTTCAAAGTCTAGCGCTTTTTGGCACTGAACCAACTTTCTATAGCTAGAAATGAACTCCATATATGAAAAACCTTCATTGTATAATTACAACACAATATGATAAATAATGCTCTTAAATAAACAAACTGGATTAATGCGAAAGAAAAGCGAAAAAAAAACTACAACACAATGCACGCAACGAAAAATAGAAAGCGTTTAAATAGTAACAAATACAAATGATAGAACAAAACCATACATAGAAAGGAAAATTGCACCGGTATTCGCTTTCTATTTTACCACTTAATATTGTTATTCTGACATATGTTTATACATATTTATATTAATTGTAATTCTAAAATAAATAGAAACTAAAATAAAATTTGTCTTTGTTGATTCAAGTAGGAATTGACTTTAAAAGAATTTTTATATTGTTTTAACAATCTCTGTGTTAACATTATTATGAAATTCTAAGTTTTAAAGTAAGTTGTTACATTGTCTTTATTTGCAGAATAAAGTTGTATGTTTTAAATATCAAGTAGGTCTTGCAAATATTTTTTGTGTTTATAATGTTTACGTGCTTGTTCAAGATGATTCTTTAGGTAGTGGTACACTCACAGTTTAAAATTTCCGTCAAGTTATATTAAACAATTGATTGTTTTCTGTTTTTATTTATAATTCTGATAAGTTGCTTATCTACAAACTACTTTTTACATTTGTCTTTCAAAAAAGAAAATCTTATTGAATTTATTTTTTAAAAACTAAAAAAATATAAAAAAATGGTTAAATGGTGACAGAACATGTAGCAGTGGAAGCAAACTTACATGTATGGAATGCGTGGTATCTTGGGTCATCATCTTTTCCGTGGAAGTCTTGTTCTCCTTCTTGTGTCTGCCCTATTGTACGTGCCGTTGATGGAAACAATGTGTCAGGAGAAAGCTCAGAACCTGCATTATTTTCACCTCCAATGTTTGGTTTGGGATTGCATGCGGGATCCTTTGATCCAGGAAAACACGGCGCTTTGACACCGGTTAAAACATTTTGAGATTGATCAGGAGTCCCTGGTATTAACTCGTTACACCTGATATCAGTACTTCCAGGGTAACACTGGGGTTTATTTTCAGATGGGAATGGCGGAAGGTATGTTGGTGGTACTTTGGTGGACGAAGGGGGATAGGGCTTGGGGCATTTAGGATTGATTGAGCCAGGATAACACTCAGATGGTGATGGGGGAGGTGGAATTGTTGGCCTCGGACATCTTGGGTCAGGTGATCCTGGGTAACAGTTAGGGGGAGATGGTAACTGAGGAGGTAGCGTAGGTTTTGGACATCTTGGGTCAGTTGATCCTGGGTAACAGTTAGGGGGAGATGGTGAAGGAAATGGTTTTATTGGATTAGGGCATCTAGGATCGGGTGAGCCTGGATAACAGTAGGGCGGTAAAGGAGATGGAGGTGGAATTGTTGGCAAAGATTGTTTCGGGCAATTTGGATCGGGTGATCCAGGATAGCATTGAGAAGGAAATGGCTTAGGACATCTAGGATCTGTAGAACCTGGGAAACATTGTGGTGGAACTAGAGGACGAGAGGTAGTTCCATTACACGTACACACAAATGGTGTAAAATATGGTGGAATAGGAGGGTATGTTGTTGGGGGACTAGGAGGTTGAACAGGGCAACGTGGATCAGGAGATCCAGGATAACATTGAGGAGGAGGTGGAGTAGGGGGTAATGTTGGGCATCTTGGATCATTTGATCCTGGATAACATTGAGGGGGTGGTCTTGAAGGTGGCAATGTAGGAGGTGGTTTTGGACACCTTGGATCTAAGGATCCTGGATAACACTGAGGTGGTGGTCTTGTTGATGCAGGGGTTGTTGGAGGTGGAAGGTATGTGGTCGGTGGCCTAATAGTTGAAGGAGGTTTTGGACATCTTGGATCATTCGAACCTGGGTAACATTGTGGTGGGGGTCTGGTGGGTGGGGGTTTTGGACATCTTGGATCATTTGAACCCGGGTAGCACTGAGGTGGAGGCCTGGTTGGTGGTAAAGTAGGTGGGGGTTTTGGACATCTTGGATCTAATGACCCTGGATAACACTGAGGAGGTGGCCTTGTTGGAGGAAGGGTAGGTGGTGGTGTTGGGCATCTTGGATCGTTTGAGCCTGGATAACACTGGGGGGGAGGCCTAGTCGGTGGTAAAGTAGGTGGTGGTTTTGGACACCTTGGATCTTGGGAGCCAGGATAACATTGAGGAGGTGGTCTGGTTGGAGGTGCGGTAGGTGGTTTTGGGCAGCGTGGATCATTTGAGCCTGGGTAGCATTGAGGTGGTGGTCTGGTAGGTGGCTGTGTTATAGGTGGTAAGTATGTAGAGGGTGGTCTTATTGTTGGAGGTGGTTTCGGACAGCGTGGATCGTTCGATCCTGGATAACATTGTGGTGGTGGTCTAGTGGGTGGAGGTGTTGGACATCTTGGATCATTTGAACCTGGATAACATTGAGGTGGTGGTCTGGTTGGTGGTGAAGTAGGTGGTGGTTTTGGACATCTTGGATCTAATGATCCTGGATAACATTGAGGAGGTGGTCTTGTTGGAGGTGGAGTAGGTGGTCTTGTTGGTGGTGGCGTTGGACATCTTGGATCAATTGAGCCTGGGTAACACTGAGGTGGAGGCCTGGTTGGTGGTAAAGTAGGTGGTGGTTTTGGACATCTTGGATCTAATGATCCTGGATAACATTGAGGAGGTGGTCTTGTTGGTGGTGGAGTAGGTGGTCTTGTTGGTGGTGGTTTTGGACATCGTGGATCAATAGAACCAGGGTAACAAACTGGAGGTTTAGTTGGCACAGGGGTGGTTGGAGGAGGTAGGTATGTAGGTGGACTAATAGTTGGAGGGGGTTTAGGACATCGTGGATCTAATGATCCAGGATAACACTGAGGAGGTGGTCTTGTTGGAGGTGGAGTAGGTGGTCTTGTTGGTGGTGGTTTTGGGCATCTTGGATCATTTGATCCCGGAAAACATTGTGGCGGTGGCCTAGTAGGTGGAGGTGTTGGACATCGTGGATCGTTTGAGCCTGGGTAACATTGGGGTGGAGGCCTGGTTGGTGGTAAAGTAGGAGGGGGTTTTGGACACCTCGGATCGAGTGACCCTGGGTAGCATTGAGGGGGTGGTCTTGTTGGAGGTGGAGTTGGTGGTCTGGTGGACGGTAGTGTTGGACATCGAGGATCATTTGAGCCCGGGTAGCATAGTGGTGGTGGCCTTGTTGGAGGTTGGGTTGGTGGGGGTTTTGGACACCTAGGATCTAATGAACCTGGATAACATTGAGGTGGTGGTCTTGTTGGAGGTTGTGTAGGAGGTCTTGTTGGTGGTGGTCTTGGACATCGTGGGTCAGTGGAACCGGGATAACAAACTGGTGGCTTGGTCGGTGCAGGGGTTGTTGGAGGGGGCAGGTATGTAGAAGGCGGTCTAATTGTTGGAGGGGGTTTTGGACATCTCGGATCTAATGATCCAGGATAACATTGCGGAGGTGGTCTTGTTGGGGGTGGAGTAGGTGGTCTTGTTGGTGGTGGTTTTGGGCATCTTGGATCATTTGAGCCTGGGTAGCACTGAGGTGGAGGCCTGGTTGGTGGTAAAGTGGGTGGTGGTTTTGGACATCTTGGATCTAATGATCCTGGATAACATTGAGGCGGTGGTCTTGTTGGAGGGGATGTAGGTGGTCTTGTTGGTGGTGGCTTAGGACATCGTTGATCAGTGGAACCGGGATAACAAATTGGTGGTTTGGTTGGCGCAGGTGTTGTTTGAGGAGGTAGATATGTAGTTGGTGGTCTAATTGTTGGAGGTGGTTTTGGACATCTAGGATCATTCGATCCTGGGTAACATTGAGGTGGTGGCCTGGTTGGTGGAGAAGTAGGAGGTGGTTTTGGACATCTCGGATCTAGTGACCCTGGATAACACTGAGGAGGTGGCCTTGTTGGGGGTCTGGTGGGCGGTGGTGGACATCGTGGATCATTTGAGCCTGGGTAACATTGAGGGGGTGGCCTAGTTGGTGGCAAAGTAGGAGGTGGTTTTGGACATCTCGGATCTAGTGACCCTGGATAACACTGAGGAGGTGGCCTTGTTGGTGGTCTAGTGGGCGGTGGTGGACATCGTGGATCATTTGAGCCTGGGTAACATTGAGGGGGTGGCCTAGTTGGTGGCAAAGTAGGAGGTGGTTTTGGACATCTAGGATCATTCGATCCTGGGTAACATTGAGGTGGTGGCCTGGTTGGTGGTCTGGTGGGCGGTGGTGTTGGACAACGTGGATCATTTGAGCCTGGGTAACATTGAGGTGGTGGCCTGGTTGGTGGAGAAGTAGGAGGTGGTTTTGGACATCTCGGATCTAGTGACCCTGGATAACATTGAGGAGGTGGTCTTGTTGGTGGTCTAGTGGGCGGTGGTGTTGGACATCGTGGATCATTAGAGCCTGGGAAACATTGAGGGGGTGGTCTTGTTGGTGGTGGTTTGGGGCATCGTGGATCTGTTGAGCCGGGATAACAAACTGGTGGTCTGGTTGGCGCAGGGGTTGTTTCTGGAGGTAGGTACGTAGATGGTGGTCTAATTGTTGGAGGTGGTTTAGGACATCGGGGGTCGTTCGATCCTGGGTAACATTGGGGTGGTGGTCTTGTAGGTGGAGGTGTTGGGCATCTTGGATCGTTTGAGCCTGGGTAACATTGTGGTGGTGGTCTTGTTGGAGGTGGAGTAGGAGGTTTTGTGGGTGTTGGTGTTGGGCACCTTGGATCATTTGAGCCTGGGTAACATTGAGGTGGCGGTCTGGTTGGTGGCAAAGTTGGTGGTTTTGGACATCTCGGATCTAGTGACCCTGGATAGCATTGAGGAGGTGGTCTTGTTGGAGGTCTTGTAGGTGTTGGGGTTGGACATCTTGGATCGTTTGAGCCAGGGTAGCATTGTGGTGGTGGCCTAGTTGGTGGTGGTTTGGGACATCTTGGATCTAGAGACCCTGGATAACATTGGGGAGGAGGTCTTGTTGGAGGTGGGGTAGGTGGTCTTGTAGGTGTTGGTGTTGGACATCTTGGATCTTTTGAGCCAGGGTAACACACCGGTGGTTTAGTTGGCGCAGGAGTTGTAGGAGGAGGTAAGTATGTAGATGGTGGTCTAATTGTTGGAGGTGGTTTAGGACATCGTGGATCTTGTGACCCTGGATAACATTGAGGAGGTGGCCTTGTTGGTGGTCTGGTGGGTATTGGTGTTGGACATCGTGGATCATTTGATCCGGGGTAACATTGAGGTGGTGGTCTCGTTGGAGGTGGTGTTGGTGGTCTTGTTGGAGGTGGTTTTGGACATCTAGGGTCAGTGGAACCTGGATAACAAACTGGTGGTCTAGTTGGGGTAGGGGTTGTTTGTGGTGGTAGGTAAGTAGTTGGTGGTCTAGTTGTTGGCAGTGGTTTTGGACATCTTGGATCTTGTGACCCTGGATAACATTGAGGAGGTGGCCTTGTTGGTGGTCTGGTGGGTATTGGTGTTGGACATCGTGGATCATTTGAGCCTGGGTAACATTGAGGTGGTGGCCTGGTTGGTGGAGAAGTAGGAGGTGGTTTTGGACACCTCGGATCTGGTGACCCTGGATAACATTGTGGAGGTGGTCTGGTTGGCGGTGGTGTTGGACATCGTGGATCATTTGAGCCTGGGTAACATTGAGGTGGTGGTTGTGTTGGGGGTGGGGTAGGAGGTCTAGTGGGTGGAGGTTTCGGACATCTTGGATCTTGGGATCCGGGATAACACTGAGGTGGTGGTGGGGTTGGTGGTCTTGTGGGTGGTGGTTTCGGGCAACGTGGGTCATTTGACCCTGGGTAACACTGCGGTGGTGGTCTTGTTGGAGGTGGTGTAGGTGGTCTTGTTGGCGGTGGTTTTGGGCATCGTGGGTCAGTGGAGCCGGGATAACAAACTGGTGGTCTGGTTGGTGCAGGTGTTGTTAGAGGCGGTAGGTATGTCGACGGTGGTCTTATGGTTGGAGGAGGTTTTGGACATCTTGGATCATTTGAACCTGGGTAACATTGAGGGGGTGGTCGTGTTGGTGGTGGGGTAGGTGGTCTAGTGGGTGGTGGTTTTGGGCAGCGTGGATCATTTGACCCAGGATAGCATTGTGGAGGCGGTCTTGTAGGTGGTGGTGTTGGGCATCTTGGATCTCGTGATCCTGGATAACACTGGGGAGGTGGTCTTGTTGGAGGGGGGCTGGGTGGTCTTGTAGGTGGAATAGTTGGGCATCGTGGGTCATTAGAACCAGGATAACAAACTGGGGGTCTGGTTTGGACAGGTGTGGTTTGTGGTGGTAGGTAAGTTGTTGGAGGCCTAGTTGTTGGAGGGGGTTTTGGACATCTAGTGTCTAGTGATCCTGGATAACACTGAGGTGGTCTTGTTGAAGGTGGTGTTGGTGGTCTAGTTGGTGGTGGTTTTGGACACCGTGGATCATTTGATCCTGGGTAACATTGAGGTGGTGGTCTCGTAGGTGGTGGTGGTTTAGGACATCTTGGATCCAAGGATCCAGGAAAACACTGGGGCGGTGGTCTTGTAGGTGGTGGCGTTGGTGGTCGCGTTGGACAACGTATGTCGGTGGAACCAGGATAACATATTGGGGGCCTAGTTGGGGCAGGGGTAGTTGGAGGTGGTAGGTATGTTGATGGCGGTCTAGTTGTTAGAGTTGGTTTTGGGCATCTGGGGTCATTTGATCCCGGATAACATTGAGGTGGAGGTCGTGTTGGGGGTGGGGTAGGAGGTCTAGTTGGTGGAGGTTTTGGGCAACGTGGATCTTGGGATCCAGGATAGCACTGAGGTGGTGGTTGAGTAGGTGGTCTAGTGGGTGGTGGTTTAGGGCAGCGTGGATCATTTGATCCTGGATAACATTGAGGTGGCGGTTGTGTTGGTGGTGGGGTGGGAGGTCTAGTGGGTGGAGGTTTTGGACACCTTGGATCCTGGGATCCAGGATAACACTGAGGAGGTGGTCTAGTGGGTGGAGGTTTTGGACATCTTGGATCTTGGGATCCTGGATAACACTGAGGTGGTGGTGGAGTAGGTGGTCTAGTGGGTGGAGGTTTTGGACATCTTTGATCTTGGGATCCTGGATAACATTGAGGTGGCGGTGGAGTAGGTGGTCTAGTGGGTGGAGGTTTGGGACATCTTGGATCTTGAGATCCGGGATAACACTGAGGTGGGGGTGGAGTAGGTGGTCTGGTAGGCGGAGGTTTTGGGCACCTTGGATCTTGGGATCCTGGATAACACTGAGGTGGTTGTGGAGTAGGTGGTCTAGTGGGAGGAGGTTTTGGACATCTTGGATCTTGGGATCCGGGATAACACTGAGGTGGAGGTGGAGTAGGTGGTCTAGTGGGTGGAGGTTTTGGACATCTTGGATCTTGGGATCCGGGATAACACTGAGGTGGTGGTGGAGTAGGTGGTCTAGTGGGTGGAGGTTTTGGACATCTTGGATCTTGGGATCCGGGATAACACTGAGGTGGAGGTGGAGTAGGTGGTCTGGTGGGCGGAGGTTTCGGACATCTTGGATCTTGGGATCCGGGATAACACTGTGGTTGACATTTTGGGTCAGGAGAGCCTGGATAGCAGGTAGGCCTTGGTACTGGGGTTGTGACTGTCACTAATTCTGATCCTTGTAGACATCCTTCCGGGCATTTTCCAACGCAAAGCTAGATAACAGCAAAGACAATTAAACATTTCCCAAACAAGGATCACTATCTTTTTGTAAAAATATTTATATATAGTAATATTACTGAGAATCATAGTAGAGTCGAAACTATGATAGATAGAGACTTGAAATTATCAGGGTGCATTCCATTCATAACATAGACGCACAATAAGGATGGATTTCTCCAAATGTTGATTTTAAAGGTTAAAATTTGTAAAAAACTGCAAACATTGCAATATTACACATGATTGCATCAATCTATATATATATATATATATATATATATATATATATATATATATATATATATATATATATAAGAATCGTCCTGAGTGACTGACTGAGAACCATAGTAGAGTCGAAACTATGAAAGATAAAAACTTGAAATTTTCAGGGTGCATTCCGTTTATAATATAGACGCACAATAAGTCCTCTAGTCCTATAGAATGCGTAAAAAGATGTGACAAGAGGCTACAAGGGCGCAAGTTTTCGTACGCAACTACGCACGACACATCTAAACGTGAAGAAGTAAGTGAAGGCGTCCATTAGGAGGGGGTTTGTTGCACGACGTAGTGCAACAAAGCACTTTTTCTTATTCAGTTAGGATTTGTCGTGCGACGAGCATCATGGATAGCGAGAAAGTCCTGGACAGGTAACCTTCCACTTTTGCTAATATGTAAAATAATGTTTCTCTTTTCATTCTGAATTATTCAAAACGCTCATCCTCATTTTCTTAGAGATCATTGTACAAATGATGAAACTTTCCGTACCGACCTCTTTTGCGAAAGATGCCTTTAACCGACTTCAAAAAATAAGGAGATTCTGTATTCCATCTGTATGTTTTTTGTTTGTTAGTACCACGAAAGTTTTTGGAAGTATTTAACCGATCAAAGTAATTTCGCTTGCAAATTATTTTTAAAAAAAATAATTTTCCAATAACGAAAACATAACTTATCACAAGCTTATTAACCACACAATTTTGAAGTTGGCACTGCAGACATGCTTTGTATTTGCTAACCCATTAAATCTATTCCAAACACGTCCTAAATAACCAACGTTTGGATTGCTTCATTTCCCATGATTAATTTTAGCGAACCGAAGATTGTAACGAAAACAAAATATTTCACGTGTTCGATAGAATGAGACTATGCTGGACAATAATTAATTGATCTTTATTAATTCTGTCCGATAAAAAAATTAGTAATTTCAAAATTTTCGTTCAGATATACAGATTGCGGACAGTTCAAGCTTCTTTGAACGATTTACACAGAATCTGATTACTGTAGATACCTATAAATAAAAGAGATAATATCTCCTTAAACCTTTTGTTTTATAAATTTAATAAACTTTTTATGTCTATGTGGAAGAAATGATTGAATAACCTGTTTTTATATCATAATTTGTTAATCTATGTGCCAAGGAGCTCCAACATGATGTAGAATCCCTTTATTTGTCACGTTGACTCAGACTCGGACAAAGGCAACGTTCACTCAGACTCGGACAAAAGCGACGTTCACTCAGACTCGGACAAAGGCGACGTTCACTCAGACTCGGACAAAGGCAACGTTCACTCAGACTCGGACAAAGGCGACGTTCACTGAGACTCGGACAAAGGCAACATTCACTCAGACTCGGAAAAAGGCGACGTTCACTCAGACTCGGACAAAGGCAACGTTCACTCAGACTCGGACAAAGGCGACGTTCACTCAGACTCGGACAAAGGCAACGTTCACTCAGACTCGGACAAAGGCAACGTTCACTCAGACTCGGACAAAGGCAACGTTCACTCAGACTCGGACAAAGGCGACGTTCACTCAGACTCGGACAAAGGCAACGTTCACTCAGACTCGGACAAAGGCAACGTTCACTCAGACTCGGACAAAGGCGACGTTCACTCAGACTCGGACAAAGGCAACGTTCACTCAGACTCGGACAAAGGCGACGTTCACTCAGACTCGGACAAAGGCGACGTTCACTCAGACTCGGACAAAGGCAACGTTCACTCAGACTCGGACAAAGGCAACGTTCACTCAGACTCGGACAAAGGCAACGTTCACTCAGACTCGGACAAAGGCAACGTTCACTCAGACTCGGACAAAGGCAACGTTCACTCAGACTCGGACAAAGGCAACGTTCACTCAGACTCGGACAAAGGCGACGTTCACTCAGACTCGGACAAAGGCGACGTTCACTCAGACTCCGACAAAGGCAACGTTCACTCAGACTCGGACAAAGGCGACGTTCACTCAGACTCGGACAAAGGCAACGTTCACTCAGACTCGGACAAAGGCAACGTTCACTCAGACTCGGACAAAGGCAACATTCACTCAGACTCGGACAAAGGCAACGTTCACTCAGACTCGGACAAAGACAACGTTCAGGTTATTTGGACTCAGAATGTAGAACATGAGTCCAAGTATGAAATTCGGCGCCGATTTTAAATTATGTTTTCGTTATTAAAAAATTATTTTTTACTTTTTAGTAAGTAAAAATTATATATTTGGGTTGTTTTTTAATGTTTATTCGTAGTCTTCGTCTAATAAATTGCGAAGAATCTAACAATAAAAATAATGATTCATCACACAAATGGTTGTTTACTTGGTGGCGAGATAGCAGTCGTACAACACATGAAGTAAAGGGCGAATGACGTCATGCGACGAGGCGTAAGACAAACGGACTTTACGCATCTAAATGAAGAGAGGCCTAAGAAAGAACTTTGCAAAATGTTGATTTTAAAGGCTAAAAATTGCAAAATTCTGTAGAAAGTAAACAGGTTTCATATGAAATGCATAGGGAAAGTATAATTTCAGAGACTATACCTGTTCTATAAATACAGTAGCATAACTTCTTACGAGAAAACAGGCCAGCGCAAGATGTTCAGATAGAATAGGGGTGAGGATTATGTAAATTTATAAATATGTTTCTTTGTTCTGCTCATGTACAAATTTTAAATTTTCTAAGAAATGAGTTACAAATAATTGTATGCAATATACATGTATATTTGAAATCTTTATTAAATACAAATTTATTACATTTTGATAAATATAGTGCATTGATAGAGAGTGAATGAATATATGCCTGTCGCAGGCGATTAGGGGCGGTCCACGCGTTCACTCGAAAATGATGAACGCTATCCAACCATTTAGATAAACATTCCTTAATCCAATTATTAGTTGTTTTTAAATTTATTAAATTAATATATAAAGTGACCAATTTTAACGAGTGCGGGCGAAGCCGCCAAGGGGGGCGCTAGTGTATATCTATATATGTAGGAGTAAGTATAAAATTCTTACAATTAAGGTTACTTGCAGCATTTAGAATATCACACTTTATGTTAATTTAATAACTTTTCTAGCAACTAATAATTTTAAAAAGTGGACTAAAAATGTAATTACTCCTCTAAAAATGGATTTTTTTATCTCTTCCATGGTTATATCTTTAAATTCGTTTACTTAATCAGTACCTTTAAATTGTCTAGTAGTTCAAATATTTATAAATTTTTATAATTGTATGTAATAAACACACACACACACACACACACACACACACACACACACACACACACACACACACACACACACACACACACACACACACACACACACACACACACACACACACACACACACACACACACACACACAAACACACACACACACACACAAACACACACAAACACACACACACACACTCGCACACAAATATATATTTAGAAAGAGCGAGAGAGAGAGCATTATTTTATATCTAGAACAATCTGACACTTACCTCTATATTACAAGTTAGGTAAACTTGTCCTCTGTCTGGAAACTTAAACGCCGTCATGTTGTTGTAGGCAAGGATTGTTGCTCCTGAGTTCCCAGTGTTTGTCGTCGTCGTCCAGTAATGGATCAGCTTCTTTTTCCTTAAAAGAATAAATAAGCCTTGATATTGCTCTTGCTCCTATTAGGTGTACATAGCGTGTGGTGGAGTAATGGTATTAGTACAAAGTGTTACAAAATGTTTTAATTTCACAATGCTCAAGCGCTTTTCATGTTAAGGTAGAAGTTTTTCTCTGAACGACTTCCGTTTACTTTCCTCGCGCTATTTTCTCGTCTTGCAATGCAAACCGAAGGAGAGCAGAACTGATTATAATGCATCCAAGAGATGTCACCGAAGAACGATACACGGAAATAATGATATTTTATTGAGTTATTTTATTAAGTAAAGTCTCCACCCACGTTATTATTTTATTACATTCCTAAAAGTAAAAGAATAACATTTTTATATTGTATTTGATTACGAGTTTGAGCCACTATAGACAAACATATGAATGTAGTCGGTGCACGAAACCGAGATGGACATCTGGTCGCGATCTGAAGAGGCTTTAGAAAGTTTGAGGCAGGTGATTCTTCAGAGCCTCGAGATGGTCTGTGAGCAAATGTTAATTTCTCAAAATAATTTTAATACTTATTTCGTATAGACAAATTTCAATGTGAATTACACTAGAAAAGGAAATTTTAATGTAAATTTCTCAACAGAAAAATTTTAATTTTATTTTCGTACAGAAAACTTTTTATATCAATTTCACAATTAAATAAATTTCTATGCTAATGTCTTGAAAACGAAATTTGAATACTATGTTCTCTTTAAGACATTTCAATCCTAATTTCTTAAGAAAAGACATATCAATGCTGATTCCTCAAAAAAATTCAATATAAATAAATTTTAACGGTAATTTCATATAATTAAATTTCAATCCTAATTTCGCAAAGAAAGAAGTTTCAATGCTAATATCTCAGTAATGATATTTGACTGCTAACGTTTTATAAAGACAGTTCAATTTATTTCCACAGACAGACATTTTAATGCCAATTTCTCAGGGAAAGAAATTTCAATGCTAATATCTCAGTAATGATATTTGACTGCTAACGTTTTATAAAGACAGTTCAATTTATTTCCACAGACAGACATTTTAATGCCAATTTCTCAGGGAAAGAAATTTCAATGCTAATATCTCAGTAATGATATTTGCCTGCTAACTTTTCATAAAGGCAGTTCAATTTCAATTCCACAGACAGATATTTTAATGCCAATTTCTCAGGGAAAGAAATGTCAATGCCAATATCTTAGTAATGATATTTGACTGCTAACTTTTCATAAAGGCAGTTCAATTTTATTTCCACAGACAGACATATTAATGCCAATTTCTCAGGGAAAGAAATTTCAATGCTAATATCTTAGTAATGAAATTTGACAGCTAATTTCTCATAAAGACAGTTCACCCCTAATTCAGCAGACAGACATTTTAATGATAGTTTCTGTAGAACGAAGCTTTGAATACTAACTTCTTATACAAAAATTTAAATACTAATTCCGCAAAGAAAGAAATTTTAATGCTAATATCTGAGAAATAAATCTTGAATGATAATTTCTCATAAAGAAGTTTCAGTCCTAATTACTCAAAAGAAATTTCAAAGCTAACTCTACAAAAAAACTTGTATCCTAAGCTCAAAAAAAAAAAAAATTAATACTATTTTCTCAAGAAATGAATTGACTATTCAATACAGAAATTTTGATGCTAATTTTCATATAATAATTTCAATACTAATTCTACAAAGAATGAAATATCAATCCATATGCAAATGTCATTACAAAATTAATTTGACTTTGAGGCTGTATTGACTTTATTCAGAAGATTAAACACTCGAATGGACACAACATTTTAAAATAAAATTATTTCAGAAACCTCATACTTACTTGGGACAACCCGTCTTATCCGTAAGCTGTAGCCTCGTTGTCTCTTCACTCTCGTAGTCCTCCTGATCGAAAGCCCAACAGTCTCTTATAATCAAGTCGTATTTCCTTTCTGGGTCCTTGATGTACACCAATACTGTCAACGTCTCTCCGATCTTTATTATGTTGTTGATGGGAGTCGTCTGCAGGAAAGTATCACACAGTTAGTTCTATATATTGTACAATGTCATCCCCTGAGAGAGAAGAATATTTATACAAACTCACCCTTGGGTAGGTCCCTCTCTGAATGTCCATCCAGCAGTCTATTGTGCCAGAGTCGGCCGACACTGAGACCACTTCCAGCATGTCCACAGTGATGGGTTTGAAGTGGACAGTTTTATCATTCTTCTCGGAGGAAGGACATGAAACTCTACGCGCCAAATCCCACAATTCCTGCAACATTTAATGTGTTTCGTGAATATTTTAAGAAGCAATGTTGTGTGTAACAAGTAATAAAAATTACTTAAAGTAAATTCCTACTTAGATCAACAAAGACAAATTTTATTTTAGTTACATTTTATTAAATTATTACAATTAAAATAAATAAAATAGCCTATCCTTTAAAACAGCTGTTCACCCATTTAACCTATAATATAAAATCAGTTGTTTTGTGAAATCATATGCTATCACTTATTTTAAACCAAATGGAACGAAATAAATATATTGCATACCATACCCCCTTTTGTGAAACGTTATTCTCCCATATATAACTAAAATGAAATTAATTAATTAAATTTGATTAAAGAATTAATATTTTAAAAACTGTATAAACATCAAATGTCATCCACTACATGTTTTAAAAAATGTATTTGAACTTGAGTGGATGAATAAAAAGTTTTTTAAATAACGATTGAAAATTTGAACCAAAAATATAAATATATAGGGATAGTGTGAACTAATATGAAGTCAAAATTACTTAAATGGAGTAAATTGAAAATTTTGTTGCAATGCATCTCGGTTTTATCAGAAACATAACTAAAATATAAGTAATATTTCTGTATTTACCCTTAGTTATAGCTATAAACGATAGTTAAATAGTGTATTGCATTAATATCTAGAATATAAATTTACTACGAACTTTATAATGATATTTTAAATATTAACAAGAAACATTTATACCCATTTCTGTAATTACTAGGTTAAATAGGTGAACAAGTAAAAATAAAACTAATGTCAATTCCTACTTAAATCAACAAAGACAAATTTCATTTTTGTTTTTTATGTGTATACATATGTCAGAATAACAATATTTAATGGCAAAATAGAGAGCTAATTCTTTGCAATTTTATACTTTCCTTTCTATGTATGGTGTTGGACTAATATTTTTGTTTGTTACTATTTAGACGCTTTTTTGTGGCTTCATTGTGTTGTAGTTTCTTTTTGCTTTCATTTCGCATTGTCCTGTTGTGAACGTTAGATACAGGTATTCTAGTTTGTTTGTTTATTTTATTCGTATAGTTCTTCGAAAATACGCTTCAAACAATGGAAAAGTTAGCTCATTCCCAAAAGTGCTACATGAAGATACTCAGTTCGAATACGGCCTAAATCCCTAAAATGTTATTGTTTAAATATTGAATAAATATTTGATACTTTGCTAACGTCAATTGCCATCCAGTTAAGGTTACAAAAATGTATTTGAACGTGATTGGATGAATAAAATGTATATTATTAACGATTGAAAATTTATACAAAATATGTATCAGGAGAGTGTAAGCCAATAGAAGGAATTTAAAAAAAGGTCTATTGAATAATTTTAAGCAAATAGGTTTACTTCAAAAACATATGAAAATTTGGGGTTTACTAAACAAAAGACTAGACATTTAGCAAGTATCTGAATTTACTAAATTGAAATGACAAACATAATTTTTACAGTAAAATAAAAAAACAAAATGTCGACCATTTTCAAATTTTTTTCATGAAAATAACTTTAAAGGTGTCTAACACTATTTTGGTTGAAGAAAAAGCATTGAACCAAACAAGACGCTCATAATGAACTCGGTTAAAATGAGGTTTTTCACTTAGAGGTTATTTAAAGGCAAATTTTGATTTTCAAATGAAATTGTTATATATTCTAACTTATTTTGTATTTGAGCATTAAAAATAATGTTTGTTTTCATGCATCAGTTGTTCAATTTTTTCTATTAGTTCAAACTCACATTACATATATCTTGTTCAAATTTTCAATCATAATAAAATACTTTGTATTTATTCACTTGAATTCAATCACATTTTTTAAGCTTGCGATAGATTATACTTGATGTTAAAAAATAATAAAAAATTAATTCATTATTTTTACTCAAAATTAATTAATTTTAGTTTTATATGGGTGAAAAACGTTTCATAAAGTGTCAAGGAATGCAATATAGTTATTCCATCCCATATGGCTAAAAATAAATGATAATTTAATATATTATATTACGATTTCATAAAACAGCTGATTTTACGTTATAGGTTATGTGGTAGAACAGCTGTTTTAACGTATAGGTTAGGTTACTTTATATATATAATAGAAATTATTTAATAAAAAGTAACTTGAACAATATTTTCTTTGTTGACCTAAGTAGGAATTGATGTTAAAATCTTTTTATTTATATTACTTGTTTTATTACTTGGGTTATGTCACATTCTGGATATTTCAGGGCAACATAAGGTTAAAATATATAATTAATTGATACTTAACGGAATTAATTGATACTTAACTGAAATGATAACTAAACTATATGGTTTAATCAATGAATTCAAGATGATTACAACAAACAACTTTAACTATAAAATATATGTTATGTTCACACATATTCATTTATAATCTTGAAATACCTTTGAAAGTAGTAATTTAATTGAACTCTTTTTTAAAATTGAACTCTAACTTTAATTTGAAATAAACCCTAAACAAAGGTATCAAATTTATCAATTTATTTTGGTAATATATTTGAGTTAACGTCTATTGATAAGGTCAAAATATTACCCTTTTTGCGACTATTGTACCTATCAATATTCAATATTTTTGTGTAGAACCAAGTAGGTCTACAGTTGAATCAATGTTTGGGATCAGTAGATATTTGAACATCATTAAAACCCCATCAACATTTTCCATATATGTTTTAATTTGTATATGCTAGACCAAGCAATATATGTTATGTTTTAAATGTTAGTTAGCAACTATAAAAAACGTTTCACACTTTTAAATGATATCAGTGCTACGCGGAATGTGTGATATGATATCGTAGTGGAAGTAAGAAGTGAGATTATAACAGCAACGTCACTTGTAAAGGTAAATAGAATTAATTGTAGCCTATACGTACATATATGAATGTGTGTGTGTGTGTGTGTGTGTGTGTGTGTGTGTGTGTGTGTGTGTGTGTGTGTGTGGTTTTGTGTGTGTGTGTGTGTGTGTGTGTGTGTGTGCGTGTGAGCGTACGTGTAGGTATTACTGCTAAGTTGAGTATTAGTGATATAGATGTTAATTATACCAAAAGGTTTGAGCCACATACAAACCTCCTAGTATAATCTAAGACATATTAGATGGCAGATAATAAATTTAACACATTTCAGCTCAACTCGATCAAACAGGCCTGATACGCTCGAATCTGGATATCAAAACCTATTTTTCATATTACGGTTAACTGGATAAAAAAAACACCAAAACCTCCATTTAATGGAATTTAAAATTACACCTAACCTCAATGTAACGAAAACCGGGGTTCATTCGGATTGTTTATTTTAAACTTAATGATTGTTAAACAGACTGTTTAACATATTTATGTAGATCTAAGATTTTAAAATAGTTGTGCAATTTAAAATATTTATTTATTGAATTAAGCAAAATGTCATAGTTGTGTTGAATAGGTGCGTGTTTACATTGTAAAATAATTTCAACTTGAAAATTCCAATATATCTCTGTCGCAGTTATTAACTATCGCACACTCTCGCCCACACACGCGCACGCACCTTTAGTCATACGATGTCAGTACTATGCGATCTTACAGAACAGAAAGTTACTAATTTTAGATAAATGACGCCTACATTTATGTATATATACTATTTTACGACAGTACCGACATTGCATAGCGTATTGTCACCCGGCGTTACCATTTAGGCAATGGTACTAACGCTCTTGTAAATTATTATACTCGTAAATTTGGATAATACCATTTCTATCGCCTGAAATATTTTTCAAGGGGCCATTTTCGTACCGAAGGTTGACTGTTGATATACTAAACGTATTTTAAGAATTTCAACGGGGAGGAAAACAGTTTTTTAACAAGTCCAGGGGGCTTGTAGGTTGGTTATTACAACGAAAAATAAAATAATGAAATACTATAACGCTCAAAGAACAAAACTGGCTAAAAACTAATCATCTCTTATTTTGCAAGTAATATGAATTGTTAAAATATCAGCGTATATTGAAATAATGGCATTGTGTTTAGTGTTAAGTTTGACTGTCTGGTTAAGGGGTCCCCCTGGACAAGCCAATGCGTATTTCCCGACTACTGACTATTTGCGGTACATATCTAATTTTCGTAATTTATAATAGATTTCTTCATACTGCCCCTTCCTATAATCTTTATTACTTTATGATTCGATACAGCTGTAGTTTATTTGCTCTTCCTGTTTTAGTTTTCTATTTATTATTGTAACTGTTATTCTTTTTTATTCTTCCAGTTGCAGTTATCTTAGTTTTTCACACACAGTTAAGTTTTATTTTATA
The DNA here is from genome assembly GCA_036971475.1 of Prosapia bicincta. NCBI lineage: Eukaryota > Metazoa > Arthropoda > Insecta > Hemiptera > Cercopidae > Prosapia > Prosapia bicincta. The sequence goes on along the minus strand of JBAIZL010000004.1, from coordinate 146,735,528 downwards.
TTTTACCCAACGCAACACCTGTCCATAACAGTCACATATACGCCTGGTTATTGTAGCCTATTTATTATTTCTCTTACTTTCGATAAATAAGGTTATCATTAACCTTGCATTCAAACTATTTACCTGCACAGTCTCGTCTGTCTGTATGACAATGATGTTGTCCAAGGCGTGCCCAAGGCCGCAGCTGCCAGAACTGCATTCCCCTGGAGAAGGTTTGGTACCGCATCCTTCCAGAGGTATTTGGAAGTTGTACTCCGTTAAACCACTTCCAGATTGGACGTATCTGAAAACAAATGCATATAAATATGTTTATTATTCAATCATAGCATAACCTGAAGGAATTATCAATCGCATAGATAATAAATTAATTGTTAAAGCGGGAAATAGCTTCAATTTGTCTGACCACAAAATTTGGTAGTGCTTTGAAATATAGTTATATATATATATATATATATATATATATATATATATATATATAATGAAGATGAGATTCTAGCGATACATCGGAACTGCGATTTATGCACTATTCATCACTATAACTATTTATCATAGTTTTCCATCCGTGAAGGAATACGTATCAGTATATGAGCTCCGTGGCTGCGTCGCAAGCACTCGTTTATAATTGTCACTATATAAGTTAATTTAATAAATTTAAAAACAAGTAATTATTGATAATGGTTATGGATTATGGAATGGAAACACAAAGTTATTTTAGCGTATTATGTAACCGTAGGTATATGCAATTGTATTGAGATGATTGAAATAACTATGTATAATATTGCAATGTTTGCAATTTTTAGCCATTAAAAACAACATTTTGCTAAATCCTTTCTTAGTTTGAGTCTATGTTTTGAACGGAATGTACCCTGAAAATTTCAAGTTTCTCCCTTTTCTAGTTTCGTCTGTAGGTTGGTTCTCAGTCAGCCACTCAGGACAACGATTCTTATATATATATATATATATATATATATATATATATATATATATATATATATATATATATATATATATATATGAACTTATTATTATTACTTGTAAATAATTGTTTCCATCACTAAGTGCAATAAGGGATTTTACCTTAGAAATAATCACGTAATTTTATCTTAGTAATAATTACCTTAGGAAATAATAATTATCACATAAGGTAAAATTATTTCTCTTAGTGGTGGAAAAAATTATTTACAAGTAATAATAATAACCTCATAAAGTCAGTGCAATGGAAAAATAATGGATATATATATATATATATATATATATATATATATATATATATATATATATATATATATATATATATATATATTAAAACAACATAGGTTATTCAAATACAAGAATATTTATTATTTTATATCCAAAGCTTTTCGTTGGCAAACAGTACCAACATCATCAGGAATGAAAATTACATCATTGTAATTTTCATTCCTGATGATGTTGGTACTGTTTGCCAACGAAAAGCTTTGGATATAAAATAATAAATATTCTTGTATTTGAATAACCTATGTTGTTTTAAATTATTAAACAAGAAAACGTATTTTATATATATATATATATATATATATATATATATATATATATATCCACACACACACACACACACAAACACACAGAATTCACAAAGACTTTCGACCCACATGAACCCTTCCACATGTGTATTTTTTGTAATTAAACCTAGCATAATCGAATAAGTCGTAGCCATATTGTAATGTAGTACAATTTAGTTTTATATTTTATAAAGAAACCTCAAGTCTTTAAATTTTTCATGTTTGTAAAGTAAAATAGTTTTTCGTTAATTTCGTCCCCAAAAATATGTGTGCAAAGGTTTGTTTTATCACTTCTGAGGACGTTTTTTTACATCGCCAGGAATATGTTTTATAACAAGCAATTTCCATAAGTTGACATAACCTATAATTGCATAACAACGTCGTAAGCTTACAATTTTACAAAATTTATATCTTCAACCCATATACAGAATTTCCTCTATATATTATCATTTTTTCCCAAAGAAAAATACTCCACTGCCAGAATTATTTTATTATTAAGTTTTTCCGCAACTCAACAAACATTAAAAAAAACCTAACAAATACTAAATACAACTGACGTCAGGCAGTGCACTTTATACAGACATAATCTCATCAATATGACCGCAAACACGTCCTCAGAGTTACGACAGGTGTTCATTGTTATTGGGCCGCTCTAGCAGACGCGATGACTGATTAGTATGCTAATTGTTAGGTTTCATTTTCTTCGCACAGCTTTCTCCCAACGTCTCAATATACATTTCATTTCAAAACATACAGTTAGTTATTTATTGAAATATGCCAGGTTTTAGTGTGGTACGAAGTTTGTAAAGGTAAATTTATAGAAGTTAAGGTGGTAACATTGTAGAGTTGAGTAAATACTAGGGATGGGCCGATTCCGATTCTCGATTCCAGGAATCGTCGATTCTAGGTGGTATCGAGGAATCGTCAATACTCGATTCTTCATCATAAAAGTGTCGATTCCGATTCCTATTTTGTTAACTATTAAAATATGTGTGTGGAGTAATTTATTAGAAAAATAATTAATTACCAACTATATCTTATTTATGTATTGGTTGATATCAATGAATTAAATGAATAAAGTAAACGAAAATATTATTATTTATGAAGCAACAGCAATCAAGATCGTAACCATTTCTGGTCGTTTGACAGCGGTCCTCTCTCTCTCTCTCTCTCACTAGAGCGGGTTCGATACTCTCTCTCTCTCCCCCACGTGTCTTACTGCCACTGATTTATAGATGTCAGAACAAAACACAAAAAAGTACAGTAAAAACTCGATTAACCGTGGCCATGATGGTTGAGCGAATAGACGGATAACAGAAACACCGTATTATTCCTCCGAAACTTAACCTCAATAAATTATATTATAGACGGTATTCGGTTCAGGGTACTGGCCGTCGCGTCAATTCGATGACAGTTAACAGAAACTGACGGTGGAAAACCACATAATATATCAAATATGAAAAAGCAATTAAACAACATTCATTTTGCCCAAATTTATCAACAAAAAAGATCTATACTTGAAGAAACTTTATCCTCAGACACAGGACCTATAAGTGATAGTCGGTTAAAAATCAACTGGGATTGAGGAATAAATACAAAATAGGCCTGAATCAGTTGCACTTGTTCCAGACACCTGCAGAAAAAAGGTCCCACCAGATGTGGAGATGGTATGCCCCACTAATCCAGAATGTTAAGGAAGAAGGTACCCCAGGGGAATTGACAGTAGAAGAAGAAGTAAACAATTATCTGGGGGAACCATTAGCCAGTCCAGATTGTGATGTTGGCAGTACAAAGTGCCAAATACCCTCATTTAAATGCTATGGCAATAAAATACCTGTCTGTCCACTCGCGACAGTGTTTACTGAAAAACCTTTCTCAACTTCAGGAGCTATATGTGACTAGCGATGAAACTAGCTTGACCCACAACGTGTTCAAATGCTTGTGTTTTTGAACAGAAATGTACATTACCTGCCAGACTTTTAAATTTTAAAAACTATCCTATTTGTATTAATTTTTTACTTTATATGTTGTTTGTTTGTTTTTAATTTTTGTTTTGTTTTGAGAGACAATGTAAATAGGTTTAGGTATTTTTTCAAACATCATAAATTAAGTAAAGTTCACATTGTTAACTTTAAAATAAGTCATTACTTTTATCTGATATGTTTTTATGCTTTTAAAAGTTCCTATTGATAAATCAAGGTTGAAGGTTTTGTGTAGCCTACTACATTAAAACAGAACTTTTAAAAGGTTTTGCCATATGACCAAGATGTTAACTAAATTAATTATTAGAGAACTAGAATGTAAGCTAATATAACTTGAAAGAATCGAGAATCGAGTAAAGAATCGAGAATCGAATGGAAAATTTTAGAATCGGAATCGGAATCGGAATCGAAAATTTTAGGAATCGGCCCATCCCTAGTAAATACAATTTGTAAAGCGAAGATTATAAACGAAGATCTATATTGATTAAATACAAGGTACATAAATAAGCCAGTAATAAATCCTAAAGGCTATTAAATTCCTTCTATTAGTTCACACTCTCCCTATATATATATATATATATATATATATATATATATATATATATATATATATCTTGTTTAAATTTTCAGTCGTTAATAAAATACTTTTTATTCATCCACTCATTTTCAAATATATTTTTTAAACTTGTAATGAATAGTAATTGATGTTAATACAGTTTAAAAATAATAATACTCCATTATTTAAATTTTAATAATTAAATTTAGTTTTATATGGGAGAGAAGCTTTTCACAAAAGAGACAAGGTATGTAATATAGTGATTTCATCCCATTCGGCTTGAAATAAGTGATAACATATGATTGTATAAAACAGCTGATTTTATGTTATAGGTTATGTGGTAGAACAGTTGCTGTAACTGGTTATGTTACTTTATTTATATTAATTGAAATTATTTAATTAAAGGTAACTAAAATAAAATTCTTCTTTGTTGACCGTAATAAGAATTTACTTGAAAAAATGTTTATTTACATTACTTGTTAAATAACAAGCATCTCTGCTGGATTAAATATTTAACAACCCATTTAATTTATAAATTAGTCACAGATATGAAAAACGTTTACTTAGCACAAAAACAAATATCCAGTAAAAAGATTTGTGAGTAAACAGAAAACGTGTCATTTAGCTAGACAAACCGACAGAATTGAATACTTCATTTTTAGAGTCTTTGAACGGTAACTGATTTTAGTGAAGTCAGAAAAAATAACCAAAATGAAGTAATTCATTAATTTATTGTAAAATATTTTTTGTAGTTGATATAATTGATCTTAATTACAATGATCAGAATAAAACGAATAATGTAAAAAAAAGTTTAAGTCAATTTTCTAATGTTTAAGTCAATTTCAAGCCAACAAAGAAAAATTGTATTTTAGTTGTTTTCTATTAAATAATTACAAATAATATAAATGTGTGTAAATATGACAGAATAACAATAAATAAAGGGGTAAAATATAAAGCGAATTTAACACTTATAATGATTTAACTAAATTAAAGTAATGAATTGATAAATGAAAAAACTGTATTAACATCAAGTGACACTATAAGTTTATAAAAATGTATTTTAACTAGAGTAGATGAATAAAAAGAATTTTATTAAGAATGAAAATTTGAACAAGACATATAAATATATACAGGGAAGGAATAGAAGGAATAGAAAAATAAGATATCCACGCCATCGATATTGCAAACAACTTACACCTATATAGAAATACGTATATAGGCGATATAGAACGTCTTGAAGAACCTGAAAAAAAAATAAAACTAGTGGTTGGCTTCTCATAAATTAAAAATGTAAGAAAACAAAAATAATTTCAATCTACAACACACACACACACACACACACACACACACACACACACACACACACACACACACACACACACACACACACACACACACACACACACACACACACACACACACACACACAATATATAATAAATTCTAAAAACCTTGCACTGTTGTAATACATTACAATAAACCTACAAAGTATCGGAGTAGGATGCATTTCGTTATAAATATTTGGTAAAAATAAAATATCCTAGCGTAAGCTAACCGGTTGCCATGTGGATTGACTTCCCCACGTTATTTCTTTACAGCACAGACGTTTGTGGGCGTCTGGCACTTGAGCATGACTCGTAACTTTGCGTTATTATGCTTTAGTATTTATTTAACCTAACCTAACCTAACTAGGTATTTGAAATCTATATTGTAATTTAGTTTAAGGTAGTCTATGATTGGTTTCATAAAGAAACTTTGATTTCATAAAGTTTGTTGTTTGTTATAGAGTGAGGTAGATGGTTGAAATTCCAAATATACGCATCTTCACTTCTGTTATTCAAATAACTTTAAATAATATTTGAATATATTTGTGTACATTTTTTTACCTTTCTTAACATTACAATATTTATTTGTTGACGCGTTTCGGAATGAGTACACTATTTAGATTTTAAAAATGGAGTCATTCCGAAACGCGTCAGTAAAGGAAAAATTCTAATGTTAGGAAAGGTAGAAAAATGTACTCAAATATACAGTATGCGCTGAAATAAACAGGACTGAAACAGAGTTTATTTGATTTCATTTGATTTGATTTATATAGTTTTACAAACACATACAAGTAAATAGAGGCTAAATCGGTTATGTTCGGGTATACACATGTTCTACATTACCTCCGTTCAATTTCACGCAACAATCGTACCGTTCTTGAAGGTTTTGCATCGTTGTGTTGAAGAGGGGTTGTGTCATGCTCGTTATAAACATGGTTATTTTTTCATGTAGTTGGACGATGGTGGTGGGTGAGTAAGCATCAAAAATCCTCTCTTTTATCATTCCCCATACATAGTCATCAGGTGTTGTAAGATCGGAGGAGTGGGCTGGGTAAGGAATGTTTGTGCTAAAGGCAGGTTACGGGCACAACAAAATCTCCTGAGGTTTCCTGACTGTAACACTTGCTGCAACACTCTTACTTGGTTTTCATTTATTCGTACAGACGTTGTCGTTATGTCGTTAGTCGTCTGCTATGTCAAAACACTACCTGATCTTTGAAAAATATCAACAACACTAATAATCACAGCGTTATTAGGCTGCTTGTGTGTGAAATTATTCCTGAAAACCTAATGCAGTGTGTGACAAACTTGGTCCATCCGCACTCCAATTCCAAATGAGCGAAAATAATGCTCTACAAAAGTTTTCTCTGCAGTAGTTAGACCCATGTCAGCAAAAAATAACCTCAAATGAAATAAGTCAACAGGAATACGCGGCAACAATGAAAGGTTGGCACAGCTGAACGAGGAGGCAACCACAGCTGATTCTGTTGAGTACTATTTATTTCGGTCGGTACGTATACGAGGTAGGTAGTGTTTTTATGTTTTGAGACATCAACTATGATTATTTTGGCGTGCTCCTGATGACCATTTTCATGTTTATTGCCTTGCAGCTGACGTGTGTGGTCTGTATAAATAGCATACAACAATTATTCAGTGGTTATTAAGAAACCTTGTTGATGTACATGACGAGCTGGAGGCTGAAGAAGTCGTAAGACGAAAAGTGTAAGTTAACAATTTATCTACCTTTGGTTAAGAAAAAGTCTGGTCGCAAGTACTGTAATATAAAAAGTGTAATAAGTATTTAGAAACTTTAAATTATTAGAAATAATGTTGAAACTAGAATTAAAGTCCAACCTATCTACAATACCTCTTAGTACATCACTGATTATACAACCTAATTTAAATGTATTAATTTATGGTCTGAAAAAACCGGAACTGTTTAGGCAAGACAATACAGAAGGAGCAAAAGTAAAACGGACTCTTCCTTACTTAATCTTAAAGAAATATCTAGCACTTGAGGCTCGCTACAGTATTCATGAGGTCGTGTGAAGTTGGCCCTAAGCTTCCGGGTTCCGTAATCCGTGAAATTACTTTTGTTTTTAGGAAGAAAGAAAAGCTTTATTTGTTGTTAAATAAATACTTTACCCATTACACTGGACAATTTTCTAAAGAAACATTCCTATAGGCAGCGAATAGTGTTCACATTAAGTCAGTATACCCGATTGTTTATTGCATTACAATACTGCTGTATACTAACACTTTGTAAAAATATCAGAAACGAAAAAACTATTTGTAACACATAATTACGATTCTGTTAACTTTTTTCCAACCATTTATATATATAGGCCTATATATACGAATGTATGTTTAAGTTTTTTTATCAGTTTATAATACTAACAATGTCTAGGGGCTCTTTACCACTAAACAGTCCTAAAATTAAAATATATATAATAAAAATATATATTTTTATAAATATTATTGTTTATAAATTTTACACTTATTTATAAATACATGTAATAAGGAGAAAATAGTCACCTGAATATATATATATATATATATATATATATATATATATATATATATATATATATATATATATATATATATATATATATATATTTATATACATATAAATTTCTAGTAATTATGTATTAGTCAATCTTATATTTTCTAGGCTATTATATTTCTTTTCTATTGTATTATTAATATTTTCTTTGTTTGTGTTTAATACACGTATGCATTTACTCGCATACAGTTCTACGGCACACACACACACACACACACACACAGACAGACACACACACACACACATACACACACACACACACACACACACACACACACACACACACACACACACACACACACACACACACACACACACACACACACACACACACACACACACACACACACACACACACACACACACACACACACACACACACACACACACACACACACACACACACACACACACACACATACACACACACATCACTTACACACACATACACACACAGAATCACAGAAAATGTTTATACCTAAACACACTGTTCGTCATTAGTGCTTTGTAAATTTTTAAATGTTTTGTTATTTTCCTTTTCTTCCTCCATCTTTGATTCCAATCTGCTTTTGAGCTCTGAGCGAATCATTGCTTAATTTAATACTGATGAGATACCTCAATAATGTAACATTTAGATTGCAGTAAAAAGTTTCTATCTGAATCTTGCAACATTGAATGAAAGCCCTTATATTTTATAGCTTTCTCTTACCGCTTGGTTTCAGAACATTCTTGGAATCGTTAACATTAGGGGTTCTGCTTTTATGACTGTAAACCTTTCACAGTGACGCCAAGCAGTATGACGCAACAAAGAAGCATTTATTATTCTCAGTATTAGAACAGGTTTTAATAATAAGGATATATCGCCCAGACAAGGACACCTTGACCCGTGACGTAATTTGGAAATTTTTAGAACCATCGGGTAATCGTGCGGAGATGAATATCCGAAACTCAACCATCTATCAAATATTTAATATCTGTGACTGCAAAGCTGAGTTGTTTGTCATAAAACTGTGAAACCAAACACAGATTTAATGTCTTGTTTCCAACTCCTATAGTTGGTTCACACTATCGTTATATATATATATATATATATATATATATATATATATATATATATATATATATATATATATATTTCTTGTTCAAATTTTAAATCGTTAATAAAATACGTTTTATTCATTCGCTCACGTTCAAATAGATTATTTAACAATATTAGTTCTATACCTAATAACATATATATATATATATATATATATATATATATATATATATATATATATATATATATATATATATATATATTAGGGATGGGCCGATTCCGATTCCATTTCTGATCTGAGTATTGGTCACCGCTATGCATGCTCTGCTGTATCACACACTCTGCCGGTCTCGACTCTTCCTCTCTCCCCATCTCTGGCCGCTACAACACCGCCACAGCATCATAGATTTCAAAACAAAACACAATGAAAAAGTAGTTCCAATGTACGAACACACACACACACACACACACACACACACACACACATATATATATATATATATATATATATATATATACACACACACACACACACCATATATATATATATATATATATATGTGTGTGTGTGTGTGTGTGTGTGTGTGTGTGTGTGTGTGTGTGTGTGTTGTTTAACGGAATTATAGAGCATAAATAGTTAAAGCAATAAAACAAATTGTCAATTTCATGAATTGGTATCTGAATCTAGACATGACGTTTACAAAGAATAATGACGACAGGTAAAAACTATAATACATGTCCTTAATAAACTGAGTAAATACCGATGCTACAAAACTATCTACGTTTACTGAGAACAAACTCTGAGTCAGAGATAGGCATGAAGACGACCTTTTGAAATAGCTTCTCTCTCGTCCGTAATGTTTGCATTCCTTAGAGAGCTTTCGTCACCATAGTAACTACTGTTCACGCAATCCTATTACCTTAGTTACGAATGAAAGAAATCAAGTCTAATTAATAACATTGATAGCTATTCCAAGGATAAGTTTTACAACGATTCCTTCATTCGCATTTGTGAGTTGAATCCAGGCCCGACGCATCCATATAGGCAACCTGAGCGGCCAAAATATGAGATGGCTCGCATAGTTGAAGATTTTTTAAATCTTTAGAATTTAAAAGTAAAAAAGAATAAAGGTTTAGTTTTCCAGCACGCTACTAGTATAGACAGATAAATTACTTGATAATAAATGCTAAAGCGTATTTTATTTGGTTTAAGTTGTCTTAGAAAATAGAAAAGTAAGTTTATCTGTGTGTTGTGTATGTAACTTATCTAATAACAGTTTAGATATGTAATTATAAATCTATAAGTCAATAAAGTTGTTCCATCGCGTACCTTATTGTAACAAAAATAAGTTGCTACTTTTCATTCAAGTATTTTTCTATGGATTTTACGTAAAACTGACATTTGTATTATGTACAAATCCCAATCAATAACCAAACGTTATAAAACAAGATTATTATTTACAACAATTATTAACAAAAACACATTTCTGAAGATTTTACCAGGCGCCCCGCCGAAAGCACTAGAATGAGGGCAAAACATTTGTTTTCTCCTTGGCTACCCAAAATCCTACACCTAGCTAAATAACTAAACATTCATATATAGTCGATTAACAATGTAGATTCTTGGTATAAAAGTTATAAAAAGAAACAAAATAATGTAAATTTATAATACATTCAGTAAAATCCTTAAAAGACCCTAAGAATTTTTAAACCATAAATAATTTATTACAAAAGACATATGAAATCTGAGAAGTCAAAATTTCTACAAGAAATTTAAAACGTTGTAACAAAAATATTTTAATAAAGGTTTTGAAAATTGTAAAGTTAGAAAATAAAAGACGATCATAAATGTATAAATTCGCTGCAAGCCATTGTCACGTGACACAGTGGGCAGAGCCTCGGCTGCGATTGTTGCAGGTTTTAAGGTATCCATTACACCAAGACTTTCCATAAATATTCCTCGTTTAAAGTTTATTTCTGTCTTATACTTGCAAGTAGGCGTATATTGTTGTGTATCTTGTTCTCTATATATTTAAAGTGCCTTCAGATGACGACAGGACTAAGAAAATAGTACTGTAGAATTACTTTATGCAAATCGCTTCGCGCAGGTGGCCGGGAGGGTGATTCGGTTTGGGAACCTAGCGGAAGCTTACACAAACGCGATATTAGCTGCTTACTGGGCTGTCATCTGTAGGATCAAGCGCATAAGTGAATCTGTTCAATTCGCATAATATCCAACGATTTTTCTACTTTACTGAAAAAAACAGATATTTCGTTTCCAGTATTGCTCTTCAGGCACTGAGATAACACAACGCGTGCTATGATCATATTAGAATAAATATGTATAAACGTACCTGTAGTAGCACTTAATTGTTGTCTAAATTAGGACGGCAGTTTCGGGAGATTTTTTTCCATAAACACAGATCGTAACAGAAAAAAGCAATCCTCATTTAGACCAGAGGTAAGTGCTAATATAGGAAAGTGTCGCGTATTAAAGTGTATAAGTATAAGTAGTAGCTCAAGTTGAAGATGGAAACAAACATTACCCTACTCTTGTTCTTTAGAGATCCAACCAGTTCCATCAACGAGGTAACAGCTCGAGGTAATACATTTTTATTTTTATACCATTGCAAAGGTAAAAAGTGTAAATTGCCTTCGCCATTTCGTGACTTGAGTTTCTCTTTCTTTACTTTTCCTATTTGCTTTTCCAGAAGTATTTATTCTTGTATTGGGTCGCGGAGTACACAAAACTGTTTGAGGGATAAGAGGTACCCGTATTTGTATTGTTTTCTGCCCAGAAAAGCCTATTTGGATTTTCCTTCTTGAAACAAACGCGCAGGAAGTTTTGGCACGGTTGATGTTTCAAATCAGATTTAATTGGACATATTGTAGAAGTGATTCTTTCGCATACGGTTTTTAATGTGTTGGTTATATATTTAAACTTACTTTACGATTCACCAATAGGTGGCTATAATAATAGTTACCTGGAAACCTGTTCTCAGATATCTGGGTTTTCCGTCATCTCAAAAAGTGACAAATTGTATTTTTAATCAAGACAAAATCTACAATCAGCGATTGTTGCAAAAGAGTTCTAAGATAAATGTACAGAAGTTGACCATAAATCAATAAATATTGACCATAAAAATTTGCTACAAATTAAATAGGTACTCAACAACTTAAAGCAACTGTGGCGTAAATGTTTATATTAATTAAAACAACCTCTCACCACAAATTCTGAATTTGTGGTGAGAGATTGTTTTAATTAATATAAATAGGTACTGTCTATTGTAGTCTAGTTACACCAACTTTCTACTTCATGAAAACAAGATGATTTTCAACACCCATTTACGTAGGCTTCGTTGCGCATGCGTCAATGTGGCAAAGTTCCTATTTTCGCCAAGCGGATACTAGCCATATAAACGAATGTTAAACTTTCAGCGCTACGATCTTCATCGTCATAACGTTAAATATAAGAAGTTTGCAATGTTCTTTGTTAGTAAATCATCTTGAATTACTCCTCTTTTAGTGCAGACGAGTTTTTCTCTTTTCTCCCTTCTTTATGCAAAATTAAACTGTTATTCCCTTCTTTTCGGTTATATTCACTCTTTCAATTATTAAGTAATTTTAAGCACAAATTACATCGCCAGATGTAATAAAACTGAATTGTTTGGCTTGATACATATCCCGGAGTAGCGCCGCTACGTGGGAATACGTTTCCCATTACATTCACGTTTATTCGAGAAATAATCTTTTATCTCTCCACGCAGTAAGCTCACCTGGCCTAATCTACGAAAAGACATCATTACAAATGTCATCAGATTTTATTACTGTTTTCAAATTGTATTTAGTTTAAGGGTAAACGCCTTTTATTTAAATTTGTTCCTCCACTGTTCTTGATAAATGTATATCTCTCACTAACACTTAAGCGTGAGTGGCCGTCGGCAATTCGGTTCTCCTCTTCTGTTTTAAACTTAAAGTTGCTAAAATAAGTAGTTTTAACAGCCACCACATTTCGTCCAATCCTGAGCTACGTGTATCTTATGACATTCTCTATTAAGTATTGGGGTAACCAAATACAGTCATTTAAAGTAAACATGTCAGAAATAATGTGGGCACTGAAAACAATTCATTGTAAATTACAAAAAAAGTAATACATGTTTGAAAATATTTAGTACGAAATGATTCTTTGCAACGTGCTGTGCAGAAAGGGCTAAGTAAACGTGGTAGCGACAAAAGAAGCAAACTAACTGTGAGAAGTGGAGACTATCATCTGGTTCTTTGAAACTAAAAACTGCTATAGTAAGAGTAGAACTAGTAGGTAAAATGTGTCTATGTTTAAATAGATATAGATTTTATGAGCCCGTGTCTATCCCTAACAACTAGTTTAACCATTATTTAGTAGACAAAGCTAAAGGCAATTTGCTAGTGTACGCGTGTGTATTTAATTAAGTTCACTTTTAGGCTAGGAATTCAAAAAGAAGAAGAAATAAATTAAAAAAGATATTTTCATTAAAAAATCTAAGAATAATGACTCGCAAAATTTATATTTCTAGAGTGGCATAATGCAAAAGTTAGTAAGAAGTAATGATGGCTAGACCAATGTTAGTTCCCGCAGAGTTATGCAGTACAAAGGCAGCGCTCTGGTGCGACCTCGGTAATCCGATCTTATAATATTTATGAAGTGGGAATAGGGCTGAGTAAAGTGTGAGCAGTAATTTATAGTCAGATTATTACTTCAAGTTGATGTGAAATATATAGCTTGTGTCGTCGCATGATTTTGTGAGCGCGTGCGTGTTTTTCTTACGCTTGTATATAGTATTTACATTTGTAGTGGAAAGTTTTTACTATCGTTTAATACAATTTGCAGCGTATTGGGAAAGAAATTTGGCCTATAACAATAAACGTCAAACCTTTGTCAGTCGTAGCAGAAAATGGTCTTGATTTATTTAAACTTTCTTCTTGATTCACCAATAAATTACAATAATTATACGTGCCACTGTGGAAACCTGCTCCTATAAGATTTGGGTTTTCCGTCACCCCAACAAATTTCATTTTTAATCAAGTCAGTCTAGAATCAGCGAATATTTCAAAAGAAGAAGTACTTAGATAAATGTACAGAAGTACGATTAAATGAGTACTGTCCAAACCATTTTGACTATAAAATTATGAAACAAATGTGAAACCTACTATTTAATATAGTCTATTTATAGAGTCTAGTTACACAAACTCTGCTCTATACTGTAGAGAAAACAAGATGATTTTCAACACACAATGACGTAGTAGGCTTCGCACATGCGTTATATTATTAACTTTTATGAGAATTTGTTTCGGCAAAGTTCCGATTTATATTATTACAATATAAATAAAGTAACATAACCTATGCGTTAAAACAGCTGTCCTACCACATTACCTATAACACAAAATCAGCTGTTACGAAATAATGGTACTTTAAACTAAATGGAACTAAATTGCATACCTTCCTCCTTTGGGCAAAGCATTTCTCCCATATAAGACTAAAATTAATTCTTTATTAAATTTAATTAATGAATAGTTGTTAGAAAAGAAACTGTAATAATATCAAGTGTTATCAACTACAATACAAAATAAAAGTATTTAAACTTGAGCGGATGAATAAAAAATATTTTATTAACGATTTAAAATTTGAACAAGATATATATATATATATATATATATATATATATATATATATATATATATATATATATATATATATATTTCTTTGTATATAGGGAGAGTGTAAACTAATAGTAGGAATTAAATAAATAAAATAACGTGTTAAAATAGCTGTTCTCCAACATGACTTATAACGTAGGATCAGCTGTTGAAATCATATGTTATTACGTAATTCGATCAAAGGAGAAATGAGAATATCAGTGCATATCGTTTGGCAAAGAAATCAGAAAGTGAATGAATCGAGTTGATTGCTCTGATTATACTGCAATACTAGGTCACTGCCATCTCACGGACAAGGCCACGGCCTGGTCGATGCCTTTAGTAGAGCAATTGTGGGAGTAGGTATTACGTCATGAATCTACGGTGGAAAGAGTAGATCATGAAAGCAACAAAGTGACAAAGTGATGTGTTATACAGAACTGGGTTTGATTGTTCCATTTATTCAATTCCTACTATAAGTTCACGCTCTCCCATATGTATTTATGTAGCTGGTATACATTTTCAATCGAGAATAAATGACTTTTTCATTTTCTTCTTATTAGTTCATACTCTCTCTCTCTCTCTCTCTCTCTCTCTCTCTCTATATATATATATATATATATATATATATATATATATATATATATATATATTTTTTTTTTTTTTTTTGAAACCAACATAGGTTATTCAAATACAAGAATATTTATTAATTTATATCCAAAGATTTTCTTTGGTAAACAGTACCAACATCATCAGGAATGAAAATAACAATAATGTAAGCTATAGGCCTTACATTATTGTAATTTTCATTCCTGATGATGTTGGTACTGTTTACCAACGAAAAGCTTTGGATATAAATTAATAAATATCTTTGTATTTGAATAACCTATGTTGTTTTAAATTATTAAACAAGAAAACGTATTATATATATATATATATATATATATATATATATATATATATATATATATATATATATATATATATATATATATATATATATTGATGTATATTATATCTTGGTCAAATTTTCAATCGTTAATAAAATACTATTTATTAATCCACTCTAGTTAATATACATTTTTTGATAAAACTTGGTGTTAATATAATTTTTTTCAAATAATAATTTGTTAATTCAATTTTATTAAGTTTTATATGGGAGAAAAACGTCTCACAAAAGGGCCAACGTATGCAGTATAGTTATTTCGTCCCATTTAGCTTAAAATAGTGATAACATATGAGTACTTTATTTGTACTAATTGTAATTATTTAATAAAAAGTAACTATAACATTTTTCTTTTGTCTGAATGTGGAGTTGATTCACTTTTTCCCTTTATATAAGACCTACTTATTATTCATACACTTAAGTTAAAATACATTTTTTTATGCTTGTAATAGATGACACTTGATGTTAAAACAATTTTTTAAATATTAAATCAATAATTGAATTTATTAATTTTAATGATTGATTTCGCTCTCTATTTGACCACTTAATATTGTGATTCTGTCACTATTTATATACATATTTATAATAATTGTAATTAATTAATAAAAACTAACTAAATATAATTTTTGTGTTGACATAAGTAGGAATATACTTGAAACTGGTGCTACTTTTTACTGTTATAATTTATTTAAAAACTTTATGGGGTAAACTAATATATATTTTATTATGGATTTTCGTGATATTTGTTTTTCAATTTATTTTAAAAATAATACTTTTAATGTTATATAGGCCTATATTGTGACTACCTCAAGTAGCAAGTTAGGCTTTGTCAATGAAACGAAGGTTTCGATACGCGTCAACACAATAAGTTGATAGTTTTCACGTAGTTCTTTAAATAATTACTTAAGAATAAAATAAATATAAGACCTATACTTCTTAAAACTTTAGTTTGGAGATGTTGGTTCACGAAATTAGACGAAAAAATTTAACAGACAAATATCTGAAACTTGGCGCTAAAATACGCTTCTAAAAGGACAAGTAAAACCAGAAGGACGGTAAATTCGGAGGTTTAAATAACGAATATCAGATTATGAGTTCGTAAGGACGTTTTTCTTGTTGACTCTAAGACCTCTATCTTGAACCTCTCTGGGAACTCACGGACTGACTGTAGTAGAACAATAGAATGTAGAAGAAAACTAAATGCTCTCAGGTCTTGTGACGGGTAGACCAATTGACCAAAACTTGCCCCGAGTTGTTAACGTTACAGCTTTCAAGTTGAAGACCGGTCATGATTACCTTGCTTCGCACCTCCACCGCATTCATGTCCTACCAACCCCGGAGTGTCTACTGTGTGCTGGTGAACTTATGGGTGCAGAACACCTTAATGATTGCACAGCCCTGGACCGGGCCCAGGATTACAACGGTCCCATCTGGGGCAGGGATGCCCATCTCTACTGGTCAGCGCGTCGCCAAATGACTCAACTGCCAAGGGCGGGCGTTGGCTAGTAAGTAAGTAAGATTCTGAGTCTTATTCCGAGTATAGCCATTATTATAATGCTTTCTTCCATATAACTTCTAAGAACCTTTGTTTTGGCCTTTTTAGTAGGTTTAGTTTTACGATTTCAATAGCATCTACTTTACATTCTGCATATACGACTTACATTTTATGATCACGCATGCGCACAGCGTTCTTAGATCCATATCTGTGAATGCCGTGCTTGATTTTAAAGCATATTTTATTACGCTTTCTTGTCCGTCTTGGAGCCGAAGTTCTTAATCCCAAACATTCTTTGTCTTTGTATATCCTTCTACACCAGACAAGGCTATTGGACAGTGTTATTTTATTTTAAAAAAATGTTGTTGGAAAAATATTTAAAACTAAATGGAAATTTGACTTTCCCCCATAAAATTTCATCCCTTATACCAAAAAACTAAAAAGCCGGCTGCATTAGTGGCGTACAGTAGGGGATGTTACCGTTACCGGAAAAATTAAGACATTAAATAAAACAATTATAATTGAATATTAGAACAGAATTTAGATTTTTCAGTATTTTCCAATTCCTTATATTAGTTCACGTTCTCCTTATATATATATATATATATATATATATATATATATATATATATATATGTGTGTGTGTGTGTGTGTGTGTGTGTGTGTGTGTGTATATGTATATATATATATATATATATATATATATATATATATATAAATATATATACATATACACACACACACACACACACACATATATATATATATATATATGTATATATATTTATACATATATATATATATATATATATATATATATATATATATATATATATTAATTAATTTTCGTTTTATATGAAACATTTTTTCAAAACGGGACAAGGTATGCAATATAGTTGTTTCTACTTGGCTTAATATAAGTGAGAACATATGATTTCACTAAACAGCTGATTTTATGTTATAGGTTATGTGATAGAACAGCTGTTTTAACGCTACTTTATTTATATTCATTGTAATTATTTAATAAAAAGTAACTAATATAAAAATTTTCTTCGTTGACCTAAGCAGGAGTTGACTTTAATTTTTTTTTTATTATTATTATTTGAAGTTTCCACGATTTATTATAATTATATAATGGTTTCCTTTAGCCTTATTGGTACTTACTATGACCTAAGATTGCTGTTTCTGGAAATGCACGTTAATGCGTATTTTTCTTCTTCTGCTAAAGGGGTCTCTAGATGATCAATATATGCTGCAATATGTTGCACAGTAATGGACATTTTAAAATATTCGGTGTCAGTAGATCGCATTGAAAGATTGCGCAATATATTGAATCAATCAAAAAGAGTTTGATTTATTTTACAATCTAGTAAATTTGTTCTTCGTCTGTTGGCAATACTGCATAAGTTTTGTTCACTTCTGTGGTAACTAGGTTGGAGTAAACTTCCACCTCGGCTGCAAAGGGTGAGAATAAGATGAAGAAAGAAAGTTCATTTTAGAATGTATCGGAGCGTGCCTGCTTTGTAGGACATTAAAAGTAATGGCTACAGAAACAGAATTTATAAAAATAAATGTATTATAAGTCCCAGTTAAAAAATTTAATTCGTTCCAGAAGGTAACTAACTTAAATTAAAACAATTCTAAAGAAATATGGTATTGGAACATAATATATAATAGAACCAAGATTATTGTATTTTGAGATGAAGTATCTCTTTGGTCAGAGGGTCGTAGAATAGAATTTTACCTAAGATAATTTGATTATACCAGCTTATATGACGGTTATCTCTTTATATGCTCCATTACGGGAAAGATATCTCAAACGTAATGCCATAACAATGCACCTTTAACAGCGCTATAAAGATGGACAAGCCTACACTTAGGTTAAATGTTAGGTTATCTTGCCCAACGACTGAATCTTGGCGGTTCAATGCTAGCCACTTTCTCTCTCGCTGAGGAATCTAGTTAAGGCTGTTACCTGATGCTAACATCGACTCAACTGCCCCATTACGTATCGATTACTCGATTTCATTTTATAAGCTTTTGTGTTCAATCTTATAATTGGGTAAAGCGTGATCAATCGAAATGCTTTAATTTATTTTACCTCGACGTTTTGTCTGATAACCTTTGATCGAGTATTGTTTTGAGATTTGACGTAACGGTTGTTTTGAAACAAGACAAATTGTAAAATTGTTAAAAACTAGTAGTTGTAGTATATATTTGTTTATGGAAATTATTAGAAATGAATATTTATGAATTTTCTCATGCTTCTCATAAAAATAAATTAAATGTTTTTTTAACGTATTTTATTTTTTGTTTTTCTAACTTTATTTGTTTTTCATTTCTTTACGTTTTTCGATATTCTCTTCTTTTCTATTCTTTTTTTTAAAATTTTTTGCTATCATTATTATTTGCCAATTTTTTGTCCTTCAAAGTAATATCCGTGCATACGTTTCCCTTGTAAGTACCTTCCTGTTATCCCATTCATTTAGTTTCATTTCTTTTACGTGTAATATTTGTTATCAAACAATAAAGATGCGTATAAAGTAACCATGCTTTCTAATAATTTTCACCTAGTCATTGTGGGTAACTTGAGAGAAAAGTTTTGCAACTATTTTAAAATCTTGTTAAAAAGAAATTTAAACTTAAGTAAATAGATCTATCTTGGTTGCAATTGAAAACTCTTCTGAAAGACATCTTTTTATTTCTAGGAGGTGTGCAGGGTTAATCCTTTTGAAAAAGGGTCCCAATGAAAAAAGTAGGTCTCCTTCAGGTAAAGACCCTGCCTTTGTGATTCCGTAATTTTCCACAATTCTTGGCACCAGGGGATCTCAATCTTTCTTTACTTCTACCTTATTTCATGAACCCTTAATTTTATTTCTATCAGTTGTACAGGGTTAAACCTTCTCATGACCCCAATAAAGAGTACGTATACTTCAGATATCAAGCCTGCCCATGCAGTTATAAAATTGTCCACTATTTTCGCCCTCAGAGGATCTCTGTCTCATTTCTTTAATTCTACCTTTTTCCACGAAACCTTTTTTTTTCTTCCTAAGAGATGTACATGGTTAAACCTTCTCATTACCCCAATAAAGAGTACGTCTACTTCAGATAACGAGCCTGCCCTGGCAGTTCTAAAATTTTCCACTATTTTCGCTATCAGAGGATCTCTGTCTCCTTTCTTTAGTTCTACCATATTCCATGAAATCTTAATTTTATCTATTTGAGATGTACAGTTTTAAACCTTTTCATGACCCCAACAAAGAGTAGGTCTACTTGAGTACGGGATCGTGCACACGTGTTGCCATAACAGCTCTCCTACATCCTGTACTAGGGTGGATATATACCAACTCTTATACCTTCATCCTATCTGTATTCTAATTTCTTTCCAATTTTTGTATACAATAACAGACTTACGTATAGGTAATAAATGGCTGGCGAGTTAAGGTTATAAATAATTAAACTCACAAAACAATATGCTTTATTGTCTTACGCGTTGCAATGACTTATGTCCTTATCATTAATGACACTACTACAAATTTACAACTGCAACTAAAATTTGTAGTAGTTTCGCTAATGATGATGATATAAGTCATTGAATTGAAACGCGTATGACAATAAAGTATATTGTTTTGTGAGTTCGTGTGCAGTCATTTATTCACTAATAGATATACTGCTATAGAAAAACTACAACCACAATACTGTAGAAGATACACACACACACACACACACACACACACACACACACACACACACACACACACACACACACACACACACACACACACACACACACACACACACACACACACACACACACACACACACACACACACACACACACACACACACATATATATATATATATATATATATAGATAGATAGATAGATAGATAGATAGATAGATAGATAAATAAATGTATGTATGTATGAGCCTTAATTGTGCGTTACTTAACCACTGATTCGATTGCCATGAAACTTTGGAAATTGTTTAATACATTTCTAGGAAGGTTTCTGGCATACTAAGTTTCAGGGGCGTAGCCAAGAGTTTCAAAGGGGGCACTTGACCTTCCAAACCAAATAATTTTAACAGAAAAATACTAACCTATAAAATTTTTAACCTATTTATTTTAGTAAACGAGCTTCCCGACAAAATAATAATTTTTTCGAACATGTAATTTTTAAGTGACAAAATAGCATAAAATATGATTTTCTATCTTATCTTATCCTAAGACATTTGATTGAGTTTATTCCAAATTTTGGTTGCTAGGCAACAATTAACAATTCAAAATTATTTTCCAACAGGTTTCAAACAATATACAAAAAATATTTTATATTCGAATGTACTTTAATAAATAACATTCAATCAGGAAATTTTATTGTTACACTTTTCTCAAACGACTACTATAACTCCAGCTATTATTATGTTAATAAAATATTAAATTATGTTTAGCTAATGGGAATACGCCATTCATATAGGTTTACTTTTAGGCGATACAAAATTCGCCAGGTCGGCTGGTAAACAATAATTAACTAGTTTTGAAACTTAAAAAAATAATAAAGCATCTGATGAAATATAAAATAGCGATTTCAATGTTAAAAATGTGTTTGTCCGAACAAAAGTAACCACTATTGGAGAAGAGCGCATCGAAATGTCAACGTTCGCTTGGGGCATCGTCTGATGATCCTTGCATAACTCCGGGTAAGTCCGGATAACCTGTTGACCCCGCACCAAGGATGACTGCTCCGACAGTTCTGTCCTACACATTCATTAACTCTAATCATTTGCATACGATCCGGTCCTCGGGTGGTTCCATGGTATTAAAATGTTCATCTTAAAGACTCCGCAAAGTGGCCACGGATCCTAGAGAACAGGTTAGGGTGGTTGTCGCGACGGTAACCCCGTCGACGTTATTTGTAATTTATTGATGCTTTACGAGGTGATTGGGAGAAATTGAGTTGCATGATTAAGGATGGCTTTATTGTTTAGGCCGAAGTGGTGCGTCACAACTTTTGCGAAATTCTCGTGGTAGAATATTTCTTGTAATTCTGTCAGGTTTTACCCAAGGTAGTAGTTTGTGTCCTATTTAAGTGAATATAAATTTGGTATTAAATTATTACATAATAAGGCAACCTTTTAATGATTACTCAGAATACAATATGAAACAAAGGGTGTGGGAAAAATCCCTCATATACAACTTTTCCCTTTGTAGTATAACCGAAATTCTAACCGGTGTAGCCATTGACAGTAAAAACTGACTATTACACCAAATATTTAGGAAAACATATAGATTTTTGTGAAAGTTTCGTACTAAGCTTAAACATAATTATATATATATTTTTTACGTGTTTTTGATTTTTAAAGTTCGAATGTACTTTGTTACGATACAATTTGATAACTATAATGGACATATGTTTAAATACGAAGAATAAATATTGTGCCGTGATGTAGAATATAATTTGTGCGGAACTAGAGCGTTTCAACCCTTACTAACCACCCCTTAGAGACCAAATAACAAAATTTCTAACAATTTCAAAGTTTTAACGATTAATTTTAACATCGTTATAATGTATAATGTAATTTGTTTGTAAATTGTTTCAACTCTTAGAAACCACCCCTTATGACGAACGAAATAGTTTTCATCAGCTTGAAGTATAGTACTGTCGGTAGGAGGCTTAAGTTTCAAAACTGTGCCCAAAAAAGAAATTTGAGTCCCCCTTCTAAAGGAATTTTGAATAATAACCGTACTCGGGCCGTGGGCAGTGTACACAGCTTTAAGGCAATGAATTTGCAACTTTAATTTGCAAATATTTCCTAGGAGTGGTCAATTCGACCGTTAAATGTTGAACCTATTAGGATAATTTGAGATCCTGTTTTACGAAATTTTTACCCGATAACAAATCATTTTACATATGTTGATACAACTATTCGTGTATATATTGATTATTAGTTTACAATGAGCTTTACATAGCTGGTAACTAAATACAAATCAGAAATGTATCTTCAATTACATTAATTATAAAGAAAATTTCATGAGATGAGGTCAAATAAATCGAGTGAATTGATAGGTTCTGTCCGTTGCAAGATAACGGATAATAGCTGTAAATGGAATTACGTTAGGTCCGGCGGTGTCGCTGCCGTTTGGCGATAGTATGAACTAAATACAATTTTCTGTTCAACTTGAGTGTTGAATACATTGTTTTAAAAGTGTTTCACAAATGATTTAACGGCGAGTTTTTTATGGATTACAAAGACACAATCGAAATGGGTTGTCTTTTTTTATATGTTTTTTTTTTTGTAAATTTATTAAACCTGTTTTTGTATAGATAACCACGGAGAAATTCAAAATCATTTACAACCTGAGGTAAATGTGAACTCTCTTCTTCTAGGCTGTTTATCAACTCTTAATAATCTTTCGTCCATTATATTGTCATCGTCCTGTCTATATATCTTTTCTTATATATATATATATATATATATATATATATATATATATATATATATATATATATATATACACACATACATACATACACACATATATATATATATATATAATATGGATCTATTACAGCTGTTGCAGTCTCTCAGTCCCAAACTTCCAATTTCTGCTGTCATACGTTAATGACTCTTCTAGGTTTCTTACAGTCATTGATTGCTTTGTCGATGTCATCATGCCGACTTCTTCGTAGCCATCCTCTCTTTCTTTCATGAGGAGGGAATTCAATCTAGTACTTATGGGGGCCACCTGTCTTCTGCCATCCTCTTTACGTGACCAAACCATGTATCTATCTATCTTCTCCCTTATATTTTTATCCATTTCCGTTTCGTTACGTATTTGTACGTTTCTGAATCTTTCAAGTCCCGATTTACCCCAGCTTCGTCAGGTATAGTCCATTTCCATCGGCATTAGTTCGTTATTATTGGCTTTGGTAACATCCCACACCTCTGGACCGTAGAGTGTAACGCTCTGACCAATACTTTTAGAAATGTGTTTCTTTACTTCTCTCGTGATTGCCTTTTGCTAGAGAAGAGAATTTAAGGTTCGTGTCACTGGTCTGCTTTTATTTATTCTTTCCGTGATTCGATCCTCACTACCACCTTTTTTTATTTAAGATCGCCCCTAGATATTTGCACGTTTGTACCCTGTTAATCTCGTTGTTTTTTAAGCTAAAGTCGCAAAACACTTTTTTATATAAACGCAGAGTAAAAGTTATTCCACATGTCTTGAAAGCATTATTTTAGTATTTCTATTTACGACGTCGAGTGAAAGGGAAATGGAGATTAAGTATAGCATTGCAAATATTTCAGTGAGAGCCACTCCATTACAGTCGGGCGATGCGATAACTCATTGGATAAGAATTCATTATTTCCCAAATACGTCCAAATCTCAACGATTTTAACCATTCCTAGGTTTCTTTCAAACGTGTTTATGGTTTGTAATAGCTAGAACTGTGTTTTCCTTTTAAAGCCATGATGTCCTCGGACACACTAATTCTAGAGTCTTTATGGATTTTCAAGGTCATGAAGGTCCTTAAAACGTCCAATAAAATCACATATTTCATTCCTTCCATTAGCTTACACTCTCCCTATGTATATTTATATATATCTTGTTAAGATTTTCAATCGTTAATAAAATACGTTAATAAATACCTTTTGTTCATCCACTTAATATTTTCTTAAAACACTTTTTAAACCTGTAGTGGATGTCACTTGATGGTAATACAGAATTTCCAAATATTAATTAATTAATTAAATTTAATTAATTCATTTTTCTAATAAATTACGCATTTTATTTTGCCATTTAATATTGTGATTCTGTCATATATATATAATTATATTAATTCTAATTATTTAAAAAGAAGTAACTAAAATAAAATGTTTATTTTTAACTAAATGGGAATTGATTTTAACGATTTTATTTTATTATTACTTGTTTAACTGATGATTAATTTATACAAAAATAAAATTCTGTAGGCCTATTCTTGCTAGGGAGGTAATATAACGGTCCATTTACTTAGGCTAAATCGACGAAAAGAGACAAACAAAAATCTACCGGGAATCGAACCTAGTCTCTTTAGGTTAAAAGTCAAATGCTTTCTACACTGGACAACTTGGCTTTTTCCAATAATATTTTTCGTTTTATAACCATTCCTGTTATTTTATACCTAACCTTTGCTAAAACCTATTAGAGTAGGAACTAAAAATATAAGTGAGAAATTTATGTGTAAAAGAAAGTAACTTATTAAACATTTTCCGAAATTTTAATTTCCTCAGGCAAAACTTTACTTTTTATTAGTAAACTAGAACAAAATCTTCTATGTAAAACTTTAGACCTTGAGGAGTTTTTTATTTTAAATTCGTTTGAGATTTAATAAAATATATTTTTTCGTAGAGTCTATTGCACCCACTGATTACACTCGCATCAAATTCCAATGAGAGAACGATTAATCCGTTTTTGTTTCATTCAAAGCAGTGCAATGAGGTACATAGTAGGAAAAACCTTGTTCATCTTCACTTCGTCCTTTTAATAGTTATTTTCCATTGATGTACGTAAAAGTGTTCTGCTATGGAGCGAGGGAGGGCAAACAGAGCCCCTTACAAACGTGCATCAAACGATATTTTTGTCCAAGACTCCGATAGAACTCTTGCCCGACTAAATGCTAAAGCCCAAGTCGGCGCTGATTCTACACGGGAAAGAAATGCTCCGAAAGGGCAATCGAAGACGTTTGGACATAATCACAGATCTGTTCTAGTTAAATATCTGAACTTGCCTCGCTTTCCAGTTATACTCTGTGGTTAATTACAAACAACTTGATTAAATTATGAGTTTGTTTACCGCAAATAATGAATTTACTTGGAGAGCGTAAACAATTTAAACCTTGAATATTAAATATTGACAGAAATATTCTAATTGGCGTTTCGAAAGTTTTGTTTTGCCCAGAAATAGCACGATCTACTTGACATTTGACCCTATAATGTCTGACTAGGGTCTAGGCATTTAGACCCTCCTCGCACTCCCGAGGTCGAGACCCTGACATTTGTTAGAAATACTGGTGGGCTTCTTATTAGCTGTTAATTTCAGTAGTTGACCTTGGGTTAAAAAATGGAAGATTGGAATAGAAAGTTATTAACCTTTTACAATACTATATAATAGTTCACACTCTCCTAAGCCTTACCAAAACAAGTTCCATAAACAAATATTGTTTAATGTCAATTCCTACTAATGTCAAGAAAGAAAATATTAATTTTAGTTACGTTTCATTGAATCATTATAAATGGTATAAATAAAGAAACATAACCTGTACGTTAAAACAGCTGTTCCACCACGTAGCCTATAACATAAAATCAGCTGTTTTATGAAATCATATGCTATCATTTATTTGAAGCTAAATGTGACGAAATAACTATATTGCATACCTTACCTCTTTTGTGAAAAGTTTTTCTCCCATATAAAACTAAAATCAATTAATTAAATTTAATTCATGAATTAATATTTGTTTAAACTGTATTAACATCCACTACAAGTTTTAATAAATATATTTGAATTTGATTGGATGAGTAAAAAGTATTTTATTAACGATTGAAAATTGAACAAGATATATACTGGTAGAGTGTGAAATAATAGTAGGAATTGAAAAATAGTGTACAAAATCATACTGAAAAAATGAGGTAAATTTTCATTGTTATTTTCGAGTAAGTAAACACTGGTATTTTTACTTTTATTTTCTTTTACTAAAAGACAATTTATAGTTAAAATATTAATTATTCTTAGTGATGTACAATCTAGGCTACGTATTGAAAATTATATTTTATGGGTTTGGAATATTGTTATTATTTACCATCTTAATTAATAATATTATTTTGATTTTTAAAAGTTATTTATCTAATTAAATTCGAATTTGGATACAACTGGGGTAGGTATATATGAGCCCGCGCACGCAGACACACACACACACACACACGCATATATATATATATATATATATATATATATATATATATATATATATTTATTTATTTATATATCCAAACACACACACACACACACACACACACATATATATATATATATATATATATATATATATATATATATATATATATATATAGTTTAGATGATAGGAGGTCCGCAGAGTATTGTCTAGTTGGGAACCACTGCCCTACTGGATGAAAGTAAAACCCCCAGCTACTCTGGGAGGATAATACGTCATGCCATTGTAAAACCTTTAAATGACTAAAATAAAATGTTGGCATAACGCTCCAGTTACAGCCCATTGTACGATTAGCAAAGAATCGCCTAACGAAGTGTGAAGACAGTTCGCTTATAGCGGCCGCTGATGCGTCCTGTCTGGCATTGTGTATTGTTCATTCACTCACCTACGCCGTTGCGCAACACCATAACACTTTCACGGCTACATTGTTTATTTCTGGAACTGGTCTTTTGCGATCCGAGGTCACCGTTAAATGAGATTTTGACAGTTGATAAATTCTGACGCTATTGTTTACGGACTTACTAATATATGAGAAAATAAATTTGTTTATATATGATTGTCAGTGATAATTTTCCTAATTATTTCAATCCATTCACTACCCCTAATTGGCTAATCACATGGTTTATCTATGCCAAATGTTAATTCACGGACACCATTAGATTTTGTATAATTGTATAGATAAATTAAATCCCAATAAATATATCAAACTATAAACATAAGCGATTAATATCTTGAAAAACTAAGACAAGGAAAAGCTTCTGCTATAATCATAACATTTGTAAAGTATAACTAACCTTGAAAAATGAATAGCAACAAACAATTACTATCAGCTGTTTAAATGTGTTTAAAAGTGAATTTTGCAGGTGATTATCAGCTAATTAAGCCAAGTATATAACGGAGTATAGATAATTGAGTGTCAAGTGAGTTTTTAAAGCCAGTGCGGCTGTGGTCTAACGGAATATCTAAATGAAAATAGGCCTATGTGTTAACCAGGGACCCTAAGAATGTCAATTTAAAATTTCGGCTTAATGGGTCCAGTAGTGTTTACGTGATTAAGTAACACACACACACACACACACACAACTACAATTAAACTTTTACATAACAGTATAGATTATGTCTATTATCGTATACGGAAATAGGAAAGAATTTTGAATATAGATAGGAAGAAGGTATAAGT